>CM061244.1:45564189-46189189 GCA_030848705.1 Heracleum sosnowskyi
ACACTGGTACTCATAACAGTTAATACATGCAAGGAATCATGAGCATAAAAATCAAACATGTATAGTTTTTGAGTCTAACCCGTATCTCTAGTCAAAACCAGAGATCATTCCAAGTTCATTTACCAATCTTGTAAAGGTAGCTTCACTCAAAGGTTTGGTGAAGATATCTGCAAGTTGTTGGTCTGTAGACACAAAATGAAGCTCAATGTTCCCTTCTTCCACATGTTCCCTGATAAAATGATACCTTATGCTGATGTGCTTGGTCATGGAGTGCTGTACTGGATTACCTGTCATAGCAATAGCACTTTGGTTATCACAGAAAATAGGTATTTTAGAGTACCTCAAACCATAATCCAGCAACTGATTCTTCATCCACAGAATCTGTGCACAACATCTACCAGCAGCTATATACTCTGCTTCTGCAGTGGATGTGGAAATTGACTTCTGTTTCTTGCTATACCAAGAAACCAATCTGTCACCTAAGAATTGACAGCTTCCACTTGTACTTTTTCTGTCTATCTTACAGCCTGCAAAATCTGCATCAGAGTAACCAATTAGCTTAAACTCTGATTCTCTAGGATACCACAAACCCAAGGTTATGGTTCCTTTGAGATATTTGAAAATCCTTTTTACAGCTGTTAGATGAGGCTCTCTGGGATCTGCTTGAAATCTTGCACAAAGACATGTTGCATACATGATATCAGGTCTACTTGCAGTGAGATACAGTAAAGACCCAATCATGCCTCTATAGGTTGTCATATCCACTGTAGCACCTGTGTCTTTGTCTAGCTTTGTTGCAGTAGCCATGGGAGTTGGAGCAGATGAACTATCAAGCATACCAAATTTCTTTAGAAGATTTCTGGTATACTTTGCTTGATTGATAAAAATCCCATCATCTGTTTGTTTGACCTGTAAGCCTAGAAAATAACTAAGCTCTCCCATCATGCTCATTTGGTACCTGGACTGCATAAGCTTTGCAAACTTCTTACAAAGTTTGTCATTAGTAGATCCAAAAATAATATCATCTACATAAATTTGAACTAAAAGCAAATCATCACCAGAATTGAAATAAAACAAGGTTTTATCAATTGTACCTCTTGTGAACCCACTTTCTAAAAGAAATTGAGCAAGAGTTTCATACCATGCTCTTGGTGCTTGCTTTAGTCCATATAATGCCTTGTCAAGCCTGTAGACATAATCTGGATGCTTGGGATCTACAAATCCTGGTGGTTGTTCAACAAACACTTCTTCTTCAAGCTTCCCATTGAGAAAAGCACTTTTCACATCCATCTGAAAGACTTTAAACTTCTTGTGTGCAGCATAGGCCAGAAAAATTCTTATGGCCTCCAATCTTGCAACTGGAGCAAAGGTTTCATCATAGTCAATTCCTTCCTGTTGTGAATAACCTTTAGCCACAAGTCTAGCCTTGTTTCTTGTAATCACACCTTCACTGTCAGTCTTGTTTCTGAAAACCCACTTTGTACCTACAATTGATCTATTCTTTGGTCTAGGTACAAGTGTCCAGACTTCATTTCTTTCAAATTCATTTAACTCTTCTTGCATTGCTGTTATCCAGTTAGCATCTTGAAGAGCTTCTTCCACTTTCTTTGGTTCTGTTTGAGACAAGAAAGCATGATACAGGCATTCATTTGTAGTAGCACTTCTAGTTCTTACACTAGCATCAGGATCTCCAATTATAAGATCAGGTGTATGTGCCTGTGTCCACTTTCTTGCTGTTGGTAAGTGGTTTCTTGCATCATTATTGAATCCTCCCCCTTGATCCATGCTCTCCTGATTCATATGTTGACTTTCTGCAGCATCTGAAGCTCCCTCTGAATTGGATGGCTCAGAGTTTGAACTGTTCGAGTTTGAATCAGTTTCCTCAACTGACTCACTTGCTGTGTCTTGTTGAGCTTCTTCACGCTCCCCCTCAACTGGTTCTCTATTTTGTTCATTTTGAGAATTTCCAGTTTCTCCAGTATTTACCAGTAGAGGTTCAGAGTATGCTTCGTCAGAGTTTGTCAGACCAGCTTCATCAGAGTTTACATCATCAGAGAATAGATCTTCATTTTCAAAACGTAGTTGATCATATTCATTTTCATCTTCAAGTCCAGTTATTTTCTTGTCATCAAATGACACATGTATGGATTCCATGATCACTTTAGTTCTCAGATTGTAGACTCTGAATGCTTTTGTTGACAAAGGATATCCAACAAAGATTCCTTCATCATCTTTTAACTCGAACTTGGTCAACTGTTCAGGATGAGTCTTCAACACAAAGCATTTGCATCCAAATATATGAAAATATTTCAAATTTGGCTTCTTATTTTTCACCATCTCATATGGTGTTTTTCCATGCTTGTTGATCAGTGTTGCATTTTGAGTAAAACAAGCAGTTTGAACAGCTTCTGCCCAGAAATAGGTTGGTAACTTTGCTTCATCTAGCATTGTTCTGGCAGCTTCAATTAGAGTTCTGTTCTTTCTTTCAACTACACCATTTTGCTGTGGTGTTCCAGGTGCAGAAAATTCTTGTTTCACTCCTCTTTCCTTGCAGAAAGCTTCCACGATTGAGTTTCTGAATTCAGTTCCATTATCACTCCTTATAATTTTGACTTTGTGCTGTGATCCTTTGTCCAGTAGATTTACATGATCCATCAGAGTTTGAGCAGTTTCATCCTTCTTTGATAAGAAATACACCCATGTATATCTAGTATATTCATCAACAATTACTAGAGCATATTTCTTTCTGCCCATAGACATCACATTCACTGGTCCAAAGAGATCAACATGTAGAAGATGATAAGGTTCCACTACTGAAGATTCAGATTTGCTCTTGAAAGATGACTTCCTTTGTTTGGCCTTTTGACAAGAATCACATAGGCCATCTAGACTGAGTATAGATTTTGGAAGTCCCCTTACAAGATCCTTTCTTATTAGCTCATTGATGTTGTTCAAATTGAGATGAGAGAGCTTCTTATGCCAATTCCAACTCTCTTCATTTGACATTCTTGCAGTCAGACACACTGTTATTCCATCAAAGTTTGTTACCAAACTTGCTTCATAAATGTTGTTGCGCCTGTGTCCAACTAGAACAACTTTTCCAGTAGATTTACTGATAACTTCACAGTGTTCAGTATGAAAATCTACATGGTTTCCTCTGTCACAGATTTGACTCACAGATAGCAGATTATGCTTGAGTCCTGAGACTAGAGCTACATTAGTGATGATGACACTTCCAAGATTGATATTGCCATATCCCATAGTACGTCCTATGTTGCCATCTCCATAGGAAACCTTTGGGCCAGCCTTCTCCTCAAAATCTGATAGCAGGGCTTTATTTCCAGTCATGTGTCCTGAGCATCCACTGTCCAAGATAAGGGTGCTCTCTTTTATGCCCTGCAATCACAACCAATTACAAAGAGTTAGTTTTAAGGATCCAGACTTGCTTGGATCCTTTGCCTTTCTTAACATTGTTAGCTTTTACAGCGGAATCACTATCAATAGAGTTTAAACTAACATTGTCAGACTTTACACTTGCAGAGTTTGCTCTAACCCACTTAAGATTGGGTTTTAGCTCATAATAGTTATGATAAATAGCGTGATAACTCTTACAAGTATAAATAGAATGCCAAGTGCTCCCACAGTGTGTGCATAAAGTCTGTGGTTTAACCCTTACATAATCATTCTTTACTCCTGATGTAGAAGGTAAAGAATTAATATCTTTGTTCTTTTTGCAAAATCTAGCAAGATGGTTAGTACTACCACAATTATAACATGTTTTCCTTGGAGCAGCAGCAGTAGGCAAATGATTATTTCTTTTATTTATGCCTATCTTTCCATTCCTATTCTTCTTGGACCCTTTTGGTTTCATGGCAGACTTTACTTCTTTGAGCTTATGATTGAACTGTTTTCCTGTCATCAAGCCAACATTAACCTGTTTTTCACAAGTTTTTACTGGCTTTCTAACGGCTTCTAATGCCATAAGATTTTCTGTTATAATATTTTCCTGTCTTTCACAGGTTTCATCTGATTCCATATCAGCTTCTCTTATTACAACAGATTTTAACTTAGTGGACTCTGGAACAAATTTCACAGGTTTAAGTTGTGGTTTAACTTTAACCTTGTCTTTAAACCTAAGTTCATCATTTTCACAATAGCCTAAACCTACAGAATCTGTCTGAAACACTTGATGAGTGTCTCTTCCAGAGTTTGTCCAAGTCTTGATTATTTTTCTTTCTTTTTCTAGATCAGATTCTAGCTGCTTATATCTCTTAGTCAACTCCTGTTCAATATAAACAGCATCATCTCTTTCTTTTTGAATCTGCTTCATATTTTCAAGTTCTCCTTCAAGAAACTTGTTTCTTTCTTTAAGCTTAAGATTCTCAGATTTAATTCTCTCATTCTCTAAAGTCTGATCCCTATAACTAACATGTACACTTTTCAGATATACTCTTAACTCAGATATATTATCAGTATCATAAGCATAAGTAGTTAGGGGTACCTTATTTTCAGATGATTCAGTCTCATCTTTGACAGTTGCCATAAGAGCATAGTTTACTCCATCATCAGAGTCTGAAGTATCTGCCCAGTCTTTGCCTTTAGAGATGAGTGCTTTTTCAGATTTTCCTTTCTTGCACTCTGGGGCATAGTGACCCATCTCCTTACACTTGTAGCACTGGATTTCAGATTTATCCTTCTTGCCAGACTTGGTCTCCCTTCCATCAGACTTTCTAAAACTTTTCCTTTCAGAGTTTGAATCTTTCCTTGAGAATCTCTTTCCTTTCTTGAAGTTCTTGAATCCCATCTTCTTGAAGGTCTTCACCATCAATGCAGCCATTTGCAACATCTGTTCTTCATCATCCTCAGAGTCAGAAGCTTCATCAGAGTTTGAGTCATCATCAGAGTTTGATGACTCACTTTCAGATTTAATGACTAAAGCCTTTCCCTTGGATTTCTTCCTTGATGATTCCTTCTTGATGGGCTTCTCCTCAACTTTGAGAGCAACAGATTTTGTCTTCTTGCTGGATCTCCTGTTTCTTTGTTCTATCTCAAGTTCATGAGTCTTCAGTAACCCATAAATCTCATCAAGTTCAGTTTCAGCAAGTTCGTAATTATCTCTTATAGTTGTTGCCTTCAAATCCCATCTTTCAGGTAAAGATAAGAGAAATTTGAGATTTGATTCTTCAAGATCATATTCTTTATCAACTAGAGATAAATCATTCAACAGTTTACAGAATCTGTCATAAGTCTCAGTCAAGGTTTCATTGGCTCTTGAATCAAAGTGCTCATACTCCTGAGTGAGTATAGTTTTCCTGTTTTTCTTTATAGCAGTGGTTCCTTGACACCTGACTTCCAAAGCATCCCAGATTTCTTTTGCAGTTTTGCAACCAATTACTCTGTTAGACATAACATTATCTAAAGCACTGTGGAGAAGATGTCTAACCTTTGCATCTTTTGCAATTGATGAGATGTCCTCAGGAGTCATATCTTTCTTTTCCTTTGGAACAGTCTTTTGTTCTTGACCATCAACAACATGAGACAATTTAGTCGGCATATGAGGACCATCATTGATTCTGTCAAGATATTCTGGATCTGTAGCCTCCAGAAACATGGTCATCTTCACCTTCCAAATTGGATACTCCACTGGCCTGAGTATTGGAATCCTGATTGTTTCATACCGACTCACAGAATTAGGTTTAACCTGTTCAACCTTGGGAGGAGCTTGATTTTCTTCAGACATGATTATTACTATGTTTGAATCGTAAAACTGTATATATTAAACAGCCTAAGCTCTGATACCAATTGTTAGGCCGAATACACAATATATAATAAAGTATGTATGAGAATAACAATCAAGAACACAAGTTTGTAAATCAACAAACTGAATTATATTAAATAATTCTCTCTTAGTGATGTTAATGAATCACAAAGAGCTACTAGGTTACAAGAATAATGTTTTCAATTATCGCATCCCTTCTAGGGATAATCTATCTGTGTTTATATAGTACACAGTTACACAATCCTTATCTAATTGATACTCCTATAAATTAGCCATACAATTACTATCAATTAAGGATTGCTTCAGTCTTCTGTTTAGTTTCCTTAGCTGTATCAATATATTCTGCTTCTTTCCATCTTCAGAATATATTGCTTCTAGAATATTCAATTCAGCACCGACAGCTAATTCAACTATCAGCACGTCAGACTTTAACAAACTCTGACTGGCTTCAATGTAAACTCTGATGATCACCTGTTGCTTAAACACTGATGAACAAACGTCAGCAATTATATCTAACAGTACGCACCTCCCATTGTCTCTTTGGCACCAACGTCTGGGGCACTTAAATTTTCGTTCTTTAAAGTCTGTTTTAAATAACTCTTCCCTTACCTACAATAATGTAAGTGATGCTCATGTTTGCAATTCTTGCACCTGTAATAAAAGCCACATGCTACCTTTTTCTCCGCTTTCATTGCATAGTTCAAATCCTCTACAAATAATATATAGTGATGTATGGGGTCCTTCCCCTATTTCCTCCATTGACAATAAGAATTATTATATGATATTTGTTGATCTTTATTCAAAATACATATGGCTATACACTATGAAAAATAAACATGAAGTACATGATATTTTTAAATCATTTCAAGTGTTGGTCGAAAGATATTTTCAAACAAAAATTATTTCCCTATACACTGATGGCGGGGGTGAATTTACTACTTTAAAATCATACCTCCGCAGTCAAGGGATTCAACACCTTCTTTCTCCGCCTTATACGCCACAACGCGTAGCCATTGCAGAGCGCCGTCACAGGCACATAATTGAAACTGCTAAAACTCTCATGCATCAAGCTTCACTTCCATCTAGTTTTTGGTCTTTTGCGTGCAAACATGCCACTTATCTTATTAATCAGATGCCCACCTCAAATAATTCTCCCAAATGTCTGTATCAAATACTATTCAAAGATACTCCCATTTATTCTTCACTGCGAGTGTTTGGTTCCTTATGTTACCCATGGCTTCGACCATACACCAAAAATAAATTAGAACCTCGCTCCCGACCTTGTGTTTATTTAGGATTCTCCGTTCAACACCATTGTCACAAATGCTTTGATCCTTTATCTTCTAAGTTGTTTCTCTCGCGTGATGTATCATTTGACGAGACAACTTTTCCCTTCCAAAATACATTCTCCCGCCTTAAAAATAAACACTCCTACCAATTATGGGAAACTGTAACTTGTGCTTCCCCTACTCAAGCACAGGTTCCTCCCACCACCAGTGTGTCATATGAGGTCCCAATACCTATTCCAGTCTCTACTGAAAGTACACTTGTTCAAACATGACAATCATCGGCTTCATCTGCTAGTGGTTCCCCAATGACAGGTATGACTCCTCCGCTTTCTCCTCCTTCAACATCTACCAGTCCCACACATAATATTCCCTCTTCACATATACCTCCTTCCCACAGTATGGTCACGAGATCAAAAAATAATATTTATAAGCCCACCAGATTTTTTGGTTTTATAGCAACATCATCCACGGTCCCCACGACATTTAAGCAGGCACAAAAAATTTCTCATTGGAGATATGCTATGCAGGCTGAATTTGATGCATTAGTAAAAAATCAAACATGGGATCTTGTTCCTATGGAAAAATCTCAAAATATTGTTGACTGCAAGTGGATTTTTAAAACTAAATATAAGAAGGATGGCAGTATTGATAGGTACAAGGCGCAACTTGTTGCAAAGGGCTTTACTCAACGTCCAGGCATCGATTTTCACTCTACTTTCAGCCCTGTCATCAAGCCCACTATAGTTCGTTTAGTGTTGAGCATTGCTGTCCAGAAATCATGGCCAATTCGCCAACTTGATGTGAATAATGCCTTCCTACAGGGACATCGTGAAGAAGAGGTTTTTATGAGGCAACCACCTGGATTTGAGCATCCCGATTTCCCTAATTATGTTTGTAAATTGAGAAAAGCCATATACGGTCTTCGCCAAGCGTCACGTGCATGGTATAAAGAATTCAAAAAGTTCCTGCTTAAATTGGGATTTACCAACTCTCATTCTGACAACTCGTTGTTTATTCAACATTGCCAAAATTTCACAATCTATATTCTTGTATATGTGGACGATATTATCATTACAGGGTCTAATCTTTCTGTTGTCACAGAGGCCATTCAGAAACTATCTGCTCAATTTTCCCTTAAAGATTTCGGACCCCTAAATTACTTTCTTGGGGTGGAAGTGCAACAACAAGCTGATGGTATCCTACTCTCTCAGTCCAAATATATTAATGATCTTTTGTGTGACACTAATATGCAGGACTGTAATGGTGTTACAACCCCAATGACTTCATCAAGTTCTTTGCAAATTGATGTTTCTGCCTCTCCAATTGACGAGTCTGCATATCGTCGCATACTAGGCAAACTTCAGTATCTCTCCTTTACACGGCCTGATATTGGTTTCTCTGTAAATAAATTATCTCAGTTTATGCATTGTCCCCAACAACAACATTGGCAGGCCGTTAAACGTCTTCTTCATTATCTGAAGCATACATGCTCATATGGACTTAAGCTTTCCAGTCGTACTACACCTCATCTAGTCGTTTATTCAGATTCTGATTGGGCTGGAAATCCCTCTGATCGTACCTCAACAACAGGCTAAATTTTGTATTATGGAAATAATCCCATCAGCTGGTCATCAAAGAAACAACGGGCAGTTGCAAGATCATCAACAGAAGCTGAATATCGAGCTATTGCAAGCGCTTTAGCTGAAACTAATTGGGTCACTAACTTCTTACGTGAACTCCGCATACCATTACATTCCATCCATCGTATTTACTGTGACAATGTTGGTGCAACATACTTATGTCAAAATCCTGTATTCCATAGTCGTATGAAACACATTGCGTTTGACTTCCATTTTGTTCGTGATCAAGTGCAGAAACAACTTGTTGAAGTCCAACACCTGCACTCAGCGGATCAGATTGCTGACACACTCACTAAACCATTGTCTTGTGCTGCTTTTGATAGACAGTTTAACAAGTTGTCTTTAGTCTCTGCCTCGTCCAACTTGAGGGGGTGTAATAAGGTCTGAGTCATCATCCATTCAGATCATATTAGATCATATCATTGCATTCATTGTAATATCCCTAAACTGGTGCAATGATTAGATAGAAATAGCTGTAGCATAGTGTAGAGACTAGATAGAGTAATCATAGCCCGATTGTACTCCTTTAGCTGTATAAATATACTTGTACATCATCAACATCAAATATATAGAAAACACATATTCTATAAAATGAGCCTTTTTGGAAATATTTTGATAGATTTCAAAAGTTGTTGTCTAAGTGTCCTCAACATGGTATAGAAAAATGGAGACTTTTTAAAATTCTTTATGAAGCCTTAGATAGCCAAACCACTGCCTTGTTAGAGTCTATGTGTAATGGTAGGTTTATGGATAAAACTGATGAAGAAGCTTGGTAATTTTTTGAAGAGTTAGCTGAAAGAACAATGTTGTGGGAGTCAACCAGGGAACCCAATCAGGAAGCTGAAAAATCTAAGGGCGTACACATAGTTGGTAATTCTATTGTAACCGAAGCTAAGTTAGCTACTCTCACTAGACGTCTAGAAGCCTTAGAAACCAACAAGGTGTCCTCACAAGTGTTTCTGTGTGCAAACTGTAATTCTCCTACTCATTTGATAGAAAATTGTCCTGAAATTGAAAAAGCCACTGCCATGTTTCAATCTAGAGTTAGGAATGATCCCTATTCATCCACATACAATCCTGGTTGGAAAAATCATCCAAATTTCTCATGGAACCAAGGTCAATACAATCAGTATAACCAAAATTCTCAACCTGCTTTTCAAAAGCCCAATCCTGGTCCATATCCAACTCAAAAGCCTAACTCATATCCTCCACAAAATCTCGGTCAATATCCAAACTCAGTTCCTTTGAATCCTCCTGGTTTTAGTGAATCTGATAAGAGATTTAATTCCATTGAAAAGAGTTTAGAGGCATTGCTCAAATCTCAACAAAATTTCATGAACACTATGACCCAAGATAGGCAATTGCTAAATTCCAACGCTCAGTCCATATCTAAGCTAGAGGTCCAAGTTAGTCAGTTGGCAAACACCATCAGTGAGAGAGAGAAAAATCGATTTCCTAGTCAACCCGAGATTAATCCTAAATTTCATCCAAATCAAAAGTCTCATGAAAATGTGAATTCTGTTATCTCTCTAAGGTCTGGTAATCAATTCAATAATCATGCTGGTGTCAATACTCAAGCAGAAGATAAGCTTACATCTGAACCAAATCCGTTACTCTTGAATCCTAGTCTTAAACAATCTTCCAATCCCCAGAGTCCTGAAGAAGTTGAATCTAATGAGTCATCACCCTCCGATGAACCACCTTCAAAACCCCAATCTGATGTGTCTATTGAAAAATTCTTTAAGCCAAAAGCTCAGTTTCCTCACAGACTTACTTCAAACAAACAATCTGCTCAATTAGATAAGATTTTGGAAGTCTTCAAACAAGTCAAGATTAACATTCCTCTTTTAGATGCAATTCAACAAGTTCCCTCTTATGCTAAGTGTCTAAAAGATTTGTGTACTCATAAAAGAACCACTCATGTTCTTAAGAAAGCTTTCCTAACATCTAATGTTAGCTCTATCTTGTCAAATCAAATCCCTTTGAAGTATAAGGATCCTGGTTGTCCTACCATTTCTTGTGTCATTGGTAATACTTTCATTGATAAAGCTTTACTCGATCTAGGAGCTAGTGTGAATCTTCTTCCATTATCTGTCTATCAAGACCTGGGTTTAGGTGAACTTAAAAAGACTACTATCACTCTTCAGTTAGCTGATAGTTCTGTCAAAATTCCTAAGGGTATGGTGGAAGATGTGTTGATTAAGGTTGGTGATTTTGTCTTCCCTGTCGATTTCATTGTTCTAGAAACCGAACCTGTCCAAAATCTCAAAAATCAAATTCCCATCATTCTAGGAAGACCTTTTCTTGCCACCTCTAATGCTTTGATCAACTGTAGGAATAGATTAATGAAACTCACATTTGGAAACATGCAAATTGATCTCAATATTTTCAATGTAGGAAATCAACCCAATGAGCTTTTTGACCAACCCATAGAAATTAACATGATTGATGAGTTAGTTGATAATGAAATCATGAATGTTGATGATGTTCTTAACTTTTGTCAAAATTACGTGGTCAAGATTGGGATGATACTGGTCATAAAAATGAGATTAATGAAATGTTAGAGTCCACCATTCCTAGTTCCAATCGAGAGTCAGAACCTTTTCCTTTGCCACTTTATGAAGCTAATGAATCAGTTGAGACAAGTCCACCAGAATTAGAACTTAAACCTCTTCCCGAAACTCTCAAGTATATGTTTCTACGTCCTTCTGAGTCTTTTCCAGTCATCATTGCATCTAATTTGACACCTTCTCAAGAGGAGGAATTCTTAATTGTACTTAAAAAGAATAAGGAATCCATAGGGTGGAGCATATCTGATATTAAGGGAATTAGCCCTGCCATTGTCCAACATAGGATTCACTTAGTTGATGATGCTAAACCAGTTAGAGAGCCGCAAAGGAGGTTGAACCCGACTCTTAAGGAAGTTGTTAGGAAAGAAATCCTTAAATGTCTAGATAATGGGATCATCTATCCTATATCTGATAGCTCTTGGGTCACTCATGTTCAAGTAGTGCCTAAAAAGTCAGGGATCACTGTAGTTGTTAATGAGGATGATGAATTAGTTCCCACTCGTGTTCAGTCTGGTTGGAGAATGTGTATTGATTATAGGAAACTAAATGCTGCTACTAGGAAAGACCATTTTCCTCTACCCTTCATTGATCAAATGTTAGAAAGGTTAGCAGGTCACTCATACTATTGTTTTCTAGATGGTTTTTCTGGCTATTTCCAAATTCCCATTGCTCCCGAGGATCAAGAAAAGACCACTTTCACATGTCCTTTTGGAACCTTTGCTTATCGTCGTTTAGCTTTTGGTCTAACCACTACCCCTGCCACCTTCCAAAGATGCATGATGAGCATTTTTTCTGATATGGTAGGAGAGTTCCTAGAAATCTTTATAGATGACTTTTCCATCTTTGGTTCTTTTTTTCATCAGTGTCTTCACCATCTTGACTTAGTTTTAAAACGATGTAAAGAAACAAATCTTGTTCTTAATTGGGAAAAATGTCATTTCATGGTTAAAGAAGGAATTGTTCTTGGTCATAAAATATCTTCAAAGGGCATTGAAGTTGATAAAGCTAAAATTGATCTCATTGCTAATCTATCTCCACCAAAGTCTGTCAAAGAAATTCGTTCCTTTTTAGGACATGCTGGTTTTTATAGGCGTTTCATTAAAGATTTTAGCAAAAAGGCAAGACCATTGACTAATCTTCTTTCTAAGGACATAAAATTTGAGTTTTCTAGTGAATGTCTCCAATCTTTTGAACATCTTAAGAAAGAGTTGACCTTAACCCCTATTATTCAATCCCCTGATTGGAATCAACCTTTTGAGCTTATGTGCGACGCGTCTGATTATGCCGTAGGTGCAGTCTTAGGACAAAGAATCAATAAGATACCTCATGTCATATACTATGCTAGTAAGACTCTAAATGATGCTCAACTTAACTACTCCACCACAGAAAAAGAACTTCTAGCTGTAGTTTTTGCTCTTGAAAAGTTTCGGTCATATCTTATAGGTTCTAAAATCATTGTTTACACAGACCACTCTGCTCTTAGATATCTCTTCTCTAAGAAAGACTCAAAGGCTCGATTGATTAGGTGGGTCTTGTTGCTCCAAGAGTTTGACTTAGAAATTAGGGATAAGATGGGTACTGAAAATGTTGTTGCTGATCATCTTTCCCGATTAGTAGTGGAGTCCTCCATGGATATTCCTTTGAATGAGTCTTTTCCTGATGAACACCTTCTTTCCATCTCTATCACTCCTTGGTTTGCTGATATTGTTAACTACCTTGTCACTGGTGAAATTCCTTCGCATTGGTCTAAGCAAGATAAATCCAAATTTCTCTCACAAGTCAAGTACTTCTTTTGGGATGATCTCTATCTTTTTAAGTATTGTCCAGACCAAATCATTAGGAGGTGTGTTTCAAACCATGAGTTTAGAAGTGTACTTTCCTTTTGTCATGATCAGGCTTGTGGAGGTCACTTTAGTGCTAAAAAGACTGATGCTAAAATACTTCAATCTGGTTTCTATTGGCCCAATCTGTTTAAAGATTCTGCAGAATTTTGTGCCGCTTGTAGTAGGTGTCAACATTTAGGAAAGATCACTAGAAGAAACATGATGCCAATGAATCCAATCTTAGTTATTGAGATTTTTGATGTTTGGGGTATAGATTTTATGGGTCCCTTTCCTAATTCTTTTGGTAACCTCTACATTCTCTTAGCGGTCGATTACGTGTTTAAATGGGTCGAAGCCATACCAACTAAGTCTAATGATCACAAGGTAGTTCTTAAGTTCTTAAAGGAGAATATCTTTTCTAGATTTGGTACGCCTAGAGCTATAATTAGTGACCAAGGTAAGCATTTTAAAAACCATCAGTTTGAGTCTCTTTTGAAGAAGTATTCCATCACTCACAAGTTAGCTACACCTTATCATCCTCAAACTAGTGGTCAAGTTGAGGTCTCTAATAGGCAGATTAAACAAATTCTAGAGAAAACTGTCAATTCAAATAGGAAAGATTGGTCTGTTAAGTTGATAAATGCACTCTGGGCTTATCGCACTTCTTTTAAAACTATTTTGGGTATGTCTCCTTATAGGCTTGTGTTTGGTAAAGCATGTCATCTCCCTGTTGAACTTGAACATAGAGCGTTTTGGGCTATTAAAGAATTGAATTTTGATTTACCCACTGCTGGTAGCCACAGGAAGTTACAACTGTCTGAGTTAGAAGAACTTAGGAATGATTGATAAGTGGATTTTATATCTACTTGGAACGCTTCGTATCAGCTTAAATTGATCGATTGCACTCAAGTATTTGGTGTGTTTAATGTGTTTTGAGTTGGAATGTGCAGAGCTTAGTAATTGGCAGAGTTGTGGACTTTCTATGATTATATGGTGGTGTAGGACATTATTTTGAAAGCTGAGGAGTTGCGGGACTTGAGAGCGCGAAGAAAAGTATAAAAATGAAGTTTTGCAGAATCCATGAATAGTGGCACTGTGCATGGCACTGTTCACGGCACTGTTCATGGCACTATTCACGGCACTGTTCATGGCACTGTTCATAGCGCGCCCGCGCCTGAAAGTACTGTTCATAGCGCGCCCGCGCCCATCCAAGCGCGCCCGCGCCCTAAAAGATGCTGGAAAAGGCAATTTTGACTCAGAAAAGGAAACCAGCAGAAGACCAGTCAACCCTGAGGCCTATATAAACAATTGGTGGACGATTTCTGAGAGATACAACCATATACTTATCTATATATCCATCCACCGGTGAGGAGAACAAGAAGACGGCTGATTACGAAGATTTACTTTTCATCTTTTCTTTGTATTCTTCTAATTAGGCGATACTTTGGATTCTCGTTTGTTCTTTCATAAACCCTAGCACTTTTATTCAATATTCTAGACTTATTATTATCATGTTTTCATCAGATCACATGGTGACGAACGGTTCGATTATGAACTAATCGTTGTCGTGGGATTCTAACGGATTTATTTATGGATTTTAGTAGTTAATTGTTTTAAAGATTTGTGTGCGATGGCTAATTGATATCCTAGTTTGGTTGTGCTTATTCTTCTTGGATGCGTAGCTAACATCTAAGTTGTTTGTTAATCTCTATTGATTACGAAAGTGGATATAGAGGTTTAGAACTCGCCATGCTAGCATAGGTTTATGTATGTTTGTCATGCATGATTCGTAGGTAATTTTAACCATCTTTCCTGCCCTATGTAATCTGAATGGATAACTTGCTCGTTAAACCGTTATGTTTTCAAATCTTATAGACATATAGGGTCTAAGCATAATTGGTGTCTGCTTAACTTTTATCTATTTTGTGGATGTTTGAGTGGTTTGGTATACGTATACTGAAAGGTAGTGTGTACTGATTTCGTGTTATCCGATTAGTTGTCACAACCGTCACATGCATTGATTAAAGACAAAAGACTCTAGATGAAGTATTTAATGAAGTTAGGATCCCATGTTTTATTCTCATAAGTAATTCAACAGCAATCTTTAGTTAATTATAGTCTTGATAATTTGTTTAGTTAATTTAGTTAATCAAAACACAACTTTGATACTTGTCTTAGCATTGAACAATAGCCATACATTGTTGCATAAGTGCATAACTATAGTAACCAAAGAAGTCTATGTGGGAACGAACTCTACTTTCATATATTACTTGTTGACCGCGTACGCTTGCGTGATTTTGTGCGAACAATGATGCCTATGAAAATGCTAAGATTTATAAGGAAAGAACTAAACTTTGGCATGATAAATCTATTTTGAGAAAATCTTTTTCTCCTGGTCAAAAAGTTCTTTTATACAACTCTAGGCTGCATTTGTTTCCTGGAAAATTGAGATCTCGGTGGGAGGGACCATTTGTTGTTAAAGTTGTTTTTCCTCATGCTGATATTGAAATTGAAAATCCTAAAAATGGTGAAACATTTAAGGTTAATGGTCAAAGGCTTAAACCATTTTTAGAACTGCCAGTTGATTCTGAGGAGGAGGTGATCCACCTCCTTGATTCGTGATCCAAGTAAGTTCCTTTGTTGTATATAGTAGATAGTTCTATTCCTCTGTCATTCCCTTATCAGGTATCTCGTCCTTTTACTCTGTCATTTTTCTCTCATTTGCATACATTGAGGACAATGCATGATTTAGGTATGGGGGAGGGGTTTAGTAGTATTATTAAAAAACAAAAAAATTGAAAAAAATTGAAAAATGAAAAAAATCCCAAAAAGAATTTTAGTCTTGTAAATTGTAGAATTCTAGCCTTGTGAAAAATTGTTTGTTTCTTGATGCACCCTTACATGCTATAGTAATCTTTTGTTGCTAATACTTTTGATTGAGAAATGATTTGCTAAGTTCTAGTTCACACACATACACTAGCAAGTTGAAACTAGTAGACTTACTGAATGTTGCAAGTAATTAAAAGGATATGAATATGTGCAAAGTGATTTGGTTTTCATGCTTTGAGTACAAGTTGGTGCATTGAAGAAATTTTTGCTTGGGATTGATTATGTTTTCACAACCAAGTGAGTTTTTGAGCCTATATGCATATCTTTTGCATTTTATATTCGTTTGCTTGAGTGTCCACATGTTGTTTGCATTGCTAGTACTTGTTTGAGACCTTTCTTAAAACGCATGACATTATTTGATGATAAGATGATAAAGGCATTTAGGAATAACCTATATTTTCCAAATTACCACACACCATTTTTATATGATCAATTAGTTACCCATTTGAGCTTAATCCTATTTTTTCGGTGACACACCACATTACGTGCCTAGACCTTTTTCTTGTTTAGCCTTTGTCAATGGCTAGTAGGAACTTGAGGGAGTAATAAGGTGTGTAAGATGGGTTTACTTTTGTTCATTACTTTTGAGGAAATATTTGGTTTGATTGCTTACTTGATAGTCGTTGTTCAATAAATTTTTGAAGGACGATTGTGGTTTCTTATATCTATCTCTTAGCTCTCGAAAAAAAAAGAAAAAAGAAAAAACAAGAGAAAAAAAAAACAAAAAAATATATATTAAAAAATATATATATATATTATATGAGAGCATACTTATGTTTTTGTGATCCTTCTTCATTCGACTAATCAAGCCTTTTGTTGGAAGAAAATTAGAAAAATCATGTGTGGGGAGGATGTTTGGTGATGTGTATGATTAATTATGGTGCCTACTAGCTTTTGACACTTCACCTTCTTTGGCCTTACTTGACATGCCTTGTCACTAGCCCCGTTACACCCAAATAAAGACCTTTTGATTATCATCATTGATGTATGTTGTGTTAAAGTTAGATTGATACCAAATGTCAAGCATGCTTATGATTTTGCTGGAATTGAGTGATACACTTACCCTTGTTCTTGAGTGAATATTGTTTTGTGAGTGAAAGGTGAGTTATTGCTTGTTTCTACATTTGAGATCCCAAGTTTTGACTCAAAGGTGTACTCTTGTGGTTTTAGCATGATTACCAACTTATTCTTACACTTAACATGGACTTCTGAGCACTTATGCATATTTCTTTGAGTAGACTATGTGAATCCTTGCACATTCCACGATAAGACATTGCAAAGTCATTTTTGATTCTTAAGTTGATGAAGCATGAGAGGACTTGTATGTGTGGCGTTGCATTGCCATGTGATCTTTTACATAAGCAAGATGGATCTTGTGGGTACATTCACTATAAACCCTCACGAGACCTCACTCGTCCACTAGGGCTGCCTAGGGGTTTAAAGGGCTTGTTGCATATGCCAAATGCAACCGTGATCACCTACGGAAGTGGTATTATCTATTATATAGTAGTTTATATTATATTAGTTTTTCTCGAGGACGAGCAAAAGATAGGTATAGGGGCATTTGATAGGTCCATAATTAATACATTTTTAATACCTATTTTATGTCTGTTTTTGTAATTTTATTATTTAATAAATTGTTTTCTTTTGTTTTGTAGGAAAATAAATAAAATCATATTTCAAGCAGAAAAAGGTGAAAAAAGGCAAGGAGATGGAAATACTTGAAGTCAAAAGGAAATTGGAGAAAAATTGGAAAACTTATCGGAGAAGAAAAAGGAATTGAGTAAATATTTCTACAATCCGATTTGTAGTCAAAGAGCCCAAGCCCGTTATTTTTCCTATATATATAGATCTCCTCTCTTGTATTTGAGACACCAAGAATTTTAGTTATTTGCTTTCTCTGTTTTATATCGTCGTTGGTGGTTATTATCCGGCCTACTCTTCTACTCTTGTTGTTATTATATTATTAATTCTTATATATTTTCCTTGCGTTTATTGCTCTCGCCTGCTGCTATTTTCAGTTGATTATTCTGTTAGTCGTGCTAGTCTCCTTAATTTAATATATTAATAAGTTTGCTGCCAATTCGTGACCATTGTTGTTTGTGTTACTAGTTCTTCAATTGTGGAGTTATTATTTTATATATTTGGTTGTCCACGTACTTAGTACATTAATCATATATTAGTTTATTAATTTAATTAGGTTGAATCATGTTTAGTACGTGTTTTATTAATAATTTTTTTATTAGTTTAATTAATATGTGTAGCTAATTTTCTTGCCCTAGGATGAAGATGGAGTTAATTTAATTATTTTTGATATCTTCTTGTTCCTATTAATTGGTTCTTATGATTTTTCTTGGTGCTTAATTGGTCAATTGACAAAGTGATTTTGATATATTATTGTTACCGGATTTATTTTTCATAGCCTATGCTTGCTCCATGAAGTTTTGATAGGTTATTGTTAGATAACAAGTTTCATAGTATATGCTTGTCTCGTTAATTGATATATCTTATTTGTGAAGGAAAGAGAATTGATTTTAGGGCGAGTTGATATTAATTGTGGTTGATTAATGGATTCGGATTCCTAGGTTTTCCTTATCTGATTCTATTTGTTAATTAGGTTAAACAAATCTCAACTCAAATCTTATTGTCTAGTTCGCCTGAGTTAATTGTTAGGGGTTTGAAAATTCATAGTCTCTGTGGATCGATCTGTGATTGCTACAACTGAACACTGTGCGCTTGCAGTTACTTTATTTTTACACATCAAGTTTTTGGCGCCGCTGCCGGGGATTATTGGTAATTTTCACTCCTTGATATTTAATTCTTCGGATTAGTTTCTTGTTTTGCATTGTTTATCTTTTAGGGAATAGTGAAGCGGAGGAAAGCTTGGACAAGAAGATTGCTAGAAGGCATCTTCGTCTCTTGTGAAATTTTTGGAAGCGCTTTTCGGTATTCTGTATCACCTCTCTCTATTTTCTTTCCATCATTATTATTGAAAAACACAAAAAAAATTAAATATTTGAAAAATCCAAAAATATTAGTTAGTTATTTTTTAAAAACCAACTTGTTGCATCATTCATTCTCTCACATAGGAGCACATCATCTAGATTTCTTTATTGTCTTTATCGCTTTCCATATTATACAATTGTGGTGATTGCTGGAGGAAAGAGGTACGTACAATTTAGAATAGAACACGTAGTGTAGTGCATCCATAAGTGTTTATTTCTCGTTCTTTGTGTGTTGCATCATTAAATCAATCTTAAGGGTGTCGCCCAATTTCAAGATAAGGTGAGGGATTTTATCACCCTTTCCTTGGCCCACAAATCACTAATTTGTTCATCTTGCAGTCCCTTTCCTTAATAAAATCAATTAGACGTTAGCCCCTAGGATATCGCGCTCAACTAGGAAGAGAATCTAGGAGGAACAAATCACTAAATATTTTTGGTGGTTTCTAGGCTAGCGAAAGCTTACCTGGCCTTTAGACTGGTGCCTAGAATGGTGGTTAGCCTCTTGGAAATGCTTCCTCCTGCCTGGCCAGTCACGACGAATGCTTTTTGAGTTGTTACTTTTAGTTGTATCTTATTGTTAGGAGCAAGGTCTAGATTGTTTTTAGGATAACATAGTAGTCATGTCTATTCCGCATTTAGGAGTTAATTTGATTGATGAGGTTGTTTCATGGTCACATCTTGAGGATAGTGCAATTGTGTCTTTTCTTGAGAAAGATCTTTTGTTAGAGTTTGAGAGTAATAAATAATTTCATGAGCTGTATAAGAATTTTTCTTCTAATGAGATGTTAGATGAATTAAATGCTATTTGTTCTAAGCATGAAACCGCCCTTGAGGATAGGTTTTTTTAATCCTAAGTCCGTTGTTAAGACTTCTGTTGGTGAGCCACCCCCACTTGATTTTAATCCATCTTTTTCCACTCCTGATCAGTATTTGATAGTTAATAATGAAACTCATCATGTTTTTATCTCTAGTGACATAGTTCATAACCAAGAATTTCAAGTTATTAATCTGTTTAAACAACATAAAGAAGCATCTAATTGGTCTATGAATTATTTTAGTGGTATGAGTTTTATTCTGGTTCAAGATCATCTTTCTCTAGTGGATAATGTTGTCTTTGTGGGTGAGTTTCACATGCTTATTGATTCTGTTACGAAGGTAGTTTTTCCTCAAGCTGGTATTTGTAAGATCCGGGAAAATTACGTGTTATTATGTGATGTGAAATGAAATTTTAATTTCATATTAAGAGTTATTAAATGATTTATCTGTTTAAACGTGCTAAGTTATTCGTTAAATGATTGAATATGTGATATTGTGGTGCTATGTGAAATGTGTGGGAAATTAGAAACTATTTTGAAAAGGATGTCATACTAATTTATTCTATTTTAATTATCGAAAAGAAAATTTGGATCGTTCCCAAATTATTCGGGAAATTGGTATATCGTTCGTACCAATATTTCATTCGTTAAAGTGGGAAGTATTCAAAAATATTCGTAATAGAGGTATTTTGGTTCGTATATTTTGTATTAAACGATACTTGTAGTTATCTGTACTTTATGGATGATTATCGTCTCGTAAAACGTGTATTCTGCTTTATTAAAGGTTTAAAGCATATATGATGTTAAATTGTATTTAGACCGGGCGTCCGATACGTAACCGGTTACTTGTTTAAATGTGTTATGTGAATGATGTGAATTATCTGTTGTTGAGTCATGCATGTGAATAAATTGTGTTGAGACTTGTTTGAGTATTTGGTCGTGTCTAATATCATCACGAGGGGTAGTTGGAATAGAAATTTGTCGGTAATGTTAGAAAATGAGATTTACGAGGCCGTTGACTTAGATGTTGACTTTTTATAAGTATGGGGAGTTTCGTCAAGCGAGTTACGAGGATTACTTGTATAGTTAGTGGTGATCATTCTATCAATTGAAATGTGTTTGTCTATGCAACAGAGGCTATTGGACGAGACGAGTCAGATTATCGAATTTAAGTTACAATCGTTTATGGAATGTGAAATCATACGTTGAAGACCAAGTACTGTCTCATGTTTGACTATCGAGGCTGGCATGTGGATTCGAAATGGTAAAAGCAGACTAGTGGTGTTCGCAAGAGCGTTAGAGCAAAGAAGGACGGAAGTAGAGAATCGTGCGATAAGACAGAATAAGGAGGGAATCGTATTGTTTCAGCATTAGGAAATAGCTAAGGACCAAAGGCAAGTGTTTATACCCTTTCTTATTAATTGATTGATATTTCTTGAATTATTATTATGCAATTGGCATACTTTTTCCTAAAAATTTAATGATGACTCTTTTGCATTGAACTGCAAGTATTTTATTTAAACTCGTAAGTTGACGAGCATTCTTTTATACTTTATGAACTTAGATTCATATTTGTAGGGTTTATTGGAAAGATATACATATTATATTGAAAGTTTAAAGAGATAATTATGGGCCGTATACTAAGGATTTCTTTTAAAAGACATGATTTTAAAATATTAGGTTGGAATATTGCCAACCCTAGATGAGTGGGAACTTGTGAACCCTATGTTGAAAATGTTATTTTAAATTCCAAAGTCGTGGTACTTGTTCTACAAGTATTCCATTTTCCATCTTGCATCCATGCAAGTATTATTATCATTTCTTGTTAATGCGATCATCTGATCCATTCCCTGATTCGAATTCATATATGATGTGCATGATTTAGTTTACTTCCTTCAAATACAAGGCTTATCTATTATAAGTATATGTTCGAAGGACTTGAACTATTTCTGTCAGAAGTTACTAAACCCTTGTTTTCTTCACTTATAAACTTCACCCTGAATTTTTCTTAAACTTGAACTTGACTTTCTTGTCACTTACCAGATTGTTGAATCTTAACTAATTCTTCCATAATGTGATTATTTGAACTGTTAAGGCCATCTAGAGCCTGTTCTTTGAACCCTATTCTATATTGAGTTGTTGCAAATTCTGTTGATATCATAATGCCTGTTTCATATCAGACTTAATCTTGTTGAGCATGTCATTGTTTATTCTTCATTATATCCCAGTTGTTACATCGATCTCGTCGATGTTTATTATATTGTCACTTTTCATGTGCACCTCCCGATATTGTGTCGATCTCGTCGATACTAGAATATATTGTTATTCCTTGATGGATTCTTCATAGTTGAATTGTTTCCTGGAACGTGAGTTTTCCATCGTTTGTTGTATTAAGGTTGTCGATTCTTCCGACACCTGATTGTCGAAGTAAGGTTGTCAATTGTTCCGACACCTGACGTATATAATATAGGATTGGAATGTTTTTAAATGGGCCCAGTAATTGGTCGGGCCATATTTATGGTCGGAATAAATTAAGCCCCAGATTGGCCTAGGATCCAGTAGAGGACTTTGCTAGAAGCAAGTCCGGGGTTGATGCGTGGCTGGCCACCAGCACAACCTTTGATTTGATAAATGTTAAAAATCCAATTCTAATATCAATTCTTATTTCTGGGATGAGTTACATCCATATGTTTTGTACTTGTGAGTTATGACCTGATATTCTGGTTTATTCGTTGCGTAAAATTGTTGGTTGTTGATTAATAAATGGTGGTTTCAATCTTGCTGAAATCACTTACTCTTAATTCATTTGGATTCCAAATAGTCGAAATCCACTTCCTTGATTCCATTGGTAGTCGTGAGATATCTATTCTGATGAGTTTTATTCATACCGCGTATCCAGTCGGTACCATGTTGAAGTCTTGAAGTGCGTTCTTTGCTCCATGACCGAGCGCATTGGCTCATTCTTACTCCTTGATTATTCTACCCTTCCAGAGTTGTTGGTTTCAGAGAATGTTGTGAATAGATTTGTTATCTTCAAATTAGTATCTTTATACAAACTGTGGTCTTAAAGACATATGAGTTATACTCAATTCGTATTTTCTACATACTATTGTAGTTATTGTTGATTCGGTCGCCGTAACGGCCAATATAAACCTTTTTGTGTTTTAAAATATTCAGTTGCGAGAAGCTGAATGAGAAATTGTGATAAATTACTAAACTTGATTTGAGAAGTTTTAAAGATTACAAATGTTCAAAAACAAAAGTTTGTTATTTGAAAATCCAACGTTTATTTTGGAAACCTTTCGTATTATATTTGATAATGCACTGCTGAGAAATTCATTCGCTCATACTTGTTTTCTTTATATATATTTTAGCCTGCCAGTAAGAAGGTATATTGGCGAGAGTTATCCGCGTAGCTGATCAGAGATGGGGAAGAATATTAGCGTAAATACGTTTTGATCCAGAGAATTTGGAGCCATTGAGAGGTTTTGTATATAGATGTTTTCTATTGAATAATATATTGTATAAGATTAGTTGCCTGGTATACTTCTTATCGAAGTTATACTAGTGCATTAGAATTTTTGTAAAGAGAATGGCTGTAAAGAAAAAAGATTGTTGTAATGAAATTTTGGATTCTTGTTTCTAGCACTATAACCTTTAAAGATTCTTGGTAGAGTTGGGGTCATAGATGTTATTATTATTGTGTTGATTTTGTATTGAACAGGTTGTTTGGATTAAGGGTGCAGTGTGATGACCAAATCCTTTGACCCCGGATTTGGGGCGTTACAGTATTGGTTAGTAAGAGTTTTTGTGTGTGTCTCCCATAGTCAAGTTTAGGTATGGGGGAATGTGTGTGTGTGTGTGTTTATTGTGTGTGTTATAGGTATTCTGTATCTCCATCATTCCATTATCAGGTATTCTCGTCCTTTTACTTTGTCATTTTTTCTCTCATTTGCATACATTGAGGACAATGCATGATTTAGGTATGGGGGAGGGGTTTAGTAGTATTATTAAAAAACAAAAAAAATGAAAAATGAAAAAATTCCAAAAAGAACTTTAGTTGTAAATCGTAGAATTCTAGCCTTGTGAAATGATTGCTAGTGGCTTTATGCACCCTTACATGCTATAGTAATCTTGTGTTTATGATACTTTTGATTAAGAAGTGATTTGCTAAGTTCTTGTCCACACACATATACTAGCAAGTTGAAACTAGTAGACTTATTGAATGTTGCAAGTAATTAGGAGGACATGAATATGTGCAAAATGATTTGGTTTTCATGCTTTGAGTACAAGTTGGTGCATTGAAGAGATTTTTGCTTGGGATTGATTATGTTTTACCACCATGTGAGATTTTGAGCCTACATGCATATTTTTTTTTTGCAATTTTATATTCGTTTGCTTGAGTGTCCACATGTTTTTTTGCATTGCTAGCACTTGTTTGAGACCTTTCTTGAAACGCATGACATTATTTGATGATAAGATGATAAAGACATTTAGGAATAACCTATATTTTCCAAATTACCACACCATTTATATATGATCAATTAGTTACCCTCTTGAGCTTAATCCTATTTTTTCGGTGACACACCACATTACGTGCCTAGACCTTTTTCTTGTGTAGCCTTACTTATGCTCAAAAACTTGATGTGTAAAAATAAAGTAACTGCAAGCGCACAGTGTTCAGTTGTAGCAATCACAGATCGATCCACAGAGACTATGAATTTTCGAAAGCCCTAACAATTAACTCAGGCGAACTAGACAAATAAGATTTGAGATGAGATTTGTTTAACCTAATTAAAAATTAAAATCAGATAAGGAAAACCTAGGAATACGAATCCATTAATCAATCACAATTAATATCAACTCGCCCTAAAATCAATTATCTTTCCTTCACAAATAAGATATATCAATTAACGAGACAAGTATATACTATTAAACTTGTTATCTAACAATAACCTATCAAAACTTCATGGAGCAAGCATAGGCTATGAAAAATAAATCCGGTAACAATATTATATCAAAATCACTTTGTCAATTGAACAATTAAGCACCAAGAAAAATCATGAGAATCAATTAATAGGAACGAGAAGATATCAACAATAATCAAATTAACTTCATCTTCATCCTAGGAGAATTAACTTAGCTAGACATGGTAGAAGTAACAAAACAATTAAATATAAAGAATGCAAGCAAAAGTGTTTGAATAGAATAAAGAACTTGTATCGAAAAACAATAATAAATCTATCTTACTCCTAATTATCAGATCTAGTCTAAATTCTAGGTGTCTAAATTCTAGGTGTCTCAATTACAAGAGGGGAGATATATATATATAGGAAAAATAATGGGTTTGGGTTCTTTGACTACAAATCGGATTCTAGAAATATTTCCTCAATTCCTTTTTCTTCTCCAATAAGTTTTCCAATTTTTCTCTAATTTCCTTTTGACTTCAAGTATTTCCATCTCCTTGCCTTTTTTCACCTTTTTCTGCTTGAAATATAATTTTATTTATTTTCCTACAAAATAAAAGAAAACAAATTATTAAATAATAAAATTACAAAAACAGACATAAAATAGGTATTAAAAATGTATTAATTATGGACCTATCAAATGCCCCCATACCTATCTTTTGCTCGTCCTCGAGAAAAACTAATATATTATAAACTACTATGTAATAGATAATACCACTTCCGTAGGTGATCACGGTTGCATTTGGCATATGCAACCAGCCCTTTAAACCCCTAGGCAGCCCTAGTGGACGAGTAAGGTCTCGTGAGGGTTTATAGTGAATGTACCCACAAAATCCATCTAGCTCATGTAAAAGATCGCATGGAAATGCAATGCCACACATACAAGTCCTCTCATGCTACATCAACTTAAGAATCAAAAATGACTTTGCAATGTCTTGTCGTGGAATATGCAAGAATTCACATAGTCTACTCAAAGAAATATGCATAAGTGCTCAAAATTCCATGTCAAGTGTAAAAATAAGTTGGTAACCATGCTAAGCCCACAAGAGTACACCTTTGAGTCAAAACTTGGAATCTCAAATGTAGAAACAAGCAATAACTCGCCTTTCACTCACAAAAGAATATTCACTCAAGAACAAGGGTAAGTGTATCACTCAATTACAACAAAATCATAAGAATGCTTGACATTTGGTATCAATCTAACTTTAACACAACATACATCAATGATGATAATCAAAAGGTCTTTATTTGGGTTGTAACGGGGCTAGGGACAAGGTATGTCAAGTAAAGCCAAATAAGGTGAAGTGTCAAAAGCTAGTAGGCACCATAATAAATCATACACATCACCAAAATCCTCCCCACAACTGAATTTTCTAATTTTCTTCCAACAAAAGACCTGATTAGTCGAATGAAGAAGGATCACAAAAACATAAGCATGCTCTCATGATTTTTTTTTCATATAATATTTGTTTCTCTTTTTTTTCATTCTTTTTTTTTTCGAGAGCTAAGAGATATATATAAGCAACCACAATCCTCCTTCAAAAATTTCTTGAACAACGACTATCAAGTAAGCAATCAAACCAAATATTTCCCAAAAAGTAATGAACAAAAGTAACCCATCTCACACACCTTATTACTCCCTCAAGTTTCTACTAGCCATTGACAATTTGGGATTAGGCTCGGGTTGACTAGGAAATCGATTTTTCTCTCTGTCACTGATGGTGTTTGCCAATTGACTAACTTGGACCTCTAGCTTAGATATGCTTGAGCGTTGGAATTTAGCAATTGCCTATCTTGGGTCATAGTGTTCATGAAATTTTGTTGAGATTGAGTTAAATTAGCTTGAGATTTCAATAAAGCCTCAATACTCTTTTCTAAAGAATTAAATCTCTTATCAGATTCGGCAAAACCAGGAGGATTCAAAGGGACTGAATTTGGATATTGACCGAGATTTTGTGGAGGATATGAGTTAGGATTTTGAGTTGGGTATGGACCAGGATTGGGCTTTTGAAAAGAAGGTTGAGAATTTTGGTTATACTGATTGTATTGACCTTGGTTCCATGAGAAATTTGGATGATTTTTCCAACCAGGATTGTATGTGGATGAATAGGGATCATTCCTAACTCTAGATTGAAACATGGCATTGGCTTGTTCAATTTCAGGACAATTTTCTATCAAATGAGTAGGAGAATTACAGTTTGCACACAGAAACACTTGTGAGGACACCTTGTTGGTTTCTAAGGCTTCTAGACGTCTAGTGAGAGTAGCTAACTTAGCTTCGGTTGCAACAGAATTACCAACTACGTGTACGCCCTTAGATTTTTCAGTTTCCTGACTGGGTTCCCTAGTTGACTCCCACAACATTGTTCTTTCAGCTAACTCCTCAAAAAACTGCCAAGCTTCTTCATCAGTTTTATCCATAAACCTACCATTACACATAGACTCTAACAAGGCAGTGGTTTGGCTATCTAAGGCTTCATAAAGAATTTTACAAAGTCTCCACTTTTCTATACCATGTTGAGGACACTTAGACAACAACTTTTGAAATCTATCAAAATATTTCCAAAAAGGCTCATTTCGATTTTGTTGAAATTGGTTGATTTCATTCCTAAGCCTGTTAGCCTTATGGTTGGTAAAATATTTTTTAAGAAATATAGCAACAAATCCCTCCCATGTGGAAATAGAATTAACGGGTAGACTATACAACCACTGTTTAGCATCTTCTTTTAAAGCAAAGTTAATGAGTCTGAGCCTAATGGAATCCTCACTTAGTTGTTGAAGTTTTTGTAAAGCACACACTTCCTCAAATTCTCGAATGAAAAGATATGGATCCTCTCCCTCTACCCCAGCAAACCTAGGTAACATGCTAATGTTATGATGTTTGATTTCAAAATTGTTTGCGGTTACTTCTGATAACACTATGCATGAGGGTTGAGCGGTACGAGCGGGGTAACAACGTTCTTTAAGAGAGACAACCATGACGGTTGTTGGAACTTCTACTTCTTTTGACTCAATTTTAGTGGGTGAAGAGAAATTGAGTTGTCTTGCTACTCCAGGTAATGAAAGGTCGGATTGTCTCACTAATTTAGATGTAGTTGTTGGTGAGATTCCAAGGCAGTGTGTACAGGAACTCAATGTATCGATGATAACTCAACACTAGAACAGGACAAGTAAATAATACTACGACTACACAGAAATCAGGAAGAAATGAAGATAGGGCAAATACAAGGAATCAAGATACAAGAAGTAATTCTGAAGTCTAGTTAAGGGTCACTGAAAGAAGTTCATTATCATGTTCATGCCTCAGTGAAGAATAAGGGTTGAAGACATTCAGGGTTTCAAAAGTATTGAAGATTCAGTATATACAGTGCCACTAGAAGATTTCAGTGTATTAGCATTGATTGTGACATAGACAGTGTAGGAAGCATAGGAATCCGAAAGCAATGAATACAGGGTAAAGGACAAAGGTTTAAAAGAAGATATGAAGACGTTGTCTGAATACCAATAAGGATTCCAGTGAAGGTACACGTGTTTATTGACAGTTAGTGTTTGAAGCAATCAAGAATGCAGCGACTTGTCAATTGTATTGAAATGAAGATGTGAAGGTTTGAATCACTGTTAGTCGTCTGTGAACCAGACCGTTGCACTAGGCGTCAACACATACGAGGATGATCTACATATCTATTCTACAGAAGAAATTGATACAGTCAGACTTGGTTCTCCCTGAAAGTTCTAAGGAATTTATAGGAGAAAACAGGTCAGAACAGGATACGTCCAAACAGCTACAGGAACCCACTGAGCCAAAGTTATGAAAATAATAAACCCGAAAGAAATGCAGGTTGAGATATTTGGAAAGATGGAACCCCGGTTGGAATTGATATATGGTTTGCTAAGCAAAAGGAGTCCAGTTCCAGACACTCACAGACCGCAGCTTGGACTATAAGGATTTAAATAAATAATTAAATATTTTATTTAATTAGAAAATTATATTTATAAATATCTACATATTATTAGATATTTATTTATATATTTTCTGGATTAAATTAATTATTTATTTATTAAGATTAGAAGCTGTGCGGGTCGAAAAGCATTTTTAAGGAGCTGTCAGACTACAGGACGAATTACACAAAAGGACGAAATAAGCCCCTTTGGTT
The DNA here is from genome assembly GCA_030848705.1 of Heracleum sosnowskyi. Classification (NCBI taxonomy): domain Eukaryota; kingdom Viridiplantae; phylum Streptophyta; class Magnoliopsida; order Apiales; family Apiaceae; genus Heracleum; species Heracleum sosnowskyi. Next base: position 45,593,121 of record CM061244.1, read on the forward strand.
TTTCAAATTGGCCAGGTGAATACTCCTTCGATAGTTTTTGTTTTAAAACAAAACTTTCGATAGTTTTTGTTTTAAAACAAAACTTTCGATGGTTTTTGTTTTAAAACAAAGCCTTCGATAGTTTTTAATTATTCTAAAAAGTAGATTGGACACCTGCTGCATTCTGATTGGTCGAAGCAAAATCTATCGGAAGATTGGTTTTGAAAAGTCTACAAATAGACAGAAGAAGTTCATCTTCTTCAGTAGTTCATATTTTAGAGTTCATCGTTTTGACAGAGAGAGATAGCCGGAGAAGAGTTTAAGAGCTGGAATATTTATAAATTCGTAGACAGCCTTAAACTCTAATCCGTGTTTGTATTAAGTGAGCTTGAACTATTTGCCGCTAATCCTACGGATTAGAATTTGTAGCACACTTCGAGGTTTATATTTATAAAACAATATATTCCCCGAATTGCTTGTGTTTAGCTTGGTTGATTTGATTTCGAGAACCTAAATAGATCTATCCGAAGAAATCAAATTGCTATTCATTTCACTTGAACACGTACCCACTGAGAGTATACTAATTTATTTATCCGCAAAAGATTCGAAAGAATTTTTCGATGAATTAGTGAGTATCGTATTCAACCCCCCCCCCCCTTCTACGATACTTTAGGACCTAACAATTGGTATCAGAGCTTGTTAATCGACATACAGATTAGATCCGGGTATTTCAGACCAGTCAGACAAGAATTCTGAGGAGGCCAACTTCTAAATAAATTTATTTTATGAATTTATATTTTAATAAGTTTATTTTATAAATTTAAGTTAAAATGAATTTATCTTATAAATTTAATTTAAATGAGTTCATTATTTAAACTTGAATAAGTTTATTTGATTAACTTAATTTAAATAAATTTATTTTATAAATTCAAGTTAAATAAATTTATATTTTAAACTTAAGTAAATTTAATTTATGTTATGAATTTATTTTAGAGGTGCGGCACAGAGCAATTTGTAGTGTGCTAAAGAGACCCCTTTGAATTTGTGAATTGTAGTCAATTTAGGTGGCCAAATTTTTTTTGAGTCTGAGAAGTATGGTGACTTCGATAGTTTTTTTTTTAAAAACTATCGAAGTGGTAATGCTTCTTTTTCAAAAATGGTCAGCCATTAACCATTTGTTTAGTTTTCAGAAACTATCGAAATGGATGATAGTTTCTTCGATAGTTTTTGTTTCAAAAACAATCGAAGTGCTTGAATTGGCCAGCTTTACAAAAGCACCCCGAATTAATATATTTCTGAGTTATTTATTTATTTCGAATTTTTGTTTAAAAAAAATTTCTTAAATTCTAATTTTTCTTAAATATTAATTTACATGATTTAATTTTTAAGAATTCGAAATTCTTGAAAATTAAATGTTTTGTAAATATTTATTTTTGATTAATTTATTTTTAAGGAAAATTAAAAATTCTGAATATTTAAATTTTTCTTAAGTATTAAATTGAGGGTGCTCAAGGGCTTGTAGAAGAAGATTCCTCCGGGTGTTAGAGAATTGAACGGACAAACCAACATCTCAGTAACGTTTATTAATGTTGGAACCTCAGAACAGAATAGAAGAATTACTAGTAGCTGAATCAGAAGAAGCTCAGGTAGAAAACCTCGAGAGACTAGACTAAAGATCAGTGTTTCACTTGTCAAGGAAGTTTAGTCACATCAGATTCAGAAGGAGTACAAAAGCCACATCCATGGATCAGGCTTATTTATTACGAAGCAAAGATTCTTCAGGATTCAGTTCAAAGAGGTAGTTACAGACTGAGATGGTAACAAAAACAAGAGTGATAGTTTCAACTTTGATAAGAACTATGTAACGAGAAACTATCAGGGTGTGCTACACAATGAAGAAGCCTAACAAACAAAGAAGAATAGGGACTCAGTTAATAGCTGAAACAGAAGTGGAATGCTTTGTTGAAGAAGCATCAGCACAAAACTTATGTTGCTTAAGGAAAGGGTTGGGATGGATCAGATGACGAGAAGATCATGGATATCTTGCTTTCATAGCAATCTCTGAAGATGATTCACCTCACATATCTCAGGTATCTTTTCCTTGAACCAATGCAGTATTTAATCCTCAATATTCAAAGCATGTACATAGGAGATCTTAGGTATGTGTGTATGAATATTTGTAGAATAAGATTTGCAAGTGAGATAGAAGCTTTCTTAAGAAACAACTCTTAGTTTTAGGGGTTAAGTTTCTGGCACATAAGACCTTAGTAAAGCTAAGTTTCAGTATCCCTAGTAGAACAAGATTTGCTCATTTATTCTGAATTGTTTGTTAAGGGATAATCAGTTTGAAGGATGGAGGAATTACCTTTAGAGTCAGTAGAATTTGTAGAACACCAAGCTGTATCTAAAACTGACTTAGGTAATAGAGAAAGTTAGATGCCATACAACAACAGAATGGATTAGATAGAATTAGTGATTTAATTGTTAATTCTTTTATTCCATGTGTGCTTAGAAAATTATTGAATATCTGTAAATCTACTTGCTACCTGTTACACTTGTGTATATTGGTTAAAGTAGAAAGTACTGAATTTTCTAAAATGCATAACATGCCTAATTTGCACATCTCTTATCTGCAATGTCAAAATGGTCAATGTATGCCATTTATTCTTATTAACATGTTTGCTTATTTAAATATTATGAATGCATATCTTAGAACTTGCATTAATCATAGAAAAAGCATGTTTAAGAATTACATTAGAGCAACGACTGCAAGGTCAGTCAGAGATAAGAATAAGCATGTATAGGTTGAAGCTGTTGTTACCACTTTTAAAAGCAAAATCTTTAATCCATCTGGACCCAAGCAAATAAGTTGGGTACCAAGAACTGTCAATCCATTTGTGAGTGCAGGCAAATCAGGTTAATCGATTTATATGCTTTCTTGGTCTTTACTACTGAAGACATATGATCGAAGAAAGATCTTGCCATCAAATGTGATTGAGAAAGCTGTTCCGTTAATAATCTTTGGAGATGACAACAAAGGTTTTCATCACGGGACATGGCTATGTTTGAAATGGAATGTCATCATGTTTACAATAATTGGTATCATTGATAACAACTAATAGTTGGAGTCAAGGATAACAATTAGAAGCAACTCTCTTGCTGAAGATTCAAAGCACAAATCTTTTTATTCAATGAAGGAGCAGTGTTTTATCTCAAGCAGGAAGGTTGAGAAGCTCTCACCCTTGCATGACAATACAAGGAACTCTTTTCTAAAGATGGTATTGGTGAGAGGACTGCCTCATCTGGGATTCAAGCTAGATGAAATATATGAGGCATGTCATTAAGGGAAGTCAAAGAAGCATTACAGAAAAGCTATAATGTGATAAGCATTACTGAGCCGCTTCAGATGATACGTATGGAACTCTACAGACTAGTTAATGTCTTATCTACAACAAAGTAAAGATATACTTCATTGATGGTTGATGACTACTCTTAATACAAACTGGTGTTGTTTATTCAATCTGAAGGACAGGACATCACAGATGAGATTAATCACATTTCCATGATCAGTAACAAATACAGGAAGACCCTGTATTGGCCAATAGAAGCAAACTCTGAATTTCTTTCAGGGGTTTGGAGGAAAATGTTTTACAAGTAAGCATCTTAGCAAGATTGGTAGCTAAGGCTCTTAAGGATATTTTCCTCGGCTAATCAGTGGAATCTAAAGCCTACGAGGTAAATTTGATTAATCAACAAGAGGTGATTGAAAGTCTGAATATGATGTTCAACAACTCCAAGCTCTCAGCTGTTATGTGTGAAATTAATGGTAATGATGATTCAAATCCAAGCAGTGGTAATGGTAGTTTAACTACACAGCTCAGTAATTCAACAGAACCACTCAGCGAGGATGAGGATTCTCAGGAAATCCCAGCAACAGCTTAGGGGGAGCAAAAGAAGGATCAATTAGTCAGATCAACACCACAATGAATATCTAGAGGACACTTCAAGAACGTATCTGTCAAGACAAAGGGTTTAGATTCAATATCATTCCTGATGTCTAGTTCTTAGTGATCCTAGTGGTGGAGTAAAGACTGGAGCTATAGAGTATGAATGATTATTTTCTTGGTTTTCTTTCTGAAGAAGAAACAAAGAAAGGTAAAGAAGCTCTGATGGATCCAGATTGGGTGATTGCAAAGCAAAATGAACTCAATCAATCTGAAAGGCAGAAAGTTTGGAAGCTGGTACCCAGGCCTAAGGGAAAATCTGTTATTGGAACAAGATGGGTATCCAGAATACTGGATGAAATTGGCATTGTTATGAGGGACAAGGCCAAACTGGATGCTAGGTTACTATTAGGAAGCAGTATCTAACAAGAAGCACCAGTGACGAGACTTGAGGATATCAGGATATATCTGTATGGTGAATGTGATCAAGTGCTCTCCTGATTGGTGAGATAGTAGAAGAAGTCAATGTACAACAGATCCTGGCATTTGCTGTTGCAGATCAATTGGACGTTGTATAACTTCTCTTCACAAGATCACTACAGATTGGTATGAACCGGTATCAATACTCAAGCAATCGTCAAAGACATGGTATGACACTCTAACTGAACTTTTACAGAATATGAATTTATTAGAGTTGTCATAAGGCACAAACATAATGTCATATATGTGCAGTGATATCATGATTATATTATATGTTGGTCTACTAACGAAAACTTGTGCAAGAAATTTGCCAAGTCATTGCAGAGAATGTACAAGATGAGTATGTTGGGCAAGTTGCAATTCTTTTTGGATTTACTTTGAGCAAGCCAGAAGATTAATTCTTTTAGGAGCACAAGTAAGCCAAAAGAGTGATGGCAATAAAAGTAAGTCAAGAATCTTTTGAATGTGCACAATTGAGAAGATTCTAGACATGCCAAGACTCCCTACCAACAGCAGCCACTAAAGCTTGATCAGGACAAATCAGGTAAAAGACAGAAATGACAAGCTAGAGAGGTATGCGTCTCATTAAGTTATTAGCTGCAAATTGACAACACATATTTTATTCTCAAGTTGCCAATGTGCAAGGTTCCAAGTGGATTTCAAAAATCTAGTCTTATAGTTATCAACATGATTTTGAGATATCTTAAGGGAATACCAAATCTCAGTATATGGTACCTTAAAGATACTTGTTAACATGTTTAGCTATTTAGATATAAAATACGCAGGTTGTAAGAAAGACAGGAGAAGCATCTCTGAATGACAGGAGGAGCATCTCTAGAAGCTGTCAACTTCGTGGAGGAAGATTGATTTCTTGTTATTATTTCAGGAAATAACTTTATCTCCAACAACTCTGTGGAACAATCCACGACAATGCACCTTGACAACAGGTATCATTTCTTTCGAGAGCATGTCTTCAATTCATAGAGTAACTTGCAGACACGCACCTTATTTGAAAATCTCATCTGCAAGAAACTCTTGAATAAGTTCACAAGTATAAAATTGTTCATATTTTAAGGACTTGTGAATTTATTTAACATCCAGTCCTCAACTTAATAATTTAGTGCTAATATCTAACTCATAGATATTTAGTATTAATTTATTATTATTTATTTAATGAAATTTGAATTATGGAAATTGAAGCAGTTCAATATCTTATTTGCTCCATAATTTAAAATACATAAAATAAATATGCAGCATAATTTATTGGATTTTAATTGGTTAATATTATTCAATGATATTTAGTCGATTTTATTCTGAGAAAATTGTGAATTTTCTGTTAACAATTGATTTTGGTAAATTGTAAAAGATTTATTCAAAATAAAACTTGACAGGAAATACAAGGTTTGAATTTCAGAACATGAACAGGTTTTAGAATTTGAACAGAAGCAAAAATATCGAATCTTAGGAAATTCGATAGTTTTTCAAGTATAAAGAAAATTCTATCGAAATTTAATTCTCGATAGTTTTTGAAAAGGAAAAGAAAAACTATAGAAAACAATTCTCGATAGTTTTTGAAATTAAAGTGAAAATATATCGAGAGGATTTAATTTTTCAATATTTAAACTCCTCGATAGTTTTTTCAACAAAAATATTGCCTCGATAGTTTTTGGTCTTTTCATAGTAATAACTTTCGATGGTTTTTCAGAAATCAGTTTAAAATTCTACTCTCATACACTTCGATAGTTTTTAATAAAACCATCGAAGATCAGATGACCTTTTTTTTGCCCCTCTGAGAAATCCATCGACAGTTACTTTAAAAACTATTGAACTGTAGAAAGACATTTTTACCCTTACAGTTTCAACAAATATTTAACAACCCCTTACGTTTTTTTTCTTCTTATTATCAGATCTAAGGGCTTTTGTTTATACTTAAGTTGTGTTTATTTAGAAAAAGGGGTAATTTTGTTTTAAAGGTAATTTTGTTAAGTTTGATTAATTTATAATTAATTAAATTTAAGTGGTAATTTAGTTTTGGTTTAAAATTAATTTTCTGGAAATTTAAAATGGCCGGAGAATTTATTCTAACCAAGACTAATCATGTCTCGTTTCAGAACTTGCAAGCCATTACGAACTTACAGTTTCGTGCATGGGCAGAGTTTCTGAACACACGTTCATTAGTGGCATATGCCTTGAGTACTCCCGTAGTCCTTTGCATCGATCAATTGACTGTGTTGTACACAACCGCCACGGATACAAGTGAGAATAACGTAAGATCCTTCAGTTTTGTTGTGCCAGGGGCAGAACAATAAGGCTGAAGGAACATGACTTTAATAGAATACTACATTTTCCTACAGAAAACCATGTTCTGGATCCCAAAACTGAGGAGATACATGCTTTCTTCACTCTCATAAGAAGTCAACAACCTAACTTCTTTGTGGGAGAGTTCCTTAAGCATTACCTGACATGGGACCACTGGATGAAAGAACATGCATAGATGATGTGCTTTGTTTCTATCCTAGGTTCCTACAGCTAATTCTCAATGATATCTTAACAGATGATGAGCGTGAGACATTCGCTGAAGAGGAGACCATGGAGTGCATGAAGATGAAGAGCAATGCAATAACCGCTCTGATAAGAAAGAATATCTTCCAGGGGTACCCACTGTTCAAACTTGAATATCTAAGAACGGTGCCCCTACCACTTCTACCCCCAGGGGAACAGGTAAATGAAGGTAACATTCCTCAACCTGAACTGGCTCCTGAACCACAACAATGGATGTTGATCCAGAGCCCTCAGTGGCCATCCAGACCATGAGATTGCAACCCACAATCTCTAACCACGGTCGAAGAGCCTTTGGAAGAGCCAAATGAAACCACAAACGAACCTCCTTACCCTCCTATACCCAATATTCAGACATCCATGAGTGTAGAGGGAGATAGTGCCAAAGCAGCACCACATAAGGAGACACACCTTTCAACAACAGCTCTGCCTACATCTAAAAGGAGAAGAACAAAAACCGAGGCAACTGTTGATAGTTCATTTCTCTCATCCAAAGCGCCCTTTATTGATTTTTCTGATGCTGATTGGGCTACATTAACCAAAGTTATATCTGAGCCCCTACCCCAAACAGAAAAAGGAAAATTGACGGAAGCAACTAGTTCTCCGACCATTTCACGGTCAGGACTACCGGTTGAAGGTTCTTTACTGAACCAAGAGTCTTCACAGACGTTGAGAGAAGGCTCTGACCCAAATGCACAATCTAAAGGGTCATTGCCTAACTCCCCAGATGGAACATATCTGGATCCTGCGGGTACCGGGTCTGACATAGGTGCAGATCGGCAACTCGGTAATAATGAATCAATTTCATTTGAGGAGTTACCTGAGGATATGTCTGCAAAGACTTCAGAGGGAGTTTCAGGGCCTCTGTTATCAATAGAGCCTGATTCCAACCCCCCAGAGATTCAAACTCCGGATCCTATTAAGGAAAGATCATCGCAAGATGATCAACAACTTGGTTTGACCAAGGACGGGGATTTGCGAAATCCCATTGCACCACCAGTGACCTCCTTAAGGATGGCTATGGTGATTTTCCTTGCAGGTACATTTGGATGCTGAAGCTCTGAGAGATAAGAGTGAAACACTAGTGAGGTACACGAAACAGAATCACACACTCACAGTGAGGAAGAAAGAGAAACACCAAATCCCATTCCCTATCCCTTAAACTTGGTTCGTAATGTTTTACCTTTAAAGACCTAACAGTTGAGACCTCACATCGGGACCTAACATTTGGTTGTTTTAGGGCCCTAAAAAGTGTGATCTAACAGTTGGGAGGTATAAGGAAGATGTCGGGAAATTTGGTTCGTAGGACGATCGACGGTGAAGCCATCTTGCAGTATTTAAAGGGCACAATTGATCAAACTACATATTACTACTTCTTTTCTAACAAATGCTACATGAGAATTCCTTCAAGACCCAGGAAAACTTCTTTTCTTAACTAAGGGGGAGAAATGAGTTATAATTAGATTATTGGAGGATTCCTCAACTAAGGGGGAGAAGTGGTAAGAAAAAGTAGAGGTACACCACACCACAATTCTATTGATCTTTCAACTATTGGGGAGAGACTAAGGGGAGAAGTGGTAGATTTCCTAGAAGACGGAGAAGTGGTATTGGTTCACCACTGTTCTAATAATGGGAGCAGCTGTATTCCATAGGGGGTGGAGTTGTATTCCAAATGAGGAGAAGCAAGGGAGATATGTGCTTTTCAGAAAAGGAAATATGGTTGTACAACAGAAGCCGCTGAACTCCGAATGGAGAGAAGTGGAGAGATATACTTCAGTAAGTGGTAGACAAAGACATATTCATTACCACTGAAGAATCTCGAGAAGCTGCTGATGATTACTTCAAGACTGAGAAGGATTATTTGGCAGAGATTTAAAGAACCAAAGAAATGAAGATGAGTTACTACATGAATATCATTTCAGTCCTAAAAGAACAACCATCTATCATTTCAGTTTGAACAAGAAATCTGGAAGTGAAGAATTTGATCCAAAAAACCAGTAGCATTATTTACAAGTCCAGGAAAGGTACTTTTTCTAGTTGTTAGTTGAGTTATCCTCTCTATTTATTTGTTTGTTAGTTTAACAATCAAATAGGGGGAGATTGTTGGTGAGATTCCAAGGCAGTGTGTACAGGAACTCAATGTATCGATGATAACTCAACACTAGAACAGGACAAGTAAATAATACTACGACTACACAGAAATCAGGAAGAAATGAAGATAGGGCAAATACAAGGAATCAAGATATAAGAAGTAATTCTGAAGTCTAGTTAAGGGTCACTGAAAGAAGTTCATTATCATGTTCATGCCTCAGTGAAGAATAAGGGTTGAAGACATTCAGGGTTTCAAAAGTATTGAAGATTCAGTATATACAGTGCCACTAGAAGATTTCAGTGTATTAGCATTGATTGTGACATAGACAGTGTAGGAAGCATAGGAATCCGAAAGCAATGAATACAGGGTAAAGGACAAAGGTTTAAAAGAAGATATGAAGACGTTGTCTGAATACCAATAAGGATTCCAGTGAAGGTACACGTGTTTATTGACAGTTAGTGTTTGAAGCAATCAAGAATGTAGCGACTTGTCAATTGTATTGAAATGAAGATGTGAAGGTTTGAATCACTGTTAGTCGTCTGTGAACCAGACCGTTGCACTAGGCGTCAACACATACGAGGATGATCTACATATCTATTCTACAGAAGAAATTGATACAGTCAGACTTGGTTCTCCCTGAAAGTTCTAAGGAATTTATAGGAGAAAACAGGTCAGAACAGGATACGTCCAAACAGCTACAGGAACCCACTGAGCCAAAGTTATGAAAATAATAAACCCGAAAGAAATGCAGGTTGAGATATTTGGAAAGATGGAACCCCGGTTGGAATTGATATATGGTTTGCTAAGCAAAAGGAGTCCAGTTCCAGACACTCACAGACCGCAGCTTGGACTATAAGGATTTAAATAAATAATTAAATATTTTATTTAATTAGAAAATTATATTTATAAATATCTACATATTATTAGATATTTATTTATATATTTTCTGGATTAAATTAATTATTTATTTATTAAGATTAGAAGCTGTGCGGGTCGAAAAGCATTTTTAAGGAGTTGTCAGACTACAAGACGAATTACACAAAAGGACGAAATAAGCCCCTTTGGTTTTTCAAATTGGCCAGGTGAATACTCCTTCGATAGTTTTTGTTTTAAAACAAAACTTTCGATAGTTTTTGTTTTAAAACAAAACTTTCGATGGTTTTTGTTTTAAAACAAAGCCTTCGATAGTTTTTAATTATTCTAAAAAGTAGATTGGACACCTGCTGCATTCTGATTGGTCGAAGCAAAATCTATCGGAAGATTGGTTTTGAAAAGTCTACAAATAGACAGAAGAAGTTCATCTTCTTCAGTAGTTCATATTTTAGAGTTCATCGTTTTGACAGAGAGAGATAGCCGGAGAAGAGTTTAAGAGCTGGAATATTTATAAATTCGTAGACAGCCTTAAACTCTAATCCGTGTTTGTATTAAGTGAGCTTGAACTATTTGCCGCTAATCCTACGGATTAGAATTTGTAGCACCCTTCGAGGTTTATATTTATAAAACAATATATTCCCCGAATTGCTTGTGTTTAGCTTGGTTGATTTGATTTCGAGAACCTACATAGATCTATCCGAAGAAATCAAATTGCTATTCGTTTCACTTGAACACGTACCCACTGAGAGTATACTAATTTATTTATCCGCAAAAGATTCGAAAGAATTTTTCGATGAATTAGTGAGTATCGTATTCAACCCCCCCTTCTACGATACTTTAGGACCTAACAGTAGTGTCTCGAACCCAAATACTTTGCATGCAAGGGAAGCAATCAACTAAGCACGTAGCAGACAAGAGCTATAAGTAAACACCCAAGAATATGGAAAATCAAAAGAAAAATCTATCTTATCCTATAAAAAATCTAGACCTTGCTCTTAACAGTAAGATACTACTAAAAGTAACAGCTCAAAAAGCATTCGTCGTGACTGGTCAGGCAGGAGGAAGCATTGCCAAGAGGCTAACCACCATTCTAGGCACCAGTCTAAAGGCCATGTAAGCTTTCGCTAGTCCTAGACACCACCGAAAAATACTTAGTGATTTGTTCCTCCTAGATTCTCTTCCTAGTTGAGCGCGATATCCTGGGGGCTAATGTCTAATTGATTTTATTAAGGAAAAAGGAATGCAAGATGAACGAATTAGTGATTTGTGGGCCAAGGAAAGGGTGATGAAATCCCTCATCTTATCTTGAAATTGGGTGGCGCCCTTAAGATTGATTTAATGACGCAACACACAAAGAACGAGAAATAAACACTTATGGATGCACTACACTACGTGTTCTATTCTAAATTGTACGTACCTCTTTCCTCCAACAATCACCACAATTTGTATAAGATGAAAAGCGATAAAGACAATAAAGAAATCTAGATGATGTGCTCTTATGTGAGAGAATGAATGATGCAACAAATTGGTTTTTAACAAATAACTAACTAATATTTTTGGATTTTTCAAATATTTAATTTTTTTGTGTTTTTCAATAATGGGTGGGAAAAAAACAGAGAGAGGTGATACGGAATACCGAAAAGCTCTTTCAAAAATTTCACAATAGACGACGAGACCTTCTAGCCATCAGGATGTCCATATTCGACAAATTTAGTCAATGTGAAAAGGTTGGTTATAATTTTAGCTAAGGATTTCACATGATGTTGCATCTCCAATGGGAGAAATCCTTAGCAAAAATATCCTATGTGTCATATTTTATACATAATTTGTATAATAGTGAAGTTCCAATCATGCAAAATCCTTCGCTAAAATTGTAGTCAACCTCTTCACGTTGGTCAAATTTGTCCAATCTGTCAAGAGCGGTAGCAAAGATGTACACATAAATTTAATCATTACAACCAATTTCATTGGAGCACATTACCTTACATGTTCAGTAAATTTTAGCCGGTCATTATTTTATATTAGTTTAGCCAATCATTTTAGTTATCTCCGTTAGAGATGCTCTTACAACTAGGGCTACTAGGGCTACTAGGGCTGAGCATTCGATCGGTTCGATTTTCGGTTAAAAACCGAACCGAAGTAGAAAAACCGAATATCCGAATTGTTATTTTTGCAAAACCAAACCGAACCGAAGTTATTACTATAATCGAACCGAAGTATTTCGGTTTTTTCGGTTCGGTTTAAAAAAACCGAAATTTCCAAGCAGCTTAATTTATAAAAAAACAAAAATATTACATCCATAATTCCATGTTCCATAATAAATCATCCATAAATTAATTATTTGACAAAATTTTAAAATTCAGACTAGAATAAAGCATGGCCATAAACCATTACATTAGCCACATTAAGATATTAAGTTAATAAGTTTACACCAGCAAGTTTCAAATCAACATCAATCATCAGTTCATTAACAATAAAATGCATAGTCCGCACAAATTATTAATAATATAATATAATATATGTAATATCTATACTATTATATAATAGATGAAACATTAAAAATTTGATCGGTCACTAAGTGATTTTATTTAATTACCCTTACTTATTTTTCAAAAGATATTATTAATTAATAATATTATTTTTAACCAATTATCTTTTCGGTTAAAATACATTACTTTTCTATTTTTTTCTAACAAATCCTCTCTTTTTCTTAAAAAAATCACGGACAGTTACCTTTTTCATGATACTGTTTCTATTTTTTCTTACTAAAACCCCTCATTTTTCCAAAAATATCACGGGCAACCCTTAATTATTTATTTTAAAACATATTCTAATAACTTTAATTACGGCCAATTACGTTATTCAACTAAAACATGTTACTTTTTCTATTTTTCCTTGCTAAAATCCCTCCTTTTCTAAAAATATCACGGGTAAACCTTTACTTATTTATTTTATTACTTTTAATTACAGACAATTATCTTTTTCAACTAAAAAATATTACTTTTTCTATTTTTCTTTACTAAAACTACTCTTTTTCCAAAAATATCACGGACAAAAATAATTATTTTAAAATCTATTATAATATTTTTAATTATTTAAAAAAATTTAACACACCTACTTATTGTTTTTAACAAATATAATGAATCAATCTATACTATATTATTAAAGACGAAACATTAAAAGTTTTGGTCGGTCGGTCAGTCGGTCGGTCGGTATTTGGGCCGATTCACGGGCCTATCTATAATCAATTTATTAATAACCAATTACCTTTTTTCACTACATTACCTATTTTATATTTTTTTTAAACTAAACCAACTAATCTTCTAAAAATAAAGCGGGCAACATATATATAATATGGTAATATTATTATATATTTATAACCGATTACCTTTTTCAGCTAAAACACATTATTTTTATATTTTTTACCTAAAACAACTCATCTTATAAATATGACACATATATGGAAACCAAGTTATTAATAACCAATTACCTTTTTCAGCTAAAACATATTACCTATTTCATATATCTATTTAACTAAAACAAATCATTTTCTAAAAATAAGACGGGCAATATATATATATAAAATGGTAATATTATTATATATTTATAACCGACAATGTTTTATATTTTCTAACTAAAACAACTTATCTTCTAAATATAATACATGCAAAATAAATATACAATGGTAATATTGTTTTATATAAATATTAATAAATAACAAGTTATTCTTTTCAGCTAAAACAAATTACCTCTTTTATATTTTCTAACTTAAACAACTAATTTTCTAAAAGTAATGCAGACGACGTATATATAAAAAAATTAATATAATTTTATATAATTGCTAATAAGTAACTAATTGTCTTTTTAAGGATATTACCAGTTTTATATTTTTTAACTGAAACAACTCATGTTCAAATTAAAAATAGCACGGGTAAAAGATAGATATATTGGTAATATTATTATATTAAACTTATGAAATTCATGTTTATTATAATTTTTTTAACATTCAATTTAAACGAGATAATTAATGAAAATAAAAGTATTAGTATATTCAAATAAACTCGGTATATTGAACAAACACATATTTTGATATTTGCACTTGAGTCCCTCTTTAGATTTTTAAGAGTAAAAAAATACGAATCATTAGATCTGTTATTTTAAAATATTTTATATTTTAATATCTAAAATACTACTATTGATTACGTCATTAATATATTAAATTTAAATATTATATTGTTAGATTTATAAATCCAATATATATATATATAAATATATTAAAATTTTATCAAATTATATATAATAACTAAAATCTAAATAAAAAATAAGAAAATATTAAAGAAGACCGTGCATCGCACGGGATATAATACTATTATATTATATTAAAACTTTTAAAGGAAACAATATTAAAATTGTATATTTAGTTTGCTTCTCTAGTAAAGATTTAATTTTAAGCCTCCTATAAAGTATATCTCTACAATTTATTTTTAAAACTTTCTTTTTCTACATAAAAATTTAAACATTATATTTTTATTCAGAAGAAGAAAAATTTTAAAATAATTTATGAAAGTATATGTTAAAGAAATCTTAAAATACGTGTCGAGTTCCCGTCCGCCAATGTAAATTGAGGGGGACGGAGGGAGTATCTTTTAGATTATCATCTTATGTTTATATTCTCCTACAACATAATTTTTAAAACAAAAAAGATAGTAATATTCCATAAATTAAATTAAATTTTAAGGTGACGCCTCTCAAATCGCTTCGATCTATTTTTCTAATTTTCTCAAAATTTTGAATTATTAATACCAAAAATTAGAAAAAATCTCAATTGCCTTTAAAATCTTTACTAATGAAGGAAACTAAATATGCAATTTCGAAAAAATTTCAATTGCTTTTTAAATATTTATTAATGGAGGAAACTAAATATATAATTTCAATATTCTTGCATTTAAAATCTCTACTAATGAAGGAAAGTAAATATTATATTCTTGCATTTAAAATTTCTACTAATGAAGGAAAGTAAATATACAATGGATCTTTACTAATGGAGGAAACTAAATATTCAATTATTATATTTTTGCCTTCAAAATATCTAAATAAGAAAAAAAGTGTATCAACTTACATTATTTAGAACTTTCCTCTATTATTATCTAAATATTCTCATGATATTTCGTTTTAAATGAAATTACCATTTTAACATTATGATCTCCTAAACTTTCTTTTTTTATGTAATATAATAGAAAATACAGGAACGTTTTGGTAAATAATAAGTTAAGAAA
The DNA here is from genome assembly GCA_030848705.1 of Heracleum sosnowskyi. Lineage (NCBI taxonomy): Eukaryota > Viridiplantae > Streptophyta > Magnoliopsida > Apiales > Apiaceae > Heracleum > Heracleum sosnowskyi. The sequence continues at coordinate 45,608,324 of CM061244.1, forward strand.
TTATATCGGTCTTGCATAACAATTAAGTAATTAATACCAAAGATTAGAAAAAATCTCAATTGTCTTTTAAATATTTACTAATAGAGGAAACTAAATATACAATTTCAATATTCTTAAATTTAAAATCTCTACTAATTGAGGAAAGTAAATATTATATTCTTGCATTTAAAATATATACTAATGGATGAAATTAAATATATAATAGATCTTTACTAATGGGGGAAACTAAATATTACTAATTATGGAAGAAACTAAATATTCAATTATAATATTTCTTCTTTACTTTTTGTTTGTTCATGTTAAAAGTGCGTATATCAGTACATGAGAGATTTTTTCCTTTATGTTATTTATCTTATTACGTTTATTTGTATTCTAATGCAGGATCATATTAAAATCTTTGACAACACAAGTTATTTGCATAGATTAATAAGGAGGGAGATTCATCAGTTAATCAGTCAAAAGTTATTTGCATAGATTAATAAGGAGGGGATTCATCAGTTAATCAGTCAAAATAATAGGCCAAGCAGGGTGATGTTCATGTACATTCAATTGTAAATTGATTTATATGTTTATGTTTTTATGTTATTAATTTTGAATTTATAATTAAAAGTTGATACACCAATGCTATATACAAGTTTATTTAGTGTGTGTATTTTTAACAAAATTCTATAAGTGTGCGTATCTATAACAAAAGTCATACAAGAATAAAGTTATTGAATATTTGTCAGAAACATTGAGAAAATGTCATTAATTTTTATTTTTTTGAAAAGAAAGAGGTTGTTATTTTTATTAGAATTCAAAACAAAACTTAATTTTATGTTAAAAACATATTTTGTAGAGTATTTTTTGAAAAATTTAGAGAAATTATTATAAAGCCGCTGCGAAACGCGGCTTAGTAAACCAATATATAAGTAATGTTTATGAATTACGTGATTTTATATTCTATCAATATGAAGGTGCTAAAACTTATTTTCTGTTGTTTAGGTGCAGCCTCAAATTGTGATTATTCTTCGAATTATTGGAGATGTATCCTCACTTATTCGGTTAGTATGATTCTGGGGACAGAATCCTTTTAAGGGGGGAAGGATGTAACGACGCTGACTTTAAATTATAACTATTTATTTTATGTGCTAAACTGTTAGAATAAAATAAAATATCTTATTCCAGTTTGATGCGTCATCCACTAAATGTATGTTAAGTCCGGTCAATTACGTGAGTCATTTAAGTGCTTATGTGCTAAATTCGTATGTGTGTATAAATGATTGGAATTTCGTCGACGAGTACTTGTTTAATTATTATTTAAATTGTCTACAATTATTTTAGACAATTTCCTTGGTATTAAAAATCTTATTAAATTAATATTTCGAATGAGATATGATAATGATTTTTTTAAGTAATTATTTAATTATTCTGTTAAATTATCAAATACAGACATGAAAATTTTTATTTATAATGTCCATAATAAAACTTTACAATTTAGTTGATTTTAAATTTTGGATATTAGATGTATTTTAAAGTTTTCGTAAATTAGAATTTTACTTGCATTTTAACGAAATATTTCAGTATCAAAATGAACTTATAGTTTTTAAAGATACAATTCCCAGTTTAATACATATAGTCTTTTTATACATTAAAAATGTGTCCTTATCCATTTCTTCCATCACCCCCCGAGTACGTTTCTCTCTATCTCTCGATTATCTCTCTTTCTCTCTTAACCCCCTCATCTTCTTTCTTTAATTTCTTTCAATTCTGCTAATAAAATTGTGAGTTTTTATGTTCAAAACGATCCTCACCCAGAGCTCTATACAACCATATAAATTGTAGCGAGTTTTGGGTAATCGGAAAAACAGAGTCCGATTTGGGGATTTATATTAGGGTTTGATTGGGGGTTTTTCTGGGATTACGATTCTTGTGTGTTTTGAGGCTTAAGTGATAGAAATAGTTTTATGTGATGTTGTTAAAGTAATTTTGACAAGTCCAGTGCAAGATGACCCGAATTGGGCGTTGTATGTGGATTGTTGGTCGCCGGCGGTGAACTCCGGTGAGCCGGTGACCCTCGGTTCATGGTTTATAATTTAATTGATGATATGATGTAGATATATTTTTGTAATCTAAACTGTAAATATGATTTCATGTGAATTGAGTTGATTGTTCTTGTTAAGACTGAATATGTGGCTAGTTGGTTAGAATTAAAGGTTAAGAGTTGCATTAATTGATAGTTACGTGATGAGGATTTAGCTTGTATGCGTAGAATTGGTTGACTGTGGTTAAGTTTTACTGTTACTGGAGTTTTTAAAATTTGAGGTTGAGCAGATGATGTATAGTTCTTGAGTATGTAAGGGTAGTTGGAGTTTTGGCAGACTACTGTTTTCTAGGGAGGTTTTAGTAGAGAAATGTTTTGTGAATAATGTTGTTGTGAGTTCAGGATAATTTGGCTAGGATAGTATTAGAAATTTGATTGTGACGAGTTAAGATTTGTAGGTGATGTATATGGACAGTAGAGATAAACTAATTCTTACTCATGTGCGACGTGTTGAGTTATATTGAAGTGTACTTTAGTTCGGATTTTAGTGTAAAAACAGAAGAAAACGGCATGGTGTTTAACAACCAGAGCACCCTGTCCAGCTTTAGTGTTTTGAGGTTGTTTTGATTGTGAAAGCATTGGTTAATATTCGGTGCTATAACTGGTGTAGGAACTATATGGTCAGAGTCTTGGTAGTCACCAACTTCCAGTAAGATTTAACTTGAAAATGTTTTCTGATTGAATAGTTTTGAATATAGGAATTTATAGTGAGTTAATTGTGTTAACACCAGGGACCATTGGTAGTCCAGTTTTGGTTGCGTCCGTGATAGGCATATGTTTAGGCCTGTTAATATTCCGAGGAAACAACTTAATTTAAACAAGTATGTAATAAGTAAATAATAAGTTAATATGTCACAGGAATCTCAGATAGTTTTATCTGTCAAGAGAATGGAGAATTAAAGTCATCTACAAACTTGAAGTTATTCTACATTGAAAGAAGTTCAATTTATTGATCAAGCCTCAGTGAAGTATTCAAGTTAGTGGATTTACTACAGTGACAGAGATTTCCAGTGGTGACGGAAGAAGTACAGGATACATAATTTTGTCAAGCTAAAGAAAGGAAGCCACAGCTTTAAATGTTTTAAAGATGAAGAAATTTTCATTGAAGTCAGTTATTCATGAAACCAGACAGTGCATCGAATGACGACATCATCAGTGGAATTAAATCATATATATTCAGTGGTTTTCAGAAGAGAGAGAGATGCAAGGTTGTAAGCTATCTTATTTAATTTACTAATTTAAATTTAATTAATAAATCAATTCTATTTAGAATTAATTTATTTATTAAATTAATTAGGCTAGTAGTTTAAATTATTTATTAACTTAATTCTATTTAAGAAGAATTAATTTAATCTATAATTTAATCTAACTAGTTAAATTAAAAGGATTTTCTGAAAATGAACTAGTATGACCTATGTTTATTATTATCAAAAACTCGGTATGACCTTAGTAGATAATTCGGTATGACCTATGTTCTAGGTTCTACTGAATTATTTATTAGGTCATACTAAGCCTTTTTTACAGGTCATACTAGGTGCTTTTTCTAGGTCATACAATTCTCTTTTTTGGTCATACCGAAAATTAGAATTTATGTTGGCAGGTCATACTAGCATTCTAGGTTCTACCGAGCATTCTGTTGGAGGTCATACAGGCTTAATTGATATGTATTAATTGAAGACAGAAAAGAAAAAAGAAGGCAGTGTTGAACAAAAAGAAAGAAAAGCATACAGAAGCATTTACTGAAGAACAACTCAAGCTTTAAATTTCATTTCTTCTCAAGCAATTAATTCTAGTTTGTATTGTTAAATCCAAACCACTAGAATTTGATTACTTGTATTGCTTTGACTATCTAGCGGATTTTTATCCCTAGAACGAATCTCAAATTATCAAATATTGTTAAATCATTTTATTACAAAAATAGATAAATTCATGTCGAATTTATTCTAGATTTGTTTTAAGTTATTTGAGATTCAATCTTGTACTAAGTATCATTTGTAACACCCTTCAAGTTTAATATAAGTTATATTTAACTTGAATCTTGTTTCATTTTTATTCCGCATCAATTTGTTCCTAAACAGTTAAATCATTTAAAGAACAAATTCGATAAAACGGTATAGTTTGTATTCAACCCCCCTTCTACAAACTTATCAGGACCTAACAATTGGCATCAGAGCCTTTTGATTGATATACAAATCAAAGATCCAATTGTTTTGAGATTTTTCTTTTAAACTCTGATTTTTTATTTGAATTCTAAAAATCTCAAAAGATGTCTACTACACAGAAAGTGGGGACAGTTAAAATCCCAATATTCAGCAAGGAGCATTATCCAATGTGGAAGAAGAAAATGCTCTTATTTCTTAAGGTTTCAAATCCTAAATACTTGGATGTGCTGAAGAGTGGTCCCAAACTCCCTATGATTATTGATCCTGAAGTTGTTGAGGATAATGTTGTGACTAGGGCTGCTAGGATGTACCCTAAAGATCCCAAGGAATACACTCCTGATGAGAAAGAGGATGTTACCTTGGATTCCTGTCTTCAGTTGATCCTTATTGAGAGTCTTGATCCTATCATGCATAATCATGTCCTAAATTGTGAAACTGCCAAACATATTTGGGGAACCATAGAGATAATCAATGAGGGGACAGAAGAAGTTAGGGAGAATATGCTGGAAATTCTCACTTCACAATATGAGCATTTCAGATCAAACCCTGGTGAAGGTATCTCTCAGGTTTTTGAAAGATACAACAAATTAATTAATGATCTGAATCTCAATGGGAAGCACTACACCAACAAGGAGATTAACAAGAAGTTCCTTCTTACACTTCCACCTCATTTGGAGCACAAGATATCTGCTATTAGAGAAGCAAGAGACATGAATGAGCTTGCTTTGGAAAGATTGTATGGTGTCTTGAAGACCTATGAGCTGGAGCAGATTCAACAGAAGGAGCTGTATGGAACTGGAAGGATTGTTGGTACCTCCACTGCATTGGCTGCTGAAGTCCCACAGAAACTGGAAGTGAAGGCTGTTCAACCTTCCAGTTCTCACATGAATGTTATTGATGCTGAATATGGATTAACATCCATTGATCAATCTGGTGGTGACTTCTATTCTTTGGAAGAACTTGATCAGCTGGAGGATGGTGATTTGGCTTTGATAGTCAGAAAGTTTGGGAAGTTTAGATTCAAGAGGAATCCCAATCTTAAGTTCAGACCCAGATTTCAGAGAGGTGGATCTTCATCTTCAAGTGGCACAAGGGGTGGCTACAAAACTGGAATTGTGGACAGGAGTATAATCAGATGCTACAATTGCAATGAGTTGGGTCACTTTGCTACTGAGTGCAGAAAGCCAAAGCAAGTGACTAGAAACACATTTGATTCTAGCAAGAAGAACAAGATTGGGAAGGCCTATGTTGCTGAGGGAAAGAGTTGGGATGACACTGACAGTGATGAAGAAGCAGGTGAGATTGGGAACCTTGCTTTAATGGCTAAAGAGGAAAGCACTTCATCCAGATACATGTCAGAGGTAACCTTTACTGATGCTGAAATGATTTATCATCTTGGTGGCACCATAAGTTGTGCACGCACTGAAAATGATAGAATAAATCTTTTAAACACAAATCTTGAAAAGGAATTAAAAGATTTGAAACTTGTGCATGTTAATCAGGATGAACTTAATGAGAAAATTGCTTTTCTGGAGAATAGGGTTAAATGTTATATTCAACTGGAAACCATTCTCAAAGAGCAGATTAGTGAGCTCAAAACCAAAGCTAATGCCTATTACAACTCTTGTAAAACGGCTAAAGAAATTTTCAATAAACAAGCTATTGGTAATCATGTCAGTATAGGTTATGATTATAATGAGGCTATAGGATTGCTTGGTATTAATACACCTTGTAGAGTCAGAGAAGAAGGAAAGGTTGTTCCTTATATTCTTAAGGGTATTAAAACACCCTTCTGTAAGGAGTCTGAGGCAGAGCCTCTGAATGAATCTTCTATCATTATTGCTGAGGAGATTCATGAAGAAGATGTTGCCTTAGAAGCTGAGCAATCCAAAAAGTGTGTATCTGATATTCCAGTCAAAGTTGCTACAACTGAAAAGACTAAATCAGATATCCATAAGTTGGATCAAAACAACTGTAGAACTAACATGCCTGCTATTAATTCTTCTCATAAAGCATGTGGTGTGAGTAATTGCATGTCTTGTGCTTTTAATGTTATGTATGCTTTCTTTAATAAAAAGCATGTATCTAGTGATAAGACTGCTCCACGTCAACATGTTAATAATAAGAAGCATGTTAAAACAAAGACTACTAGTCCTCCTCAGACTAGAGTGGATTCATTTATCCCTAAGCCTACTCAGAAATGTGTTAAGGCTGGTTATAAATGGAAACGCTCTTATGTGAAAGAGGATGAAGTAGTTTTAGTTAGAAATGTTGTTTTGCCTGACAAAGGCCAGTTCTTTAAGTATGCCGGACCCAATCAATTTTGGGCTCCGAAGAAGGACTAATCAATCTGATATTGCAGGGAGTTAAACAGGTAAACCGAGTTATGTGGATTCTGGACAGTGGCTGTTCAAGGCATATGACCGGAGATAGAGCCCTGCTATCAGATGTGGTTGTGAAAGCTGGCCCAGTAGTTACCTTTGGAGATAACAGCAAGGGTATTACGAAAGGATATGGCTGTTTGAAGTACGGAAATGTTATCATTGAAGATGTTTCATTTGTGGAAGGTCTGACGTTCAATCTTCTCAGCATCAGTCAGTTCTGTGACAGAGGATATGCTGTTTCCTTTGAAAGAGAGAAGTGTCAGATTACTCACAAGAAGAATGGAAAGCCTGCTCTTCAAGGAGTAAGGAAAGGTGACTTGTTCATAGCTGATCTGAACTCGGGATTCAAAGATGAAGTTAATTGTTTTTATGCTAAAGCTTCATCAGATGATAGTTGGCTATGGCACAAGAAGATGTCTCACCTTAACTTCAAAACTATGAACTCTTTAGTCAAGAGGGAATTAGTTAGAGATTTGCCTCAAATAGAATTTACACAGGAAGGACTGTGTGAGGCATGTCAGAAAGGAAAGTCAAAGAAGGCTTCTCACAAGGGCACTGATACATCATCAATAACTGAACCTCTTCAGCTACTGCACATGGATTTGTTTGGTCCAGTTAATGTGATGTCCATGTCAAAGAAACAATATGCACTTGTGATTGTTGATGACTATTCAAAATATACATGGGTTTTATTCCTACATTCCAAGGATGAGACCCCATTCCTGGTGATTGGCCATGTAAAGTTGATTGAGCTGGATTCTAGATTCCCTGTTAGAGCCATAAGGTCAGATAATGGTACGGAATTCAAGAATGCCATTCTAAATGACTTTTGTGCTGATAAAGGAATAACAAGACAGTATTCTGCCCCTAGAACTCCTCAACAAAATGGAGTAGTGGAAAGAAAGAATCGTACATTGATTGAAGCAGCTAGGACTATGCTAAGTGAGTCCAAACTTCCAACGTACTTTTGGGCTGAAGCAGCGAATACAGCTTGTTATACTCAGAATCGAACTTTAATCAACAAGGACTTAATGAAGACTCCGTATGAGATCATGAACAATAAGAAACCAACTGTCAAGTACTTTCATGTATTTGGAGCAAAATGCTTTGTGCTTTTAGATGACAATGTTAAACGTGGCAAGTTTGATGCAAAGGCACAAGAAGCTATTTTTGTTGGATATTCCAGAAGATCTTACAGGGTCTATGTGGTTGGCAGTCACACAGTAAAGGAAAGTGTCAATGTTACTTTTGATGACACTAAGTTCCCCAGTATCCAAAAAGAAGACTCATCTGAAAAGCTGAAGTTTGATAACTTGCCAGACTCAGAATCAGATGATGAAGCCCCACCTGAAGTTATTGCTGGTGATGATAATAACAATGATGATAATGATCATGGTGATGGTGGTGGAAACACTGGTAACAATGGAGATACCACCAACACTGGAGAAGAATCATCAAGGCAAACAGGCAACAACTCAGGGGGAGCAAATGAAGGATCAACTAGTCACTCACAACATCAAAGTGAATTTCAAGGCGAATCATCAAGATCAAATCTTCCAAGACAGACTGTTTGGAATAGAGCTCATCCTTTTGAGCTGATCATTGGTGATCCAGATGTTGGAGTTAAAACTAGAAGAGCTTCTCAGAATGAATGTCTTTTCTCAGCATTTCTATCTAAAATGGAGCCAAAGAAAACTGAGGAAGCACTGACTGATCCAGATTGGGTGATTGCTATGCAAGATGAACTCAATCAATTTGAACAACAGCAAGTCTGGAAGCTGGTACCCAGGCCAAAGAACAAGAAAGTAGTGGGCACAAGATGGGTATTCAGGAACAAGCTAGATGAGGATGGCATTGTTACAAGGAACAAGGCAAGACTGGTTGCACAAGGGTATTCTCAAGCTGAAGGCATTGACTATGATGAAACCTATGCACCAGTGGCTAGACTTGAGGCCATCAGGATGTTCTTAGCATTTGCTGCTTATTCCAATTTTAAAGTCTATCAAATGGATGTTAAGAGTGCATTCCTGAATGGTGAACTTGATGAAGAAGTGTATGTGGAACAGCCCCCTGGCTTTGAAAATCAGGAGTTGCTGGACTTTGTGTACTTTCTCTTCAAGGCTATCTATGGTCTCAAACAAGCCCCAAGAAAATGGTATGACACTCTCTCTGGTTTTCTTTTAGAAAATGGTTTTGTTAGAGGTATCATAGACAAAACTCTTTTTTCAAAGAAACACAAAAATGATATGATATTAGTCCAAGTCTATGTGGATGACATCATATTTGGGTCTACTAATGATAATCTCTGTAAGAGATTTGCTGAGCTAATGCAGAGTAAGTTTGAAATGAGTATGATGGGTGAGCTGAAGTTCTTTCTTGGATTGCAAGTAAGTCAAAGGTCAAATGGTATATTTATTTGTCAATCCAAGTATCTCAAAGAACTCCTCAAGAAGTATCATATGGAGGATTCAGCATCAGCAAGGACTCCATCTTCAACAGCCATCAAACTTGGAGCTTCTGACAAATCTATCAAGGTAGATGTTACAAGCTACAGAGGTATGATTGGCTCCTTACTCTATCTTACTGCTAGTAGACCAGATATTATGTATGCTACATGCTTGTGTGCAAGGTTCCAAGTGGACCCTAGAGATGTTCATCTCGTTGCTGTAAAAAGAATCTTGAGATATCTTAAGGGTACACCTAATCTAGGTATTTGGTACCCTAAAGATTCTGGTTTTAATCTTGTTGGATATACAGATTCTGATTATGCAGGTAGTGTTGTGGATAGAAAGAGTACCTCTGGGAGTTGTCAATTCCTTGGAGGTAGGTTGATTTCCTGGTATAGCAAGAAACAGCAAACAGTTTCCAATTCAACAACAGAAGCTGAATATATTGCTGCTGGAAGCTGTTGTGCTCAGATCTTATGGATACGGAATCAATTAAAGGACTATGGCTTTGCCTTAGACAAAATTCCCATATTTTGTGATAATACAAGTGCCATAGCAATCTCCAACAACCCTGTACAGCACTCGAGAACAAAGCACATTGATATCAGGTATCATTTTATCAGAGAGCATGTTATGGATGGAACAGTGGAGTTGCACTTTGTACCCACTGAAGAACAGACTGCAGATATTTTCACTAAATCTGTTGACGAATCCACATTCATCAGGTTAGTTGGTAAATTGGGTATGTTGAACAGTCTTAGTGATTGATAATATCTCCAGGTTTGTTCTTAACTAAATCATTTTCTCTTGTTGATTTTAAGATGTTAAATATTGCCAATCCATGTTTATTGTATAAAGCTTGGTAATTTAAATATTCTGAATAATTTAAATTTCTTTAAAAAATATTTTTCTCATTTTCCATGGAGAAATGTATTTTTATTGAAATTATATTTATTTAGAATCGTTTAAGTTATTTTCAGATTATAAAATTTTTTGTTCAGATTTTTATGCAGGTTTATTGTAATTTTGTGTTTTGGTTAATTTTTATGCAGTAGGTTTTTCAACTGTTAGCAGTTTCTGTGAATTGTTTGATTGTTTTGCTGTTATTTATGTGTATATAGAACTCGGTATGACCCTCTAGACAGGTCATATTGGTTTTATTTTGTTTATTTAAACTTTAAAAACTCGGTATGACCCTCTGCTGTGGTCATATTGGTTTTTATTTTGGTAATTTACTTCAAAAACACGGTATGACCTATATTAGAGGTCATATTGATGTTTTTTTTCTTGTAATTAATTTTTTTTCCCTTGTTTTCTCGGTATGACCTCAAGCAAAAACTCGGTATGACCTCCCTTTAGGTCATACCGAGCTCAGCAGAACCCTTGCCTATAAATACTAATGCTTTTCAGGTTCTTTTGCTTTTCATACCTTTCTAACTCAAGTTTTTACTTAGTTAACTTTGCTCTGGTTTGTGTTTTATTCTTAGAACAACGAACTATTGCAAATTTTTCTTGTGCATTACTTGGGATTTTATTTCTTTTCTAATAATTATTATTATTAATTGCTGTGTTATTCTAATAATTTTTTTTAAATTTTATTATTTATTTTCAAATGGCTGCGGAGTTTGTTGTTGAACGTTTTAATAATTACGTTGGCTATTTTGATCCCCTTAAGTGTTCTGTTGAACGTTTTAGGCCGTGGATTCATTTTTTAAATGAACAATCAATTGTTAGCTATGCTATCACTGCTTCTGTTGATTTAAAGATTGAACCCCTTCGTCTATTATGCTTAACTGCTGTTGTTGCTGAAGATATGCGATCTTTCACATTCATTATTTCTGATCGTCAGTACACAGTAACTAAGGAGATCTTTTGTCAAGTGCTTCATTTTCCACTTGATAACTTTGTTAGATTCCCTACTGATGCTGAGTTAGTTCAATTTTTCTCTAGTATTGACTACCAGGGAAATATTGTTCTTCCTCGGTTGAATAAGGGTAATCTAGCTTGTGAGTGGGATTTGTTCTTTGACTGTCTAGCCAAAGTTTTTAGTAATTCTACCAAAAACAACTTTCAAGTCATCACTTCTGTACTACAAAACATTGCCTATGCTGCTGTTTATAACCTGAGAGTGGACATAGGAACTCTTGTGTGGGATCTCTTGATAAGGAGGATTTTCAATTACCCTAGAGATATTGAAACTGGAAAGAAAGTTAGATGCTTTTATTCTCGTTTCCTTTCTCTAGTGTTGAATCATGTTCTTTCTGATGAACATAAAACCCTTTTTCAAAACACTCCTTTTCAAGTCCCCGCGCATACTAATCCTCTCTCAACTGCTCCACTAACCCAAGAGGTTCTTAGGATTGACCAAGGGATTGTAGAACCACAATCTCTGTCCCCGGTCATAGAGCCACACACAGAGTCAAATCCATTGACCGCTCCCCTAGAACTATCAGCTATAACAAGATCAAGAGAGCAACTTGAAGTAGAGTTTAATATGAGTGATCCCACAGCTCTGCCTCCACCACTAAAGAAGAGAAGAACACTACTTGAGGCATCTGTTAGCCAGTCTGTATCCTCCCAAAAGGATATAGATTCTCAAAAGGCCAATGAACAGTTACTAGAGACATCCTCTCAACAGGATGAATCTATTGAAATTCGCCATCAGGCCATGGCAATCTGTAAAGAGTCAAGCACTCTCCCTTTACTCACAATGGGAGAAAACATTCCTGAACAATTTTTAGAGACTCTTACACAGGACACTCTGGAAGGAGAGCACATAGGAATGATTGGTGGAACAGTGCCTACCATTGTCACGGTAGAAGAGCCTTCACAGGCTTCAGAGGGAAAATCTGGTTCTTCGCCCCCAATAATAGAATCATTTTCTCCCCTCCCAGAGGGAACATCTCTGGCTCCCCTAAGGGATTCTTCACTCGCAGTTTCAACTGGAGAAAGTGAAGGGCAACATGGTAAGTCTATATCTGAAGCAATTCAGTTTTCAATTTCTGATGAATTTTTGGACTTTACCATGGATTGGGATTCGCGAACTCCCATTGCACCACCAGTGACCTCTCAAGAAGGGGCTATGGTGATTTTTTCTGCAGGTACTTCAACTCCAACAATGGATAAACAGCTAGTGGTTAGTTCTGAGAGACAAACACAGAGCGATACACAAGCACGTGAGGTGAGTGAAACACCATCGAGAGAAATTGAGATGAGTGCACACAATGACACATACACTGCTTCTTTGTTGGCTCAAATAGCTGGTTTACAAAAACAACTTCAAGAGACCCAGGCTGAAAAGGAAATTCTCAAAGCACAAGTGGTTGAACGATCTACTTCTTCCACCTCTGTAACTAATCAGCTGGGTTCCATGAGAGATGAATTGGAAGGAGTGAAGGTCACATTGGTCCCAAAGATGAATGCTATTCAAGAATCACAAGTGTTAATGGCTTCAGATATGTCAGAACTACTGGTTTCTAATGCTGAGATCAGGGAGGCTATCAAACAGATTCCTATGATTTCAACCAAAGTAGACTCATTTCAAGATACTATTGATGAAAATCAGTACTTCAATGATGAGAGGTTTACCAAGATTGAAGGAGGGATGCAACATCTGAACGAGGGCATGAAACATTTGTATAATATGATCAAGGTCACACATCAACCCAATGCTGAACAAAAGAAATTCTTTGAGGGTGATGATGATGCAGGGGACAATGGTGACAGGGATGGTGAAGGAGAAAGAGAAGGTACAAAGGAGGATCCTAAAACTGATAAAGTTAAATCTTTAGAGGATTCCTCAACTAAGGGGGAGAATAAGGAGAAGGAGTTACAAGGAGGAGAAGCTGGAGGTTCTGGTTCTGCAAAGGACAAAGGGAAGCAGAAGTTGACTTTTTCTGATGCTGACTACTATCAAGGTGAAGAGGGAGTATTTGATGATGTTGAATCTGAAGCCCCTGAAGATATCTTTGGTGAGGTAGAAGTTGAAGGAGAGGCTGATTATGCTGACTGGGAAGATGAACCTGTAGTGGATCCTGCCTTTGAAGCTGAGTTGGTGAGACAAAAGGCTGATTTGAAGAGGAGAGAGGAGGAAAATGCAAAGGTATCTGACATCATTTCCAAGCATCTTGTCATTCAAAAAGCTGAGCAACAAGAAAAGCAAAGGCTTCACAATCTGAAGGCCAGTGATAGAAAATTGTATGTAAGGCTCAAGCAAGGAGTGGAATGGGACAAGGCAAGAGAAATGTTTGCACATCAAGAAGGAATTAATAATGATGCAAAGTTTCTTGGGATGTTGGAAAGGTACAGACAGGTCAATCCAGACAACACAGTATATATGAAAGCTCTTCATGCAGAGATTTCAAGGATAACAACTGGATATGACAGAGTTAGAGAGGAGTTGAAGATATATGTTTACACTCACAATGAGGGAACCTTCTTAGTGTCTCTCAATCTTCTGGAAAGCAGAACTCTCTCTGAACTATGGGTCTTCATGTGCAAGGTAAAAAGAACTTCTCCATTAGCTGAGCTGCTGCATGATCAGTTAAGAGACTTTGCAATGAAGGCTAGTCCTCAAGTTGTGGATGTGCCATATGAAGTTAAATTTTACAAAGGAAGGGCACTTCAAACTTGTGGTATGGACCCCATCTCTTTGAAAGATTATCCTGCCAGGCATCTTGTCTATATGGAGAATATGTTGAGGACAACAGGGTTTGCTACACAAGAGAAGACAGAAGTTGCTGATTTGATTCAAGACTATTGCATTGCCAATATCAAGAGATATCATCAAATGAAGAATAGGCTGAAGAAAGTCACAGCTCAACCTGTCAGACCTAGTGGCATTACTTCTGAATCTGATCGTATTCTGGACAAGGATTTGCTTGAAGCACTTGAAGAAGGAGAGATGATGGAGTCTGAAATTTGAAGAAGCTCTAGTCTGTAATTGTTATATGTATAGAGCTTAGGTATTTCAAGATAGGATCAATGTAAATATGTGTTCAGTCTAGAGGAACATCTATCTTGTATTTATCTTTAATGTTTGAATCTGGAAAATGTTAAATGAAATCCAGAACTTTTCTTGTTATTTACTTGGCTCTTAAAAGTCATTTCTATTTCTTGTTTAAGTTAGTTGAGTTATCCTCTAGGTATTTGATTGTTATTCTCTAACAAACAAATAGGGGGAGATTGATAGGCATATGTTTAGGCCTGTTAATATTCCGAGGAAACAACTTAATTTAAACAAGTATGTAATAAGTAAATAATAAGTTAATATGTCACAGGAATCTCAGATAGTTTTATCTGTCAAGAGAATGGAGAATTAAAGTCATCTACAAACTTGAAGTTATTCTACATTGAAAGAAGTTCAATTTATTGATCAAGCCTCAGTGAAGTATTCAAGTTAGTGGATTTACTACAGTGACAGAGATTTCCAGTGGTGACGGAAGAAGTACAGGATACATAATTTTGTCAAGCTAAAGAAAGGAAGCCACAGCTTTAAATGTTTTAAAGATGAAGAAATTTTCATTGAAGTCAGTTATTCATGAAACCAGACAGTGCATCGAATGACGACATCATCAGTGGAATTAAATCATATATATTCAGTGGTTTTCAGAAGAGAGAGAGATGCAAGGTTGTAAGCTATCTTATTTAATTTACTAATTTAAATTTAATTAATAAATCAATTCTATTTAGAATTAATTTATTTATTAAATTAATTAGGCTAGTAGTTTAAATTATTTATTAACTTAATTCTATTTAAGAAGAATTAATTTAATCTATAATTTAATCTAACTAGTTAAATTAAAAGGATTTTCTGAAAATGAACTAGTATGACCTATGTTTATTATTATCAAAAACTCGGTATGACCTTAGTAGATAATTCGGTATGACCTATGTTCTAGGTTCTACTGAATTATTTATTAGGTCATACTAAGCCTTTTTTACAGGTCATACTAGGTGCTTTTTCTAGGTCATACAATTCTCTTTTTTGGTCATACCGAAAATTAGAATTTATGTTGGCAGGTCATACTAGCATTCTAGGTTCTACCGAGCATTCTGTTGGAGGTCATACAGGCTTAATTGATATGTATTAATTGAAGACAGAAAAGAAAAAAGAAGGCAGTGTTGAACAAAAAGAAAGAAAAGCATACAGAAGCATTTACTGAAGAACAGCTCAAGCTTTAAATTTCATTTCTTCTCAAGCAATTAATTCTAGTTTGTATTGTTAAATCCAAACCACTAGAATTTGATTACTTGTATTGCTTTGACTATCTAGCGGATTTTTATCCCTAGAACGAATCTCAAATTATCAAATATTGTTAAATCATTTTATTACAAAAATAGATAAATTCATGTCGAATTTATTCTAGATTTGTTTTAAGTTATTTGAGATTCAATCTTGTACTAAGTATCATTTGTAACACCCTTCAAGTTTAATATAAGTTATATTTAACTTGAATCTTGTTTCATTTTTATTCCGCATCAATTTGTTCCTAAACAGTTAAATCATTTAAAGAACAAATTCGATAAAACGGTATAGTTTGTATTCAACCCCCCTTCTACAAACTTATCAGGACCTAACAGTCCGGATAATTGCGATATGAATTAATTGGTAATAAAGTTAGTATATAAAATAGAATTGGTAGTGTATTAGTGAACTTATGGTGTTGAACTTGAAACCAGGTTGTCCAGTAGATAATTGTAGGGGCTAGTGTTGGTTGAAATTGTATGGCAGCGAATGGAAGAATATGAGTAAATGGTATATTAAATAATTTGAGAGCAATCAAGGGGAGTCAACTAAGTTATTCATGTTATGAGAATTATATGGATTACGTGAACACTTAAAAGTTTATAATAAAATGCAAGTTGTATATATCTGACTGATATGCTTCTATGTGAACCTACTTGCATAAATTTTTATGTCAGGCTAGTCTAAATATGAGTCTAGAATGCATAACTATGTGTACCTGTGTAATGGTAGTATATATATATATATTCTCGAAAAGGGTAGTTAGGAATTAGGATGTTGTCAATTACATTAGTTCGAGTAACTAATACGACAACTAATCTCGAGTCATGTATATATCGTAGGATCGAGTACTAGCCAAGGCTTGGGAAGACGTGCAGCGTAGATATTCCCTCTTGTTCAGTTACACCTTTCTTTCAGGCAAGTGACAATCCTTATTACGCATTTACAAATGTTTTGACTTGCATAAAGGCATGTTTTATCACATATTAATTTCTTTACAATTATTTTGAAAGCATGAATGTTATATTGTGACAAAATAAAATGCTTTACTCTGATGATATATTTCACGGTAATTAGGCCCATTCCTTTGGAAATATACTTGTTAATATGAAACAAGTTTGGAAATGATTTATCCATTGAGCAATATAAGCTTATGGTAACAGGTTAGTTTTAAAACCTGTGTTAATATTTTTGTTGAAAGTAAAGTGGGGTTGGGAATGCGTAAGAGAACCCCTTGACACGCGGTTCCAGCTTGATATGAGCCATAGTGAATAAGTGCTCCCGGATCCAAATGGTTGTTATAAAAACCTTGTTATGAATACTATGTGGAGGTTAAGTATGAATGATCATCATCTTAACCTGTGTCATTTGATACCCACTTTACACATTTTGATATATAAAAATAAACAGGGCCAGTGTTGTGATTAAGTATTAAAATGGTAATGAGTATTATATTGTTACCAAGCTAATTATGTTATGATTTTGAAAACATCATTCACGTTTCATTTCTGTTTTTCAGAATTATCCATATGTACTAGATCAATGCTTTATGATTATGAAGCACTATTTTCCCTCAAGAATTATGCATTTCAGATTCGGATCTCTTAAAGTTAACACTGTTTTATCAGAAAAAATATTATTATGATTTCTTATTATGCGATTGTCATTTGCTAAGCTCTTTTGCTTACCCTTGCCTTATTACCTAACCTTTCAGCTAGCTATCATTATGCCTCGTAGTGGCCGTGGTAGAGGCGGCTTGCCTGATAGGGACTTCAGGCATCTGTTTTACTCTCCTCAGCAGGTAGCAGCATTGTCAGATGGTGTTAACTAGTGGTTATAAAATATGTAGTTGGGTAACTTTTAAAACAGATAGACTTCTAATTTGCTAGTGATCTCTTATCGAGGTATTACTAGTGAATTCAGGTTGTGTAATAATTAATACAGTAGTCTTGTTTCAATGCCAAAACTTGTAAAAGATTCTAGCTTGTGGGAGTGTCGTTATAAATATTGTTAATTATTATGCAGGTTTGTTATATTTAGTGACACCGGGTTTGCGGGCTGTTACAGGTTGGTATCAGAGATACATGTTTTGGCAATGAAACAAGAATAGGGAAATTGAATTTAGGAAGGTGTTAGGTAGTTCTATTAAGATAAGGAGATCATAATAAGCAAACTCATATAGAGTTTGAGTTAGGACTATTGGAAATGGTCTTAACTAATATTAAGTACTTTAGGGTTTAAGAGTTATATTTTGAAATTATTTAACCATGTTTCTTGATTGCAGCATCCGGATTCTGGCCCAGAGTACTCTCATTCACGCACTCATCCGCCTTCTATGCATGTTGGTAGAGCTTCTTCTAGTGAGAGTGATCCTTCTGAGGATCCTACCGGCCATACATCTGTTCATTCTTCTGTTCCTGTGAGGCAGCCATCTCCCCATAGTGATTGGCCTCCATGGCCTACTCATGCTGTTCATCCTTCTTCTGTTCCTCGAGGTCTACCCCGTTCTGATTCAGTTCCTGCTAGCCCTCCAGCTTCATCTCCAGGGCATTCTGCTGCATCTGCTACTTCTCCACTCCAGTCCCGAGCTCCTGTTCCCTACCATATCTATAACCAGCTGAGGTTGGAGGCGGAGTTCTTGCAGGGGCAGCTTAAGCTGCTTAGGCAGGAATTGGATAGTAAGGCCTCAGCACCTGGCACTTCTGCACCTAGCACTTCTGCACCACCGGAGGGAGGTGAGGATTAGGGTGAGAGGACTTCAGAGGGTGTGATTTGGCATGTTGTTTGATAGTGAGTAAGTGGTAGAGGGCCACTAGTAGATCCATATTCTAGATGGTGTTTTGGGGTTGTAGCATAGTGAGTCCATCTAGTAGTAGTTCTTTGCACTTGTTGTAGCACTCCTTCTCGTGTGTTGTTTCAGGATTCAGTCGTTTGATGTTCATGTATGTTTGACTCTATTGGTATCTTTAAGATGCCATCCTTATCAGTGTGATCTTTTCTTCTAAGTATTCTACTGTTAGTATATTGTTTAGACGGTTGATATATTGTTCATACAACATCTAAGCATATTTAATTGTGTATATCACATTAGATCTTCTTTGTTGGAAGTTGCAGAGATTCATATAAGTAACAAACAACTGGATAGTAGTAACAGATGATATCTTAAAATTTTCAAATCTGCATATTTTACACATCATTTTCAAAACGTACCGGTACACATAAAAGATTTGTGCATGCAAATTTAAGATGTTCTCCTGTTACATAAGTCATTTCTAAATTTAAGATACTAAGAAAGTTGTTTGTGAATTATCAGAATCATGCCTCCACGAAGAGATACGACCACCCAATCCGGGGATGATGATAATGGCGGGAGCCAGCAGAATCGGGATTCCCCTATGTTGAACCAGATGTTTCAATTCCTTCAGCAACAAAGCGCTAATATCGTGCAGCAGCAGCAGCAGCTTCAACAACAACAACAACAATTTCAGCAATAGCAACAACAATTTCAGCAACAACAGCAGCAGCAGTTTCAACAACAACAAAATCCTCAAGTTCCAGCGATAACTTTATTTAAATCTTTTCAAGCGGTCAAACCTCCAGAATTCATAGGAACGACAGAACCAGTAGTAGCACAAGAGTGGCTTAAGGAAATAGAGAAAGCTTTTAATTTGGTTCGAGTTGGCGAGGAGCAGAAAACAGAATATGCGAGTTATTTCTTAAAAGATGACGCTAACTATTGGTGGGAGTCAACTAGAGCTTTGGAGGAAGTAGGAATGGTGCCTTGGGACAGGTTTGTTGAGTTATTTTTGGATAAGTACTGTCCAAGGTATATGCAGAACCAGATGGAACTAAAATTCTTTGAACTAAGGCAAGGTAATATGACAGTATCTGATTACGAAAAGAAGTTTTCTGAGTTGGCAAGGTTTGTATCTGAGTATGTAGACACGGATGAGAAGAGAGCTAAAAGGTTTCAACAAGGATTGCGACCAGGGGTACGTTCAAGGGTGGCTGTGTTTGAATTAACAACTTATGCTGGTGTAGTGCAAAATGCAATGATAATTGAAGGCGAAAGTGATCAGTTTTACAAGGAAAAGGAGAAGGATAATAAGAAAAGAAAAGCCGAAACCATGGAAAGTGGTCAAGGATCAGGGAACAACCAAAATCGTTTTAACAGACCAACTGGATTTCAACCAAATAGAAATACAAATTTTAGAAGGCCAGAGGTTAGGATTCCGAGTCAGAACCATAATCAGAATCGGGGAGGTCGTCAAGGTGGAGTTACGCAACCCAATGCGCAAAGACTGCAGATGCCAGATTGTAAAACATGCGGGAGAAAGCATACAGGAAGTTGCAAATTTAATGTGATTTGTTTTCGGTGCAATCAGAAAGGACACTATGCGAATGAATGTCATACAACACCAAAATGTCAAAGATGTGGTAAGACAGGACACGTTTCTAAGGATTGTAGAACAGGGATGGCAGCCATTAATGCGATGAGAGCAGCCGAACAACCAAGGGCCAGGACGTTTAATATGAACCTAAGAGATGCGGTTAAGGACTCAGATGTGGTAGCAGGTACGCTTCCTATTAACTCAGTAGATGCTAAAGTGTTAATTGATTCTGGAGCTACAAAGTCTTTTATATCCATTGAGTTCATGCGTAAGATTAGTTGTAATGTAGAACTATTAAGGGAACCCTTGGTAATAGAGACCGCTAGTCAAGAGAGAATTCCTGTTACTCAGGTATGTTCTATGTAAAGCATAATGTAACATAAGATGTAAAAGAGATAACTACAACTCAACAAAGGACAAGACAAACAATAATATTAACAGAAGCACAGGAATCCAGAATCAAAGAAGAAAAGGTAAACTCAAAAAATCAAAATACGTTATGTATTCTTGAAGTCCGTAAACAGGTCACGGAAAGAAGTTCATGAAAATGTTCAAGCCTCAGTGACAGCAAAAGAAACAAGACTTTCAAGACGACAGAAGTATGTGAATGATTTAGGGTTCAGTACCACGGGATTTCGGTGATGAAGCAACCAGAACGACAAGGGACTTATCAACAGCACTATATTGAAGACATAAAATAAGAATTGATCAAGTGTTATTCATCTGTGAACCAGACCAGTTGCACTAGGTGACGGCACTAAAAAAAGGATCAAGTTGTTTTATCGTCTCAGAAGAAATTGATACAGTCTAAAACTTAAACACCCAGGAGCTCAAGAGTAATTACTAAAGGACAAAAGACAAGAAAAAGAATTCGATAGTTTTTCTATTGAAAAAACTATAGAATGGTGGTTGAAGTGATTCATTGAATAACCAAGTAAATTAATTTGGCATTCGATAGTTTTGATTTAAAAACTATCGAATGGCAAATTGATTTAATCCATTCGATGGTTTTTTAATCCATTCGATGGTTTTTCAATTCATGGAGCAGGTGAAAAGTTGTGCTTGTCTGACAGGTTGATGAAGATCCAACGGCCAAGAATATTCTATTCTAAATGGTTCGATGGTTTTTCAATTCAAGTCTACAATTAACTCGAGAGAAGATAGTGTCTTCTTCAGTTAAGGCATTCAACACAGAGACATTACTGAGAGAGAGAAGAGCCAGAGAAAATTATCAGAGAAATTAATACTGCTCAGAACTTGATCATTGTTTTGTATTTGTGTAACCTTAAACTCATTGAAGCTAATCTACGGATTAGAAATTGTAGCACCCCTCGAGGTTTATATTTATAAAAAGATATATTCCCCGAAACTTGATTTGGTTTGGTGTGTTTGATTTCGTTATAGAACTGAAAGATTAATCCACGAACGAAATTAAATTATTTATGAGTATCGTATTCAACCCCCCCTTCTACGATACTTTGGACCTAACAATTGGTATCAGAGCTACTTGATTGATATACAAATCAGATCCGGTGAATGAGACCAAAATCAAACGTAGCGTGAAAATTCGAAGCAAATTTTTTAACTTTCAAATTTTTTCGTTTAATTGGAATTTCTTGAATTTTAAACAATTTGAAATTTTCAGAAACCATGAGTGCTCCAAAGACAACCGCTGGTATTAAAGTTCCCCCGTTTACTAGAGATGATTTCAGTTTGTGGAAGATGAAGATGCTGTTATTTATCAAGGCATCTAACCCGTTGTATATTGGCATATTAGAGAACGAACCGTTTGTACCAATGAAACCAGTTAGTGAATCTACAGCTCCTGATGGTAGCAGGATTCCTCAAGGCACCCAACCTAAGGATATTACTGAATATACAGATTCTGACAAAGAACTGATTCGATTGGATACCGGTTTAATGTTGATATTGGCGGACTCCGCAGACAAGGAAATGAGCTATCAGTTGATGAACTGTACAAGCGAGAAACATATGTGGGATACCATTAATTTGATAATGGAAGGAACTGAAGACGTTCAGGAAAACAGATTGGACATCCTGACTTCTCAATATGAAGCGTTTAGGTCCCTGCCAGGAGAAAGTATAACTCAGGTCTTTGAGAAATATACTAAGCTTCTCAATGAATTGGCAATGAAAGGAAAGACCTATCCACTGAGAGAATCAAACATGAAGTTCATGATGACGCTGCCCCATCATGTAGAACACAAGTCATCATCCATTAGGGAAAGAATTGACTTCACAAAGATGTCATTAGAGATGATCTATGGCAAGTTGAAGACCTATGAGATGGAACAGGAACAAAGGGTGATAATCTACGGATCAGGGACAGTGGAGAACAAGCACAATGCACTTGTGAGATCAGCATCACTTGTAGTGGATGAACCAATAACTTCTGAGATTCAGGTTCAAACCCCTAGAGCTGGAAAGGAGGTGATAATAGAAGCAGAAATGGATTCTGTGAATCTGGGTGTTGATGAAAGTGATTACTACACCCTAGAAGAGCTTGAGCAAATGGAAGACAAAACCATGGCGTACTTAGCTGCAAAATTTAGTCACATTCGTTTCAAAAGAAACCCTAAGTACAAGTTCAAGGGCTCAACCAACAGATTCCAGAAGAGCAATTATACACCTAGTACAGGCTTTAAGGGAGGCTACAAGATTGGCATGATTGATAGAAGCAAATCAAGATGCTACAACTGCAATGAGTTAGGGCATTTCACCACTGAATGCCGGAAGCCTCGTCAAGCAAGAGACATGAAAGATGTCTATGGAAAGAAGGATTCTTATGATGAGTTGAAGAAGGAGAATGCCAAGCTTAAACAACAACTGGAGGCATTGTCTGGAAAGCAGAAAGGGAAAGCTTATATAGCAGAGGGAAAGCACTGGAATGATACTGATTCGGATGAAGAGGAGGAATATGTAAATGTTGCTCTAATGGCTGACTCTTCAGAGGAATCACCACAATCATCTCAGGTACCTATCTTAACTACAATTGATATGTCTAATTCTGAGTACAAGAAAACTGTGCAAGATCTTAGTGTAGAATTGTTTAATGTACACACAAGCATGCTAGCATCAGAAATGGAAAATGCTAAACTAGTTCTTAAGATTAAAAAGCTAGAATCTAAAAATGAAGAACTAGAGCTTGTAGCTGTAACATTAGAAGATCTTAAGCAAAAGAATGCGTACTTAGAGAACAAGGTCAAGTGTAATGATGAGATAGAGACTATCATCAGGAAGCAGATTTCAGATCTAAATTTGAAGCTGAATGCTTTTAAGAATTCCGCTCTAGTGGCTAAGAAAATCATTGATACTCAGGCCATAGAGAATAAAACTGCTATAGGATTTGACTATAACAAGAAAGCTGGTAAGAAGATTGTGGAATTCCCTGTGACATCTTCAGTTGTCAAAAGGAATACTCCACATGTTCTTAAGAATGTTGATTGTCCAGTTTTTGTTAAGCCGTTTCCACCACTCTTTCATGAGGATGACCTTTTCATAAGACAAGAATTGCTTGAGGAGGATTTGTTGAAGGAAAAAGAGGTAAAAACTAAGTTGCCTAGGAAATCAGTAAAAAATGAATTACCTAAAACTGAAGTAGGTAACGTAGTTGGTAATGTTAAAAAGAACAGGAATGGGAAGAAGAAGATTGTTAATCAGGAAATGGTTCCATTTTCTCCCATTGCATCTAGGAAGTTGTGCACTATTTGTAACTCTGCTGAACACCTTACACATGCATGTAAAAAGGTTAAAGTAGAAACTGCTAATGCTTCTGAAATGCATAACATGTCTGACATGCCTGATAATCATGAGCCATGTGGGAAGAAATAGTGTTTGCTATGTAAGTACAACATCATGCATGCTTATTTTAAGTTGATGAATGATAGTAGCAATAGCACTAGTAATGTTAAATCCACAGATACTATGAATATCAAACAGGGTAAGACTAAATTGAATGTTACTCCTGTTAAATCATCTAAACCTTCAGGACCCAAACAATTTTGGGTACCAAAGTCCGCTTAATCAATCTGTGATTGCAGGGTAAGGTTAAAAGCTCAAAGGTTGTGTGGATTCTGGATAGTGGCTGTTCTAGACACATGACAGGTGAAGAGTCCCTGCTTACAGAGGTAGTTAAGAAGACCGGCCCGATTGTAACCTTTGGAGATGACAGCAAAGGATACACTACGGGATATGGTAAATTGAAAGCTGGAAATGTCATCATTGAAAACATCTCTCTTGTTGAAGGATTAAAGCACAATCTTTTAAGTATCAGTCAATTCTGTGATAAAGGCTACAATGTAGATTTCAGAAAGGACAAGTGCTTGATCACCAATAGGAAGGATGAGAAGCTTACTCTACTGGGAGTGAGAAAAGGAAATTTGTTTATAGCTGACTTAAGTTCTACCAGTGAAGGAGAAGTTACATGTTTCTATGCAAAGGCATCTTCAGAACAAAGTTGGCTATGGCACAAGAAGCTCTCACATCTGAACTTCAAAACTATGAACTCTTTGGTAAAGAGAGAGTTAGTGAGAGGGTTGCCCCTGATGGAATTCAATCAGGAGGGACTATGTGAAGCATGTGAAAAGGGGAAGTCGAAGAAAGCATCACATGGAAGCAAAGGAATGACATGCATTACTGAACCATTACAGCTGATTCATATGGATTTATTTGGTCCAGTTAATGTTATGTCACTTTCAAGAAACAGATATGCATTGGTGATGGTGGATGACTACTCCAAGTACACGTGGGTGTTGTTCATACAAACAAAGGATGAAGCAACACAACTAATCATTGATCACATCAAGAAGATAGAAGTGGAAGCTAAGCTACCTGTGCGGACAATCAGATCAGACAATGGAACTGAATTCAAGAATGCAGTTCTAAATGATTTCTGCTCAGAGAAAGGAATATCAAGACAATTTTCAGCACCAAGAACTCCTCAACAGAATGGAGTAGTGGAAAGGAAGAACATGACCTTAGTTGAAGCAGCAAGGACCATGTTGAGTGAATCAAAACTTCCCACTTACTTTTGGGCTGAAGCAGTGAATACAGCTTGCTACACTCAGAATCGAACCCTGATCAACAAAGATCATGAAAAGACTCCGTATGAGTTAATGGCCAACAAGAAGCCAACACTGAAGTACTTTCATGTGTTTGGTGCAAAGTGCTTTGTACTTAAAGATGGAGAACATCTTGGCAAGTTTGATGCCAAAGCAGATGAAGGCATTTTTCTGGGCTATTCTCTGGAATCTAAGGCTTTCAGGGTATATGTGATTGAAGATAAGAAGGTGTTGGAAAGCTTTAATGTAACATTTGACGACACCAAAAGACCAGGCCTGCAAACTGGAGAGAACTCTGAATCTTTGGTATTTGAAAATCTATCAGGAGATCTCTCTGACAATGAAGAAGTACCTGAAGTTGTTACAGTCATTAATAATAATCATAATGATAATGATTCTGGACAAAGTGGTGACCAAAGTGGAGATCCTCAACATACAGGATCCACTAGTCAGTCTTCAGAATCAACAGATCAAACCGTCAACAACTCAGGGGGAGAAGGAGAAGGATCAACTAGTCACACTCCACAACATCTAGAACAAGGAGAATCATCAAGATCACATCTGCCAAGACAAAGGGTATGGAATAGAGATCATCCCTTTCACTTGATCATTGGTGATCCGGACACAGGAGTGAGAACTAGGAGAACATCACAAAATGAATGTCACTATTCTGGGTTTCTTTCAGAAACAGAACCTAAGAAAGTTGAAGATGCTCTAGATGATCCATATTGGGTGATTGCTATGCAAGAAGAACTCAATCAGTTTGAAAGGCAGAAAGTTTGGAAGCTGGTACCCAGGCCTAAGGGAAAATCTGTTATTGGAACACGATGGGTATTCAGAAATAAGTTGGACGAAGATGGCATTGTAACGAGAAACAAAGCCAGACTGGTTGCTAAAGGTTACTCTCAAGAAGAGGGTATAGATTATGATGAAACCTATGCACCAGTAGCAAGACTTGAGGCCATCAGAATGTTTCTGGCATTTGCTGCACATTCCAATTACAAGGTATATCAAATGGATGTGAAGAGTGCTTTTCTGAACGGGGAGTTAGAAGAAGAAGTGTATGTGGAACAACCTCCAGGTTTTGAGGATTCAAAACTGGCAGACTTTGTGTACTTTCTATTCAAAGCTCTCTATGGACTCAAACAAGCTCCGAGGACATGGTATGACACTCTCTCTGAATTCTTACTTGAAAATGATTTTACAAGAGGTGTTGTAGACAAAACTCTCTTTGTCAAAAATCATAAAAATGATTTGATATTGGTGCAAGTATATGTTGATGACATAATATTTGGTTCTACTAATGATGATCTATGCAAGAGATTTGCTAAGTTAATGCAGAGTCGTTATGAAATGAGCATGATGGGTGAATTGTCATTCTTTCTTGGACTGCAAGTATACCAAAAACAAGATGATATATTCATTTGTCAGTCCAAGTACATCAAGGATCTTCTTAAGAAGTATCAAATGGAAGACTCATCTACAGCAAAGACTCCTATGCCAACTGCCACTAAGCTTGATAAAGATGAAACTGGTAAGAAGGTTGACATCACAGGCTACAGAGGTATGATAGGCTCATTACTTTATCTCACTGCAAGTAGACCAGATATAATGTTTGCAACATGCTTGTGTGCTAGATTTCAGTCTGATCCCAAAGAATCTCATCTAATAGCTGTTAAGCGAATATTTAGATATCTTAAGGGGACCCCAAATCTTGGAATTTGGTACCCTAAAGATACAGGATTTGATCTTATTGGATACACAGACTCTGATTTTGCAGGTTGTAAGATTGATCGGAAGAGTACTTCAGGAAGCTGTCAGTTTCTTGGAAGAAGGTTAGTTTCCTGGCATAGCAAGAAGCAGCATTCAGTGTCCACATCAACAGCTGAGGCTGAATACATTGCTGCTGGTAGCTGTTGTGCTCAGATATTGTGGATGAGAAACCAACTCCGTGACTATGGACTTCTGTTGACAAAGATTCCTATATTTTGCGACAACACAAGTGCCATAGCAATCTCAAACAACCAAGTGCAACACTCGAGGACGAAGCACATCGACATCAGGTATCATTTTATCCGAGAGCATGTCATGAATGGAACTGTGGAGTTACATTTTGTACCCACAGAGGATCAAATTGCAGACATCTTTACTAAACCGCTTGATGAATCCACTTTCAATAAGCTGGTTGGTGAACTTGGGATGTTAAATCTTTCTAATTGATTTTGATTAGAAGTCAGTAACTGCAGATAATCCTGGTAAATACATGAGTTTAAGAATTCCTATATCCTTAGGACTCGTGAGTTTATTTTCTGGAGCAATTCTCGTAGTTAGGATTTTTGTACTAATTTTATGTCATAATTATGGATGATATATCTTCTGGCATTTAATTGGTTATTAATTCTAAAATTATTTAAGTGCTAATATTTGTTCTAAATATTCAAGCATTTATTTAATTTGAATTAATTTACTTTGTTTTTAACATTGTAGATTAATGCAACATAATTTATTGGATTTTAATTGATTAATATCATTTGATGATATTTAGTTGATTTTAGTCTAAGAAAATTGTGAATTTTCTGTTAAGAATTGATTTTGGTAAATTTGAAAAGATTTATTAGAATTAAAACTAGGCATGAAATAAAAATTCTGATTTTTAAAACATGAACAGGTTTTAAAATGAAGACAGAAGCAAAAATATCGAATTTAGGAAATTCGATAGTTTTTCAAGTACATAGATAATTCTATCGAAATTTATTTTCGATGGTTTTTGAAAAGGAAAAGAAAAACTATCGAAAACATTTCTCGATAGTTTTTGAGATTTAATTTAAAATATATCGAAGGAATTTACCTAATTTAATATTGAAATTCTCGATGTATTTTAAAAAATCAGTAGAAAAATTTATCGAAGTGAATTAATTAATTCAATAATCTAATTCTCGATAGATTTTCATAAATTAGTTCGATAGTTTTGGTTTTCAAAAGACAGAGACTTCGATACTTTTCTGAAAAGCGTTTCAAATTCAAATTTTTTAACTCTTCGATAGTTTTTGGAAAAACTATCGAAGTGCAATTGACTCTTTTGCCCTCACAGAAAACTATCGGTAGTTCAATTAAAAAACTATCGAACCAGGATTGACGAAAATACCCCTGAGTTTTAAAGTGTATATAACATTGCCTTGGACGTTTTTCTGTCACTATTCTCAGATCTAAAGGTTTTTTTATATATGCTTACAACGAGATACAGACAAGAACATCACCATCGATAGCTTTTTGATTTTTTACCCGATTAAAACTTGATATAATCACTCTTTCACCACTGTGAATTGTTTTTAACCGAACAAGTGTGATTTATTTCAGTTTTGAACCCCTTGTTGAGAAGAAACTATCGAGTGTGAATCTCTTAAACTTTGAATATTGTTGACTGTTCTTATTAAGAAATTAGTTGGTAATCCACTTGATTTCTTTTTGAGTTTCAAAAGAAAATTATCGAAGGTTAACTATTTAGGGTTCTTGAGTCAAGTAGTTCGAGTTTGTGGATTTTAGAAAAAGGGGTAATTTTGTTAGAGTTTGATTAATTAGTAATAATTAATTAAATTTAAAGGAAAAATAGTTTTGGTTTGTTTAAATTTTCTGGAAATTTTAAAATGGCTGGAGAATTTATTATTACCAAGACTAATCATGTCTCGTTTCAAAACTTGCAATCCATAACGAACTTACAGTTTCGTGCATGGGCATAGTTTTTGAACACACGTTCATTAGTGGCATATGTTGTGAGTACTCCCGTGGTCCTTTGCATCGATCAATTGACTGCGTTGTACACAACCGCCACGGATACAAGTGAGAATAACGTAAGGTCCTTCAGTTTTGTTGTGCCAGGGGGCAGAACAATAAGGGTGACGAAACATGATTTTAATCGAATCTTACATTTTCCTATAGAAAACCTTGTTCCGGATCCCACAACTGAGGAGATACATGCTTTCTTCAATCTCATTAGAAGTCAACAACCTAACTTCTTTGTGGGAGAGTTTCTGAAGCATTACTTGCCAAAAGCATGGAACTTTTTCTTTCATACCCTAATCCATGTTTTTACTGCCAAGCTAACAAATCTGCATGGTATTCCCTTATTCCTTCAAAAGATAGGGTTTGCCATTGCCAACAATAGGCATATTAACATTGGACGGTTACTGATTGATCAAGTAATCATATGCATGGGACCACTGGATGAAAGAACGGGCATAGATGAAGATGTGCTTTGTTTCTATCCTAGGTTCCTACAGCTAATTCTCAATGATATCTTAACAGATGATGAGCGCGAGACATTCGCCGAAGAGGAGACCATGGAGTGTATGAAGATGAAGAGCAATGCCATAACCGCTCTGATAAGGAAGAACAACTATCTTCCAGGGGTACCCACTGTTCTCACTGAATATCTAAGAACGGTGCCCCTACCACTTCTACCCCCAGGGGAACAGGTAATTCAAGGTAACATTCCTGAACCTGAACTGGCTCCTGAACCACAACCCATGGATGTTGATCCAGAGCCTTTAGTGGCCATTCCTGACCAGGAGGTTGCAAACCCACAACCTCTAACCACGGTCGAAGAGCCTTTGGAATAGCCAAATGAAAACATAAACGAACCTCCTTCCCCTACTATACCCAGTAAAGAACCATCCATGAGTGTAGAGGGAGATAGTGCCAAAGCAGCACCACATAAGGAGATACACCCTTCAACAGCAGCTCTGCCTTCCTCTAAAAGGAGAAGAACAGAAACCGAGGCAACTGTTGATACTTCATTTCTCTCATCTAAAGCACCCTTTACTGATTTTTCTGATGCTGATTGGGCTACGCTAACGAAAGCAATATCTGAACCAATAGCTCAATCAAGTAAGGAAGAATTGACGGAAGCAACTGGTGTTCCGACCATATTACGGTCAGGTTCACTGGTTGAAGGTTCTAAGAACCAAGGGTCTTCACAGACGTCGAGAGAAGGCTTTGACCTAAATGCACAATCTAAAGGGTCATTGTCTACCTCCCCAGATGGAACATATCTGGATCCTGCGGGTAAAGGGTCTGACGTAGGTGCAGATCGGCAACTCGGTGATGATGAATCAATTACTATTGACAAGTCAACTAAGGTAAAGTCTTTACAGACTCACGGGGAAGATTCGGGATCTCTGCTGTTAAAAGAGCCTGTTTCTAACCCCCTAGAGATTCAAACTCTAGATCCTTTAAAGGATACATCATCCACGGATGATCAGCAACTTGGTTTAACCAAGGACGGGGACTTACGAAGCCCCATTGCACCACCGGTGACCTCCTTAAGGACGGCTACGGTGATTTCTTCTGCAGGTACAATCAGCACTAAGGATTTGAGTGAAACAAAAACACTTACACCTGGCCTGAGTGGGAAAGGAAAAATGATTCAAACACCGACAGAAACGTTGAGTGTACACCCAGAGCGAAATGTGAGGAGTGACACCCTAACCCTACCTAATATTCATGATTTGCTGTTACCGACAGAAAGAGAGCTACAAGTTCAATCCACTCTCAAGGAGATGACAGTTCGGGACAAAGAAGGAAATCCATTATTCAAGGTTCCACTGCGACCTTCCTTTGACCAGGGGATCTCCTCTAGTCAGGCCAATGCTTCTTTAAAGACTATTCAAGAGAAGGTTGACTTGGCTGCAGCTGATTCCAGAAGAACATTCAGGGTCATTGGCAGTGCATCTGGCACTATAACAGGTACGAAGCAGGCAGTGGACTCCTTAAAGAAGGAAGCTATGGAAGAACTAGTCGAATTGAGAATGGACGTCAGGGAACTTAAAGATGGATTCATGAATGAAGTAACTGCACCGTCACAGGGACATGAAGCTTTGAGAGAAGACGTTCTGGTTATCCGGGATGGTCAAGCGCGAGTGAAAGATGCAATGAATTCCCTTTCAAGAGTGGAGTCTAAGCTCAACAAGAGGCGGGATCATATGGAAAAGACTACCAACTCAAGATTGGAGAACATTGACCGGTCCCTAGCTTCTATAAATGAGTTTAATAAGCAGCTTATGGATTTCTTGGAGAATCAAGGTGACGGAGTAGAGTCTATTTGGAGTATGCTGAAGAACCAACAATCTGGACAACCTGGTCCTTCAAATCAGCAACCTGATCCTTCTACTACCTTTTATGCTGAGGATGCTTTTATCGAGGATTCCTCAACTAAGGGGGAGAAAGTTGGAGAAGGGGAGAAAGAGAAGCCTAAGGATGGATGGGGAGTTTGGGAGACAGTTGAAGCTATTCCTATCAGACAATACTGGATAGAGGAACTTGTAGAAGAAGAGAAGGAGAGTGAAGAGGAATTTGAGGTCATGCATGAACAACCTAATCAAGAGGAGCATGAGCCATATTATCCAGACCCCGTTGAACACCCAATCTGGGAGGATATTATGGAAGAAGAAGCAAATTCTCTATCACCTGAAGAAGAAGCTGCCTTGGAAGCAATAAGAGCTCAGAGAGCTGCAATAGATGCCAGGCAAGCTGAGAAAGAAAAACAGCAAGCAATTCTGAGGAGTGAAAAACTGAAGAGATTCAAAGTGTATAATGAAGTGAGGAAGAAGAAGATGATAGATCTGGCAAAGAAAGATGGTACTGAATGGGAAATGGCTTATAAAACCTTTTGCGGAGTTGAAGACGGATTAGAAGTCAACGACAATGCTGAGGTGGAAGTTATTATTCAGGACATCAGAAATGCTAATCTTGAAGATCAGACTTACTTTAAAGCACTGAGAAGCTCTATAATCTGTCTGAATGCTGGGGTTAAAGCAAATGGTGCCTGGAGC
This sequence comes from Heracleum sosnowskyi, assembly GCA_030848705.1. Classification (NCBI taxonomy): domain Eukaryota; kingdom Viridiplantae; phylum Streptophyta; class Magnoliopsida; order Apiales; family Apiaceae; genus Heracleum; species Heracleum sosnowskyi. Next base: position 45,639,946 of record CM061244.1, read on the forward strand.
TTATTAATCAGTTTTCTGGAGAAAGGTACATTTGTGATTTCCACTAAGTTTTTAGAACAGAGGACATATACAGAATTGCAGGCTATACTCATCAAGATCCAAAGAACTACAAGGCTAAATGAACTGCTCCGTGAGCATGTTAAGGAGATCGTGATGAAAGTCAGTCCAGAGATTACTGAAGATCCTCCAATGGTTAGATTCATGACGAATGACTTGTTCAAAATCTGCTATTTGGCTGAGGACAAACTGAGAGACTACCCAAGCAACTATCTAATCTCAGTTGAGAAGTATCTTAGATCCACTGGATTCTCATCAACAGAGAAGGACAAAGCAGCAGACACTCTTAGAAGATTTCTAATGGAGAATGTTCCTTACTATAGGAAAAGAGTGGAAAGAGGATTGGAAGTGCATACCAGACTGCCAAACATGCCAAAGCTAAACAAGAAAGATGTTAACATTGCATGGTTATGGGCTGGAGTGGGTCAAGAGGTTGAATATATTGGAAGACACATCCAAGGAGCAATCCTTAAACCTGGAGAACCACTGCACTATCTATCTGTGATTGATTATCAAGCTGCTAACTTCGATCCAATGATTGAAGAAGGTGAGATTGGAATGGACTGAAGATTGAAGCAAAGAACAAAAGAACTATCAGCTCGGACTAGAGGAGCAACTTCATTGTATAAAGTTTAATTGTTCTTTGATTTATGAAATCTGGAAATGTATATATATCTGATCCAGAATGCATTAATATTATTACGCTGTCTTACTTTAAGTAGTTTAATGTTTCCTTAGTTAGTTGAGTTATCCTCGAAGTATTTGCTTGTCGAACTCTATCCAATCAAATAGGGGGAGATTGTAAAGCATAATGTAACATAAGATGTAACAGAGATAACTACAACTCAACAAAGGACAAGACATACAATAATATTAACAGAAGCACAGGAATCCAGAATCAAAAAAGAAAAGGTAAACTCAAAAAATCAAAATACGTTATGTATTCTTGAAGTCCGTAAACAGGTCACGGAAAGAAGTTCATGAAAATGTTCAAGCCTCAGTGACAGCAAAAGAAACAAGACTTTCAAGACGACAGAAGTATGTGAATGATTTAGGGTTCAGTACCACGGGATTTCAGTGATGAAGCAACCAGAACGACAAGGGACTTATCAGCAGCACTATATTGAAGACATAAAATAAGAATTGATCAAGTGTTATTCATCTGTGAACCAGACCAGTTGCACTAGGTGACAGCACTAAAAAAAGGATCAAGTTGTTTTATCGTCTCAGAAGAAATTGATACAGTCTAAAACTTAAACACCCAGGAGCTCAGGAGTAATTACTAAAGGACAAAAGACAAGAAAAAGAATTCGATAGTTTTTCTATTGAAAAAACTATCGAATGGTGGTTGAAGTGATTCACTGAATAACCAAGTAAATTAATTTGGCATTCGATAGTTTTGATTTAAAAACTATCGAATGGCAAATTGATTTAATCCATTCGATGGTTTTTTAATCCATTCGATGGTTTTTCAATTCATGGAGCAGGTGAAAAGTTGTGCTTGTCTGACAGGTTGATGAAGATCCAATGGCCAAGAATATTCTATTCTAAATGGTTCGATGGTTTTTCAATTCAAGTCTACAATTAACTCGAGAGAAGATAGTGTCTTCTTCAGTTAAGGCATTCAACACAGAGACATTACTGAGAGAGAGAAGAGCCGGAGAAAATTATCAGAGAAATTAATAGTGCTCAGAACTTGATCATTGTTTTGTATTTGTGTAACCTTAAACTCATTGAAGCTAATCTACGGATTAGAAATTGTAGCACCCCTCGAGGTTTATATTTATAAAAAGATATATTCCCCGAAACTTGATTTGGTTTGGTGTGTTTGATTTCGTTATAGAACTGAAAGATTAATCCGCGAACGAAATTAAATTATTTGTGAGTATCGTATTCAACCCCCCCTTCTACGATACTTTGGACCTAACATTCTAAATGTGAAGTTAAGATCGTGGAACACCTTCTATACGTGAACTTGATGCCCTTTAAGTTAGGGGAATTCGATGTAATTTTAGGAATGGATTGGTTATCAAGTTATGACGCCCAGATAGACTGTAGAAATAAGAAAGTGACATTAAAGACTCCGGAAGGAAAGAAGATTGTGTTTAGGGGACAGAAACAAAATAAGAAGTTTTTAACAATTATGCAAACCAAAAGGTTATTACGACAAGGATGCCAGGCTTATTTAGCATATGTAAAAGATACAGAGGAGGAGGTACCTAAGTTAGAAGAAATACCCATAATAAACGAGTTTCCAGATGTTTTTCCAGGTGAATTACCAGGATTACCACCTGACAGAGAAATAGAGTTTGCTATAGAATTGGCACCAGGTACTGAACCAGTTTCGAAAGCACCCTACCGTATGGCACCAGTTGAGATGAAAGAGCTAGCAACTCAGTTACAAGATCTTTTAGATAAAGGAGTTATAAGGCCAAGTGTATCACCTTGGGGAGCACCAGTGTTGTTTGTAAAGAAAAAGGATGGGAGTATGAGGTTATGTATAGACTATAGGGAGTTGAATAAATTAACCATTAAGAATAGGTATCCATTGCCAAGGATTGATGATTTATTTGACCAGCTCAAAGGCGCAGAGTATTTCTCTAAGATCGATTTAAGATCAGGGTATCATCAGTTGAAGGTTAAACCCGAGGATGTATCAAAGACAGCTTTTAGAACAAGATATGGACACTATGAATTTTTAGTAATGGCATTTGGATTGACAAACGCACCAGCAGCATTTATGGATTTAATGAATAGGATGTTCAAGAGATATTTAGATAAATTTGTGATTGTATTCATTGACGATATTTTGATATATTCAAGAAGTGAGCTGGATCATGCTGAACATTTAAGGATAGCCTTGGAAATTTTGAGGAAAGAGAAGTTATACGCTAAATTTTCTAAGTGTGAATTTTGGTTAAGGGAAGTTCAATTTTTAGGTCATGTAGTAAGCAATGAAGGAATTAAAGTTGACCCAGCTAAGATTGAGGCAGTGCTAGATTGGGAAAGACCAAAGACGCCGACAGAAGTTCGTAGTTTCATGGGTTTGGCAGGGTACTACCGTAGGTTTGTTAAGGATTTTTCTAAGATAGCTACACCGCTAACCAAACTTACTAGGAAGAATGAGAAGTTTGTATGGACTGACCAGTGTGAAGAAAGTTTCCAAGAATTGAAGAAAAGATTAGTAACAGCTCCAGTTTTAGCCTTACCAGATGACCAAGGGAATTTTGTGATTTACAGTGATGCGTTACAGAAAGGATTAGGATGTGTTTTGATGCAGCACGACAAGGTAATTGCATACGCTTCGAGACAATTGAAAAACCATGAACAGAAATACCCAACACATGATCTAGAATTAGCAGCAATAGTGTTTGCACTTAAGATTTGGAGACACTACTTGTATGGAGAGAAATGTGAGATTTATACGGATCACAAGAGTTTGAAGTATATTGTTACGACCAAACTCAACACGCAAGTGCACGTGATCTCAAGTAATACAGATAGTAAGTAAGGTTCGTTCCTACAGGGACTCGTTGTATTGTCTAGTTAATTCACTCACCAATGTATGATTATTATTCGATGCTAAAACAAATAACAAATTGGATTTTGTTTACCACTAAAATTTTTCTAAAATTTATAACTAATTATCAACTATTCGAACGAAGGGTTATATTGAATTACTTATGCAAATAAAACATGGAATTTTAACTTCATTAAACAATCCATCTATAGTTTCCAATTCTCTAGCCTTTTCATGTGATTTATTAATACCTGATCGAACACACAAAACTGATATAAGCCAACTTTCGTTGCACAAATACCATCCTAAATAATATCCACAATAAAGATAGAAATCACTTAGTCTCCCAATTATGCTTAGTCCCTATATGTCTATAAAGATTGAAAACATAATGGTTGAAGTACAAGCATTCAATTGATCACATAGTCATCATAAAACGGTTAAAGTTACAACACTAATTACGAATGATATTCTCACGCATAAACCTATGCTAGCATGGCAAGTTCTAAACTCTTAAATCCACTTTCGCTTCAATAAGAATTAACACACAATTACAGGAGTTAGCTACTCTCCTATAACGAATTAAAACAACCATGATAGGATATCGCATCAATCACACTATAGGCATCAAGAAAATTCAACAAATAAACTTCATGAATAAATCCGCTAAAACCCCATGACAACGAATTAGTTCATAATCAAACTAATCGTCACCATGGGTTCTAATGTAAACATGATTGAAGAAAACGAATCAATATTGGAATAATTATCAAAGGTTCTAAGGAATACACCCAAACCAAGCATCCACAAGCTAGAAAGAATACAAGAATAAATTGAAAACTATCTTCTTCCTTGCTTCTTCGTGCTTTAAAACTCCGTAGATAATATGTGGTATGTGTTACTCCTTTTCTCTAGGGTTTTCTTCTCTTTATATAGGCCTCCAGGTGCAAATAAGTCGTACGGAATTGTAATTTGACTTCAACTCGAAAAATCAGCAAATCGGGTTCAAAACAGGAAATTTCGTCAGAATGTCTGGCGCTGCCGCGCCACAGTTACATAGGAGAGCGGCGCTGCCGCGCCATAGATTTACTGTTCCGTTTTCATGCGGCGCTGCCGCGCCATAGGCAAGCTCAAACACGGCGCTGCCGCGCCGTGCCTTCTGTCCAGGAAGACGAATTTTTCCATTTTCTTCGTTTTAGCTCCAAATTGCATTCCGATTGCTCCGCTTCATTCCCATTACACCTGTGATAGATATTCCTGCACAATACCCTTAAAAGAGATCAAAAATACCACAACTCGAGTACAAACAATCGTTTTAAGCCATACGGAAACGTTTTAAGTGAATAAAATACCCACTTATCACACCCCCAAACTTAAACCGATGCTCGTCCTCGAGCATAAACAAACAATTCATTACAACTAACTAGTACCACTTCCGTAGGTGATCACGGTTGCATTTGGAATATGCAACAAGCCCTTTAAACCCCTAGGCAGCCCTAGTGGACGAGTAAGGTCTCGTGAGGGCCTATAGCGAATGTACCCACAAAATCCATCTACTCATGCAACTAACAATGCAATACATGTATGCAACTAATATGAAAATGCAACGATCCCTTCAAACCAACCAAAACCAATCAACAAGCCAACATCTCAAAGAACACAGTCTTCCAAACAGAGTTCGACCAAATTCCCATCGACCAACGAGACAAACACAGAAACGTGCGTGTGTGCGATGCTCACCAATATACTCCCAAACTAAATCAAGACCATACCTACTCTTAGCCAAAACAACCACAAGCTTACAAACAGAATGAACGCTAGACACAAGAAACCACTTAAAGACACCTCAAAATCCACTTGAGCTAGACAGGAATTCATGCTTTATTACGACACACATGCTTATTTGACCGTGCAATGGTTGAGACCCCAAAAGGCTTATACAATAATACCCATGTAGCGAGCGTTAGGTTAGTGGATCCCAGACCGGAAAAGTCTTAGGTCACTAGGCACAAAGTCCCCTAGAACTTAATTGCTCGAGTATTAAAGAGCTCAACCTGATCAATTCTGCATAAAACAACTAAAACAACTCTTTTTTTTTTCTTTTTTTTTTTTTAAAATTTCGGAATGAGTGCACTTTGCCTTTTTCTCATCCCACCCTAGACTACTCATCTTTTCAATGAGCCGGCTACTAGCCAATTGACGCCTAGCCTTTATTGACAACTAGCATGAAATCCCTGGTTTCCCCCAAACTTATACATAAGTGCTCCTTCGTTTTCAAGAATCTAGCCAACATTCTAAATGTAAACAAGTGGTTAAATTCTAACACCAAACAAGCATGGTCTGATCAAATTCAAAAGCAACCAATGAGACTTATGAAATAGATTTGTTTCTGGCATGCAAGTCAATACTTAGAAACTTAATCAACCCTCTATTCATCACAACCACACTCCAATCAACATCGACTCACCAACGGAAATAGTCAAATCCTACGGGATCATGAAATATGCATGCAACTAAAATGGACTCACATAATAAATAAAAACTATGCAAACAGAATGCCCTATATGACATGAACATGCAAAACTACGAATAAACTACAACTACACATGCAATATGAATCCTACATGAACACACACACACACTAATATTCCTTAATTACCACCCCCAAACTTACAATATTCAATGTCCTCATTGAAGGTAATAAAAAGATAGTAGAAACATACCTAACACATGGGTTGCCTCCCACGAAGCGCTGTCGTTAATGTCATTTAGCCGGACAAATGTGAATCAAATCATGGTGGCTCGAAGATCGCATTTGACTTGTCCTTAGCAGAAGGACCATTCACCCATTGTTTGATAACCTTCTTGCTTTCTTCCCACATCTTTTCCAAATCAAACTTCACCTTGACTTTTCCACCAATCGATTTTTTCTTTTTCTTCCTTACACCTCTAAGGTGTTTATGCTTCTCCGTCGATTGATAAGAACACTCTTTCACCTCATCATCCTTGTTCCACCTTCTCAACACATTATCTTCACACTCTTTAAAAATTACCAACTCATCATTCAGAAGGACATACTTCAAATGTGGTGGAAGTTTTCCAAGCTTGACAATCGAAAGATCTCGAATGGAAGAATTGTCAATGGAATCACTGATGTGATGCTCGAACTTGTGCATGTCCGAATTTTTGCTCAACAGCTGATCGAACTCCTTTCTCTGACCCGTATCAACCATCTTCAAGCTAAAACACTCTTCCTCCTCTATCGGAAATTTCATAGCCTTGAACACATTAAAGATGACCTTGTGATTTTGAACCCTCATTGTAAGCTCTCCTTTCTGCACATCGATCAAAGTTCGGCCTGTAGCCAAGAACGGTCTTCCCAAGATAATAGGAATCTTCTTGTCTTCCTCAAAGTCCAGAATTACAAAATCGGCTGGAAAGATAAGCTTGTCGACCTTCACCAAAACATCCTCAACTATTCCTCGAGGATAAGTAACTGAACGGTCCGCAAGTTGCAGAGTCATAGTAGTTGGCTTTGGTTCTGGAAGACCAAGTTGCATGAAAACTGATAAGGGCATGAGATTAATACTTGCACCCAAATCACACAAGCATTTGTTGAATGAGAGATCTCCAATAGTACATGGTATGGTAAAGCTTCCAGGGTCCTTCAACTTAGGCGGCAACTTTTGTTGCAAGATGGCACTACATTCTTTCGTCAATGCAACTGTCTCTAGCTCCTCAAGTTTCAATTTCTTCGAAAGAATGCCCTTCATAAACTTCGCATAGCTCGGCATTTGCTCAAGAGCCTCTGCAAATGGTATGTTAATCTGAAGCTTCTTGAAGACATCCAAGAACTTAGCAAACTGCTTGTCAAACTTTTGCCTTTGAACTCGTTTTGGGAATGGAGGAGGTGGAAACACCTTTTCTTCTACCACTTTCTGAGAATTATCACTCTTCCCAGTTACATGAGTCGAGAGAGTAGCATTAGGTACCAAATCAGGAATAGAATCGACCCCAGCGTCAAAATTGTCTTTTTCTTCCAGAAGGGCCGGCGCTGCCGCGCCGTTTTTATACTGGGGAGCGGCGCTGCCGCGCCGCACATTCTGCTCAGAAATTTCATTTTTTTCCTCGGCTGAATTTTCTTCGTTCTGACCTTGTAGAATCTTCCCCGATCGTAAGGTTACTGCCTGGACCTGTTCCTTGTGATCTTTCTTGCCTGGATTCATCTCTGTGTCACTTGGAAGCGTTCCTGGTTGACGATTCAACAATGCATTGGCTAGTTGCCCAATCTGATTCTCTAAAGTTTTCAACGACACCGCCTGACTCTTGTACATCATTCGAAGCTCTTCCAATTCAGACTTCTCAGACTGATTCAATGAATTCCCTTGAGATGGTTGAAATCCCGGTGGAATGAATGGTTGCCTTGGAGCATAAGGTGGTGGTTGATAGTTCTGATTATATGGCCTTGCATTGAACTGCTGATTTTGTGGTTGCTGAACACCACCCTGATTGTTGCTCCAACTGAAATTAGGATGATTCCGATTGTTGGGATGATACACATTAGGTGCTGGTTGCTGAGTTCTCTGAAAGTTACTAACAAACTGTGCTGATTCAGCTGAGATAGCACACAGATTCGTGTCATGAGCCCCTGCACACAATTCACACACCATAGCAACCTGGTTAGTCCCAAGATTAGAAAGGGAATCTACCTTCATTGTCAACGCTTTGAGTTGAGCAGCAATAGCAGTAGCTGCATCCAAGTCAAGAACTCCAGCCACTTTAGCAGGTGGCAAGCGTTGAGTAGGATTCTAAAACTCATTGGCCGCCATCATCTCGATAAGATTATAGGCATCCTCATAGCTTTTTGCCCACAGTGCTCCTCCAGAAGCTGCATCAAGCATAGGCCTTGACTGAGCTCCCAATCCGTTATAGAAATTGCTGATTACCATCCAATCCGGCATCCCATGATGAGGACAACGTGCCAATATCTCCTTGTACCTTTCCCAAGCTTCCCCCAAAGATTCCTGGAGTTGCTGAGCAAACTGAGAAATAGAATTTCTATAAGCTGCTGTCTTCGCCATGGAGAAATACTTCGTCAAGAACTTTTGAGCACAGTCTGCCCATGTTTTAATAGAACCTGATGGCATAGAATGTAACCAACTCTTGGCTTTATCCCTAAGAGAGAAGGGAAATAGCCTCAATCTGATTGTGTCATCTGTAACTCCGTTGAATTTGAAGGTATCACAGATCTCAAGAAAGTCCCTAATATGAGCATTGGGATCTTCAGCAGGACTACCCCCAAACTGAACCGTATTCTGAATCATCTGAATGATGTTTGGCTTAAGCTCGAAATTATTTGCCCCAATAGCTGGACGAACAATGCTGGTATGAATGTCCTCCACTTTTGGCTGAGAGAATTCACTCAAAGCCTTCGCTGGTTGTGCTTGATCTTCCATATCTTCTTTTGATTCACGATTGTTTTCTACACTGATGTTCTCAAAGTCAAGTTTCCTTCGTGCTAGTTCTTCTCTTCTTGCTAATTCTTCTCTACGTGCTCGAGCTCGTGTACGCATACACTCTCAATAAGTACCTGAAATTTACCAACTAGAAAATTGGTGAGAAACGTCCTAGTCATCGAACTTTAATGACCACTGATGGTAAATACTGAAACTAAACAAATAAAACCGAAATCCCCGGCAGCGGCGCCAAAAACTTGTTACGACCAAACTCAACACGCAAGTGCACGTGATCTCAAGTAATACAGATAGTAAGTAAGGTTCGTTCCTACAGGGACTCGTTGTATTGTCTAGTTAATTCACTCACCAATGTATGATTATTATTCGATGCTAAAACAAATAACAAATTGGATTTTGTTTACCACTAAAATTTTTCTAAAATTTATAACTAATTATCAACTATTCGAACGAAGGGTTATATTGAATTACTTATGCAAATAAAACATGGAATTTTAACTTCATTAAACAATCCATCTATAGTTTCCAATTCTCTAGCCTTTTCATGTGATTTATTAATACCTGATCGAACACACAAAACTGATATAAGCCAACTTTCGTTGCACAAATACCATCCTAAATAATATCCACAATAAAGATAGAAATCACTTAGTCTCCCAATTATGCTTAGTCCCTATATGTCTATAAAGATTGAAAACATAATGGTTGAAGTACAAGCATTCAATTGATCACATAGTCGTCATAAAACGGTTAGAGTTACAACACTAATTACGAATGATATTCTCACGCATAAACCTATGCTAGCATGGCAAGTTCTAAACTCTTAAATCCACTTTCGCTTCAATAAGAATTAACACACAATTACAGGAGTTAGCTACTCTCCTATAACGAATTAAAACAACCATGATAGGATATCGCATCAATCACACTATAGGCATCAAGAAAATTCAACAAATAAACTTCATGAATAAATCCGCTAAAACCCCATGACAACGAATTAGTTCATAATCAAACTAATCGTCACCATGGGTTCTAATGTAAACATGATTGAAGAAAACGAATCAATATTGGAATAATTATCAAAGGTTCTAAGGAATACACCCAAACCAAGCATCCACAAGCTAGAAAGAATACAAGAATAAATTGAAAACTATCTTCTTCCTTGCTTCTTCGTGCTTTAAAACTCCGTAGATAATATGTGGTATGTGTTACTCCTTTTCTCTAGGGTTTTCTTCTCTTTATATAGGCCTCCAGGTGCAAATAAGTCGTACGGAATTGTAATTTGACTTCAACTCGAAAAATCAGCAAATCGGGTTCAAAACAGGAAATTTCGTCAGAATGTCTGGCGCTGCCGCGCCACAGTTACATAGGAGAGCGGCGCTGCCGCGCCATAGATTTACTGTTCCATTTTTATGCGGCGCTGCCGCGCCATAGGCAAGCTCAAACACGGCGCTGCCGCGCCGTGCCTTCTGTCCAGGAAGACGAATTTTTCCATTTTCTTCGTTTTAGCTCCAAATTGCATTCCGATTGCTCCGCTTCATTCCCATTACACCTGTGATAGATATTCCTGCACAATACCCTTAAAAGAGATCAAAAATACCACAACTCGAGTACAAACAATCGTTTTAAGCCATACGGAAACGTTTTAAGTGAATAAAATACCCACTTATCATATATCTTCACCCAGAAGGAATTAAATATGAGACAAAGACGATGGTTAGAGCTGATTAAAGATTATGATTGTTCTATTAACTATCACCCAGGAAAAGCCAACGTAGTAGCCGATGCCTTGAGCAGAAAGGAAAGATTGAATATGTTCACGATACCTGAAGAATTGTTTAGGGATTTAGAGAGATTGAGAATAGAAGTTCATGTACCAGGATGGTCGAGTGAGAAGCTGTATACTATGCCGTTTGAACCAGAATTACTTGAAAGGATAAGGAGATGCCAAGAGGATGTGATGAATCAAGATGTCAATCAGTTGACTGGAGAAGAGCTAAGTAGCCAAAAGGATGATAAAGGAATATTAAGGTTTTCATCAAGAATTTGGATTCCTAAGGTGGTTGAATTGAAGAATGAGATTTTAAAGGATGCGCATAATTCAAAGTATTCTATACACCCTGGGAGTACTAAGATGTATCAAGATTTGAAAGAATATTATTGGTGGCCAGACATGAAGAAGGAAATTGCAGAATGGGTTAGTAAATGTTATACGTGTCAGAAAGTGAAAGCAGAACACCAAAGACCGAGTGGATTGTTGCAACCGTTAGAAATTCCTGAGTGGAAGTGGGAACAATTAGCTATGGATTTCGTGGTAGGATTGTCGAGGACCAAATTGAACCATGATGCCATTTGGGTAATTATTGATAGATTGACGAAAGCAACACATTTTCTACCAATCAATGAGAGATTTTCCCTAGACAAGTTGGTTAACCTATACCTGAAAGAAATAGTAGCACGCCATGGGGTTCCAGTGTCTATTGTGTCTGATCGTGACCCAAGGTTTAATTCAAGATTTTGGAGACAGTTTCAAGAGAGTTTAGGAACTAGATTAAATATGAGTACCGCGTATCACCCCCAGACTGACGGACAAAGTGAAAGAACCATTCAAACTATTGAAGATATGTTGAGGGTCTGTGCTTTGGATTTCGAGGGAAGTTGGGATGACCATTTACCTTTGATAGAATTTTCATATAATAATAGTTATCACGCAAGCATTGGAATGCCACCGTATGAAGCTCTGTACGGAAGAAAGTGTAGATCGCCAGTATGTTGGGATGAGGTTGGTGAACGTAAGATATTGGGTCCAGAATTAGTTCAAAAGACGAAGGAAGTAATTGAGATTATACGGGAAAGATTAGTGGCCGCCCAGAATCGACAGAGAAAATATGCTGATAGCCGACGTAAGGATATTGAGTTTATAATTGGGGAACAAGTGTTGTTAAAGGTGTCACCGTGGAAGGGAATTGTAAGGTTTGGCAAGAAAGGAAAGCTCAGTCCTAGATTTATTGGACCTTTTGAAATTTTAAAATGGATTGGCAAAGTGGCTTATGAGATTGCGTTACCCCCACACATGCGACTTATTCATAATGTGTTTCATGTGTCATTGCTTAAGAAATACCATCCCGACACGAGGCACGTTATCGAATACGAACCAGTGGATATCCAGCCAGATTTATCTTATATAGAGCAACCAATTCAAATTCTTGATCGTCGAGAGAAAGTATTGAGAAATAAGACGGTAATATTAGTTCGAGTCTTGTGGAGAAATCCTAAAGTTGAAGAATCAACTTGGGAACTTGAAAGCGAGATGCTGAGCAAGTATCCTCACTTATTCGGTTAGTATGATTCTGGGGACAGAATCCTTTTAAGGGGGGAAAGATGTAACGACGCTGAATTTAAATTATAACTATTTATTTTATGTGCTAAACTGTTAGAATAAAATAAAATATCTTATTCCAGTTTGATGCGTCATCCACTAAATGTATGTTAAGTCCGGTCAATTACGTGAGTCATTTAAGTGCTTATGTGCTAAATTCGTATGTGTGTATAAATGATTGGAATTTCATCGACGAGTACTTGTTTAATTATTATTTAAATTGTCTACAATTATTTTAGACAATTTCCTTGGTATTAAAAATCTTATTAAATTAATATTTCGAATGAGATATGATAATGATTTTTTTAAGTAATTATTTAATTATTCTGTTAAATTATCAAATACAGACATGAAATTTTTTATTTATAATGTCCATAATAAAACTTTACAATTTAGTTGATTTTAAATTTTGGATATTAGATGTATTTTAAAGTTTTCGTAAATTAGAATTTTACTTGCATTTTAACGAAATATTTCAGTATCAAAATGAACTTATAGTTTTTAAAGATACAATTCCCAGTTTAATACATATAGTCTTTTTATACATTAAAAATGTGTCCTTATCCATTTCTTCCATCACCCCCCGAGTACGTTTCTCTCTATCTCTCGATTATCTCTCTTTCTCTCTTAACCCCCTCATCTTCTTTCTTTAATTTCTTTCAATTCTGCTAATAAAATTGTGAGTTTTTATGTTCAAAACGATCCTCACCCAGAGCTCTATACAACCATATAAATTGTAGCGAGTTTTGGGTAATCGGAAAAACAGAGTCCGATTTGGGGATTTATATTAGGGTTTGATTGGGGGTTTTTCTGGGATTACGATTCTTGTGTGTTTTGAGGCTTAAGTGATAGAAATAGTTTTATGTGATGTTGTTAAAGTAATTTTGACAAGTCCAGTGCAAGATGACCCGAATTGGGCGTTGTATGTGGACTGTTGGTCGCCGGCGGTGAACTCCGGTGAGCCGGCGACCCTCGGTTCATGGTTTATAATTTAATTGATGATATGATGTAGATATATTTTTGTAATCTAAACTGTAAATATGATTTCATGTGAATTGAGTTGATTGTTCTTGGTAAGACTGAATATGTGGCTAGTTGGTTAGAATTAAAGGTTAAGAGTTGCATTAATTGATAGTTACGTGATGAGGATTTAGCTTGTATGCGTAGAATTGGTTGACTGTGGTTAAGTTTACTGTTACTGGAGTTTTTACAATTTGAGGTTGAGCAGATGATGTATAGTTCTTGAGTATGTAAGGGTAGTTGGAGTTTTGGCAGACTACTGTTTTCTAGGGAGGTTTTAGTAGAGAAATGTTTTGTGAATAATGTTGTTGTGAGTTCAGGATAATTTGGCTAGGATAGTATTAGAAATTTGATTGTGACGAGTTAAGATTTGTAGGTGATGTATATGGACAGTAGAGATAAACTAATTCCTACTCATGTGCGACGTGTTGAGTTATATTGAAGTGTACTTTAGTTCGGATTTTAGTGTAAAAACAGAAGAAAACGGCATGGTGTTTAACAACCAGAGCACCCTGTCCAGCTTTAGTGTTTTGAGGTTGTTTTGATTGTGAAAGCATTGGTTAATATTCGGTGCTATAACTGGTGTAGGAACTATATGGTCAGAGTCTTGGTAGTCACCAACTTCCAGTAAGATTTAACTTGAAAATGTTTTCTGATTGAATAGTTTTGAATATAGGAATTTATAGTGAGTTAATTGTGTTAACACCAGGGACCATTGGTAGTCCAGTTTTGGTTGCGTCCGGATAATTGCGATATGGATTAATTGGTAATAAAGTTAGTATATAAAATAGAATTGGTAGTCTATTAGTGAACTTATGGTGTTGAACTTGAAACCAGGTTGTCCAGTAGATAATTGTAGGGGCTAGTGTTGGTTGAAATTGTATGGCAGCGAATGGAAGAATATGAGTAAATGGTATATTAAATAATTTGAGAGCAATCAAGGGGAGTCAACTAAGTTATTCATGTTATGAGAATTATATGGATTACATGAACACTTAAAAGTTTATAATAAAATGCAAGTTGTATATATCTGACTGATATGCTTCTATGTGAACCTACTTGCATAAATTTTTATGTCAGGCTAGTCTAAATATGAGTCTAGAATGCATAACTATGTGTACCTGTGTAATGGTAGTATATATATATATTCTCGAAAAGGGTAGTTAGGAATTAGGATGTTGTCAATTATATTTGTTCGAGTAACTAATACGACAACTAATCTCGAGTCATGTATATATCGTAGGATCGAGTACTAGCCAAGGCTTGGGCAGATGTGCAGCGTAGATATTCCCTCTTGTTCAGTTACACCTTTCTTTCAGGCAAGTGACAATCCTTATTACGCATTTACAAATGTTTTGACTTGCATAAAGGCATGTTTTATCACATATTAATTTCTTTACAATTATTTTGAAAGCATGAATGTTATATTGTGACAAAATAAAATGCTTTACTCTGATGATATATTTCACGGTAATTAGGTCCATTCCTTTGGAAATATACTTGTTAATATGAAACAAGTTTGGAAATGATTTATCCATTGAGAAATATAAGCTTATGGTAACAGGTTAGTTTTAAAACCTGTGTTAATATTTTTGTTGAAAGTAAAGTGGGGTTGGGAATGCGTAAGAGAACCCCTTGACACGCGGTTCCAGCTTGATATGAGCCATAGTGAATAATTGCTCCCGGATCCAAATGGTTGTTATAAAAACCTTGTTATGAATACTATGTGGAGGTTAAGTATGAATGATCATCATCTTAACCTGTGTCATTTGATACCCACTTTACACATTTTGATATATAAAAATAAACAGGGCTTGTGTTGTGATTAAGTATTAAAATGGTAATGAGTATTATATTGTTACCAAGCTAATTATGTTATGATTTTGAAAACATCATTCACGTTTCATTTCTGTTTTTCAGAATTATCCATATGTACTAGATCAATGCTTTATGATTATGAAGCACTATTTTCCCTCAAGAATTATGCATTTCAGATTCGGATCTCTTAAAGTTAACACTGTTTTATCAGAAAAATATTATTATGATTTCTTATTATGCGATTGTCATTTGCTAAGCTCTTTTGCTTACCCTTGCCTTATTACCTAACCTTTCAGCTAGCTATCATTATGCCTCGTAGTGGCCGTGGTAGAGGCGGCTTGCCTGATAGGGACTTCAGGCATCTGTTTTACTCTCCTCAGCAGGTAGCAGCATTGTCAGATGGTGTTAACTAGTGGTTATAAAATATGTAGTTGGGTAACTTTTAAAACAGATAGACTTCTAATTTGCTAGTGATCTCTTATCGAGGTATTACTAGTGAATTCAGGTTGTGTAATAATTAATACAGTAGTCTTGTTTCAATGCCAAAACTTGTAAAAGATTCTAGCTTGTGGGAGTGTCGTTATAAATATTGTTAATTATTATGCAGGTTTGTTATATTTAGTGACACCGGGTTTGCGGGCTGTTACATATACTAATATTTCTGTAACAGGAAAAGTATCGATCAAATGGCTGATAATTATCCCGAAGGAAAGTCTGACTACCGAGCTCTTCTCCTCACTGGAACGAACAACTACAACTGGTGGAAAGGGCGTATGGAAACATTTCTATCTAGAGATCCACTTGTGCTAAGGGTTGTTCAGAAGGGTCCATATGTTTTTCTTGATAAAGATGGCAAAGATAAGGATATTGATGATCTTACTGCTGATGAATTGATCAAAATTGGCTATAATGGAAAAGCAAGGAATTCTCTTATGAATGGACTAAACCAAGCTGAGCATGACAAAGTATCATCTCTTAAATCAGCAAAGGAGATGTGGGATGCATTGGAAACTTATCATGAAGGTTCAACATTTTTGAAGAAAGTCAAACTCAGCAAGCTAATGAATGAGTTTGGAAATTTTAAACTCAAGGAAGGTGAAACTATCAAAGAAAGTCAGGCTAGATTTCAAGTGAACATCAATGCACTTGAGAGACTTGGTAAAAAGATCCCTCAAGATGAAATAAATATGAAAGTACTAAGTGCGATACCATTCGTCTATGAACCAAAGGTTACCTCCTTGGAGTCTTCATCAAATCTTGACACCATGGATCATCTATCTGTTTTTGCTGAGTTAGAACAGTTTGAGACCAAGATACATGAAAGCAAGATGGAATCTGTGAAAGCTCCAGTTGAAAAGATGAAGAATCTAGCTTTACACTCTAGTAGCAGCAAGCTGACTTCAGATGCATAATCACAATCAGATGAAGAATTGGCTCTTATGTCCAGAAAAATCAAGAAGATGATTGAAAAGAGGAATCAACTAAAGAAAGGAAAGGCATTTGGTGCAAAAAGAGAGTCAAGGGATTCAAAGGATGATGCATGTTTTGAATGTGGCAAGAAAGGACATTTCAAAAGGGACTGTTACAAGTTGAAGAACAAGTCAAAGCAGCCAGCTACTTCAAGGGACAGAAAGAAGTCTAAAGCTCTCTTGACATGGAGTGATGATGAGGATTCAGCTTCTGATGATGAATTAGGTGATGAGATGGTGAACTTAGCTCTTGTTGGTCTTGATGATGAAGATACAATACGAGGAATCACGGAAGATGGCCTTGTAGAAAGTGATGCTTCAGATTCGGACGAAAACAATAGTGAGGTAAACTATTTAAATTCTGATTCAAGTTCTAGTAATCATTCATTAGATGAACTAACCTTGCAGAGACATAGTACTATATCTATTGTGGAGTTCATGGAATTAAAGAATGAGAACAACGAGCTTGAAAAGAAGAATGCCTCTCTTCGGAAAATGATTTCTGAGCTAATGGCTAAAAAGACTCCATCAATCAATCATGAAGATCTCATTTCTGACCTAAAGGGAAAGCTAACACAACTTGAAGGGTTTAACAAGTTGCTCCTCAAGAGAAATGACACATTGATGAAAGAACTCAGTGAGCTACGTGCAGAAATTGAAGCAAGAGATGTATGTCTTGAAACGTTTAAAATCAGAGAATCCATCTCAATTGAAGCAAATCAACAAGCTGAGAAGATAAAGGAATTAGAAGCTGAGGTTGCAAAGCTTGAGAAAGGCATGGGAAAATTTGTTCAAGGAGAGGAAGTCTTAAAGACAATTATGAAACAAACAAAGGTTCCTATGGATAAAGAAGGACTTGGAATGGCTTCTACTTCAAAGAACAAGGCTTTTCAATATGAAGGCAAACAGGGTATTCCATATAATTATACTATGCCTTGGAAAATTTGTTACAAATGCGGAAAGAAAGGGCACTTATCACATCACTGCTCAAGTCAGAATGCTAAACCAGCAAGCTGGAACAGACGGACAGCTTATAGGCAGCAAGCTGACAGAACCAGGAGAACAGGAAATCGAACATTTAAAGTGGTCCAAATGTGGATCAAGAAATCTGAATTGAATACTATTTATGTTCTATCAACTAACCATGTAGGACCCAACCAAATTTGGGTACCAAAACGTTGAGTTGTTTGCTCTTTGTTTTGTAGGTATGTCTTGTGGTTAAAGTCAATGCAAATCAATGGATATTGGATAGTGGATGTACAAGACATATGTGTGGTGACAAATCTCAGTTCCTAAGTCTCAAAATGAAAAGGGGTGGTAGTGTTACAATTGGTGATAGCAAAACACTCCGCATACTTGGCAAAGGAACAATTGGTAATAGTAACATTTCTATTGATAAAGTTCAATATGTTCAAGGTCTTAAGTATAATTTTCTTAGTATAAGTCAGTTATATGATGATGGACATTCTGTTGTTTTTGATAAAGAGAAATGTACTATAAATGTTGGCACTAACAAGGTCCCCCTAGTTGCAAGAAGGGAAGGAAATATATATATGTTGGACTTTGAGACACAGGAAATAGGTTGCTGCTTAGCCACTGTTGATACAAACCCAGATCTTTGGCATAGAAGGCTTGGACATGCTCATATGGATCTACTCAGCAAGCTGTCTTCCAAGAAGCTAGTTAGAGGACTGCCCAAATTGAAGTATGTCAAAACAGAAACCTGTTCAGCTTGTCAATTAGGCAAACAAATCAGGACTCCACATAAGTCAAAGAAAATGGTATCAACTACTAAACCTTTAGAGCTTCTACATTTGGATTTATTTGGTCCAGAAGCCTATAAAAGCATTGGAGGTAAACAATATGCATTTGTAATCGTAGATGATTTTTCTAGGTATACGTGGGTATTGTTTCTTCATACTAAAGATTGTGCTTTTAGTGAATTTGAGAAGCTAATCATTTTACTTGAGAACAAGTTGAATACAAGGCTTGTAGGTATAAGGAGTGATAGAGGAGGTGAATTCATTTCAAAAGACTTCATTGCTTATTGTGAAGAAAGAGGTATCACACATGAATTCTCTGCTCCAAGAACACCTCAACAAAACAGAGTTGTGGAAAGAAAGAACAGATCTTTGCAAGAAACTGCGAGGACTTTGCTGCAAGAAAATAAGCTGCCAAGGAGTTTCTGGGCAGAAGCTGTCAACACAGCGAGCTATGTTCTTAACAGGGTGCTTATCAGGCCTATACTCAACAAAACTCCATATGAATTGCTGAGGAATAAGAAGCCAAACATTGGATATTTCAAAGTCTTTGGCTCCAGGTGTTTTGTACTCAAAACTATTGATCGAGATGGTAAATTTGATGCTAAATCTTACGAAGCAATATTTTTGGGTTATTCTTTAACAAGTCGTTCTTATAGAGTTTATAATATATCTAAACGTATTGTTGAAGAGTCTATAGATGTTTCATTTCACGAATCTAATGTTGATCTGTCAAGGGATGAGGAAGATATTGCAGGAACAGGTCATGACAGCGAGCTGACAAGACAAATTTCAGCATCTCAGCAAGCTGACAACCAGTCTGATGCAACTCAAGCAGCTGAAAAGCCAGCTGAAACTTCTTCCCCAATGGATGAAACTATTGATCAGCTATCCAAGCTCACCTTGGAAGGTCCAAGAGGTCAGAGATCCCAAGAAAAGATGCCTATCTATGAAGGTGGTGAAGCATCTCCTCCATCCAAGCGAATTCGAGTACATGAGGAAGTCATAGCTCAACATTCATTGCCAAAGTCAACAAGAACAGTGAAGAATCATCCTCCAGAGTTGATCATTGGTGATAAATCAGAAGGAATCAAGACTAGGAAAGGTAATGCTAATTTTTGTGCATTTGCAGCTTTTCTAGCTCAAGAGGAACCAAAGAATGTCAAAGAAGCACTTCAAGATGAGAATTGGATCATGGCAATGCAAGAAGAACTCAATCAATTTGAAAGATGTGATGTTTGGGAACTTGTAGAACCACCTAAAGATGTTTCAGTTATTGGTACTAAATGGGTCTTCAAGAACAAAGTTGATGAATTTGGTACGGTTACTCGAAACAAAGCAAGACTTGTTGCACAAGGATATAATCAACAAGAAGGAATAGATTTTGAAGAAACTTATGCCCCGGTTGCAAGGCTCGAATCAATAAGGATGTTACTTTCATTTGCATGCTTCAAGAAGATCAAGCTACACCAAATGGACGTGAAAAGTGCATTTCTTAATGGATTCTTAAAAGAGGAAGTCTATGTCAAGCAACCCCCTGGTTTTGAGAATGAGCAATTTCCAAATTATGTGTTCAAATTAAAGAAGGCATTATATGGATTGAGACAAGCTCCTAGATCATGGTACGAAAGGCTAAGTAAGTTTTTGATCAAAAATGGATTCATTCGAGGTAAAATTGATCCCACGTTATTTACTAAACATAATGGTTCTGATATTTTAGTTGTTCAAATATATGTGGATGATATTATTTTTGGATCTACTAATGATGATATGTGCAAGTGGTTTTCTAAGTGTATGCATAGTGAGTTTGACATGAGCATGATGGGCGAGCTCAACTATTTTTTGGGTCTTCAAATTAAGCAAACTTCAGATGGTATATACGTGCATCAATCCAAGTATGTCAAGAATCTACTTACAAGATTTGGATTTGAGAATATCAAGCAGAAATCAACACCAATGACTCCTTCCAGCAAGCTGACAGCAGATGAACAAGGTATAGATGTTGATGTTCGAAAGTATAGAGGTATGATTGGTAGTTTATTATATCTTACAGCCTCTAGACCAGATATTATGTATAGTGTTTGTGTATGTGCAAGGTTTCAAGCTCAACCAAAAGAGTCTCACTTGAATGCAGTTAAAAGAATATTCAAATATTTAAGTGGAACAATTACTCTTGGTCTATTTTATCCTATCACAAATGCTTTTGATCTTGTTGGGTTTAGTGATGCAGATTATGCAGGTTGTCAAACTGATCGTAAGAGTACTAGTGGGGTTTGTGCATTTTTAGGACAGAGTTTGGTTTCTTGGCAAAGCAAGAAGCAAACTTCTGTTGCCTTGTCTACTACCGAAGGTGAATATTTGGCTGCAGGTAGCTGTTGTGCCCAAATACTTTGGATGATTCAAACACTTCGAGATTACGGCATCACATGTGCCAAGATCCCAATTTATTGTGATAATACAAGCACTATCAACATTTCGAAGAATCCAGTGAATCATTCACGCACAAAGCATATTGATGTTCGTCATCACTTTTTGCGTGATCATGTTGCTAAAGGCCATATCGAGTTGGTTTTTGTTTCTACAGAATATCAGCGAGCTGATATCTTTACCAAGCCTCTTGCAGAAGAAAGGTTTTGTGTTCTTCGTCGCGAACTTGGTATGTGCAGTGTTCAGTTAGCTAGCTGAGATTTCTCCCTGTTCATATTCTTTCTTTCAGGTTTGTTTTAATTAATGTGTTTCTTTTATTTTATTTGCGTATGTTTTTGTGTGTATATATATTTGTTTTGCAGGTTAGTTGCTATCTCTTCGATTCTTTCTTTGATTTCTTTTGAATATTTCTTCTGTGGTAAATTAAATTTATTTTATTTTATCATGTTGCGTATGTTTAGGGGTTGGGTTGTTTCTCTTTTTTATCCTAAAAATACATCTCCCTTAATTTATTTTAAACGAGGTATTAAACAAACGCTTCGTTTCCGACTCTTTCATTCTCTCTCTCTTTTCCTCAATTTTCTTCGAGGGTTTCTCTCTCGCCTTTCTCCCAAAATTGTGTGGTCGAGTTCCTTCTCTTTTGGATTTTACTACATCATGAGGCGCACTCGAGGTTCTACTCCATCTGTACTCCTAAGACTCCGAAGAACAAACGCAAATTGGTGGATACCGAAACTGAAATTGAGCATATTCATGATAATAGTGGTGATGAATCGGCTATCAATCGCTCTGGTGGTCTAGATGGTTCTGCATGCAAACGAATCAAGATGAAATCTGAGTTTGAAGTCCGTTTTAAGTCTCTCGATTTGGGTTCTCGGAAAATCATCCCTGGCCGTCCTCTTGCTGGTAAGCTTTTTCATCAATCTGGTGCTGTTAAGATGTTTTCCAATTTGGGTTTTGAGTCGTTTCTTGTAGAAATGCCTAAGGATTTTTATCCCGAGTGTATTCTTGAATTCTATGCTAATTTCACTCCTGATAAGTATGGAAATTTTATGTCATATGTTCGTGATACGAAAATTATGCTAAATGTTTCTGTGTTGAACTCGATTCTGCGTATTGAAAATCCATCCTCTGTCTCTGTTTACACACCCAAAGGACCTAAGGATTTAGATGGTTTTTCTGCTCTAGATCAATTAAGACTCATTCGTGATATTCCTGGTATTCTTGAATTTGCTGCTCCTACTACTCACACTGTCACACCTTTAGCTCATCTGGTTTTCAAAATTTGTTTGGCTAATGTTAATCCTCGTTTGGGTACTCGGTCAAATGGTTTACTGGTCTTCCATATGGTTTACTTTTAACTCGTATTTTTGATTGGTTTGGAGTTAAGTTGGGAGATGACGATAAGGTTGTTGCCAAAGATTTCTTGGATTGTAATAGTTTGAAGCAGTCTTCTCTTCGTGTTGAGAAAGATGGTTCTGTTATGCATGTTGAACCTCCTGTGGTTGTTTCTGCGAAACCTACTTCTGCTGTGTTGTCGAGTATCTCTGAGATCCATTGGAACGAGTTTATGCGTGAGTTTCGCGAGAGTCACTTGACAATATGCCGTAAGATTGATGATGTGGGTGATGAGTTGAAATTCTTACGTGATCTTGTGCTTGGTACAAACACTCCTGCTTCTGCTCGTACTGGTCCATCTGTTCGTGTTCCTTCTCCAAATGGTGGTTTGCATGATCTTGCTGCGGTTGTTACAATGGATGCTGTTGGTAATAGTTCTCATTTGGATGTTGCTGTTGCTGTTGCTGTTCAGAATTTGGATGCTGTTGATGGTCCTGATGGAATGGAAGAGAATGACGATAACAACGATGTCTAAGTTTATTTCCTTTTTAATGATTAAGGGGGAGATTTATTTAGGATATTTTATGTTTGGTCTATTCAGAACAGTTTAAGTTTTATGTTTAAGTTATGTGGTTATGTGGTTTATGTTGGAACATGTTGGCTTTTGGAACCTGGTTTATAATCTGGTTTATTTTCGTACGTTATGAGACTTGGTTGATGGTTTTTTATGAAATGCTTATTTTGTGATATTTATGTTAATATCATTTTAAATATGTTGCTAAGAGTTTTATGCAGGTATTTAGGGGGAGTTTTTTTTTACTTTCCTAAATAGATGAGTTAATAATCATCAAAAAGGGGGAGATTGATACTCTCTTAATTTTGATGATATTAATCTTAGCTAGCTGTTAGTATAAGAAATGATATTATCTATATTTATTAACAGTCTTGTTGTAGGGTTTATATTACTTGTTATATCAGCCAGCTAACATTGCAGGAATACAGTATCTTAGCAAGCTAACTTTGAAGTAATAGTACATTTCAGCAAGCTAAAAACTGTTCCGCCAGAAACTGTCCAAGTCAAAACAGAAGTCCTAATTCCATGGAGATTTTATAGGACATGATATGTAAGGACTCTATAGATTATATAAACGTAATATATATAATTTTAGAGCTCAGTTTTCTCAAAGACTTTTTCAAAACAGTTTTCCTATTTATTAGGAGTTTGTGTCTTTCAAATATCTTATCTTATACAAACTCTCTAAAACTCGGTTTTTAGTTATATACTGAATGTTTTATATCTTAAACGTCTTTTCTCTTAAAATTCAGTATGTTAACGTTATGTGAACGTTGATGAACGAATTTATCAAACAAACTAAACGTGAGAAAAGGTTTCAAGACCGTTGGAGTTTGATTGGTTAATTCGAACGTTCATTGTTCTTTATAAATACTTGTGTGGCTGTTTTCGGTTGAATCTCTGGAGAACACACAAGAACAACTCTGTGCTACTCTGCAAAATCTTTTACTTGAGCTCTACTTTTAGATACATACGTTTATATCTTTGCTTAGAGTTTATAGTTTGAGTTGTATTATTCTCAATTGCTTATATTGTTCAGATTGTAAGGTTTGTTGCTGAGTTGCAGGCTAAGACACAAGGGTTCGGGAATTAGTTTGATAGAGAAGTTTATACTTGGGTAGTATAGTACTTGGAGATCATTTGATTCAGGGAACAAGGGTGTCAGCTAGCTGCTATCAGTGACAGGGAAGAAGGGAGATATATGTATTAATCTTGTAATCGGTTTTTATAGTGATTAATAATATATTCTCTTACCAGGTTTGGTAGGGGACCAGGACGTAGACCATAGAGATTAGGGGTCGAACCTGGCTAAAATTCTTGGTGTTTTTACTTACTGCTATTTCAATTCTGCATTGCATTGGTTATCTTAGCTAGCTGACAGGCTACATTTTGTTCAACTTTAAAATTGGATATAGTTGGCCATAGCACCTATTCACCCCCCTCTAGGTGTGCATTTACAAAAACCCCATTTTTTTTTATATTTTTTTATTATTAGATATTAAGATAATTATCATTTATATATTTGTTTCTTTTATTTAGAAAATTCTAGAATTTCTTTTGATACAAGTTATTTGATTTAAGATAAGATTCTTTATCATGGAAAAGAAGCATGCAAATATTTTGGTGAATCGATATCTTTTTATTTAAGTTAATTATGTGTATTAGAATCTTTTCTTTTTAGAATTACTTGGAGGAGTCTCAGAAGATTAAGATTAAGAAGTAAATTGTAGGGTTATTTGATTTAAAATTAGGGTTCTGTATGTTTATATAAAGACTCTTTTAGAATGCATTAAAACTCTAACAGCCTTCTCAAAACCAAGAGGTAGAGGTGGCCAAATGGGCGGGTTTATTCAGCTCGTTCAGCCCGGCACGGTACTTTATTCGGATATTATTCGGCCCGATTGAACCGCGAATAATTCGACCCAACCCGCGTATTAGTTAGTGCCGGTTACGAGTTCAATTTCTAAAACCCGTGAATCGGACCGGCCCGCCCGATTCAAAACCCGACAACGAACCGGACGAGCCCGCACGGACCGCACGAGCCGCACAGTCTGCACAGCCCGCGAGCCCGCAAACCCGTGAGCTCGCCACCAGCACTGCATCACATAAAAATAATACAACTTGTCTGTTGGCTGTTGCTCTCAACTTGACCACCTCTAATAGTTACCGTTGCTCCAAATAGCCAACGGTCGGCTGTCCTGTCCTCTCCTGTACTCTGTCCACTCAGTTACCGTTGCCAACCCACTCCCAAATTCCCAACGGCTCCATTCACTACTTCTATAAATAATGATATTTCTAAGGTTCTAACTCACCCGCACCACTATCTCTTTCTCTTTCTCTACTACTCTGTTTCTCTCTAGTCTTATTCTCTACTCCTCTGTTTCTCTACTGCATTTTATTTATTTTTACAAGCTATTGCATTTTATTTATTTACACAAAAAAAAATGGAACAAGGAAGAGGCACTGTATCGTCTCAAGATTCAACCCCTATCTCTATGCTACCACCTCGATCTCGATCTAACACCGAAGAAGGTACATTTCATTTTTTTTAAATTTTAATTTTTTGTTTGATTTAATTTCTATGCTTTGATTTAATTTTAAAAATTCATATTTCATGTATTTCGTTTTTATTTTTAAAATCTTGTTTCGATTTTAGTTTTTAAAAATTTCATAGTTTTTTTAAAAATTTCATAGTTTTTTAAAAATTCATATTTCATGTATTTCGTTTTTATTTTATTTGCTTCCTTCGATTTTATTTTCTTTTATTTTGTAAAATTTGTTTCCTTCGAATTAATTTTTATTTCCTTTTTAATTTATTCATTTTGTAATTTTTTGTAGGTGGTACGAGTTCGAGACAATCATCGCACGTTTGGACATATTTTGATAAGGTGGCAATACCGGATAATCCAAATCGTTTTAAAGCTCATTGTTTGCTTTGTTTACAAAATGGTCGACAACAAGCCCCATTTAGTTATGCCAAGGGAACGGGTACGGGTACACTTAATCGGCACTTGGAAAACATTCATGGAATTTCGAAGGCGAGTCACGAAAGTGGAGAAGCACGTGGAGGTCCACAACAAACACAAATGGGTGGTTTCATGACTTCGTCTCCCGGTGGAGGTATGCCTTTCTCTTATAATAGAGATAGAATGGTTGAAGATTTTGCTACTTATGTTACTTTAGAGGAGTTACCTTTTTCCCACGGTGAGAGTCCGAATTTAGAATACATGCTTAAACATTCACTAAATCCGGCATTTAGAAAAATACCTAGGAACACACTTAAACATCACACACCAAAACAATATTATGCTCAACGTGCACAATTAATTGAATACTTTCGTGATTTTGATGGTATGGTTTCTTTAACTAGTGATTGTTGGAGTTCGAGTCAAGGTGAGCCTTATATTTGTGTTACGGTTCATTGGATTAGTGACTACTTATTAGAAAAAAGAATTATTGCTTTTGATGTTATGGATGAGTCACACTCCGGTTATAACATAAAACAAAGAATTTTAGATACAATAAAGGAATTTAATTTGTTTAATAAGGTATTTACAATATCTTTAGATAATGTTGCTGCTAATAACAAAGCCATTGATTATATTAGGACCGATATTCCTTTAGTTTTAAATGGAGTATTTTTACACGTTAGATGTTGTGCTCACATAATTAACTTGTCGGCCCAAAAGGGAATTTCACAATTAACTCATTTATTAGAACCTATTAGGAAAGTAATTAAATATTTACGTTTTGCGGGTACATATAGGTCTAAGTACAAAAAAATGTGTAAGGATAATGGATTAAGACCAAAGAAGTGGGGTATCGATTGTTCTACGAGATGGAGTTCGACTTATAAATTATTAAATGATGCAATTCAATATAAATTTATTATTACCGAATTATATAATGAAGACCCAAGCCACCAATACGATGATAGACTTATTACCGAACATGATTGGGACTTGGCATCTACGGTACGTGACATACTTGCTTGTTTTGCACATGCTACTACGGTTTTTTCTTATGTTTATCAACCAAATGTACATCATGTTATTATTGAGTGTGTTAGTATTGTTACTACTTTAAAAGAATACGAAGAAAATGAATTTTTTAGTGCGGTTATTTTTGATATGAAAGTTAAGTGGATCGAATATTTTACCGACTTTCCTTGTATTTATGGTGTTGCATGTCTTCTTGATCCTGGTGTTAGAAAAGAAGGTTTAGAAAACATGTTAGAGCATTATTATCAAGTGTTAGGAGTTTCATATAATCATGAATTGTATGTAACTAATTGTTTAAATTTGTTGTATCGTCTTGTAGATATACATGCTCCAAAAATTCAAAGTTCTATACCACCTAAGAGTAGTAGTAGTGTTAGTAGGTTTAATAGTACTATTTCATCTATATTAAGCAAAAAACAAAAAGTTAGAATTTCTGAATCATCTTCCGTAGCTTCTTCTGCTTTTACTATGATTCGTGAATTTTTTTCTTATAGTTATGAGTTAAATGATGATTTTGAAATACTAACATGGTGGAAGAATCATGAGTTACAATTTCCAGTTTTAGCAAAAATCGTAAAGGATATTTTAGTAGTCCCCACTTCTACAATTGCGTCTGAGTCCGCTTTTAGTGCAGGTAGAAGAGTGTTAGACGAGAAGAGATCAAGTCTTTCGCCAGATATTGTAAAAAATTGTGTTTGCAAAAAAGATTGGGATCAAGCTGCAAAAAGACAACAAGGAAAAAAAGAAGATAACTCGGATGGCGAAGAAGATCCATGGATGACAATGACTACTTCGGATTCCGACACATCAACTAATCACGAACAACAATAAATATTGGATAGTTATTTTTTGTTTTGCAATTTAGAAATTTATTTAATTTGTATTGTAATTTTATATGATTATGCGGTTTGTTCCGTTTTTTTAGAGAGGAGTCCTCTCAAATAATTTGTAAAAATATTTTTGATATTAATAAAATTTATATGAGGTACCGTCCTCTTTTATCACAAATTAACAAATTAAAAATTAATAAGTAAATTATAAGATTAAAAATAATATGTAATATGTGATTAAATATAACTTGCATAAATGTAAATTATTTGTAAATTAAATGTAAAAATAATATGTAATATGTGTAGGCCTGCATGCATGCCACGTGGTTGGTTGAAGGCACTTACAAACTGACAGAGTGACACCGCGACAACTGACTTCAAGTTGCATCACAGTGACATCAAGTTGCATCACTGCATGTCTGCATCACATGTTGATTTTCTAGAACTTTTTGGCACCCTGATCAATTGTATTTTAATGTCAACTTGACATGAATACATGATTTTGATCAACTTGCAATTTGCATGTGAACATATTCGCCCAACCCGCACAAAGTCCGATTATTCGTCCAACCCAGTTCAAACCCGCAGCCCGCTTATTCGTCCAACCCGGACAAACCGCCCAACCCGCTAATTCGGTTAACTCGCCGTGCCGGTTCTGGATTTACATTTTCCGATTCAAGCCCGGCTTGTATCCGGCTTGTACATACTTAGTGCCGGTTCCGTGCTCGCCTGAACCGAGCCCGAACCGTGAAAAGCCCGGCCCGGCTCGCACGGACCACCCAAGTGGCCACCTCTACCAAGAGGTATGTGTCCCTATTCTCTTCGGTTTATTATTTTGCTTCCTGACGTTTGTACGTGTCTGTTTGTTAATTAAATATGCATGGTTAGAATATTAATAACTATTTAATCTTGTTGTGAGTACATGTTTTATAAAGTAGTATGATCGAAATCAGGAGGTATATGTGGTCTAGTTGCACTTTTTCATGAAATCTTGACTACCGATTGCGTGAGTTAGTTGATGTACAGGTTCTTTTTAATAATTATTTGATAATATATAAGTTGTTGTTCTGCTATTGGTGAAACATGAACTGTTGTCTTAATATATCAAAATCATATTTTGCTTAAGATAAAAATAGATTACAAATAGTATTTAGTTAATTATTTTGATGTGTAACTACATTTTTATTATAATTTGAGTGTCTTCTTAATTGCTCATGTTTTTAAAGCACGAAATTGTATATGTTTTGTACCATTAAGTTGATTAGTTTAATATATTAATTTCTTAATTACAGTGTATAATTTGTTTTTTATTATATGCTAAAGTATGAGTGTTACCTAAGTGAATGCTTAACTGTTGATTGTGTAAAATTTGGTTAAAATATTAATTAATTATACTTGCATGCATGGAAGCAATAGGTAGGTTCAATGTTAAGACATGAGTTGTACTTGTACATGTTTAAGTTTATTAGTTTACAATTGTGTACTTGTACATGTTTAAGTTTATTAGTTTACAATTGTGTGCGTGTCCTGCCTTGACATTTCTTTATTACAACATTTGGCTTGTAATTGATTTTAGTTTTTTTTTCATGATCACATGTATGTAGTAGTACAGTAGTGATGTGTATTTTGTTTATTGTTATTCATTGTGTTAATTGTAAAAGACCCGTAACAAATATTTGGCTCTGAGTACTAATTTGACTTTGATTTCTTTAAATAACTTTAGGATTTGATCGTGTGTTGATTTCAGTTTTCGATCGACTTCGAGGTAAGTACTTTTTGACTTACTTTTATTTTCGGAAAAGATATTTTGACTCTGCTTTAAATTTCGTATAAGATATAAGAATATTGTTTCGAACTGTATAAGATATAAGAAATAAGATACGAGAATCTTCGAATCCTTCAGTCTCTACGTTATCGAACCCGTTCGTAATTTACGCTATAGTTCTGGAACTAGCCTTAGATACCCTTAATAGGCGCACAAGTGTGAAATTTTAGATACCTATTAAGGGTGCATAATTATTGAACTTTAGATGTCGGTCACTGGCAAAGTGTGGCGTATAAGAATAAGAATAAGATCCCGGCTACTGGGAAAGTGTGGCCGTAGAGCAAGACTGTGGTATTTCAATTTTCGTTCTATTTTGTTTCTATTTCTGTATCTGCTTTAAATTCTGTATCTGTTTTAAATTCTGAATTTTTTAAATGTAAACTTTGGGTTGGGTCAATTTTGAAAAGGTTTTGCAACTTATTATATTTTGACCAAATCTGTTTTATTAAAACTGCCCATTGAATTTTAAGACTATCTGTTTGTCAGTTGTACTTGCTGAGCTGTGTAGCTCATCCCTTTCCCTATATTTCAGGTTCATTGTGGAAGCTAGGTAAGAATAAGGATGTGGACTTGTGGATTTCCTGATTTTAGATTTTGTTTAAAGACTTATTGTTTCGTTAAGAAATAAATTTGATTATTTGATATACATTGGATATTGGTTTTTGGAGCTGCGTCTCCGCTTTTGTGATTTTGGATTATCGTTAAGTTTGACCGCTGCGTTTGACTTTCGTAAATTTTGGTTTATCAAATAAAGTATTATGTTTTATTTAAGTTTTGATTTAGAAATAATAGTCCGAAAAGTCGGGCTGTTACAGTTGGTATCAAAGCAGGCTTTCCTTCGGAATGTACTAGGTATGGGACTAGTGTAGTCCCTAGGGCGCAATCCTTTAGACTATCATATAGGATTTGACCTTTGGATTAGTGAATTAAGTTTGACATGTGAGCTTGGCCTTATGTTTTATGATATAATGTTATTTGGTTATTTCGAAATTTTGTAGATGTCAGGAAATGATTCGTTTAGCAAGAAGGTATCTTATAGTACCGAGGAGGATCCTAGAGAGCATGGCTACGAGAGTGACGATTCAGTGAACCGACCTCACCCCGATGAAGCCGTTGATGAGTCCTTAGAGGAAGATCCAAGAGACGCCGAAATTCAATATTTGAGGAAGCTGATCGAGCTCTACGAGGAAAGGATGGCGCTCGATGATAAAAATATAAATGACGCATTAGATACGTTGCAAGCCCGAACAGCAACAGTGGAAAGGGTCGTCAACAAGGACTGCGGAATGTCATTAAGGAAGTGGTGTCGCCCATGACAAGAAAAGGCAATGAAGAGTATTTTTATGGAGACTCGAAGATGGGTCAAGAAGACGCAGAAGGACGTGGAGAAGAAGCTAGAACGCTTCTATGCTTGATTTTATTGCAATGTCGTTAGTTACGAGAGCGTGAGAGATAGTTTTTGAATAAGACCTTAGCTACTATGAATGCTTAGCTATGAGAAACCCTGTGATTTGGTTTTATTTTGATATTTGAATTTTGTTGGAATAAATTAAGTATTTTATTTAAGATTGTGTTTTACCTCTTTACATATCGTTTTAAATTTAGTATTTGAGTGTAAGAAGAATTACTTTATTGTTTTAGAAAATATGGACGGAGAGAACAGCAATCAGAACAACAATGGAAACTCGGGCGATCATGGTGGCAATAACAATGGAGGTGACAACAACAATGAAGATGGAAACGTCTTTGATCAACTAGCTGAAACTCTCGTTGTGCTTGTAAATCAGCAGCCAAGGCAGCAAAGTATCGTCTCTCAGTTCAAGCGTTTGAACCCACCAACTTTCGATGGAGAAACTGATCTGGCCATAGTCGAGATGTGGATACAGGAGATGGAAAAAGCTTTTGGACTTCTCGGCAGTAATGAGGAGCAAAAGGTTACCTTAGCGGTATATCAACTACAAGGAAGCGCTTACGACTGGTGGCTCATGGAGAAGAGAAAGAACGAGAATGCAACCACTGAAGAAGAACCCGAACTGTATACATGGGCAAAGTTCAAGAAGGCGCTAGAAGACAAGTACTTTCCTAGAACCATTCATCTGCAGAAAGAGAGGGACTTCATTCGGCTCGAGCAAGGTAGGAAGAATGTCATCGAATATGAATCAGAATTCGCGAAGCTTTCACAGTATGCACCTACTTTGATCTCGGATGAAACCAGCAAAGCAAGGAGATTGGAAGAGGGACTTCGAAGCGACATCAGAAATGTTGTAGCGTCGTTTGAACTTCAGACGTACGAGGCTGTCCTCAACAAGGCTCTAGTGATCGAGAGGGGCTTGGCAGAATCTGAGAAAGCAACGGACAACTGGAACAAGAAGAGGTTCGCTCCAAGTAGTGGATTTTTGTCTCAAAAGGGACCCTTCAAGAAGAAACATGAGTACGATCGGATTGGAGGCCTGGGTGATCGAGAGAAATGTTCGAGGTGCGGTAAGAACCATCCAGACAAGGACTGCCGATGGAACACAGGTGCCTGTTTTCACTGCGGATAAGTAGGACACAAGATTTCTGAGTGCCCACACAATCCACCACTAAGGAAGGGAGTAGATAAAAACACCGGTCCTCAACGTGTATTTATGCTCACGGGAAGTCGCACCAATAATCAAAACTAAGGTACCATTTTATTTTTTTTCACGCGTGACTTAATTTATTTTTAATTTTGAGAATTTGGGGACCAAATTCTTTTAAGGGGGGAAGAATGTAAAACCCCATTTTTTATATATATTTTATTATTATTAGATAATTAGATATTAAGATAATTATCATTTATATATTTGTTTCTTTTATTTAGAAAATTCTAGAATTTCTTTTGATACAAGTTATTTGATTTAAGATAATATTCTTTATTATGGAAAAGAAGCGTGAAAATATTTTGGTGAATCGATATCTTTTTATTTAATTTAATTATGTGTACTAGCTTATAGCCCGTGCGATGCACGGTTATTTAAATTTTATTTATAATTATTCTGTTTATAATTATATTTTTATTACGATGCAACACACGATTGTTTTTTTAATATTTATAATTATATTTATTTATGAATATTTTAATATTTAAAAGTTATTAGTTTACATGATTAAATTATTGTTAAAAAAGATTTAGCCAAAAAACAATTATAGTTAAAAATGTGATATTTATTACATTTTACACGCTCAATTTAATATTTGTTTATATTGAGTTATAAAAGTTAGATTTGGCCAATTTTACGATTCACATGAAATTCACAAAATAATCTTTAATTTAGTTGTGGTTTAATAGTTTTTTTTTTCAATTAAAAACTATTCTAAAACTAAAAAGAGAATAAAGTGACGAAATTTAATGTTGAGAATTCTATTCGATTTAGAAAATCTACTTAACTTATATGTAGTTTAGATTATTAGAATAATCTTTATTAACCAAATACATGTTTTAATGTTAAATCTAACGGTTTTCACATATCTATTTAAGATTAAACGATTTTTATTATTTTGGTTATAAATGGGTTTCTTTATTTAATTACAACTATTTTTATGTTTTAACTTTTTGGAAAATCCAATCCTAATATAATATATTTTAACTTATATCATTTTTAGATAATAATTTCTTTTTATATGATATAATCTTGATCATCTATTTTTAAAAGTATTGAATCTAACGGTTGAAAATGTTTTTGCGGTATTTAGGACCAAACTACTAGGATAACATCATTAATTTTTCTTAATATTTATAATTTTTTTAATTTATAATTTTTTTAAATATTTATTGCTAAAATATAATATACTCTTTTTTGTAATATGTTAATGATGCGGGAACTTTGAACTTTTGAGAAAATAAATTATCAATTAATTTTTTTTTGTAATAGTTCTTCTTTTAAAGTAGTACACCATGACGATCAAAATTCTGTATAAAATTCATTTTTTTTTATAGTATATCCCGTAAATATCTATGTTATTATATTAAAGACTAAATAATGAAAGCTTTCTTATAAGTGTGGTCACTTTGTTTGATCACTCAATCCATAATCGTTGGATTTTTCAAATTAAATTGTTGAAAAACATTACATATAACAGTAAAATTATCATGTAGAATGATCTAAGATTTG
The DNA here is from genome assembly GCA_030848705.1 of Heracleum sosnowskyi. Lineage (NCBI taxonomy): Eukaryota > Viridiplantae > Streptophyta > Magnoliopsida > Apiales > Apiaceae > Heracleum > Heracleum sosnowskyi. Next base: position 45,673,571 of record CM061244.1, read on the forward strand.
AATCTACCAACAACATATTAAAATATACATGTTTTTTTTTGAAAAAAAAATATTTTTTTTCATTTTTTTTCTTTCAGACATAGGTTATTTGATAATATTTTTTGTAAAGTACGATTTTTCAGAAAAGTACTATACTAATTGATTAACAAACTTTTAAAGTTTCGAATTTAATAATTTACAATGTATATAGGTTAAAAAAGTTAGGTCTGTTCTGTAGCCGAATCTAGAATTTCAAAATACGATTTTTTTTAATATGAATATAGTCCTGCTAACAATGAAATTAGGTCTCTATGAGTGCTTATAAAACAAAATCACCATTTGCGTATAATTTATTATTTAATAATAAATTATATTTGATTAGTTATGATCTATAACTTAATAAAATAGGATAAAAAATATGCACAGTTTTATAAAATTTTATCCTCGTATTATTGTATTCTTTGTTGATTTGAATTTTTCTTAGATTGATTTTAATTTTTGAACATAGATTTCTAAATTTAAAATAGTTAGAAAAACGTAATTAAATTGGCGTTAAAATAATGATGACATAATAATCATTATTAGAATTTAAATACTCACTTTACTGATTTGGGCTTTATCTTGTGTTTTAAAAATCAGATTTTGATGATTTTACACCCCACGTGAAGATAATTAAATTTTTTTTAATTAAAAGATGGTTTAACAATTTTTATCTAATTGGAATTGTCTATGGAAGAAAGTCACGAATTTTTTACATGGAGAATTTTATTCAATATAGAAAACTTATTTATATTTGGTATATTTGGTTTAAATTATCAAAATACACTTTTTAGAATTTAAATATAATCCTATTATAAATCAAAAACACTTTTTAATATTTGATCAAACGATTTTCATTTATCTAGTTAAGATCTAATAGTCCTTATTAATTTGGTTGTCACGATCAAAATTATCCTACTAACTGCTTTTACTTTTAATGTTTCAGTTTTATTTATAGTGTATATAAAATTTTAAAATACATTATTACTTTAAAATTATTAAACAGAATAAAAATTATGTTATGATTATATAAAATTTTATTCTCATATTATTATAGTCTTTATCGATTTGAATTTGTTCTTAATTTATTTTAATACTTTATTGAAAGAAAGATAAAATTTCTATATTTAAAAGAATTAGTGAAAAAATAAATAAATTGGTGCTACAATTGTTAGGTCCTGATAAGTTTGTAGAAGGGGGGTTGTTGTGGATTAAAAAACGTGCTTGCGTAATTAATGCTAAGGTTTAATGAGCTTCGAGCTTTTATGGCTGCACTTGTGTATCCGGACTAAATCGGTCCTCACAAGATGCCTACGTATCTCAAATCGTTATTGAGAATCAAGCCAAAGACGTAGTTCTGATTGTAGGATCAGGGACCTTATATAGGCGTTTGGAGCCTAGTATTTATGGTATGTTTAGGAGTCTTAGCGAATAAGTCTCCCTTTTGATATTGGATAAGCATTGTATTGCTTGCAGGATAAGTCTTTTCCTTGTTGATAAAGGCTATGGCTCATTAATTGCCTTTAATTGGGATTCTAGATCCTTCTTTGACCAATTTGCCATAATTTGGGCTCTTTTAATGAGCTGTATATTTTCCCTACTCATTAATTACGAAATTAATGAATAATTAGGGTGTCGGTCCTTAAATACCGGCCTTTTAATTGAATCATCAATTATATTTCCATAATTACTTTTCTGTCCATATCATTTGCCCCCCAACTTCTAGGAAAATCTCTCTTGGATTATCGTAGAAGTTATTCAGGAGTTACGAAATTTTCTTCCATATCGTGGCTTGGTTTGACGAACGTATAGTTCTAAATCAATTTTATAATTCTCCAAAACAGGAATCGGGATTTTTCATCAATTCCCTGGAACATAAATTGATTTTTGAATTTTTCATGTCATTTTCGACCTGGATCCTGGTCGAATTTTACCTTGATTTTAGCTCCTGGTCGAACTCCTTCGACCAGGATTCTGGTCGAAATTTACTTCCATTTTGTCTCCTGGTCGAATGGTTTCGACCAGGATTCTGGTCGAAGCTTACTTCCATTTTGCCTCCTGGTCGAATGGTTTTGACCAGGATTGTGGTCGAACATGACTTCAATTTTGATACCTGGTCGAATGATTTCGACCAGGGATGTGGTCGAACATGACTTCAATTTTGATACCTGGTCGAATGATTTCGACCAGGGATGTGGTCGAACATGACTTCAATTTTGATACCTGGTCGAATGATTTCGACCAGGGATGTGGTCGAACATGACTTTAATTTTGATACCTGGTCGAATGATTTCGACCAGGGGTGTGGTCGAACACTTGGTTCGTTTCAGACTTTTAAGGCCCACATATATTGGGCTCAATTTGGGCCTAAGGCCTTTACTTTGCAATTGGGCCTTTAACTTTTCGACCTGGATTGTGGTCGAATATGAGAGCCATTTTGGGCTTTATTCGAACTCATTCGATCAGAATATTGTTTATCTTAGTTATGGGATTAAGGGGGCCCAAAACTTTTACTGTTCAACTTTATCAATTGGGCTTTTAGCCTTTTATGGGCCGTACCGGCTAATGCCGGTTGCCCTTCCTTCAACCGGCCCATTGACCGGCTGTCATCCCTATATAAGGGTGAGTTCTCATTTGTTTCCATTCATTCTTCACATTTCACTTTCTCAAAGTTACTCTGCTAATTTTTTCCGAAATTTTCTTTAGATTGCTCTGCTAGGGTTCTGTCGCAAGGCGATTCCCGGCGAGATTTTCTCACCGTTTTCTGGGTTTTCACTTGAAGATTTGAAGATTTTCTTTGAAGATTCTGGGTTTCTTTGAAGATTCTGGGTTTCCTTGAAGATTTCTGGGCAATTTTCTTTGAAGATTTGAAGATTTCCTTTGAAGATTCTGGGTTTGAAATGGCTGATCGCGCTTCCCAACGTCTTTCGAAGATGAATTCTGCATCAAAACGAGGTACCCCCATTCCTATTCGTTCAAAATACATGTCTTTGCATGATATGATTAATGAACGTGGGGATGAATACCCGTCTGTATCTGCTTTAAATTCGTATGACTGTAGCAATAGATTTCATGAAGTAGATATGATAAAAGATTATAATAAGATGTATAGGGTAAAGGCCCCCTTGAAGCTTGTTCCTGCCGGCCCCGGTGACCGTTCATGTCACTGGCGGTCAAATGCTTTGTGTATTTATAGGGATGCCATAGTTGCTGGCCTTAGGTTCCCTTTTCACGAGTTTATTCCTAGACTTTTGGCAGATGTCCAAGTCAACCCTTGTCAATTACCTCCAAATGCCTGGAGGATAATTAATTGTTTCATGGTTTTATGCCTTCGTAAAAACTTTCCTCTTTATGTACCTTTGTTTAGAAAGATCTTTCAGTTTAAGAATAGCTCAGCCAACAACTTGGGTTGGGTGTATATAAGCCATAGGGTAGGCTTCCCTTTCATTTTTCACCCCAAATCAATCCCAGATAATAACCCCAAATGGAAAAATGAGTTCATGTATCTTGTATGGGAAGGAGGGGACTGGGGAACCCTGTTCCGTACATCTTTTGGGAGAGTTTCTGATGGTAGTCCCGGTAACATTGTCTTGAATGAGGAGGAGCTCCATGCCTACTCAGAGCTCATTAAGGATAATGGGACTACCGTGGCTTGGGAGTTACTGGACGAGTCCGTCCTCAAGTCCGTTGGGCTCTCTACTGTTCATGATAAGGGTATTTTTGCTTATCCCTTTTCATTATGCCTATTTTTCTTTCTTTGTGATTTTCTGTTAACCATTTTCTGGCTTTTCTTGTAGCTGCGGCCTTTATCAACAAGACCAATGAGCCCAAGGATGTAGAGACATCCAGGATGAAAAGGGCTAGGATTGGGGATGATCCCAGGGGGAAAGCCAGTGCTCCCAGCTTCTTGATCCCTTCTGTGGATGAGGTGGACATTCCTGTGTCTGCCAAGTCCTCAGTGTGGCGCCCCAACTGGGGTATCAGGAAGAAGGACACCATTACTGGGGTGTCCAAACATGCTGTGGACTGGTCGTACCACTCTCTTACCCCTTGTGATTACAAGGACTTCGTTGCAGATTCCACCCTTGAGGGTGCTGAGCATCTTGGGGCTCAAGCTATTGCTGCGGTAATTTTCTTTACCTTAGCTATTTCTTTGAAGTTTCTGCTTATATTTTCCTAACTTTTATCTTTTGGTAGACCAATGCCAACTTTCAGGGGGTATTGTTCCAAGCTAAGGCTTGGCGTACCTCCTCTGAGGCCAACAGGGTCAAGCTGGAGAGGTCTGAGGAAGAGGTGAAGTCTCTTAAGGAGACTCTTTCCAGGAGGGAGAAGGAGCTTGCTGACGCTCAGGCTGATATTGTTGAGCTGAGGAAAGGCAAGGATGATTGCATCGATGAGTACCTTGACTCTCAGGAGTACAAGGACTTGATCGAAAAGCATGACGAGATCCTTTTCCCAGTCCAGCATACTTCAGGATGGGAGGATGCTGTTCAGGCTATCTTGGCCCAGCATCCTGGAGTCTTTGATGCTGCTGACTTTCCTGCTCCTCACCCTCCTACTCCCTTGGAGCGTATTTTGGCTGGAGTTGACGATATGGAGGAAGATGCTAGGATTTTAGTTCCAGAGCATTCATCACCCCTCAGTGACGCTTCTGCTGATGGTGATGAGGATGCTGGTGAGCATTCTTCCAGCTCTAGTTCAGGGGAGGAGACAGATGCGGGAGTCAAGGATGGTGACGCGCAGCCGTAGTTTGTAGTTTCTTTATGGCCATTCATGGCTTTGTATTTTCTTTCTATGTATTTCCAGCCTTTGGGCTTAACTTAAACTTTTGTAAGTTTAGTTTTATTTATATTTTGTGGCCATTCATGGCTTGTGTTGTTTTCTTGCCTTTTGCATGTTTAGTTAGCATTTCGTACATATCTATCAGTATGCAATGCATTCAAAACATGATGAATAGGAGTATATAATTCATAACTTTGAAGAATGGGCTCAACCCTTACATAATACTCAAGTTTTAAAAACTTGGGTTGGTTTTATCAAACCTTATTTCTAGTAGTGAATCCACTTAGGAAACACCTTAAACATAATAAACTTTCAAGTTGGAGGCATGCCAAGTTCTTGGCACCTCATGCCCTTCAAGGGTTTCTAGCTTGTAAGAGCCTCGACCATATACGTTCTTGACGCGATATGGTCCTTCCCAATTTGGGGCCAACTTCCCTTTTTGTCCAACTCCGGATGCCTCAATTTTTCTGAGAACCAAGTCTCCTTGTCGAAAGAACCTTTCTTTAACCCTTAGGTTGTAGTAGAAGGATGCCTTCTTTTGATGTTCAACTATCTTGGCGTTTGCCTCATCTCTAACTTCGTCAATTAGATCTAAGGATAGCCTCAAGCCTTCTTCATTTGTTTCTGGTTCATAAGCCTCAACTCTTGGGGAGGTGTGAGTAATTTCCACTGGGACCACTGCCTCTGCTCCATAAGCCAATAGGAATGGAGTTGCCCCGGTGGTGACTTTGCAAGTAGTACGATATGCCCAAAGTATAGGGAGTAATTCGTCTACCCAAGTGTTTCTGGAGCGTTCAACTCTTTTCTTTAGTCCATCAAGGATGATTCGATTTGCAACCTCAGCTTGCCCATTTGCTTGAGGATGGGCGACAGAAGTGAAGCGCAACTTGATATCGTTTTCATCACAATACTTCTTGAACTCATCGTTGTTAAACTGGGTTCCATTGTCCGTGACCAGGACTCGTGGAATTCCATATCTGCATACCACATTTTCCCAGAAGAATTGCATCACTTGCTTGGTGGTTATCTTGGCTAACGGCTTAGCCTCAATCCACTTGGTGAAATAATCAATTGCTACTATCAAGAACTTTCTTTGAGCACTTGCCATAGGAAATGGCCCGAGTATATCCATTCCCCACATAGCAAAGGGGATAGGTGAGTTAATGCATGTCATCATCTCTGGTGGTTGCCTAACCACTGGTGCATGTTTCTGGCACCGTTCACATTTCTTGACGTAGCTTTTAGCATCAGCAAGTATGCTTGGCCAATAGAAACCTAGACGAGTGACTTTATGAGCCAGGGCTCTGCCCCCCAAGTGTTGCCCACAAATCCCTTCATGCACTTCCTTTAGGGCCAATTCTGCCTCTTGAGGTCTCAAGCACTTTAAGTACGGAATAACAAAAGATTTCTTGTATAGGATTCCCTCAATTAGGGCATACCTTAGTTCTCTGACGTATAGCTTTCGTGCTTCCGAAGTGTCGTTGGGCAGCCACCCAGTTTCCAGATGAGCTTTGATGGGATCAATCCAACAAATGGTGATACCAATGGGGGCTACCAACTTTCCATTGATGCTTGGGGTCTTCAAGACTTGGAAGTATACACTCCCGGCATAGTTTTCAATTTCAGAAGAGGCAAACTTAGACAAGGCATCAGCCTTCATATTTTCCTCCCTTGGAATGTGCTCCACATAGCATTCATCGAACTGAGTCATAATGGCCTTGACAAGTTTTAAGTACTTGGCCATGACTTCATCTCTGGCCTCAAACTCCCCATTTACTTGGGAAACCACTAGCCTCGAGTCTCCACATACTTTCAGAGTTTTGACTCTCAAGGCTCCAGCCAGCCCTAAGCCAGCTATCAGAGCTTCATACTCAGCCTCATTGTTTGTCGTCGGGAAGTCAAGTTTTAATGCATACTCTATTAGGAATCCATCAGGACTCTGTAGCACTAAACCAGCTCCACTTGATTTTGTTTTTGATGCTCCATCAAAATAGAGCACCCAACATTCTTTGAAGGTCATTTCCTCATCTTTCTTATCTTCCATAGTTACTTCCTGCCCCCCGACTTCTTGGTTGTCAATGGTGCATTCAACCATGAAGTCAGCAAGTGCTTGAGCTTTTATGGCCGTTCGAGGCTTATACTTGATATCAAATTCTCCCAATTCAATGGCCCATTTGATCAATCTTCCACTAACTTGAAGGCTATGCAAGATGTTTCTTAGAGGTTGATCATTCAAGACCTCTATCTTGTGAGCCTGGAAGTAGGGGCGTAGCTTTCTTGAGGCCATTATCAAGGCTAAGGCAAACTTCTCAACCATTGAGTAGTTTATTTCTGCCCCATGTAGAATCTTGCTCACATAATAGATGGGTTTCTGAACCTTTACTTCTTCCTTTACCAAAACAGCTCCAAGGGCTGTGTTGGAAACCGCCAAGTATAAATAGAGAATTTCTCCTGGCTTGGGTTTTGCCAACAGTGGTGCTTCAGCCATATATTTCTTCAGGGCCTCAAAGGCCTCTTGACTTTCAGTTGTCCATTCAAAATTCTTCACTTTTTTGAGTGCTTTGAAGAAGGGTAAACACTTCTCTCCAGACTTGGAGATGAATCTTCCTAAAGCAGCCACTCTTCCCGTCAGTTTCTGGACATCCTTGACAGTCTTTGGTGGTTCCATGTCTAGAATCGCTTTGATTTTGTCGGGATTAGCCTCGATTCCTCTCTTGGAAACCATCAGGCCTAAAAACTTTCCCGAGCCTACACCAAAGGCACACTTGGCTGGATTCAACATCATCTTGTGGTGTCTTAGCACTTCAAAAGCCTCTCGGAGGTGCTCAATGTGATTGGCCTTATCAAGGCTCTTGACTAACATGTCATCTACGTAGACCTCCATGGTTTTTCCAATCAGGTGCTCAAAGATTTTGTTCACCAACCTTTGATAGGTTGCTCCAGCATTCTTAAGCCCAAAAGCCATGACTAAGAAACAGAAGACACCAAAGTCAGTGATGAACGACACTTTGGCGATGTCATCTTTGTGCATCTTGATTTGATTATATCCGCTGAAGCCATCCATGAAACTTAGCATCTCATGCCCAGCAGTGGCATCTATCAAGGCATCAATCCTCGGTAAGGGGAAACAATCCTTAGGACATGCATCATTCAAGTCGGTGAAGTCGACGCACATTCTCCACTTCCCGTTAGCTTTTTTGACCATCACAGGGTTAGCTAACCATTCTGGGAATTGGATTTCTTCAATAAACCCAGCTTCTAAAAGCTTATTTACTTCTTGCTTAATGGCTTCAAGCCTTTCTGGTGCAAAACTTCTTTTTTTTTGTTTCACTGCCTTCCTTTCTGGATCCACATTCAATTTGTGAGATATTAGTTGGGGATCAATCCCTGGCATGTCAGCCGCTGTCCAAGCAAAAAGATCATTGTTCTCTTGAAGAAAAGATGCGAGTTTGCCTTTCAATGGTTCGGGCAGTAGTGCCCCAACATAAGTCACCTTCTCTGGTTCATCCGGGACTAAGGGAATTGGGATTAAATCCTCAGCTGGTTTCCCTCTTCGGTCCTCATTGTCACTAGTGTCCATATCTTCAATGGGGAGAACCTGCCCCCCAACTCCATCAGGCCTCAACGCGGCTACATAACAGCTTCTAGCCATCTTTTGGTCTCCCCGTTCTTCACCAATCCCATTCCGAGTGGGGAATTTGAGTTTCAGGTGGTAAGATGAGGCAACAGCCTTAAACGCATGAAGACCCGTCCTTCCAAGGATCGCATTGTAGGTTGAGGTTGCCTTTATAACTATGAAGTTCAGCATCTGAGTAGATGTATTCGTTCCTTGCCCCATGGTCATTGGGAGTTGGATAGTGCCTTCCACCTTTGATTCCACTCCATTGAACCCATATATGGGCATACTAGAGGGTGTCAACTGAGAATCAGTGTAACCCATCTTAATAAAAGCATCATGGAACAATATATCCACTGAGGCTCCATTGTCGACCAGGACTCTCTTTGTTTCGGAGTTGCCTATCACAGGTACTATGACAAGAGGATCATCGTGGGGGAACTTCACCCCTTCCAAGTCTGAATCATCAAAACCTATTGATACTTCTGTTCGTGCACGCTTCGGTGCTTCTCCAACAACGGTCAGTACCTCTCGGGCATAAGCTTTTCTTGAGTTTCGGGAGGACCCAGCAGCAGTTGGTCCTCCAAATATCATGTTGATCACTGGCCCTCGGGGCTTGGGATTTCGATCTTGATCGTTGTCCCTTCTATCATAATCTTTTCTTTCATAGTTCCCCCTTTGGCTACCTTGGCTTCCATCCTTAGTGAACTTGCTGAGTTTTCCTCTTCGTATCAGAAACTCAATCTCATCTTTCAATTGCCTACAATCGTCGGTGTCATGACCGACTTCTTTGTGGAACCGACAAAACTGATTTTGGTTCCGTTTGGACAAATCAGCCCTCATTGGCTTTGGCCATTTGATATCTTCTTCCTTGGCTATCTCCATCAGAATTTGACTCCTGGGAGTATTCAATCTTGCATACTCCGTGAACTTTGGCCCAAAGTTATTTCTTTTGGGTGGAGAGTCAGAATTCTTTGATGTTCGGGGAAACTTTTCCTTGACGTCGTACTCCTGAGTTTCTTTTCTTTTCTTTGAGTTTCCACCGTCGCCAGTGGTGGGTTCATACTTTCTCATGCTTTCCTCAGCCTTGATGTACTTTCCGGCTCTATCTTGGAGCTTCAACATGCTCTCTGGTGGATGTTTAGCCAACGACCTCCTGAAGTGGTCATCAGTGGTTCCTTGTTGCAGGGCTATCATAGCCACTTTGTCGTCTAAGTCCGGGACTTTCAAAGCCTCTCGAGTGAATCGATTAATGTAGTCCCTTAGGGCTTCATTCTTTCCTTGACGTATTGCCATGAGTGATGCAGAACTTTTCTCATGCACCCTTCCACTAATGAACTGATTGATGAAAGCCTTGCTTAGCTCCTTAAAGGACCCAATAGAGTTGGGAGGTAGACGGCTGTACCAACGTTGAGCCATACCTGCAAGAGTTTGGGGAAACGCCCTACACTTGACCGCATCGTTGGCTGGCTGCAACAGCAGTGCATTGGAGAATGTCCTTACATGATTTGCGGGATCTCCCGTTCCATCATAGGCTTTGATCGAAGGCATCTTAAACTTTCTGGATATAGCCGTTTTCATGATGTCTTGAGTAAACGGTGGTGTAGGATCATCAGGATCTCCTAGGGGCAACAGATTACTAGGATCACCCCTTGGGGCTTCAGCCCTCTTGGTCCTTCTTGGTGGATCCAAATTGATTATCGGGATTCCTTCAGTCGTTCGGCCCCGAGTTTGAGCGGCCTCTTCTTCAGCAAGGAGTTTTTTTAGCCTTGCAGTCTCTGCCTCATGGGCTGCAAGCTTCTCCCTAGTAGTTTGGGTTGGCTCCCGATTTGTCTGTGAAGAACGTCTCCTCCTTGGGGCGACATCCTCCCCAGTTGTATAACCCTCATCCTCAGTGTATGGGCCAGAGTAATCTTGAATGAGAGGGGTCTGACGAGTTTGTTGATTTTGGGGTCCCAGACCTTGAATATAAGGGGGCACATATGCCTCATGGTAGATTGGATTAGTTCCACTACCGCCCGCCATGGGTCGAGGGGGCATGCCATAGCTTGGCATCCCCAAAGTCTGATTTGCGTATTGAGGGAGATCAGTAGTATGGAGTTGAAGGCTCCTTGGTGCACTCATGAGCAGCGGGGAGGTCGTGATTGGTTGCTGGTGAATGGTCTCTTGTGGATTAGATCCATGAATGACCATCTGCAGGGGATTCGTTCCTTCAACCGAAATCGGGATTTCCGGTCCTTGAGTACTGGTGGGGATATTCGCCCCTTGTGTGCCGGTAGTCGGCGGTGGCTGATCAGCCTCAGAGGTGAGGGGGCGATCGTCGGGAGTCTGAGTATCCCGAGCTGTTCTTCGTGTGTTTGCCATGGTTGATGTTGTCTTCCCACAGACGGCGCCAAATGTTGTGGATTAAAAAACGTGCTTGCGTAATTAATGCTAAGGTTTAATGAGCTTCGAGCTTTTATGGCTGCACTTGTGTATCCGGACTAAATCGGTCCTCACAAGATGCCTACGTATCTCAAATCGTTATTGAGAATCAAGCCAAAGACGTAGTTCTGATTGTAGGATCAGGGACCTTATATAGGCGTTTGGAGCCTAGTATTTATGGTATGTTTAGGAGTCTTAGCGAATAAGTCTCCCTTTTGATATTGGATAAGCATTGTATTGCTTGCAGGATAAGTCTTTTCCTTGTTGATAAAGGCTATGACTCATTAATTGCCTTTAATTGGGATTCTGGATCCTTCTTTGACCAATTTGCCATAATTTGGGCTCTTTTAATGAGCTGTATATTTTCCCTACTCATTAATTACGAAATTAATGAATAATTAGGGTGTCGGTCCTTAAATACCGGCCTTTTAATTGAATCATCAATTATATTTCCATAATTACTTTTCTGTCCATATCAGGGGTTGAATACAAACTATACCGTTTTATCGAAATTTGTTCTTTGAATAATTTAACAATTGAGAACAAATTAATGCGGAATATAAATGAAACAAGATTCAAGTTAAATATAACCTATATTAAACTTGAAGGGTGTTGCAAATACAATAAGGATTACAAAGTATTTATCTCAAACTAATTAATACAAATTTAGAATAAATTCGACATGAACTTTTCTAATATTTGTAATAAAAAGATCGAATGCTAAAAGCAAGTTCGAGATAAATTCTAGGGATAAAAATCCGCTAGATAATCAAAGCAATACAAGTAATCAACTTCTAGTGGTTTGGATTTAACAATACAAACTAGAATTAATTGCTTGAGAAGAAATGAGATTAAATGCTTCTTCTGTTCTTGAGAGTAAATGCTTCTGTGTCTTTGTTTTTGATTAACTGATTTCTTCTGTCTGTACTGCCATGTCTTTAATACAATTGCAATTAGCCTTGTATGACCTGTTTATTAAATCAAAAGATCTAATAAAACAATTCATACACTTGTATGACCTGACATATAAAGCTCGGTAGAACCTAGCTTCATCAGTATGACCTGCACAGTAAGTTCGGTATGACCTGGAGTTTTCTACCAACTAATTAGTAGAACCTGAAAAGCAAATCTGTATGACCTTTAACAATGACTTAGTATGACCTTTTAAAGGAGTCAGTAGAACCTAGGAATAGGTCATACCGAGCTATTCAAAGAGGTCATACCGAGCTTTTGTAAGAGGTCATACCGAGTTTATTAAATAGGTCATACCAGTTGATTCTAAAGAAAATCCTTTTAATTTATCTTGAAAGATTAAATTAAAGATTAACTTAATTCTTTTATAGAATTAATTTAATAAATAATTTAGCCTACTAAATTAGTTAAATTAATAAATAATTTAATTCTTACAGAATTAAATTATTAATTAATTTAACATGAAAGGAATTTCTTCTAAAAACCAAGATTCCTCTTTCTCCTGAAAACCACTGAATATAGATGATCCAATTCCACTGATTGATGTCGTCATTCGATGCACTGTCTGGTTTCATGAATAACTGACTTCAATGATAATTCTTCATCTTTAAAACATTTAAAGCTGTGGCTTCTTTTCTTTAGCTCTGAATAAACTCGGTATCCTATACTTCTTCTGTCACCAACTAGAAATCTCTGTCACTGTAGTAGATCCACTTTCTTGAATACTTCACTGAGGCTTGAACAATAAATTGAACTTCTTTCAATGTAGAATAACTTCAAGTCTGTAGATGACTTTGGTTCTCCATTCTCTTGACAGATAAAACTCTCTGAGATTCCTGTGACATATTAACTTATTATTTACTTATTACATACTTGTTTAAATTAAGTTGTTTCCTCGGAATTTTAATATACCTAAACATATGCCTTTCAATCTCCCCCTATTTGTTTGTTAGAGAATAACAATCAAATACCTAGAGGATAACTCAACTAACTTAAACAAGAAATAGAAATGACTTTTAAGAGCCAAGTAAATAACAAGAAAAGTTCTGGATTTCATTTAACATTTTCCAGATTCAAACATTACAGATAAGTACAAGATAGATGTTCCTCTAGACTGAACATATGAATACATTTATCCTATCTTGAATCACCTAAGCTCTAAACATTTAATATTTACAAACAGAGCTTCTTCAAATTTCAGACTCAATCATCTCTCCTTCTTCAAGTGCTTCAAGCAAATCCTTGTCCAGAATACGATCAGATTCAGAAGTAATGCCACTAGGTCTGACAGGTTGAGCTGTGACTTTCTTCAGCCTATTCTTCATTTGATGATATCTCTTGATATTGGCAATGCAATAGTCTTGAATCAAATCAGCAACTTCTGTCTTTTCTTGTGTAGCAAACCCTGTTGTCCTCAACATGTTCTCCATATAGACAAGATGCTTGGCAGGATAATCTTTCAAGGAGATGGGATCCACACCACAAGTTTGAAGTGCCCTTCCTTTATAAAATTTAACTTCATATGGCACATCCAAAACTTGAGGACTAGTTTTCATGGCAAAATCTCTAAGCTGATCATGCAACAGCTCACATAGAGGTGAAGACCTTTTAATCTTTGTCATGAACACCCAAAGCTCAGAGAGAGTTCTACTTTCCAGAAGATTGAGAGAAACTATGAACGTTCCCTCATTATGAGTGTAGATGTAGATCTTCAACTCCTCTCTGACTCTGTCATATCCAGTAGTAATTCTTGAAATCTCCGCATGAAGAGCTTTCATATAGATTGAGTTGTCTGGATTGACCTTTCTATACCTTTCCAACATGCTAAGAAACTTTCCATCATTTTCTGACCCTGTCGAATGTGAGAACATCTCTCTAGCTCTATCCCATTCTTCTCCAAGCTTCAGCCTCACATATAACTTCCTGTCCTTGACCTTTATATCATGAAGCCGTTGCTTTTCTTGATGTTCAGCTTTTTGGATAACTAGATGCTTTGAGATGATGTCAGATACTTTAACATTCTCCTCCTCTCTTCTCTTCAGATCAGCTTTCTGTCTTAACAGCTCATCTTCAAAGGCAGGATCCACTTCAGGTTCATCTTCCCAGTCAGCATAGTCAGCCTCTCCTTCAACCTCCACTTCACCAAAGATATCTTCAGGGTTTTCTTCAGATTCAATATTGTCAAAATCTCCCTGTTCACCTTGATAGTAGTCAGCATCAGAAAAAGTTAACTTCTGCTTCCCTTTGTCCTTTACAGAACCAGAACCTCCAGCTTCTCCTCCTCTCTGTTTCTCCACATTCTCCACATTCTCCCCCTTAGTTGAGGAATCCTCTACAGATTTATCTTTATCAGCCTTAGGATCCTCCTTCCTACTTCCTTCTCCTCCTGCTTTATCCTTGTCATCATTGCCCTCTTCATCATCATCACCCTCGAAGAATTTCTTCTGTTCAGTATTGGGTTGATGTGAGTTCTTGATCATGTTATATAGATGTTTCATGCCTTCATTCAGATGTTCCATCCCTCCTTCAATTCTGACAAACCTCTCATCATTGAAGTACTGATTTTCATCAATAGTATCCTGAATTGAGTCTACCCTAGTTGAAATAATAGGAATCTGCTTGACAGCCTCTTTGATCTCAGCATTAGAAACCAGCAGCTCTGACATATCCGAAGCCATTAATACCTGTGATTCTTGAACAACATTCATCTTGGGGATCAATGTGACCTTCACTCCTTGTATGCCATCTCTAATATGACCCAGCTGATTAGTTACAGAGGTGGAAGAAGAAGACTGTTCAACCACTTGTGCCTTAAGAATTTCTTTTTCAGCCTGGGTCTCTTGAAGTTGTTTCTGTAGACCAGCTATTTGAGCCAATAACGAAGCAGTGTATGTGTCATTGTGTGCACTCATCTCAATTTCTCTCGATGGTGTTTCACTCACCTAACGTGCTTGTGTATCGCTCTGTGTTTGTCTCTCAGAACTACCCACTAGCTGTCCATCCTTGTTTGGAGTTGAAGTGCCTGCAGAAAAAATCACCATAGCCCCTTCTTGAGAGGTCACTGGTGGTGCAATGGGAGTTCGCGAATCCCAATCCATGGTAAAGTCCAAAAATTCATCCAAAATTGAAAACTGAATTGCTTCAGGGATGGACTTACCATGTTGCCCTTCACTTTCTCCAGTTAAAACTGCGAGTGAAGAATCCCTTAGGGGAGCCAGAGATGTTCCCTCTGGGAGGGGAGAAAATGGTTCTGTTATAGTGGGCAAAGAACCAGATTTTCCCTCTGAAGCCTGTGAAGGCTCTTCTACCGTGACAATGGTAGGCACTGTTTCAACAAGCATTCCTATGTGCTCTCCTCTCAGAGTGTCCTGTGCATGAGTCTCTACGATAGTTTCAGAAGTATTTGCTCCCATTGTGATTAATGGGAGAGTGCTTGACTCTGTACAGAATGCCAAGGCCTGATGGCGAAATTCAATAGATTCATCCTGTTGAGAGGATGTCTCTAGTAACTGTTCATTGGCCTTTTGAGAATTCATATCCTTTTGGGAGGATACAGATTGGCTTACAGATGCCTCAAGGAGTGTTCTTCTCTTCTTTAGTGGAGGATGCAGAGCTGTGGGATCACTCACATTAAAATCTACTTCAAGTTGTTCTCTCAATCTTGTTGTAGCTGGTTGTTCTAGGGGAGCGGTCAATGGATTTGACTCTGTGTGTAGCTCTATGACCGGGGACAGAGATTGTGGTTCTACAATCCATTGGTCAATCCTAAGAACCTCTTGGGTTAGTGGAGCAGTTGAGAGAGGATATATTACCTGAAGTGCCATGGTGTTAGGAGGCACCATTGAAGTTCCTGCTGACGAGGATCCAACCACTGGATGTTCAATAAAGAGAAGAGGTAACTGTGGTTGCAGAATCTCTCGCAGATATGATTGTGGAACTATGGGTCTCCTTCCAGACCTGGAACTGGTGGACAAAGTTGAATATATGGAAGGATTAGTGTGTGCGGGGACTTGAAAAGGACTGTTTTGAAAAAGTGTTTTATGTTCATCAGAAAGAACATGATCCAACACTAGAGAAAGGAAACGAGAATAAAAGCATCTAACTTTCTTTCCATTCTCAATATCTCTAGTGTAATTGAAAATCCTCCTTATCAATAGATCCCACACAAGAGTTCCTATGTCCAATCTTAGGTTGAAAACAGCAGCATAGGCAATGTTTTGTAAGACAGAAGTGATGACTGGAAAGTTGTTTTTGATAGAATTACTAAAAACTTTGGCTAGGCAGTCAAAGAACAAATCCCACTCACATGCTAGATTACCCTTATTCAGACGAGGAAGAATGTAATATCCGTGAATTTTATTATTTGATTAAATGATATATTTAATCTAAAATATTTATGTTGGAATATTGGAATATTATTATATGATATTTAGTGTGTGATTATGTGCTAAATGGTGAGTCGGAAGCCCCTTTCAAAAAATTTCGTCATTTGGAATTTTCTTCAAATTTGAGCCGTTTTGATAATTCAAGAGCCCCGTTGAAATTTCGTACATTCATTTTTAATTCTTCGTCTTTCGTATTCGAATCGTTATCGAAAGGGTTATGGGATTCTATTTAACCCTACCTATTTGATTCTGCAAATTAATTTCAATTTTTGATCCGAAAAAGGAAAAATCGTTCCGAACCCTAATTGCTTAAGGGGACGGATTTATCGTTCTATATCAATATTGAAGTTGTTATAGCCCTAGTATTCTTGAGCATTAGTTATATAATGATATATATCAATTTGGATAATCATCAACCTTTTTAACCCCTTATTTTTAGTAAAACGTGTTTTTGACCTAATTAGGGTTTTTAAACGATCTAACGAATCAATATCGATCCAAAAATGTTATTTGGGGTATTATTTTTCCAGAAATATAAAAAGACCAATCAGACTTCATAACCCTAGCAATTCTTCAGAAATTACTCAAAAATATTCGAAATTCCCAAAAATTATTTTGTGTTCTTGATCTTCAATCAATTCGTTCTAAGGGTTATTGAAGTCCAAATTTGAAGTTCTTATACTCAAATCAAAGCCCCAAAAATCTAGTTTCAGAATCTTCCAACCTCATCATCATCTGGTAAGTATTCGATTTTATATTGATTTTACAAGTTTCGAATTAAAATTAGGGTTCTTAATTAATTTGGGGATTTTCATTCTGTTGATTCTCCGTTCAATTGGTTGCTTCTAACATGTTCCTAGGGTTCTAATTAGCAAGAATCCATGCTTTAATTTCATGTTTAAGTTCAAATTAGTCGGGTTTGATTTTCGGGTTTTGACCCGATTTCTTCTTTCGATTCGTACGTTCTTGATATTGATCTGACATTGTTTTTGATAAAGGGCTTTGATTGTATGAGTTATAAGCTTTATTTTGGTATATTAATCTTTGAGTTTCATGTAGGATTTAAGTAGATCGGGTTTCCGGCCGAGGTCGTCGCCGGCGAGTTCTTTGAATGAATTCTGGGCACGATTCCGGCATGGGACAGATGTGTGTGTATGTGGGTTGTGTTTGTCTTGCAAAAGCGAACAAAAGCCCTATGGTTTGGTTTTGTTTTGATCGGAAACGGCGAAGTCCGGCCACCGGACGCCGGCCGGATTCTGGAAAACCCAGATTCCGGCGGGTTGTTCTTGGTGACCCGGATTCGTTCTTCCCGACCCGTTTACCCGATTTTTCGACCCGGTTTCAATCTTCAAAACCCTAATTCATTTTCAGAAAACTGTTTTTGAATTTTATTTTTAAATTTAATTCGAAAATAGTTTAAAAACTTTAAAAATTCATATTTTTATTTTAAAAATATATTTTAATATCAGAAAAATTCTGATAAATTATATTTATTATTTTAAATCCGAAAATTGATTAAACTTAATTATTTTAATTATTTTTAATTAATAATTAATTTATTAATTAATTGGTTAATTCTTTTAATCAATTAATTCTTAAAAATTAATTATTAATTAGATTTAATTAATTAAAAATTCAGTTTAATTATTTTCAAGCCTATTTATTTATTTAAAAATAGTTTGAGCATTTAAAGAGTGTCAATTAATTTTATTAATTGATTTATTTTCATTTAAATGTTTATATTGGATTTAAAAATCCGATTTTTGATTTAAAAATTAGTAATGACTTATTAAAAATTCAAATGAGTTTCAGACGATGTTTTAAAAATATTTATAAGTGCAATATGGTTCATATTAATTGTGTGTTGTGTTTCATAGTCTATATATGCCCGTGCTAGGGCAAATATCTGAGTTTTAAATATCGTAAATTATACCGGACGTCCGATACGTACCCGGTTACTTGTTTAAATGTGATTATTGATTGAATAAGTGTCGAGAGTAGAACGAGAATAGTTAGACTTATTGTAATGAGTTGTTTAATTATAGAATCGAGTTCCCGGAGCAAGGGAAAGGGGAAAGTAGAGTGAGCAGAGTCGATCCGACAGCAGTTTAGACCAGGCAAGTATCTGTGCCTTTACTTGTGATAAAAATTATTATTGTCTTGATTACTTGAATACCGTTATCCCCAGAACAATTCAAATTATCCATCTTTTAACCGCATTTGGACAACTGATTCCATTTCCTTAGAAATTCTTGATTCTTTGATTTGATCTGCATCGGAAACCCTTATTTCCAATTTACTTGATTATTGTTTACCACCTATTGTTGCTATTTATCATCCTTTGATTATCATTGACAACCTTTGATTATTTGACTTCCATCTTGACTACCAATTACGGTTATTGATTAACGATTACCAATATTGATTACCTTATTGAATGAGTACACTGTACCATTGAAACTACTCCATGATCCTTTCTCGATCTTCGTTGATACTAAACAGTTGAAGCTCTTTTGCAATTACTATACATTCAGTTTATCTTATTGAGCATGTTATTGTTTATACCCTATTATAGAATTGGCATGTGTTTTTAAAAATGGACCAGTAATTGGTCGGAATAACTTAAGGCCCAGATTGGCCTGGGATCCAGTAGAGGACTATGACATGAGCTAGTCCGGGGTTGATGCGTGGCTGGCCAGCAGCACAACCTTTGATTTGAATAAAATGTATAAGCCAAATTCTAATTCTTTACTTCAATCATTATTGATACAAAGCATGTGTTAGCTAAATATTGTTGATTCTGATATCTTAAATTCATATCCTTACAATTGTGATAGAAATGATTCGTTGATGTTTGCTGAGCAATTTTGGCTCACTCTTGCTTGTTGTTTTCTAACCCTATTCCAGTGAAGCGAGAGTATGAGTTGGCATAGCGTGACCGATAGTTCACCAGCAGTCAGGAGAGCCCCTCGAGTCACTGTTATTGGCAGGGTAGTTGTTGTTTTGCTTTTCTAGATTTAATGTCTAGATTTGAACTTTAGTTGTGATGTAATAACTCTGATAAAACTGGTTTGTAATAATAAAAGATTGTAGTAGCTTGTGTTCATTGCCATAATCTGGATGCGGTCTTGGTCAAGGGGTAATTGTGTCTTTATATATATTATGCATGTGTTAAATAGTATTCCGTTGGTCGGATGACTCCTCGAATCTGTACCCCGGATTTGGAGGGCGTCACAAAGAACAATATTTCCTTGGTAATCAATACTAGAGAAAAATTGAACTAACTCGTTATCAGTAGGGAATCCAACAAGATTATCAAGTGGAAAATGAAGTACTTGACAAAAGATCTCCTTAGTTATTGTGTACTGAGTATCAGAAATATTGAACGTGAAAGATTGCATATCTTCAGCAACAACAGCAGTTAAGCATAATATACGAAGGGGTTCAATCTTTAAATCAACAGAAGCAGTGATAGCATAGCTAACAATTGATTGTTCATTTAAAAATCGAATCCACGGCCTAAAACGTTCAACAGAACACTTAAGGGGATCACAGTAGCCAACGTAATTATTAAAACGTTCAACAACAAACTCAGCAGCCATTTAAAAAAATAAGAAAATAAAATAAAATAAAGCAGTAATTAATAATAATATTAAACAGAGAAGAAATAAAATCCCAAGTAATTCACAAGAAAAATTTGCAATAGTTCGTTGTTCTAAGAATAAAACACAAACTAGAGCAAAGTTAACTAAGTAAAAACTTGAGTTAGAAAGGAATGAGAGAAAAGAACCTGAGGTGATCAACTATTTATACAGGAGGGTTCTGCTGGGCTCGGTATGACCTAAGGGCAGGTCATACCGAGTTTTTCTTTCAGGTCATACCGAGAAAAACTAAATAATAAACTGAAAAAAAAAGAAAAAAAAAATACACACCAGTATGACCTTAAGAGAGGTCATACCGAGTTCTAATATGACCTGGGAGAAGGTCATACCGAATTCTTAAAAATAAAATTATTAAACTAAAATGCCAATATGACCAAACAGAAGGTCATACCGAATTTTATTTGAAAAGAAGCAGTAATCAACAGAAAATATTCACAGAATAATTTTAAAAAAAAAACCTGAACCAAATGCAGAAAATTATAAAAGAGCATTAAACTAATATAAACCTGCAGAAGAATTTAAACAACAATATTTACAATCCGAAAAAAACTTAAATGATTCTAAATAAATATATTTTCAATAAAAATACATTTCTTCACTAAAAAAATGAGAAAAATATTTTTAAAGAAAATAAATTATTCAGAATATTTAAATTAACAAGCTTTACACAATAAACATGGATTGGCAATATTTAACATCTTAAATTGACAAGAGAAAATGATTTAGTTAAGAACAAACCTACCGGAGATATTGTCAATCACTAAGACTGTTCAACATACCCAATTTACCAACTAACCTGATAAATGTGGATTCGTCAACAGATTTAGTGAAAATATCTGCAGTCTGTTCTTCAGTGGGTACAAAGTGTAACTCCACAGTTCCATTCATAACATGCTCTCTGATAAAATGATACCTGATATCAATGTGCTTCGTTCTCGAGTGCTGCACAGGGTTGTTGGAGATTGCGATGGCACTTGTATTATCACAAAAAATGGGAATTTTGTCTAATGCAAAGCCATAGTCCTTTAATTGATTCCTTATCCATAAGATCTGATCACAACAGCTTCCAGCAGCAATATATTCAGCTTCTGCTGTTGAATTGGAAACTGTTTGCTGTTTCTTGCTATACCAGGAAATCAACCTACCTCCTAGGAATTGACAACTCCCAGAGGTACTCTTTCTATCCACAACACTACCTGCATAATCAGAATCTGTATATCCAACAAGATTAAAACCAGAATCTTTAGGGTACCAGATACCTAGATTAGGTGTACCCTTAATATATCTCAAGATTCTTTTCACAGCAACAAGATGTACATCTCTAGGGTCCGCTTGGAACCTTGCACACAAGCATGTAGCATACATAATATCTGGTCTACTAGCAGTAAGATAGAGTAAGGAGCCAATCATACCTCTGTAGCTTGTAACATCTACCTTGATAGACTTGTCAGAAGCTCCAAGTTTGATTGCTGTTGAAGATGGAGTCCTTGCTGATGCTGAATCCTCCATGTGATATTTCTTGAGGAGTTCTTTGAGATACTTGGATTGACAAATAAATATACCATTTGACCTTTGACTTACTTGCAATCCAAGAAAGAACTTCAGCTCACCCATCATACTCATTTCAAACTTACTCTGCATAAGCTCAGCAAATCTCTTACAGAGATTATCATTAGTAGACCCAAATATGTTAGTAGACCCAAATATGATGTCATCCACATAGACTTGGACTAATATCATATCACTTTTGTGTTTCTTTGAAAAAAGAGTTTTGTCTATGATACCTCTAACAAAACCATTTTCTAAAAGAAAACCAGAGAGAGTGTCATACCATTTTCTTGGGGCTTGTTTGAGACCATAGATAGCCTTGAAGAGAAAGTACACAAAGTCCAACAGCTCTTGATTTTCAAAGCCAAGGGCTGTTCCACATAAACTTCTTCATCAAGCTCACCATTCAGGAATGCACTCTTAACATCCATTTGATAGACTTTAAAATTGGAATAAGCCGCAAATGCTAAGAACATCCTGATCGCCTCAAGTCTAGCCACTGGTGCATAGGTTTCATCATAATCAATGCCTTCAGCTTGAGAATACCCTTGTGCAACTAGTCTTGCCTTGTTCCTTTTAACAATGCCATCCTCATCTAGCTTGTTCCTGTATACCCATCTAGTACCAACTACTTTCTTGTTCTTTGGCCTGGGTACCAGCTTCCAGACTTGCTGTTGTTCAAATTGATTGAGTTCATCTTGCATAGCAATCACCCAATCTGGATCAGTCAGTGCTTCCTCAGTTTTCTTTGGCTCCATTTTAGATAAAAATGCTGAAAAATGACATTCATTCTGAGTTGCACTTCTAGTTTTAACTCCAACATCTGGATCACCAATGATCAGCTCAAAAGGATGAGCTTTATTCCATACAGTCTGTCTTGGAAGATTTGATCTTGATGATTCGCCTTGAATTTCACTTTGATGTTGTGAGTGACTAGTTGATCCTTCATTTGCTCCCCCTGAGTTGTTGCTTGATTGCCTTGATGATTCTTCTCCAGTGTTGGTGGTATCTCCATTGTTACCAGTGTTTCCACCACCATCACCATGATCATTATCATCATTGTTATTATCATTACCAGCAATAACTTCAGGTGGGGCTTCATCATCTGAATCTGAGTCTGGCAAGTTATCAAACTTCATTTTCTCAGATGAATCTGCTGTTTGGATATTAGGGAATGTAGTGTCATCAAAAGTAACATTGACACTTTCCTTTACCGTGTGACTTCCAACCAAGTAGACCCTGTAAGATCTTCTGGAATAACCAACAAAAATAGCTTCTTGTGCCTTTGCATCAAACTTGCCACGTTTCACATTGTCATCTATAAGCACAAAGCATTTTGCTCCAAATACATGAAAGTACTTGACAGTTGGTTTCTTGTTGTTCATGATCTCATACGGAGTCTTCATTAAGTCCTTGTTGATTAAAGTTCGATTCTGAGTATAACAAGCTGTATTAGCTGCTTCAGCCCAAAAGTACGTTGGAAGTTTGGACTCACTTAACATAGTCCTTGCAGCTTCAATCAATGTACGATTCTTTCTTTCCACTACTCCATTTTGTTGAGGAGTTCTAGGGGCAGAATACTGTCTTGTTATTCCTTTATCAGCACAAAAGTCATTTAGAATGGCATTCTTGAATTCAGTACCATTATCTGACCTTATGGCTCTAACAGGGAATCTAGAATCCAGCTCAATCAACTTTATATGGCCAATCACCAGGTATGGGGTCTCATCCTTGGAATGTAGGAATAAAACCCATGTATATTTTGAATAGTCATCAACAATCACAAGTGCATATTGTTTCTTTGACATGGACATCACATTAACTGGACCAAACAAATCCATGTGCAGTAGCTGAAGAGGTTCAGTTATTGATGATGTATCAGTGCCCTTGTGAGAAGCTTTCTTTGACTTTCCTTTCTGACATGCCTCACACAGTCCTTCCTGTGTAAATTCCATATGAGGCAAACCTCTAACCAATTCCCTCTTGACTAAAGAGTTCATGGTTTTGAAGTTAAGGTGAGACATCTTCTTGTGCCATAGCCAACTATCATCTGATGAAGCTTTAGCATAAAAACAATTAACTTCATCTTTGAATCCTGAGTTCAGATCAGCTATGAACAAGTCACCTTTCCTTACTCCTTGAAGAGCAGGCTTTCCATTCTTCTTGTGAAGGATCTGACACTTCTCTCTTTCAAAGGAAACAGCATATCCTCTGTCACAGAAATGACTGATGCTGAGAAGATTGAACTTCAGACCTTCCACAAATGAAACATCTTCAATGATAACATTTCCGTACTTCAAACAGCCATATCCTTTTGTAATACCCTTGCTGTTATCTCCAAAGGTAACTACTGGGCCAGCTTTCTCAACCAAATCTGATAGCAGGGCTCTATCTCCGGTCATATGCCTTGAACATCCACTGTCAAGAATCCATATAACACGGTTTACCTGTTTACCTCCCTGCAATATCAAATTGATTAGACCTTCTTCGGAGCCCAAAATTGATTGGGTCCGGCATACTTAAGAACTGGCCTTTGTCAGGCAAAACAACATTTTTAGCTAAAACTACTTCAACCTCCTTCACATAAGAGCGTTTCCATTTATAGCCAGCCTTAACACATTTCTGAGTAGGCTTAGGGATAAATGAATCCACTCTAGTCTGAGGAGGACTAGTAGTCTTTGCTTTAACATGCTTCTTATTATTAACATGTTGACGTGGAGCAGTCTTATCACTAGATACATGCTTATTATTAAAATAAGCATACATAACATTGAAAGCATAAGACATGCAATTAATCACACCACATGCTTTATGAGAAGAATTAACAGGAGGCATGTTAGTTCTAGAGTTGTTTTGATCCAACTTATGGATATCTGATTTAGTCTTTTTAGTTGAAGCAACTTTGACTGGAATATCAGATATACACTTTTTGGATTGTTCAACTTCCAAAGCAATATCTTCTTCACGAATCTCCTCAGCAATGATTATAGAGTATTCATTCAGAGGATCTGCCTCGAACTTCTTACAGAAGGGTGTTTCAATACCCTTAAGCACATATGGAACACCCCTTCCTTCAGATCTCACTCTACAAGGGGAATTAATTCCAAGCAATCCAATGACCTCATTATAATCATAACCTATACTGACATGATTACCCATAGCTTGTTTATTGAGAATCTCTTTAGCAGTCTTGCAAGAATTAAAGTAAGCATTGGCTTTAGTATTAAGCTCACTATTCTTTTCTTTAAGAATGGTTTCCAGTTGAATATAACATTTAACCCTATTCTCAAGAAATGCAATTTTCTCAATAAGTTCATCCTGATTAACACGCACTAGTTTTAATTCTTTTATTTCCTTTTCAAGATTTGTGTTTAAAAGAATTATTCTATCATTTTCAGTGCGTGCACACTCTAAGGTGCCACCAAGATTACGAATCATTTCAGTGTCAGTGAGCTTTACCTCAGACATGTTGGATGAAGATAACATGGAATCAAAGAGTTTGTCTCCTATTGCCATGAGTGCAAGATTCCCAATCTCACCTGCTTCTTCATCACTGTCAGTGTCATCCCAACTCTTTCCTTCAGCAACATAAGCTTTCCCAATCTTGTTCTTCTTGCTAGAATCAAATGTGTTTCTAGTCACTTGCTTTGGCTTTCTGCATTCAGTAGCAAAGTGACCCAACTCATTGCAATTGTAGCATCTGATTGTGCTCCTTTCCACAGTTCCAGTTTTGTAGCCACCCCTTGTGCCACTTGAAGAGGAAGATCCACCTCTTTGAAATCTGGGCCTGAACTTAAGATTGGGATTCCTCTTGAATCTGAACTTCCCAAACTTCCTGACTATCAAAGCCAAATCACCATCCTCCAGCTGATCAAGTTCTTCTAAAGAATAGAAGTCACCACCAGATTGATCACTGGATGTTAATCCATATTCAGCATCAATAACATTCATGTTAGAACTGGAAGGTTGAACAGCCTTCACTTCCAGTTTATGTGGGACTTCAGCAGCCAGTGCAGTAGAAGTACTAACAATCTTCCCAGTTCCATACAACTCCCTTTGTTGAATCTGCTCCAGCTCATAGGTCTTCAGAACACCATACAATCTCTCCAAAGCAATCTCATTCATATCTCTTGCTTCTCTAATGGCAGATATTTTGTGCTCCAAATGAGGTGGAAGTGTAAGAAGGAACTTCTTGTTAATCTCCTTGTTGGTGTAGTGCTTCCCATTGAGATTCAGATCATTGATTAATTTGTTGTATCTCTCAAAAATCTGAGAGATACCTTCACCAGGGTTTGATCTGAAATGCTCATATTGTGAGGTGAGAATTTCCAGCATATTCTCTCTAACTTCCTCTGTCCCCTCATTGATTATCTCTATGGTTGCCCAAATGTGTTTGGCAGTATCACAATTGAGGACATGATTATGCATGATAGGATCAAGACAATCAATAAGGATCAACTGAAGACAGGAATCCAAGGTAACATCCTCTTTCTCATCAAGAGTGTAATCCTTGGCATCTTTAGGGTAAATTCTAGCAACCCTAGTCACAACATTATTCTCAATGAGTTCTCCCTCAATAATCATAGGGACTTTGGGACCGTTCTTCAGCACATCAATGTATTTAGGATTTGCAACCTTAAGAAATTGGAGCATTTTCTTCTTCCACATTGGATAATGCTCCTTGCTGAACATTGGGATTTTGACTGTACCCACTTTCTGTGTAGTAGACATCTTTTGAGATTTTTTTAAGAAAAATAAAAAAATAGAGTTTAAGAAAAATCTCAAAACAATTGGATCTTTGATTTGTATATCAATCAAAAGGCTCTGATGCCAATTGTTAGGTCCTGATAAGTTTGTAGAAGGGGGGTTGAATACAAACTATACCGTTTTATCGAAATTTGTTCTTTGAATAATTTAACAATTGAGAACAAATTAATGCGGAATATAAATGAAACAAGATTCAAGTTAAATATAACCTATATTAAACTTGAAGGGTGTTGCAAATACAATAAGGATTACAAAGTATTTATCTCAAACTAATTAATACAAATTTAGAATAAATTCGACATGAACTTTTCTAATATTTGTAATAAAAAGATCGAATGCTAAAAGCAAGTTCGAGATAAATTCTAGGGATAAAAATCCGCTAGATAATCAAAGCAATACAAGTAATCAACTTCTAGTGGTTTGGATTTAACAATACAAACTAGAATTAATTGCTTGAGAAGAAAATGAGATTAAATGCTTCTTCTGTTCTTGAGAGTAAATGCTTCTGTGTCTTTGTTTTTGATTAACTGATTTCTTCTGTCTGTACTGCCATGTCTTTAATACAATTGCAATTAGCCTTGTATGACCTGTTTATTAAATCAAAAGATTTAATAAAACAATTCATACACTTGTATGACCTGACATATAAAGCTCGGTAGAACCTAGCTTCATCAGTATGACCTGCACAGTAAGTTCGGTATGACTTGGAGTTTTTCTACCAACTAATTAGTAGAACCTGAAAAGCAAATCTGTATGACCTTTAACAATGACTTAGTATGACCTTTTAAATGAGTCAGTAGAACCTAGGAATAGGTCATACCGAGCTATTCAAAGAGGTCATACCGAGCTTTTGTAAGAGGTCATACCGAGTTTATTAAATAGGTCATACCAGTTGATTCTAAAGAAAATCCTTTTAATTTATCTTGAAAGATTAAATTAAAGATTAACTTAATTCTTTTATAGAATTAATTTAATAAATAATTTAGCCTACTAAATTAGTTGAATTAATAAATAATTTAATTCTTACATAATTAAATTATTAATTAATTTAACATGAAAGGAATTTCTTCTAAAAACCAATATTCCTCTTTCTCCTGAAAACCACTGAATATTGATGATCCAATTCCACTGATTGATGTCGTCATTCGATGCACTGTCTGGTTTCATGAATAACTGACTTAAATGATAATTCTTCATCTTTAAAACATTTAAAGCTGTGGCTTCTTTTCTTTAGCTCTGAATAAACTCTGTATCCTGTACTTCTTCTGTTACCAACTAGAAATCTCTGTCACTGTAGTAGATCCACTTTCTTGAATACTTCACTGAGGCTTGAACAATAAATTGAACTTCTTTCAATGTAGAATAACTTCAAGTCTGTAGATGACTTTGGTTCTCCATTCTCTTGAAAGATAAAACTCTCTGAGATTCCTGTGACATATTAACCTATTATTTACTTATTACATACTTGTTTAAATTAAGTTGTTTCCTCGGAATATTAATAGACCTAAACATATGCCTTTCAACAATTATAAAAAAATATTTATTAAAATCTAGATACTCACTTTACTATTTGGGTTTTATCCTGAGTTTTAGAAATTGAATTTTGACGATTTTACAACCGATGTGAAACTAACGAAATTATCTTTAATTTAATGATGATTTAATAATTATTATCTAACTTGACCAGTTGACCTACCCATAAACCGAAAAGAAAAGATGGTTAAGTTTTATATTCAAAATTATTGTTTATGAATATGAAACCCTCAATATTTTAATAATATTTTGATATTATCCTTTTATGTTTGTTATATGTAAAATAATATAATTATAATTTGGATTAATCAAATTGTTATGTTCCTTCAGAAAAAAAATGTTTAAATTTATTCATGTACATGAGTTCTCCTAAGTCTGTTATAACGCAAGCTCCACATGTATCATTATTATATGATATACATGAGCATTATATTGATAATTTTTAATATTGTAATCGATATGAATTGTTATCTGATATTTGGTTTAACAATTATTATCTAACTCGAACTATACATAAATTAAAGAGAAAAGATATTTAAGAATTTTTACATAGAAAAATTTTAAATTATCAAAATACACTTTTTAGTATTTAAATATAATTCTATTATTAATCAGATACACTTTTTAATATTAGATCTAACAATTCTCATCGATCTATTTAAGATCTAACTGTAATAATTAATTTGGTCGTATAGTGGTCGTACACGGACCAGATCGATTTTAATTTTTTCTTAAATTGATTTTAATATTTTATTGAAATAAACATAGAATTTATAAATTTAAAAGAATTAGGAAAAAAATTAAATTGGTGCTACAATAATAAAAAAAAATTATTAAAACTTAGATAATCACTTTACTGTTTGGGCTCTATCTTGAGTTTTAGACAACAGATTTTAACAATTTTACAGCCCACGCGAAACTAACAAAATTATCTTTAATTTAATGATGGTTTAATAATTATTATCTAACCGGAACTATCCATAAACTAAAGAGAAAAGATAATTACGATTTTTTACATAAAGATTTCTATTCAATATAGAAAACCTATTTATAATTGGTTGAAATTAAAAAAAAAATTATTAAAATTTAGATAATCACTTTACTGTTTGGGCTCCATCTTGAGTTTTAGACAACAGATTTTAACAATTTTACAGCCCACGCGAAGCTAACAAAATTATCTTTAGTTTAATGATGGTTTAATAATTATTATCTAACTGGAACTATCCATAAACTAAAAAGAAAAGATAATTACTATTTTTTACATAAAGATTTCTATTCAATATAGAAAACCTATTTATAATTGGTTTAAATTATCAAAATACACTTTTCAGTATTTAAATACTATCATATTATTAATTAAATACAATTTTTAATATTATATCTAACGGTCCTCATCTATTTGAATATTTATAGTTTTATAATCCAACGGATCATATACTTTTGATAGTACCAAAGTTTTGGATAAGATCTCCCTTACGCTTATTATATATAAGGAGTTAATTAGAATCTTTTCTTTTTAGAATTACTTGGAGGAGTCTCGAAAGATTAAGAAGTAAATTGTAGGGTTACTTGATTTAAAATTAGGTTTTTGTATGTTTATATAAAGACTCTTTTAGAATGCATTAAAACTCTCACAGCCTTCTCAAAACCAAGAGGTATGTGTCCCTATTCTCTTCGGTTTATTATTTTGCTTCCTGACGTTTGTACGTGTTTGTTTATTAATTGAATATGCATGGTTAGAATATTAATAACTATTTAATCTTGTTGTGAGCACATGTTTTATAAAGTAGTATGATCAAAATCAGGAGGTATATGTGGTCTAGTTGCACTTTTTCATGAAATCTTGACTACCAATTGCGTGAGTTAGTTGATGTACAGGTTCTTTTTAATAATTATTTGATAATATATAAGTTGTTGTTCTGCTATTGGTCATGAAGCAGGAACTGGTGTCTTAATATATCAAAATCATATTTTGCTTAAGATAAAAATAGATTACAAATATTATTTAGTTAATTATTTTGATGTGTAACTACATTTTTATTATAATTTGAGTGTCTTCTTAATTGCTCATGTTTTTAAAGCACGAAATTGTATATGTTTTGTACCATTAAGTTGATTAGTTTAATATATTAATTTCTTAATTACAGTGTATAATTTTTTTTTATTATATGCTAAAGTATGAGTGTTACCTAAGTGAATGCTTAAATGTTGATTGTGTAAAATTTGGTTAAAATATTAATTAATTATACTTGCATGCATGGAAGCAGTAGGTAGGTTCAATGTTAAGACATGAGTTGTACTTAGAGGTGGCCACACGGGCGGTTACGGACGGCTAACCCGTAACCGCCCCGTTGAAATAACTCGTTTAAATCGGATCGTTACGGTCCGAATCAGAACCGGCACGGCACGTACAGTAAAACGGGGCGTTTACGGGTTACGAATATATGAACCTTAACCGGCACGGCACGGCCCGTTTGAACCGCAGTACCCCGTGTAAACTACGTGAACCGGCACGGCCCGTACAGACCGGCACGACACGTACATATTTCTGTGTATATTAATATGACTATATGTGTTGTGCATGTGTTTGTCTTGTCACTGTCATCAGTCATGTGGCCAGTTGGTTGCCTTTCATTGCTATTTTCTAAAATACATGCAAAGTATTAGTAGAAACAAATAATAAAGTATGATTAACTCGGGAAGTTAAAAGTCAAAGAAACCGATATGCACTGAAGCCAGCCAATGTAGTGTGCAGATATTTTGAAGTGGTATAATATACTAATAATAGAAATAAAATAAGATTGATGTATATCTAGCCACGTATTAATCATAGCAAGTTCTGATAGAATCGATTTGAGGAACAAAGTTAATAGAATTTGACTCACGTAAACACTACACACACGCCCGTGCACGAACCGTTGAACCGTCCGCCCCGTTGAACCGCCCGCCCCGTTGAACCACACCGAACCGCTTGAACCGTCGAACCGTGTACGAGTTATCCTCCCGCAGAACCGCCCCGCCCCGCCCCGATCCGTCGTCCCAGACGTGCCGTTTCCGTCCCCTGCTTTTAGTAACTCGGCACGTCCCCAACCCGGCACGGCCCGGCTCGGCCGCCCGTGTGGCCACCTCTAGTTGTACTTGTACATGTTTAAGTTTATTAGTTTACAATTATGTGTGTGTCCTGCCTTGACATTTCTTTATTACAAAATTTGGCTTGTAACTGATTTTAGTTTTTTTTTTCATGATCACATGTATGTAGTAGTATAGTAGTGATGTGTATTTTGTTTAATTGTTATTCAGTGGTTAATTGTAAAAGACCCGTAACAAATATTTGGCTCTGAGTACTAATTTAACTTTGATTTCTTTAAATAACTTTATTTGATCGTGTGTTGATTTTAGTTTTCGATCGACTTCGAGTTAAGTACTTTTTGACTTACTTTTATTTTCGGAAAAGATATTTTGACTTTGCTTTAAATTTCGTATAAGATATAACAATATTGTTTCGAACTGTATAAGATATAAGAAATAAGATACGAGAATCTTCGAATCCTTCAGTCTCTACGTTATCGAACCCGTTCGTAATTTACGCTATAGTTCTGAAACTAGCCTTAGATACCCTTAGTAGGCGCACAAGTGTGCAATTTTAGATACCTATTAAGGGTGCATAATTATTGAACTTTAGATGCCGGTCACTGGCAAAGTGTGGCGTATAAGAATAAGAATAAGATCCCGGCTACTGGGAAAGTGTGGCCGTAGAGCAAGACTGTGGTATTTCGATTTTCGTTCTATTTTGTTTCTGTTTCTGTATCTGCTTTAAATTCTGTATCTGTTTTAAGTTCTGGATTTTTAAAATGTAAACTTTGGGTTTGGTCAATTTTGCAAAGATTTTGCAACTTATTATATTTTGACCAAATCTGTTTTATTAAAACCGCCCATTGAATTTTAAGACTATCTGTTTGTCAGTTGTACTTGCTGAGCTGTGTAGCTCATCCATTTCCCTATATTTCAGGTTCATTGTGGAAGCTAAGTAAGAATAAGGACGTGGACTTGTTGATTTCCTGCTTTTAGATTTTGTTTAAAGACTTATTGTTTCGTTAATAAATAAATTTGATTATTTTATATACATTGGATATTGATTTTTGGAGCTGCGTCTCCGCTTTTGTGATTTTGGATTATCGTTAAGTTTAACCGTTGCGTTTGACTTTCGTAAATTTTGGTTTATCAAATAAAGTATTATGTTTTATTTAAATTTTGATTTAGAAATAATAGTCCGAAAAGTCGGGCTGTTACACTATAAAAAAATATCTCCCTACAACGTTGATGTTACAAATATTATTTTTTAATATTTAATTTGTTTGGTTATATTCGTCATGAATTTATTTAATATTTTCGGTAACAATGATGTGTTGTTTGATAGTACGAAGAAAAAAAAAGGTGAAAATCTGTTCTTTTTGATTTTGTATGTTTAAATGACTATATAAATTTCTTTTGCTAATGTAAATGAAATGAAATGGATCTTTTTATCAAATAAAAGGAAGTTTTAAGCAAATAACGTAATTGTCCTAGTTTGTTACTAATGTTGATCTTCGTTATGACTATTTATTAATCAACGGGTATCCTTCTCTCATGTCATCTAAGTTAATTTTATATTTGGCTATCCCGGTTAATTTTGATAAAAATAAGCGTGTGTAGTTCTTTTGTAATTTATAAAGAATTAATAATAATTATGATAATTATATTGCATAATGCAGTTATGTATAACTTGAACTTGCTCTATTTAGATATAGCTTATTATATAGGTTGATAGTACACGACAAATATTTATTATAACAAATTATATCGTGAATTTTTTTTACGTTATGTGTAAATGATGAGCTCTTCCATGTATGTCATACAAATTTTTTGCGATATGATTCATTGCAACAATATTTGTCGTGGACCGATCTCTATTAGTATAGTTTATATGTAGAAAATATTTATGTCATTAATGAGTTTCGAACCCTTTTTTCATAATACTTCCAAATATCATTGTTAGTCATGATTATAATCAATAAACTAGTTTTAAATTTTTTTTTGCTATACTTCAATTGTTTAAACTTATAATACTTATCATATATTAATTATTAAAAGTAATTTATTTGAATTTTTATATTAAAATCGGCTACGCCTCGCCCAAAGGCCTTACCGACCCTAAACAACTTCATCAAATTGTAAACTATTAAATCATTAATTTACTATTTAATCATAGTTCAATCCTTTTTCAATTTATAAATTGTTGGTGGTTGCAAGTGGCAAGCTGTGGGTGAGCTAATCTCTCCGAGATCGTCTACATATCCCTTGCGAAGTGTACTTGCGCTATACTAATTGTATAAAGATATCGCGAACCTTTATTATACGTTAATAAAAATATAGATTAATAATTTGTAGTCCAGACCTATGGTAGTACTATTTTATTATCTCTTTTACTTTTATTATATAATAGTATATAATGTTAATTAAATATTTGTTAAATTTTTTAAAAATTAATTATTATAATTAATATGACTGGATGCAGTCAAATTATTAAATATGACTGGTTTTAGTTGAATTTAAATTTAAAAATTTTGGAAAATTTTAGGCGGGAATTTCACTCCAGAACATAAATTAATTATTATAATTAATATGACTGGGTGCAGTCAAATTTATAAATATGACGGGTTCTAGTCGAATTTAAATTTAAAAATTTTGAAAAATTTTAGGCGGGAATTTTTCCGCCAGGACATAAATTCGACCGACTTTAAATTCGACTAGATCTGGTCGAATTTAGTGGAGTCAAATAATTTTGTCAGGCGGGAAATTTCCCGCCTTTCCAGAAAAATAATTTTGATCGATTAAATTCGACCGGAAGTACAAATTCGACCGGTTAAATTCGACCGCTAATAAAATCGATCGCGATCGGCCAATTTTAAGTTTGACCATCAATTTGTTTAAGTTGACTCTAAATTCGACCGAAAGCAGTCGAATTTATGCAGTGAAATTTAGCCAAATTTTCTTGTAGTGAATGTATTTTAAAAGAAGGGTGCTAAAAATTACATGGAAAAAAGATAATATAAAAAATAATATTTTTGAGTATGTGGCAAAGTTGGCAAAAAGTGTCAACCATTGAAGATGCTCTGATGTCTATGGGGCTGGACATAGTGTGTTTTTCCAGAGAGGCGTAAGAGTAGTGTATGCGTTGTAGCTGTGGGTGAGCAAAACCGAACAAAATCGGAAAACCGAACTGAACTGTGTAATTTCGGTTTTAACAACTAGCCGGTGCAAAGAGGGCGACGTGGAAGGCTGGTTCTGTACGTTCTATACCACATTTTTAGTACTGTACCTGAAACTCTCTATACTTGCACCTGAAGTATACTATACACATATTAATGGGATCGTCATTATTGTAAAATTATTAAGCGCTAGTTGATTGATTCGGACAGTTGGAGCCGATCCCTATGTTTTTGGTGGAAAATTAATTACACATTCATTTATGCTACTGCAGTCTGCAGTGCACAAGGTACAATTTTGAATTGGCAGCTTGATGTGGATGGTTAAGTAATTAATATCGAACTCTATAAAATATAAACTTGAATTTGTTTAGAATGGATGAACTAATCTTAACAAACAAATTAAAACACACAATTATGCCAGAGTCTGACTTTTGAGTCTAAGCAATGCCTGAAGTAGACAAACACGTTAGACATTTGAATCATCTGCGTAAAACAGGAATACTTTGGCCATGTCTGAAGAAATTAGTAGGATCAACCGCAGCCTTCACTCTAAGCAATCTGTCGAAATTGTTACCAAAATACTTCTTTCCCCAGACACTTGCTTCTGCATAAGTTCGACTACCTTGTCCAATATCAAGATCAAGATAATTCACATACGAAGTCCTCGGATTCTGGGTAACATACGGAGTATAATAGTTGAACAAATCATTGATCCATTCAAGTCTTTCCGTAGCATCCTTATTAAGATTAATTCCAATGTTGTACATGTACAAAAGTCCGGGTCGATGTGGAAATGGAAGTGAGGACTCCAGATATTCATCCATTTTCCCACCAAATGGTGTATATTGTAAGATTGCTGTCTGGATAGGAAGCTCTAACATCCTGTCCCACACGCCCTGGAGGCCTTGTGCTGAAATTGGTACCTTGACAAACCCTGATTTTCCTTTGTAAGCATTTTTTGGAATCGCACTTCTGTTTAGCAAGATCTCTGGAGGTGTTCCAAGTGTGAAATTTGAGAAGAACGGGGCGGATTGAATCCAACTCAATTCGACGCAATCTTCTTTAACTAAACCTAATTCGGGGAAACCTTTTTGCATGATAGGAAGTAGTCTATCAATTTTACCAAGAAATAAGGACTGAAATATAAAGCGTACTGTTTTCTTATCTTGGCGAGTACTTGAATTACTTAATACAGTGTCAACTATACTTCGGACATCAAGATCCCTTTCTTCGAAATTTGGAGCAATTGATTGCCAGCGTCTATAAAGTTCCGCTCCATTTTGTTCCAATGTTCTAGCAACTGCGAAAATGGTCACTGTTTCTGGGACAGGGACAAGTTGTATTTTCCAAGAAACAACAATTCCGAAACTAGACACACCGCCTCCCCTAATAGCCCAAAACAGATCTTCTCCCATTGATTTTCTGTTAAGAATTTTCCCATTAACATTAATAAAACGAACATCAAGCGTGTTATCTGCAGCAAGACCATATTTCCGTTTCATCATACCATAACCGCCTCCTCCAAGAAATCCACTGACACCGACAGTAGACCAAAGGCCAGCAGGAAACCCAAGAGTAGAACTCTTCTCTGAAATTCTATAGTAAAGTTCGCCTAGTGTCAAACCAGCTCCAACCCATGCAGTTGAACTTGCTAGGTCAATGTTGACTGATCGAAAATTAATCATATCCAGCAACACAAAAGGTTCCGTTGCTCGATATGACTGACCCTCAAAGTCATGACCACCTCCTCGAATTCTTAATGACAAGCCATTTTTACGCGCACAAAAAATCACACTCTGGATCTGCGATTCTTGAGTAGGTGTAACAATAACTAGAGGTTTCGGTGTTGCTGGTGTGGCGAACATCAAGTTGTCAATTCGGGCATTTAAAACTGACGTAAAAGAAGAGTTACTCGGGGTGAAAGTAACATTAGAAATAGTTGCATCCGATTTCCAAGAAGAACGAGAAAGACAGCGAACAAAATTTTGGCTAGCCACATCTGCAGAAGCTGCCCAAGAAGAATCTGTATAAAGAAGAAAAGCTAACAAAAGAACCAAAGAAGAATGCATGTTGATATTGTAGAAATTGTAAAATGAGATGTGATCAAATACTACGATAATGGCTGTTATTTATAGATGCACAAACAAGTATGTAGATGCATCGTAGCAAAGGAAGTGAGTCCTACGTTGAAAGAGTAATATAACGGCCGCTTTCAATTGTTTGGTACGGTACGCGTTACGTTGACCTTGAATCGGTTTGCCTTTAGAGTTGACATTTTATTCTATTATTACTAAAAACTTAAGTAATAATAGAGAAATAAATTAGGCTTGGTGCACGTGACCTCAATTCTGCATAACCGCATTTATGTTTAGACTTAGATTTAGATAGGAGTATTAAATTAAAATAAATATAGAGAAAGTTAGGTCAATGTGCTTAAACCCATGGCAAGCACTTTCATACGGGCAATTTCTTTAAAGTTATTGTTAAACCTAAATATAAATTACATTTGTAAGTAATTAAAAAGCCATTTCATAATTTCTTAATATTTTTCATATGTTTGAATTTACATAAAATACGATTTATTTATAAAATAACAATTATCATCATATCTATACTATATTATTAAAGCCAAAACATTGAAAGTTTTAGTTTTTGGTTTTCGGTCCTTTATTCTAATTAAAAAATAATTTAAAAATATAAGAATAGTAACTAACTAATTGTCTTTTATAATTAAAACAATTTTTCTAACAAAATCTACTCATTTTCTAAAAATATCACGGACAATTACCTTTAAACTAAAACATATTATCTTTTATATTTATTCACCCTAAAATCTCTGTTTTCCAAAAATATCATGTGCAACCCTTATTTATTTATTTTAAAACATATTTTAATGGTTTTAATTATTTAAAATGCCAATGTTTTTTTTATCAAATACAATTTTGAATGGGCTAAAAATAACACTAGAAATGTAATTAATGATGGATTAATTAGACCTAGATTGGTCCAAGAATACAACCCAATATTCAAGGCCCAAAACCCTGATTATTTATTAATTTCGTAATTAATAAATAGGGAAAATATACAGCTCATGAAAAGAGTCCAAAATATGGTAAATTCATCAAAGAAGGATCCAGAATCCCAATTAATGAGTGTTGGTCCTTGTGTATTGCAGAAGAGGGGGGGGGGATGAATGCAATACTGATAAAATTCAATCTCTGTTTCAACAACCAAAACTAAGATTTAATGTTATCAATAATATGTATGCATTCACAAACAGTGTAATCGAGAAGACAGGATTCACAAAATAAATGTTTTATTTATTTTGCAAAGTGTTGCTACAACCTCAAGAGAGAATTCTTGAGCTACAGTTTTTTTTCTTCAAGACACTTGTTTGTCTTCGTTACATATCTAGAATGAATTGACAGTAGGTATAAGACTAATCCTATCACTATCAGTCACGGGTTTGTGAAGCTGCTGTCACTGTCAAGTGGCAGCTTCTTACAGATTGTCTTACCCATGTGACTTTCCTAAATTGCTAACATGTCAGATATACATTATAAAGAAAGCAACCTAGATTTATTCTATTTCCAGCTTAAGCAATTCAGCAAATAAAGACTTGACCTTGCTCTTGAATTGATTCGCTTTTGTTTTGCAGTGCTTGAAGCTTCTGTCGTAGTCTTGCAGACTTGGCGCAGCTTAGGGATACTGCAACACGCCTGTTTCTTGAACATTGAAACTGTCACGGGATTTGACTGAGAAAGATACTTAGAACAAGGGTCTTTCTCGAGACAGTTACTTTTGCCACAAAGCTTGCTGTCACAGGAATGTGCTTTTGGTGACAGTAGGAGTTCCCCGCATAGTGTGATGTCGAGGTTTCCAAACTTGCTGTTGAGGGCTAAAGTTGTTGTCGCGTAGTCTTCCGCCAATGTTGCTGTCAGAGTGAATATGCTGTCTTGACTTGCAACATTCTGTCTTCTTGTAATCTTACTGTCGAAACTTTAGGACAGTAACCTTTATTCATGTTGTCATCTAATTATGCATCCTTTGAGGCTTGAACACAGCAAGTGAACTTCTTTCAAATTATACAACTAGAATAACATTACATACTGATTATAAGAACATACTTTGGATGTGACAGTATGTTTTACTTAATTAAAAATTAAGTACATTCAAAGTTAAGTTGTTTTTATGTTATCACCCATAAATCCCAACAATCTCCCCCAATTTGTTTTTATGGAAAATAACAACAAATTTACAATATGTGCTGACAACTTAACTAACAAGATCAGAATGGATTAAGAATTTTTACTTAGCTTGAGATTTCCTCTTCTGCCTTGCTACATCCTCGCTTTTGAGAGCTTCTACCAAGCAACCTCTTAGACCTTCTATAAGAGAAATTTCAGCAGCAGAAACTGTAGCATCCTCTACTTCTTTAATGATCTTCTTTATGGTAGGAGAGAGGAGAGAACCAGCATCCCTGAGATTCAGCCATTGCTCTATATCATATGGATAGGTTCTGAAGTGAAGTTCTTCAAGAATGAGCTTGAATCTACTTCCAGGACAAGCATTGAGAGTCCTTCTCCTTTGCTTGTCCAACTTTGAGTCTTCTCATTTTCTCCCTTCCAATAATTTCTCTATTTCATCAGAACAAATCTGCTCCAAGGGATGAATTGATCCAGCTACCATATACTGTAAATCCTTCAGAATAGTTGTTTTTAGCTTGTGAAAGCTGCAAACATAGATTTCTTCTTTTAGATACTTCATTCTTAGGGGATTTTCCAGCATACATGATTGATAATTTGGAGCTTCACTTTCTGCCTTGTTGGAGACCTTGCATCTTTCCAGTAGTTCAGCTTCCTTCTTATCAAGTTCTGACTTAGTTTGAGAATATTGAGAAGATTCAGGTCTTTTGCTTGGCTTGGGTTCCCTTTCCTGAGTTGGTTGGGTTTGCCCTTCTTTTGTGGGTAAATCCTCAAACTCATAGTACCAGTGGTATGGTATAAGAGAAGGTGGTAGATCAGTGAGAATATCAGCATCATCAAAATCTGCAAAATTGTAACCAAATTTCTGATAGAATTCAGCATCCCTATCAGC
Source organism: Heracleum sosnowskyi (assembly GCA_030848705.1). Taxonomy (NCBI): domain Eukaryota; kingdom Viridiplantae; phylum Streptophyta; class Magnoliopsida; order Apiales; family Apiaceae; genus Heracleum; species Heracleum sosnowskyi. Next base: position 45,712,623 of record CM061244.1, read on the forward strand.
CTGATATTTCAGAATATGTTCCATGACAGGCTCTGGAACATCATCATAGCTTTCCATCAACTCTACCATCCTTTCCAAGTAGAAGAAATCAATTCTTCTTTTATCTATTTCCATCATGTTACCACTGAGTGATGTGGCTACAAGATCAAAGTCCTTGTTCATCCTGATAGATCTTGATCATGGCCACCACAGAATGTACTCAACAACCTCTTGATTAGCATCCAGCTTAATCTCAACACTCTTGATTTCTTTTGATTGCATTTGTTATACCTTAAGACTGTTGGGAGGTATTGATTGAATTGGCATCTTCAGATTTCTGCCTAATCCAGTGGCCTTTCCTTTCCTGAGCACATGTGCTTTCCTGCAGGTTTCTGTCTAGAAAACCATGCCTTAGCTTTAGCTTTCAGTCTCTTGGGCTTGACAGCAGCTTTGGCTTCATCCTTGACAGAACCTTTCTTGACAGTACCTTTGTCGACAATATCTTCTATGACAGCATCTTCTTTGACATTTTCCTTGTCGACAGTACCTTTGGTGACAGCATCTTTTTCTGCATTTATGCAGTCAATAGCACATCTAAGAATGCTTGCCTCCAAAGCTTCCAGTATTCTTGACTCCTCTTCATCTGTTGCACCAGCATCTTTCTTTTCCTGACTATGAGTTTCTTCATTGCCTTCATTCTGAGATTGAATACCAGTATTCCCAGAATTACTTCCACCAGCATTTCCAGCATTTCCAGCATTTCCAGAAGCTTCACCACCTCCAACCTCATCATCATCATCATCATGAGGAGGTATGTCATAGAGACAGCTTCCACCTTGATCATTTCTTTTAGCATTGGCTCTAGAGATTAGTTCCTTCACTCTAGCTCCCAGTGCCTTGTCTCTCAACACCAGCATTTTGTAGATCTCTTGAACAGCATAAACTCTTCCTGGATTGGCATTTGAACTGAGTATTCCATCTAACACTTTCAGAATTGACTTGGTTTCCATTCTGGATGTGCCAACCAAATTCATGAAGATGTTCCTTCTTGTGCCATCCTTAGTTACAGATCTGTAGAAAACACTTGGTGGATTTGTGTAGACTTCAGGTAGCTTTTGTGTGAGCAGGTTCTGGATTTGCATATCCAATATTTCATTGAATGGTGTTTGAGTTGCCCTGATCTTTCCTTTCAAAGCACACAACACCTTTGCTGGCAGACTCTGCAATAACTGCATTGTGATGAAATAAGATATGCCAGAAGTGAAATAGATACTTACAGCCCATCTTTTCTCATCATTCACCATTACACTGACACTAGTGATTTGATCCTTTAACAGTTTTGTGGTGTTGGTTGGACGGTTGCTTGGAGCATTCATTGCTTCTTCCACCAAACTGCTAAATTCACTGTCATGGTTGAGTAATGTGCTCTCCCTGTAATCCACCATCAAAACATTGGCTTCTTCTTGATCAAATTCAGTGCCATTTGACCAAATAATTCCCTTTTGGATGGATTCAGGCAGTTTCCCTTTACCTTTCCCAAGCTTGTTTTGTTCCTCCATTTCTCTCCATTTCTTCTGTAGAGTAGTTTCTTGAGTTTCTGGAGTTGGCTCTCTAATTACCACAGGAGGCAAGATTGGGTGTTTAGATGCAGGTCTTCTTTGCAGTGCATCTTGAGTTGCCTTGGACATTAACACCCTTTCACCATCCATTTCCACTTCAACAAGCTCTTCAGCTTTATCCTTTGGTTGTCCACTGCTTGGTTTGACTTGCTCCCCCTTAGACATTGCTTTCCCTTTAGCTCCCCCTCTGGTCTTCACAGATACTGGCTCCCCCTGAGTTCCACCTGATTCCTGAATAGGCAATGATTCTGATCTTGCTACCTTCTCCCCCTTAGTTGAGTTGGCAGCTACTAGGTCAGTAAGGAACTGGATGGAGAGCTGAGTAGCAGCAAAACCATCAACCACCAGTTGAGAGAGAGAGTCCATCTTGGAGTTCAATGTAGCACACTGTCCTTCTAGAGCTGCAATCCTGTTACCATAAGTAGCAGAGAGGCCACCATACCTTAACCTTCTTGGAGGGGAAGGAAAAGAAAGGGGCTTGGAGGCTATGGGGGTTCTCACACTCTCAGGGTGTTTTTGAGTGATCTCATCACCCCTCACAGATTGACTCTCAAGGCCTAATGCCTGAATAGTGTGGGCTCCCTCAATGTCTCTCTGGACATGCTCAAGTCCCTCTCCTTTTGCCAGCTCATTTGGCTGCCTCTCATTTTTATGCTCACCTCTCTTTTCTTTTATCTCTCTTTTCTTTTGCACACCCTCACTCAACCTAGATGCATGGGTATGAGCAGTACTAACATGCATAGAAGGATTAGATTTAGAATGTACCTTTAAGAGTTTGGCAAGAGGTAGATCATCATCAGAGGCATCCTCAATGATTACAGCATCAAAATTAGGCTGAGAGGACTCGACAACATCTTTGGCAGGAATGTTATTGTCAGTTGGAGTCTGGACAGCAGGTTCTGGCATGACAGCAACTTTGGGAGGTGGAGTGACAGTAGGTTATGTAGTGACAGTATCTTTCTCTCCACCCATGACAGCAGCTGTGTCCAGGACAACAACATTGCTAGTGTCTTTGACAGCAACAGAGGCTGTGACAGCATCTTCCTGAAGGTAAGATGCTCCTTGGAGTTCAGACAAAGTGTTGGCTGTTTCATTTTCTGACAAAATACCACTTTGCCCTAGCTCAGTGTTTGGAGGAATGGTGTCCATCTCACTTTGAGAAATGAGTTCTTGTGGACCACTAGATGGGGGCTCATCCATGATTGGAGATGGATGATCAAAACCTGAAGGGTTGGGACTGTCCCCTTCTCTAGGTTGTTGAGAAGAAACAAAAGAATGTGTAGGGAAGGAAGAAGGTGAAAGTGTAGCAGAGAGTGGGGGCTGATTCACAGATGAAACATGTGAACCATCAATAGGAGTAGAGAAATCCTCACTGTGCCCTAACTCACTGTGTGTTTCTTCAAGTGGGGGTATCTCAGGTTGTGAACCATGAGTTTGTGCAGACTCTGTACGGGGTGCCTTGTGAGACAGACCAATTTCAATAGATGCACTTTGTTGAGAAGGCGCATCTAGGGAGGTGTTTGAATCCGTTTCAGTAACTACAGTCTGTTGAGAAACTGCAGCTTGGCTAACAGTGGTTTTGGTCCTCCTAGCTCTCTTCTTCTTAGGCTCAGGGGGAACCACTGGGGGTTCTGTTTGACTACCTTCCTTATTTGCTGCACTAGGTGCAGTGTCTCCCTCTTGACTAACAGAGCTACCACCAACATCAGCTGCTAAGGGCCTTTTTCTGGATTCTGGCAAGGCTTCTCTTTGGGCTTTGGGAAGTCTAGAGGGCCTAGGCTGAGTGTATGGTGTTGAATGTGGGTTAACTGAATTTGGGTCTAATTCAGTTTCATTCACAAGAGTAAAGGAATCATAACCAGAAGGTAATGGATAATCAAGGTTGGACACTTGATCAACCATGTGTTGAGTGAAACAGAGTGGAATGTGTGCATTGAGATCCTGTGATGATAACAGTGTGTGTGTGTGTATGTGTGTTCTTTTTCAAAACTGAGCAAGCCTCTAAACGAGGGGCAGCATCATTAAAATCACAGAATGAATTAATGCACATCATAAGAAAGCGAGGGTAGATTGATACCTTCTTACCTATGGCAGCTTTGAGGTGTGCCATGAGGAGAGCTCCAACATTCACCTTGTATCCATGGACAAGAGAATGTGTCAGTTTCTTGATGTAGGAGGGTATTCCATTCCAGCCTGTGGACTTGGTAGAGAACACCTTGACCATCACATCAAATATCATGCTCCACTCATTTCTCAGATGTTTCCTATCCATTTTACCAGTTGGATACCATTTGGTAGTCCCCTCTTCGAGAATAGGGCCTGCATACCCAATCTTCAAGAAAAGCTTCTTGAGAGTGTCATCATTGGCAAGTTCAGTAAATTGTTGTCTTGCTTCAAGGGTAATTCCAAGAGCAGTGTTGATGACCTCAACTGTAAGAGTGTATTGTTGCCCAGAGATTGTGAATTGAATACCCGGGTTCACACCCTCAGTTTGAGCAACAGCAGTTTGCCAAAACGCCTCAAGTCTGTCTAAGTCGAGAATGGGGGTTGAGGTGATGGCATAACCGAGATAGGACTTGTTCAAGAAAAACACGAGTCCTTTGAAGCCTTCACCAACATCATTTGGGGAAAAGATGCCAGCAAAGTTTGTTTGAGAGAGAGTCTGTTTGGGGACCATGGAGATTTCAAGAAAAGAAGAAAGTACGAAAGTTGCTTTTTGCTGGAAGAAAGGTATTTTGCCTTGAGTTTGATGAGAAAGAGAAAGATATGTCTGAGTAACTGTGGAATAAATAGGGGTATCTCAAACGTTATGTGCATAAAAAGTGGATTTCAGGAACGTGTCTTAACCCACTCTTAACCACGTGAGTTACTGCCCGTTATTCACTGACCAACGTGGGATAAATATCCAATTTCAACGATCCACTATTGTTGACAGTAACCTGTGCGCTAGAAACAATCTGTCAGTAATAAGGGGTGGTGACAGTAGGTTTTGCGCGACAGCAACTATTGCGCAAAAACTTGCTGTCACCGTTAAGCATATGAATGACAGTATCCTTTACAAGTCTGGACAGAAAGTCTTTTCCTGTTGTCAAGAAGGTTGCTGTCAAGAAACACACGACAGTACCCTTCTTAACGACAGTAACTTCGATTGGAAATTGGTTCTGTCATGAACTTATTAGAATGCTTTATTCATACACTTAACTTAATATTGACAAATTATGGATTTAGCAATGTAATCGTTTGAACACAGATATTAAGCAAATTACACAAACAAGTCATAAACTCAGTAACAAAGAAAAACAAGAACTTTTATCATTATTAATAAAATCATTAAAATAGAACATTGAGTACATTATTCTATGATTTTATCAACTAGTTCTAAAGTCTCTGCCTTAATCTCTTCTTCAGAGCGATCTTCTTCCTTGAGAAGTGCCTGAAGCTCTTTCTCTTCTTCCTGAGCCTTGGCCTCCTCTTCCTGTTTCTTTTCTTCATCTATCTCATCGAGGGCATCCAACAGCACCTCGAAGAGCTCCTCAATCTCTTCATTGTAGGGTTCACTATCACACTTCTTTAGCCCAACTTCAATTCCTACTTTGTTTTCCATTATTTACTTTAAAACTGAGAGCAGACTGGTGAAACCTAAGGTTAATTTATAGGCAAAACTGTCTAAGGATTAAAGTCTAATGGTCAACAGTTAGAGTACCCATACAACTACCACAAAAGTAATTAATGGTCGTGTCCTCCTTTAATCCTACAGACTAATGGAAAAAGGTGTGAAAGTCCAATGGAACAGATTTTTATCTCTCAAACTTAACAAGTAACCACATTAATGTCATACACGGTTTAAAAGTATGAGACTGTTACAAAATACTGACATGAAAAGTCAAATCAACACATGTTGTCACATAACAGACATAGACCAAGTAGACAGTAACTTCTCTTGACAGCAGGTTTGAAGTTGCTGTCATGAGCTTCAATAGAGAATTTGGAATTATAGAAAACTGAGTAAATCAACATACCAGGTTCAGCATTCCCAATTCACTTACCAACCTGTTGAAGGTTGCTTCATCCAATGGCTTAGTGAAGATGTCAGCAAGTTGCTTGTCAGTTGGGACATAGATCAGCTTCACAGTTCCTTGTTCAACATGCTCTCTGATAAAGTGATGTCTTATATCAATGTGCTTTGTCCTAGACTGTTGAACTGGATTGTCTGAAATGGCTATGGAACTAGTGTTGTCACAGTAGATAGGAATTTCACTTAACACTAGACCATAATCCAGAAGTTGATTCTTCATCCATAGAATTTGTGCACAGCAACTGCCTGCAGCAATATACTCAGCTTCTGCAGTTGAGGTAGAAACTGAATGCTGCTTCTTGCTAAACCATGAGACCAATCTTCCACCAAGAAATTGACAGCTACCAGTAGTACTCTTTCTGTCAATCTTGCATCCAGCATAGTCTGAGTCTGAGTAGCCAATTAGATCAAATCCAGTGTTCTTGGGATACCAAAGACCTAGGTTAGGAGTGCCTTTTAGGTATCTAAAGATTCTCTTGATGGCTACTAAGTGAGACTCCTTTGGATCACTTTGAAACCTTGCACAGAGACATGTAGCAAACATGATGTCAGGTCTGCTAGCAGTTAGGTATAGGAGAGATCCTACCATGCCTCTATAGGTGCTTGAGTCAACTTTCTTCCCTTTAGGATCAAGATCCAGACTAGTTGAGGTGGACATTGGTGTCTTTGCAGGTGATGAATCTTCCAAGTTGAACTTTCTGAGAAGTTCCTTGATGTATTTAGCTTGACAAATGAAGATTCCATCAGATTGTTGAAGAATTTGTAATCCCAGAAAGAATGACAATTCTCCCATCATACTCATGAGAGAGGAAAACTTCTCACACAGCCTCTCATTTGTTGAACCAAAAATGATATCATCCACATAGATTTGTACCAGAATGATGTCCTTGCCATGGTGTTTGTAGAAAAGTGTCTTGTCCACAACTCTTCTAGTAAACTGATTGTCCAAGAGAAAAGTGGAAAGTGTGTCATACCAAGCCCTGGGTGCTTGCTTTAGTCCATACAAAGCTTTGAAGAGTTTGTATACAAAATCATACACTTCAGCATCCTCAAACCCTGGTGGCTGTTCAACATACACTTCTTCTTCCAATTCTCCATTTACGAAGGCACTTTTGACATCCATCTGAAATACTTTGAAGTTGCAGTGTGCAACATAGACTAGAAAGATTCTTATAGCTTCAAGTCTTGCAACAGGTGCAAATGTCTCATCATAATCTATTCCCTCCTGTTGACAGTAACCCTTAGCTACTAGCCTTGCTTTGTTTCTTGTCACTGATCCATTTTCATCAAGCTTGTTTCTGAAAACCCATTTGGTCTCAATGACTGACTTTCCCTTAGGTCTTGGAACCAGCTTCCATACATTGTTCCTTTCAAACTGATTTAGCTCTTCTTGCATGGCTATCACCCAGTCAGAATCCAACAATGCTTCATCAGTTGTCTTGGGTTCCATTTGAGACAGGAAGCATGAAAACATGCTGTCAGCAGAGACTTTGTTCCTTGTCCTCACTCCAGAATTAGGGTCACCAATGATGAGGTCACTTGAGTGATCCTTGTTCCACTTGGTGATTCTGGGCAAGCTACTTGACTGAACAGGAACATTTGCTTCAGTTTGTTGAGTTGAATGATCACCAATCCCAGTGTCTTCACCATGTTCTTCATTGTCTCCAGAGTCACCACTGTTATGAATGTTAGAGGTTATGGTCTGTGACTGAGCTGGAGTTTGGTTGACAGTAGTGGTATTGACAGTATCTTTATCAACTTCAACAATTTGAGTGAAGCTAGGTTCTTCATCCACAATTTACTCAGCTTCCAAGTATCCTTGATTCTCAAATCTGAATGTCTGCATCTTTCCTTCTTCATGCAGTCCTGGAAACTTGGTTCATCAAATGTGACATTAACACTTTCTTCAATAATCATGTGTTCCATAACATAAACTCTGTAGGCAGTCCTTTCTGTGTTGTAACCCATGAATAGTCCTTCAAAAGCCTTGGTGTCAAATTTTCCTTTCTTCTCATGGTTATCCTTCATCATAAAGCATTTGCTCCCAAACACATGAAAATATTTGACAGTAGGTTTCTTTCCAGTTAACAGACAGTAAGGTGTACTTGCATGAGTTTTGTTGATCATGGTTCTGTTCTGAGTATAACATGTTGTGTTGATAGCTTCAGCCCAGAAATATATTGACAGTTTGGCATCATGCAACATAGTTCTAGCTGCTTCAATGAGAGTCCTGTTCTTTCTCTCTACAACTCCATTCTGCTGTGGAGTTCTTGCAGCAGAGAATTGTTGTACAATTCCTTCATCTTTACAGAAATTTCCAAGAGTGGCATTTCTGAATTCTGTACCATTGTCACTCCTCAAGATTTGAACTTTTGAGTTTGGAGTTCTATCAAGAACTCTGACTTGATCAATGATCACTTGAGCAGCTTCATCTTTGGATTCAAGAAACTTCACCCAAGTGTACCTTGAGTAATCATCCACCATAACTAAGGCATATCTCTTCTTTGCCATTGATGGTACATTGACTGGTCCAAAGAGATCCATGTGAATCAACTTGAGTGCTTCTATGTTGGTGTTCAATTGCTTGGATTTGTGCACAGCTCTTCTTAGTTTTCCCATTTGACAATCTTCACACAGTCCTTCTTGACAGAATTGATGTTGGGGCAAACCTCTCACTAACTCCTTCTTCATCAGAATATTCATTGTCTTGAAGTTGAGATGTGAGAGCTTCCTGTGCCAAAGCATACTGTCACCAACAGTAGCTTTACTGTAAAAACAGTAAACCTTATCCTTCTTTGTTGAATTTAAGTCAGCAAAAAACAAGCTTCCTTTTCTAACCCTTTTAGAGAGAGGCTACAATTCTTCTTGTGATAGATGTTACATAGCATCATGTCAAAATCAACCTTGAATCCCCTGTCACTGAATTGGCTGACACTGAGTAGATTGTGCTTCAATCCATCCACAAGAGCAATGTCTTCAATGACAACATTTCCAATTTCCAGACAGCCATATCCCACTGTGTAACCCTTGCTGTTGTCTCCAAAGGTTATGATTGGGCCAGCTTTCTCAACATAATGTGATAGCATGGTTTTATCACCTGTCATGTGTCTTGAGCAACCACTGTCAATGATCCACATGACTTGATCTTTCTTCTTGCCCTGCAAAACAGAATGTGTCTAAGATGCATATGGTACCCAATCCTTGTTGGGTCTTGCAGTTTCAGTGTCTCCTGAGTTTCTTTCAGTCATAAAATCACAAGCATATTATCAGTAATCTCCTGTTTGACTTCTCTTTTCATCCACTTAGGTTTAGAATTGGACTTGGTCCTTTTCTTAGTGGATGGAGCCTTTTTGCTGTTGCCAGCAGGCTCAGAAGTCTCAACAGTGTTTATGTATGAACATTTTTCAGTAGTGAGAATAGGTAAGTTAAAGCATGTACTCATGGCAGTGATTTTGCATGGCATACATTCAATGTTATTACAGACACTCATAGTTCTATGCATAAGGGGGGTTCTGTGTAAGTTACCATTGAGTTCAGTTGCATTGATATTATCCTCAATTGGTTTCTTACAAACATGTGTTAAGTGATAAGTAGATCCACAGTTATTGCATAGTTCCTAGAAGCACCTCCAACATTAGTGTATCCATTTCCTTTGTTGACTCCTACCTTTCCATTCCTATTTTTAGACTTGGGAGTTACTGGATTGACAGTATGTTCAGAAGTTGCTGTCGAACTTTCCTTGACAGTATCTTTTATTCCTACTGTCTTGATATAAGGTTTTAAAGTTGCTGTCTTGGAACCATTCTTGACAGTATCTTTGGAAGATTCTGTATTGCCAACTGTGACAGCATCTTTTGAACTTACTGTCTGATTGCTTGGTAAGTTTACTGTCTTGGGGATTGTGACAGTATCCTTTCCATCCTTGAATGTGTTGTCAACACCTTCATCCCCATCAAGAATTTCTTGTTTGATGAGCATGGCTTCTTCATCAAACTCAATTTCTGCAGCTTTGAAAATGGGAGTTTTAACCTTCTTGAGAATGGTGGGTTTGACAGCAGCATTTCCAGAACAATCTTGAATCACAGTTTCCTTTCCAGGTCTTCTATCATAAGAAAAACCTATACCAACTGTCTGATTTTCTGTATGCTTATCATTGTAACACGCCTCAAGAGAGAATTCTTGAGCTACAGTTTTATTTATTTTGCAAAGTGTTGCTACAACCTCAAGAGAGAATTCTTGAGCTACAGTTTTTTTTCTTCAAGACACTTGTTTGTCTTCGTTACATATCTAGAATGAATTGACAGTAGGTATAAGACTAATCCTATCACTATCAGTCATGGGTTTGTGAAGCTGCTGTCACTGTCAAGTGGCAGCTTCTTACAGATTGTCTTACCCATGTGACTTTCCTAAATTGCTAACATGTCAGATATACATTATAAAGAAAGCAACCTAGATTTATTCTATTTCCAGCTTAAGCAATTCAGCAAATAAAGACTTGACCTTGCTCTTGAATTGATTCGCTTTTGTTTTGCAGTGCTTGAAGCTTCTGTCGTAGTCTTGCAGACTTGGCGCAGCTTAGGGATACTGCAACACGCCTGTTTCTTGAACATTGAAACTGTCACGGGATTTGACTGAGAAAGATACTTAGAACAAGGGTCTTTCTCGAGACAGTTACTTTTGCCACAAAGCTTGCTGTCACAGGAATGTGCTTTTGGTGACAGTAGGAGTTCCCCGCATAGTGGGATGTCGAGGTTTCCAAACTTGCTGTTGAGGGCTAAAGTTGTTGTCGCGTAGTCTTCCGCCAATGTTGCTGTCAGAGTGAATATGCTGTCTTGACTTGCAACATTCTGTCTTCTTGTAATCTTACTGTCGAAACTTTAGGACAGTAACCTTTATTCATGTTGTCATCTAATTATGCATCCTTTGAGGCTTGAACACAGCAAGTGAACTTCTTTCAAATTATACAACTAGAATAACATTACATACTGATTATAAGAACATACTTTGGATGTGACAGTATGTTTTACTTAATTAAAAATTAAGTACATTCAAAGTTAAGTTGTTTTTATGTTATCACCCATAAATCCCAACAATCTCCCCCAATTTGTTTTTATGGAAAATAACAACAAATTTACAATATGTGCTGACAACTTAACTAACAAGATCAGAATGGATTAAGAATTTTTACTTAGCTTGAGATTTCCTCTTCTGCCTTGCTACATCCTCGCTTTTGAGAGCTTCTACCAAGCAACCTCTTAGACCTTCTATAAGAGAAATTTCAGCAGCAGAAACTGTAGCATCCTCTACTTCTTTAATGATCTTCTTTATGGTAGGAGAGAGGAGAGAACCAGCATCCCTGAGATTCAGCCATTGCTCTATATCATATGGATAGGTTCTGAAGTGAAGTTCTTCAAGAATGAGCTTGAATCTACTTCCAGGACAAGCATTGAGAGTCCTTCTCCTTTGCTTGTCCAACTTTGAGTCTTCTCATTTTCTCCCTTCCAATAATTTCTCTATTTCATCAGAACAAATCTGCTCCAAGGGATGAATTGATCCAGCTACCATATACTGTAAATCCTTCAGAATAGTTGTTTTTAGCTTGTGAAAGCTGCAAACATAGATTTCTTCTTTTAGATACTTCATTCTTAGGGGATTTTCCAGCATACATGATTGATAATTTGGAGCTTCACTTTCTGCCTTGTTGGAGACCTTGCATCTTTCCAGTAGTTCAGCTTCCTTCTTATCAAGTTCTGACTTAGTTTGAGAATATTGAGAAGATTCAGGTCTTTTGCTTGGCTTGGGTTCCCTTTCCTGAGTTGGTTGGGTTTGCCCTTCTTCTGTGGGTAAATCCTCAAACTCATAGTACCAGTGGTATGGTATAAGAGAAGGTGGTAGATCAGTGAGAATATCAGCATCATCAAAATCTGCAAAATTGTAACCAAATTTCTGATAGAATTCAGCATCCCTATCAGCCTGATATTTCAGAATATGTTCCATGACAGGCTCTGGAACATCATCATAGCTTTCCATCAACTCTACCATCCTTTCCAAGTAGAAGAAATCAATTCTTCTTTTATCTATTTCCATCATGTTACCACTGAGTGATGTGGCTACAAGATCAAAGTCCTTGTTCATCCTGATAGATCTTGATCATGGCCACCACAGAATGTACTCAGCAACCTCTTGATTAGCATCCAGCTTAATCTCAACACTCTTGATTTCTTTTGATTGCATTTGTTGTACCTTAAGACTGTTGGGAGGTATTGATTGAATTGGCATCTTCAGATTTCTGCCTAATCCAGTGGCCTTTCCTTTCCTGAGCACATGTGCTTTCCTGCAGGTTTCTGTCTAGAAAACCATGCCTTAGCTTTAGCTTTCAGTCTCTTGGGCTTGACAGCAGCTTTGGCTTCATCCTTGACAGAACCTTTCTTGACAGTACCTTTGTCGACAATATCTTCTATGACAGCATCTTCTTTGACATTTTCCTTGTCGACAGTACCTTTGGTGACAGCATCTTTTTCTGCATTTATGCAGTCAATAGCACATCTAAGAATGCTTGCCTCCAAAGCTTCCAGTATTCTTGACTCCTCTTCATCTGTTGCACCAGCATCTTTCTTTTCCTGACTATGAGTTTCTTCATTGCCTTCATTCTGAGATTGAATACCAGTATTCCCAGAATTACTTCCACCAGCATTTCCAGCATTTCCAGCATTTCCAGAAGCTTCACCACCTCCAACCTCATCATCATCATCATCATGAGGAGGTATGTCATAGAGACAGCTTCCACCTTGATCATTTCTTTTAGCATTGGCTCTAGAGATTAGTTCCTTCACTCTAGCTCCCAGTGCCTTGTCTCTCAACACCAGCATTTTGTAGATCTCTTGAACAGCATAAACTCTTCCTGGATTGGCATTTGAACTGAGTATTCCATCTAACACTTTCAGAATTGACTTGGTTTCCATTCTGGATGTGCCAACCAAATTCATGAAGATGTTCCTTCTTGTGTCATCCTTAGTTACAGATCTGTAGAAAACACTTGGTGGATTTGTGTAGACTTCAGGTAGCTTTTGTGTGAGCAGGTTCTGGATTTGCATATCCAATATTTCATTGAATGGTGTTTGAGTTGCCCTGATCTTTCCTTTCAAAGCACACAACACCTTTGCTGGCAGACTCTGCAATAACTGCATTGTGATGAAATAAGATATGCCAGAAGTGAAATAGATACTTACAGCCCATCTTTTCTCATCATTCACCATTACACTGACACTAGTGATTTGATCCTTTAACAGTTTTGTGGTGTTGGTTGGACGGTTGCTTGGAGCATTCATTGCTTCTTCCACCAAACTGCTAAATTCACTGTCATGGTTGAGTAATGTGCTCTCCCTGTAATCCACCATCAAAACATTGGCTTCTTCTTGATCAAATTCAGTGACATTTGACCAAATAATTCCCTTTTGGATGGATTCAGGCAGTTTCCCTTTACCTTTCCCAAGCTTGTTTTGTTCCTCCATTTCTCTCCATTTCTTCTGTAGAGTAGTTTCTTGAGTTTCTGGAGTTGGCTCTCTAATTACCACAGGAGGCAAGATTGGGTGTTTAGATGCAGGTCTTCTTTGCAGTGCATCTTGAGTTGCCTTGGACATTAACACCCTTTCACCATCCATTTCCACTTCAACAAGCTCTTCAGCTTTATCCTTTGGTTGTCCACTGCTTGGTTTGACTTGCTCCCCCTTAGACATTGCTTTCCCTTTAGCTCCCCCTCTGGTCTTCACAGATACTGGCTCCCCCTGAGTTCCACCTGATTCCTGAATAGGCAATGATTCTGATCTTGCTACCTTCTCCCCCTTAGTTGAGTTGGTAGCTACTAGGTCAGTAAGGAACTGGATGGAGAGCTGAGTAGCAGCAAAACCATCAACCACCAGTTGAGAGAGAGAGTCCATCTTGGAGTTCAATGTAGCACACTGTCCTTCTAGAGCTGCAATCCTGTTACCATAAGTAGCAGAGAGGCCACCATACCTTAACCTTCTTGGAGGGGAAGGAAAAGAAAGGGGCTTGGAGGCTATGGGGGTTCTCACACTCTCAGGGTGTTTTTGAGTGATCTCATCACCCCTCACAGATTGAATCTCAAGGCCTAATGCCTGAATAGTGTGGGCTCCCTCAATGTCTCTCTGGACATGCTCAAGTCCCTCTCCTTTTGCCAGCTCATTTGGCTGCCTCTCATTTTTATGCTCACCTCTCTTTTCTTTTATCTCTCTTTTCTTTTGCACACCCTCACTCAACCTAGATGCATGGGTATGAGCAGTACTAACATGCATAGAAGGATTAGATTTAAAATGTACCTTTAAGAGTTTGGCAAGAGGTAGATCATCATCAGAGGCATCCTCAATGATTACAGCATCAAAATTAGGCTGAGAGGACTCGACAACATCTTTGGCAGGAATGTTATTGTCAGTTGGAGTCTGGACAGCAGGTTCTGGCATGACAGCAACTTTGGGAGGTGGAGTGACAGTAGGTTATGTAGTGACAGTATCTTTCTCTCCACCCATGACAGCAGCTGTGTCCAGGACAACAACATTGCTAGTGTCTTTGACAGCAACAGAGGCTGTGACAGCATCTTCCTGAAGGTAAGATGCTCATTGGAGTTCAGACAAAGTGTTGGCTGTTTCATTTTCTGACAAAATACCACTTTGCCCTAGCTCAGTGTTTGGAGGAATGGTGTCCATCTCACTTTGAGAAATGAGTTCTTGTGGACCACTAGATGGGGGCTCATCCATGATTGGAGATGGATGATCAAAACCTGAAGGGTTGGGACTGTCCCCTTCTCTAGGTTGTTGAGAAGAAACAAAAGAATGTGTAGGGAAGGAAGAAGGTGAAAGTGTAGCAGAGAGTGGGGGCTGATTCACAGATGAAACATGTGAACCATCAATAGGAGTAGAGAAATCCTCACTGTGCCCTAACTCACTGTGTGTTTCTTCAAGTGGGGGTATCTCAGGTTGTGAACCATGAGTTTGTGCAGACTCTGTACGGGGTGCCTTGTGAGACAGACCAATTTCAATAGATGCACTTTGTTGAGAAGGCGCATCTAGGGAGGTGTTTGAATCCGTTTCAGTAACTACAGTCTGTTGAGAAACTGCAGCTTGGCTAACAGTGGTTTTGGTCCTCCTAGCTCTCTTCTTCTTAGGCTCAGGGGGAACCACTGGGGGTTCTGTTTGACTACCTTCCTTATTTGCTGCACTAGGTGCAGTGTCTCCCTCTTGACTAACAGAGCGACCACCAACATCAGCTGCTAAGGGCCTTTTTCTGGATTCTGGCAAGGCTTCTCTTTGGGCTTTGGGAAGTCTAGAGGGCCTAGGCTGAGTGTATGGTGTTGAATGTGGGTTAACTGAATTTGGGTCTAATTCAGTTTCATTCACAAGAGTAAAGGAATCATAACCAGAAGGTAATGGATAATCAAGGTTGGACACTTGATCAACCATGTGTTGAGTGAAACAGAGTGGAATGTGTGCATTGAGATCCTGTGATGATAACAGTGTGTGTGTGTGTGTGTATGTGTGTTCTTTTTCAAAACTGAGCAAGCCTCTAAACGAGGGGCAGCATCATTAAAATCACAGAATGAATTAATGCACATCATAAGAAAGCGAGGGTAGATTGATACCTTCTTACCTATGGCAGCTTTGAGGTGTGCCATGAGGAGAGCTCCAACATTCACCTTGTATCCATGGACAAGAGAATGTGTCAGTTTCTTGATGTAGGAGGGTATTCCATTCCAGCCTGTGGACTTGGTAGAGAACACCTTGACCATCACATCAAATATCATGCTCCACTCATTTCTCAGATGTTTCCTATCCATTTCACCAGTTGGATACCATTTGGTAGTCCCCTCTTCGAGAATAGGGCCTGCATACCCAATCTTCAAGAAGAGCTTCTTGAGAGTGTCATCATTGGCAAGTTCAGTAAATTGTTGTCTTGCTTCAAGGGTAATTCCAAGAGCAGTGTTGATGACCTCAACTGTAAGAGTGTATTGTTGCCCAGAGATTGTGAATTGAATACCCGGGTTCACACCCTCAGTTTGAGCAACAGCAGTTTGCCAAAACGCCTCAAGTCTGTCTAAGTCAAGAATGGGGGTTGAGGTGATGGCATAACCGAGATAGGACTTGTTCAAGAAAAACACGAGTCCTTTGAAGCCTTCACCAACATCATTTGGGGAAAAGATGCCAGCAAAGTTTGTTTGAGAGAGAGTCTGTTTGGGGACCATGGAGATTTCAAGAAAAGAAGAAAGTACGAAAGTTGCTTTTTGCTGGAAGAAAGGTATTTTGCCTTGAGTTTGATGAGAAAGAGAAAGATATGTCTGAGTAACTGTGGAATAAATAGGGGTATCTCAAACGTTATGTGCATAAAAAGTGGATTTCAGGAACGTGTCTTAACCCACTCTTAACCACGTGAGTTACTGCACGTTATTCACTGACCAACGTGGGATAAATATCCAATTTCAACGATCCACTATTGTTGACAGTAACCTGTGCGCTAGAAACAATCTGTCAGTAATAAGGGGTGGTGACAGTAGGTTTTGCGCGACAGCAACTATTGCGCAAAAACTTGCTGTCACCGTTAAGCATATGAATGACAGTATCCTTTACAAGTCTGGACAGAAAGTCTTTTCCTGTTGTCAAGAAGGTTGCTGTCAAGAAACACACGACAGTACCCTTCTTAACGACAGTAACTTCGATTGGAAATTGGTTCTGTCATGAACTTATTAGAATGCTTTATTCATACACTTAACTTAATATTGACAAATTATGGATTTAGCAATGTAATCGTTTGAACACAGATATTAAGCAAATTACACAAACAAGTCATAAACTCAGTAACAAAGAAAAACAAGAACTTTTATCATTATTAATAAAATCATTAAAATAGAACATTGAGTACATTATTCTATGATTTTATCAACTAGTTCTAAAGTCTCTGCCTTAATCTCTTCTTCAGAGCGATCTTCTTCCTTGAGAAGTGCCTGAAGCTCTTTCTCTTCTTCCTGAGCCTTGGCCTCCTCTTCCTGTTTCTTTTCTTCATCTATCTCATCGAGGGCATCCAACAGCACCTCGAAGAGCTCCTCAATCTCTTCATTGTAGGGTTCACTATCACACTTCTTTAGCCCAACTTCAATTCCTACTTTGTTTTCCATTATTTACTTTAAAACTGAGAGCAGACTGGTGAAACCTAAGGTTAATTTATAGGCAAAACTGTCTAAGGATTAAAGTCTAATGGTCAACAGTTAGAGTACCCATACAACTACCACAAAAGTAATTAATGGTCGTGTCCTCCTTTAATCCTACAGACTAATGGAAAAAGGTGTGAAAGTCCAATGGAACAGATTTTTATCTCTCAAACTTAACAAGTAACCACATTAATGTCATACACGGTTTAAAAGTATGAGACTGTTACAAAATACTGACATGAAAAGTCAAATCAACACATGTTGTCACATAACAGACATAGACCAAGTAGACAGTAACTTCTCTTGACAGCAGGTTTGAAGTTGCTGTCATGAGCTTCAATAGAGAATTTGGAATTATAGAAAACTGAGTAAATCAACATACCAGGTTCAGCATTCCCAATTCACTTACCAACCTGTTGAAGGTTGCTTCATCCAATGGCTTAGTGAAGATGTCAGCAAGTTGCTTGTCAGTTGGGACATAGATCAGCTTCACAGTTCCTTGTTCAACATGCTCTCTGATAAAGTGATGTCTTATATCAATGTGCTTTGTCCTAGACTGTTGAACTGGATTGTCTGAAATGGCTATGGAACTAGTGTTGTCACAGTAGATAGGAATTTCACTTAACACTAGACCATAATCCAGAAGTTGATTCTTCATCCATAGAATTTGTGCACAGCAACTGCCTGCAGCAATATACTCAGCTTCTGCAGTTGAGGTAGAAACTGAATGCTGCTTCTTGCTAAACCATGAGACCAATCTTCCACCAAGAAATTGACAGCTACCAGTAGTACTCTTTCTGTCAATCTTGCATCCAGCATAGTCTGAGTCTGAGTAGCCAATTAGATCAAATCCAGTGTTCTTGGGATACCAAAGACCTAGGTTAGGAGTGCCTTTTAGGTATCTAAAGATTCTCTTGATGGCTACTAAGTGAGACTCCTTTGGATCACTTTGAAACCTTGCACAGAGACATGTAGCAAACATGATGTCAGGTCTGCTAGCAGTTAGGTATAGGAGAGATCCTACCATGCCTCTATAGGTGCTTGAGTCAACTTTCTTCCCTTTAGGATCAAGATCCAGACTAGTTGAGGTGGACATTGGTGTCTTTGCAGGTGATGAATCTTCCAAGTTGAACTTTCTGAGAAGTTCCTTGATGTATTTAGCTTGACAAATGAAGATTCCATCAGATTGTTGAAGAATTTGTAATCCCAGAAAGAATGACAATTCTCCCATCATACTCATGAGAGAGGAAAACTTCTCACACAGCCTCTCATTTGTTGAACCAAAAATGATATCATCCACATAGATTTGTACCAGAATGATGTCCTTGCCATGGTGTTTGTAGAAAAGTGTCTTGTCCACAACTCTTCTAGTAAACTGATTGTCCAAGAGAAAAGTGGAAAGTGTGTCATACCAAGCCCTGGGTGCTTGCTTTAGTCCATACAAAGCTTTGAAGAGTTTGTATACAAAATCATACACTTCAGCATCCTCAAACCCTGGTGGCTGTTCAACATACACTTCTTCTTCCAATTCTCCATTTACGAAGGCACTTTTGACATCCATCTGAAATACTTTGAAGTTGCAGTGTGCAGCATAGGCTAGAAAGATTCTTATAGCTTCAAGTCTTGCAACAGGTGCAAATGTCTCATCATAATCTATTCCCTCATGTTGACAGTAACCCTTAGCTACTAGCCTTGCTTTGTTTCTTGTCACTGATCCATTTTCATCAAGCTTGTTTCTGAAAACCCATTTGGTCTCAATGACTGACTTTCCCTTAGGTCTTGGAACCAGCTTCCATACATTGTTCCTTTCAAACTGATTTAGCTCTTCTTGCATGGCTATCACCCAGTCAGAATCCAACAATGCTTCATCAGTTGTCTTGGGTTCCATTTGAGACAGGAAGCATGAAAACATGCTGTCAGCAGAGACTTTGTTCCTTGTCCTCACTCCAGAATTAGGGTCACCAATGATGAGGTCACTTGAGTGATCCTTGTTCCACTTGGTGATTCTGGGCAAGCTACTTGACTGAACAGGAACATTTGCTTCAGTTTGTTGAGTTGAATGATCACCAATCCCAGTGTCTTCACCATGTTCTTCATTGTCTCCAGAGTCACCACTGTTATGAATGTTAGAGGTTATGGTCTGTGACTGAGCTGGAGTTTGGTTGACAGTAGTGGTATTGACAGTATCTTTATCAACTTCAACAATTTGAGTGAAGCTAGGTTCTTCATCCACAATTTACTCAGCTTCCAAGTATCCTTGATTCTCAAATCTGAATGTCTGTATCTTTCCTTCTTCATGCAGTCCTGGAAACTTGGTTCATCAAATGTGACATTAACACTTTCTTCAATAATCATGTGTTCCATAACATAAACTCTGTAGGCAGTCCTTTCTGTGTTGTAACCCATGAATAGTCCTTCAAAAGCCTTGGTGTCAAATTTTCCTTTCTTCTCATGGTTATCCTTCATCATAAAGCATTTGCTCCCAAACACATGAAAATATTTGACAGTAGGTTTCTTTCCAGTTAACAGACAGTAAGGTGTACTTGCATGAGTTTTGTTGATCATGGTTCTGTTCTGAGTATAACATGTTGTGTTGATAGCTTCAGCCCAGAAATATGTTGGCAGTTTGGCATCATGCAACATAGTTCTAGCTGCTTCAATTTGAGTCCTGTTCTTTCTCTCTACAACTCCATTCTGCTGTGGAGTTCTTGCAGCAGAGAATTGTTGTACAATTCCTTCATCTTTACAGAAATTTCCAAGAGTGGCATTTCTGAATTCTGTACCATTGTCACTCCTCAAGATTTGAACTTTTGAGTTTGGAGTTCTATCAAGAACTCTGACTTGATCAATGATCACTTGAGCAGCTTCATCTTTGGATTCAAGAAACTTCACCCAAGTGTACCTTGAGTAATCATCCACCATAACTAAGGCATATCTCTTCTTTGCCATTGATGGTACATTGACTGGTCCAAAGAGATCCATGTGAATCAACTTGAGTGCTTCTATGTTGGTGTTCAATTGCTTGGATTTGTGCACAGCTCTTCTTAGTTTGCCCATTTGACAATCTTCACACAGTCCTTCTTGACAGAATTGCTGTTGGGGCAAACCTCTCACTAACTCCTTCTTCATCAGAATATTCATTGTCTTGAAGTTGAGATGTGAGAGCTTCCTGTGCCAAAGCATACTGTCACCAACAGTAGCTTTACTGTAAAAACAGTAAACCTTATCCTTCTTTGTTGAATTTAAGTCAGCAAAAAACAAGCTTCCTTTTCTAACCCTTTTAGAGAGAGGCTACAATTCTTCTTGTGATAGATGTTACACAGCATCATGTCAAAATCAACCTTGAATCCCCTGTCACTGAATTGGCTGACACTGAGTAGATTGTGCTTCAATCCATCCACAAGAGCAATGTCTTCAATGACAACATTTCCAATTTCCAGACAGCCATATCCCACTGTGTAACCCTTGCTGTTGTCTCCAAAGGTTATGATTGGGCCAGCTTTCTAAACATAATGTGATAGCATGGTTTTATCACCTGTCATGTGTCTTGAGCAACCACTGTCAATGATCCACATGACTTGATCTTTCTTCTTGCCCTGCAAAACAGAATGTGTCTAAGATGCATATGGTACCCAATCCTTGTTGGGTCCTGCAGTTTCAGTGTCTCCTGAGTTTCTTTCAGTCATAAAATCACAAGCATATTATCAGTAATCTCCTGTTTGACTTCTCTTTTCATCCACTTAGGTTTAGAATTGGACTTGGTCCTTTTCTTAGTGGATGGAGCCTTTTTGCTGTTGCCAGCAGGCTCAGAAGTCTCAACAGTGTTTATGTATGAACATTTTTCAGTAGTGAGAATAGGTAAGTTAAAGCATGTACTCATGGCAGTGATTTTGCATGGCATACATTCAATGTTATTACAGACACTCATAGTTCTATGCATAAGGGGGGTTCTGTGTAAGTTACCATTGAGTTCAGTTGCATTGATATTATCCTCAATTGGTTTCTTACAAACATGTGTTAAGTGATAAGTAGATCCACAGTTATTGCATAGTTCCTAGAAGCACCTCCAACATTAGTGTATCCATTTCCTTTGTTGACTCCTACCTTTCCATTCCTATTCTTAGACTTGGGAGTTACTGGATTGACAGTATGTTCAGAAGTTGCTGTCGAACTTTCCTTGACAGTATCTTTTATTCCTACTGTCTTGATATAAGGTTTTAAAGTTGCTGTCTTGGAACCATTCTTGACAGTATCTTTGGAAGATTCTGTATTGCCAACTGTGACAGCATCTTTTGAACTTACTGTCTGATTGCTTGGTAAGTTTACTGTCTTGGGGATTGTGACAGTATCCTTTCCATCCTTGAATGTGCTGTCAACACCTTCATCCTCATCAAGAATTTCTTGTTTGATGAGCATGGCTTCTTCATCAAACTCAATTTCTGCAGCTTTGAAAATGGGAGTTTTAACTTTCTTGAGAATGGTGGGTTTGACAGCAGCATTTCCAGGACAATCTTGAATCACAGTTTCCTTTCCAGGTCTTCTACCATATGAAAAACCTATACCAACTGACTGATTTTCTGTATGCTTATCATTGTAATCCTGAACTATCTTTGATGAGTTTTTATAAGCCTTGATTTTAAATTCATTTTCAGCAATCTCATTTCTCAGGAATTCCTCAACCTCTTTAGCACATTTCAATTCATTTTTAAGTTTAGCATTCTCCTAAGCTAAAGAGTCTAGTGAACTGGTTTTAAGAACAAGAGATTCATTTTCAGACTTTAGTGTTTCATTTAGCTTACTCAGCCTAGTGATCTCCTCATTGGCAGCAGATAAGCTAGTATAGACATTGAACATTTCAGCACTTAAGTCTTTAATGGTTTTCTTATACTCATCAATGGACATATCAAGTAAGACAAGTGAAGGTACTTGACTTGAAGATGTTGATGTTACTTCATCAGTGCTAGCCATCAGAGTTAGGTTGACATATTCTTCTTCATCTTCATCATCAGACTCATCCCAACACTTTCCTTCAGCCACATAGGCTCTACCTTGATTCTTCTTAGAGTATCCACCAGTTTCTTTCTCAAATCTCTGAACCTGTTTGGGTCTTTTGCACTAAGTAGCAAAATGACCAGGTTCACCACAGTTGTAACACTTGAATTTAGATCTATCCACAAATCCAGTCTTGTATCCTCCTTTGAATGAACTTCCCACAGCAGCCTTTGATGAGCTTCCCTTGGTGAACTTGGATGTTTGGCCTTGGGGCCTGAATGACCTATCCTTCTTGAACCTAAAGTTCTTGAACTTTTTGGCCATGTAAGCCATAGTAGGATTATCCATGCTTTCCAGTTCCTCCATTGTGTAGAATTCTTCATCTTCCACATCCTTGAGCTGTAGTACTACTTTCTCATCATCTTCAACAACCTCTTCTATCTTCAAGGATTGTACAGGGGTTGGTTGTGTGATTTGTAGTGCTTCACTAGGTTGTGTGATCCTTGGCACTTGTGCTACTAGGGCACTTGACATGTTAGCCATCTTGTTCCTTGTTCCACTTTGTATGGCTCTCTTTTGAAAGAGTTCAAGTTTATAAGATTTCAGAATGCCATAAAGTGTCTCAAAGGTTATATTGTTGAGATCTCTTCCTTCTCGTATGGTTGTTGTCTTGTGTTCAAGATGATCAGGCAGTGTAAGCAAGAACTTGACATTCAATTCTTTTCTGTCATAGTACTTGCCATGTATCTGCAGTTCAGTTAAGAGCTTACTGAACCTTTCAAACATGGAAGTTAAGTCTTCACCAGGCTTGGCCATGAATGCCTCATATTGAGATATAAGTATTTGCCTTTGGTTGCCCTTAACTTCTTCACTTCCTTCACAGAGTAAGGCTAACCTGATCCACATCTCCTTGGCTGATGTGCAACTTATCACACTTCCACACATGGCTTTATCCAACGTGAGAGAATCGAGCAAGATGAGTTGCAAGTGATCATCTAACACCATTTTCTCCTTCTCAGGTTCCAAAATTTCCGAGGGATCTTTGGGAACCCAATGTGCAGGAATGATTTCACCATTTACTGTTGTGGCTTCAATTTCCTTCCTTGGTATGAAATGACCATTCTCGAGTATACCTGGGTATAGTGGATTCGCAGCTTTGATAAACAACAAGATTTTTCTTTTCCAAATGCTGTAGTTTTCTTTATCAAAAGTTGGGATCTTGATACTGTTTGATTTCTGCATTGTCGTCGGGATCTCAGATATGTATGTTAATCTGATGGCTCTGATACCAGTTGTTGGTCCTTGTGTATTGCAGAAGGGGGGGGGGGATGAATGCAATACTGATAAAATTAAATCTCAGTTTCAACAACCAAAACTAAGATTTTAATGTTATCAATAATATGTATGCATTCACAAACAGTGTAATCGAGAAGACAGGATTCACAAAATAAATGTTTTATTTATTTTTCAAAGTGTTGCTACAACCTCAAGAGAGAATTCTTGAGCTACAGTTTTTTTCTTCAAGACACTTGCTTGTCTTCGTTACATATCTAGAATGAATTGACAATAGGTATAAGACTAATCCTATCACTATCAGTCACGGGTTTGTGAAGCTGCTGTCACTGTCAAGTGGCAGCTTCTTACAGATTCTCTTACCCATGTGACTTTCCTAAATTGCTAACATGTCAGATATACATTATAAAGAAAGCAACCTAGATTCATTCTATTTCCAGCTTAAGCAATTCAGCAAATAAAGACTTGACCTTGCTCTTGAATTGATTCGCTTTTGTTTTGCAGTGCTTGAAGCTTCTGTCGTAGTCTTGCAGACTTGGCGCAGCTTAGGGATACTGCAACACGCCTGTTTCTTGAACATTGAAACTGTCACGGGATTTGACTGAGAAAGATACTTAGAACAAGGGTCTTTCTCGAGACAGTTACTTTTGCCACAAAGCTTGCTGTCACAGGAATGTGCTTTTGGTGCCAGTAGGAGTTCCCCGCATAGTGTGCTGTCGAGGTTTCCAAACTTGCTGTCGAGGGCTAAAGTTGCTGTCGCGTAGTCTTCCGCCAATGTTGCTGTCAGAGTGAATATGCTGTCTTGACTTGCAACATTCTGTCTTCTTGTAATCTTACTGTCGAAACTTTAGGACAGTAACCTTTATTCATGGTGTCATCTAATTATGCATCCTTTAAGGCTTGAACACAACAAGTGAACTTCTTTCAAATTATACAACTAAAATAACATTACATACTGATTACAAGAACATATACTTTGGCTGTGACAGTATGTTCTACTTAATTAAAAATTAAGTACATTCAAAGTTAAGTTGTTTCTATGTTATCACCCATAAATCCCAACAATGAGTCATAGCCTTTATCAACAAGGAAAAAACTTATTCAGCAAGAAATACAATGTTTATCCATCATCAAAAAAGAGACTTATTAGCTAAGACTCCTAAACCTACCATAAATATGAGGCTCCAAACGCCTATGGACATTATCAGAACTACGTCTTTGGCTTGATTCTCAATTACGAATTGAGATACGTACCGATTTAGTCTCGAAACATAAGTGCAGCCATTAAAGCTCGAAGCTCTCTAACCCTAGCATTAAATTCGCAAGCTCAGTTTTTATTCCATAACAAATTAATATAATTAAAACACTTCTAAAAATATCATGGGCAGTTACTTTTTTAATTAAAACATGTTAGTTTTTCTATTTGCCCTAATTATTTGCCTTTTAACAATTGAAACATTTTTTTCTAACAATATATACTTCTTTTTCAAAAATATCACGGACAATTATTTAAATTAAAATATATTACCTTTTATATGAGTTCTCACTAAAATCTCTATTTTTCAAAAATATCAGGTGCATCCCTTATTTATTTATTTTAAAACATATTTTAATACTTTTAATTATTTAAAAAAACTCATGCCAACGTATATTTTTACTTTTTTCTAACAAAATTTACTCATTTTCCAAAAATATTACGTACAATTACCTTTAAATTAAAACATATTACATTTTATATTTATTTTCACTAAAATCTTTCTTTTTCAAAAATATCATGTGCAACCCTTATTTATTTATTTTAAAACATATTTTAATATTTTTAATTATTTAAAAAAGCTTACCTATTCTAAAATGCCAGACTTTTTTTTATCACAGACAATTAATATAATTAAAAAACTTCTAAAAATATCACGAACAATTACTTTTGTTAATTAAAACATGTTAGTTTTTCTATTTTCCCTAATTATTTGTCTTTTACAATTAAAATACTTTTTCTAACTTAGCAAAAAAAAAAATACTTTTTTCTAACAAAATCTACTTCTTTTTCAAAAATATCACGGACAATTATTTAAATGAAAACATATTACCTTTAATATTTTTTCTCAATAAAATCTCTATTTTTCAAAAATATCAAGTGCAGCCCTTATTTATTTATTTTAAAACTTATTTTAATACTTTTAATTATTTAAAAAAGCTCATGCCAACGTTTTTTTTTACTTTTTTCTAACAAAATATACTCATTTTTCAAAAACATCAAATTAGACTCCCCAGTTAAGAATAGTACTGAACTGTGTCAGAGCTCTTGAGTTTATCTACAAACATACAAAACCATGTGCAACACCTAGTGATTCCAAATGCAGTAACATTCTCTTATATCAAAATGTTGAAGATAAAATTTGTGATATTGGATAGGCTAAGACAGGCTCCAACAAGATCAATGGGAAAATTTCTACACGCATGATAGGGGACCACCGTATATATGGCTATAGAATGAGTATTCCAATATTTGTCACACATCCCTTACCAACTACACCCAGTTAATGTAAATTTCACGATACCAGGCAGAAGTTCCCATCACACATTTGCTTTATAAATCACAAGTCTTGGCTCAGAGATTCTATTCTTTAAACTAATAGTCCCCTAAAACAACTCAGTTGTCATCAATGAATCACCAAAGAAATCGACAGATCTTCTATAAGGCCAAGGTTTCAAAATCTTAAAGTCCTTAACCTCTTATACCCATAAGCTGGCAGGTGTTCCAAAATTATGTTGGAGAGAAATAGATAGCACAAATGGTAGATCCAGCTCAAGCATGGTATCCCAGAAAGACTAAAATTCAGGCCGGTTCATATTTACATCACTATTATCATCATATACTAAAAAGATTCAAAGTGCGTACTTGTAACGGTTCCTCTATGGTCATATACAGATAGCTGCTACTGTGGCCAAGTGCACGCAGACAGAAACTGATTACCGCGTCCTTCCGGTTCTTCTAGATCCAACCAAAGAATATGTCCAAGGCCCTAAGGTGAGTCATCGGGAAATGCATGATCCATCTGTTGCATCAACGAGAGAAATTCTAAGGTGCATTGTATAACTTCAAGACCAAATTCAATAGGCGATGAACAGATTACTGTAAATTACTCTAAAATACATGAATTATAGTATAACATAATGCTCCTTGCATTTATATAGTTTGACTGGTTACAGCATTGATTATATTATTAGAAAAAAGTAGTAACATTTAAATAAAGCAGCTTAATAGTCTGTTCAGAAGAAATACGTACCAATGACCAAGTAAAAATGCTGTGAACTCTGGATATGAAGGCATCTCCTGAGCAGGCATAGTATGAGAATGGCTGATTTTAGGTCTTTGGGTTTCTAAAATTTGATTCTGTAATCAAGAAAAAATATTTACCTCATAAGCTTGATAAAGTCTATCTAATACTTAAGGTATAGCTATAATGTTTTAGAGTTAAGTAGTTAACTGCAAACAGACAAGATTATATTGCTTTACTCTATTTATGAAGTCAGTGGCAGAACCAGATAATCAATTCAGGGTGGGCACAACTTGCGAGTGCAAATTAAGTCAGATCAATTGTATAAAGTTAACTATAACTCGACCAGATTTTGGTTTAAAAATAGGTACCAGCAGACATATGTATATACATATATTAAATAAGTTAAATAGATCTTTATAATAATCAGAATTCACAATAAATCATAAAAGAAAACTAGTAGATGGTAAAGTATACTAGTAGGAGTCGTCTTGATTTTTACTATTAAGCTTATTAGATAGCTTAATCGTAGATTATCGATTTTTTGTTTGACACAAAAGGATATGGAAATACGAAGAGCCTTTCAAGATTCACGAACGTATAATAAATTCGATACGGCGCATATTAGACTAAAACAGCTATTTTGGGATCAACTGATATTCCAACAAATGATTATCTAGAAACTTTGATGCTTCAAAAGATTGATAATTGAAGAAGGGTTTACCTCTGCATTGGGTGCGAAATATCTTATGCTGCTCAGGACTGTGTATTGTATGGTGGACTGAAATCTTGAGAATGCATTGTTTTGTCCTTGCTTCAGCAACTTCTTGATAGTGATATGAAATCAATGCTGACAGTTAACGAGAGAAAAACTGAAATATATAAAATCATATAAGTTTAAAATTCCCTTTTCATTGAGAATATTAAGGTTTGAGACTTTGAGTAGTTTGCATGACAGTAATTTATTATAGAATAATATCTTGGAATGAAAATTTAAAATACATATAGTTAAAATAGCAAAAACTTATTTAGCAAAAAAAAAAATAGCAAAAACTCGCAAGAGAGCTTTGAGAAAGTACCTTAAGATCCTCTGGAGTTTTGTATTAGATTAAGCCTTCTTTGTCTGCGGATGTATTTCTTCCATTCCATTTGAAAATCGTATCCTCCAGGACAGCTCATGTCTTTCATTTCGCGAAACATTTCACGAGCTCTCTCTACCTTCCCCAACACATAATAACTATCAATCAGAATTCTGTAAGTGACTGAATCAAGAGCAATTTTCTTTCTTCTCATGACATCCACCAACATATCAGCATCATCAATACGCTGTGCCTTGCAATATCCATCAATAAGACATGTATAAGTAACAACACTAGGAGCATGACCTCTTTGCGACATTTCTGTGAAAATTTTAAAGGCCTCTGTCATGTCTCCAAATTTGCTGAACCCTGATATAACTGATGTATAAGTAACCGTGTCTGGATTCATTCCCTTTATAATCATATCGTTCAGTAGTTTACGGGCTTTACGCATTTCACGCCTAGCAGAGTATGTTTGAATGAGAATCGTATATGTAACTCTGTCAGGAGTAATCCCGGTTTGCAGCATCTTTTCATGTAACCTGAAGACCTCCTCGTGATCAAGTTTTTTAGCATAACCATCTAACAAGGTACCATAAAGAACAACACCAAGGGATACATTCCTCTTAATCATTAGAGCAACAATCTGCAAAGCTCTTCCCGGTTCACCTTCTTTGCAAAGCCTGTTTATAACTTCATTGTAGGTATACTTGTTAGGAATAATGTCTCGATCATACATCTCGTCCAAAAATTGCAAAGCTTCCTTTAGACGCCCTTCATTGCAGTACCTCAGAGTAACAGAATTGCAAGTCACTATATCAGGCTGTACACCTACCTCTTCCATAATTTTAAAAAAGTCAAGAGTAGCTTTCTCCAAAACGAACTTGCAAGTATCCACAATGAAACTCCTATTAGGAGTCCAATTATTTCTCATCATCTCCTCCATAAGTTTAGGGTCATATTCAGAATCACCTTGTACACAACACATGCGGATCAAGATATCATATGAATGATAGTCAAAGTTATAACCACAATTATCAGGGTTGTAGAATATATTGACTAAAGTATCCGTGTGTCCAATATTGCAAAGAGCTACTACAATCGCACTGTAGCATATTGGCGATGGTTTTATGCCAGTACATTCCATATCTTTGATTAAAGCAAAACCTTTTTCAAGATTTCTGTTTCTGCAAAAACCATCGATTAGTACGCTATAACTACCCAAATCTGGTGGAACTCCACAGCTCTTCATCTCTTCCAAGACCCTCCAAGCTTCATCTAGTTTACCTTTTTCACAAAAACTACGAATAACAGCATTAAAACAGTAAGTATTGAGAGGCTCATTCCTGCATCCCAGTCCACGTATGTAATCTAATGCAAGTTCATGACCTCCAGCTCTACAGAGTCCAGAAACATATACGCAGTATGTCACAACACTTGGTTCAATCCCGCTCTTCTCCATCACTTCGAGTATAGTAGTGGATGTTTCCATATTTACTGTTTCCCGTTTACAGTAATAGCTCATAATAATTGTATATGTATAGACGCAAGGTGTAGGTCCAGTGTTTCCCATCTCATCAAACAAAGAGAACATATATTCAACCATGCCTGCCTGTGCCAAACACTTAAGCAGGAAATTGCAGGAGAAAATATTTGGCATAAGTCCTCTTTCCTTACTCTGCCTAAACACACCAACCGCATTTTCAAGCATGGAATTCGATGCGAAAACCTTAATAAGTACACCCGCTAAAAGACTCAAACTAGTAGCATCATTTGTCGAATCTAGCAAATCAATGAACAAACAAGACATATCCAAGTTCCAATCTCGATAGTAGTAGACAATATCTCTAAGAAAAATAAATACTTCATTTTGCATTCCTGCCAACGCAAATATATGTACAATAGTCCTAAAGTGATTCATCGATCTATCAAAACCATAATTCTTGCTACAACCCCAAAAACTAATTTGTCTTGCAGCACTCATATTCAATGTTTTAATTACTCTGCCAACCATCAAAAATAGTTTGCGCTCTCGTCGCCTTATCAAACCATCACTTTGCTTTCCTACATAATTATCTACCCTTCTATCTGTAACAGGCATTACATCAAACACATCATCAGCATTCACCATTGCTAAACAAGCACTATAATGCATCCTAGAAAAGCAATTGTTTCTTATCAAGACTTGATTTTGAAGTATACCCAGTTCATAAACAACCTTAGAAACCACATTAGACAAATTTCTGGGAAAAAAGAACATACCCATGAAGTAAAAGATGTATATAATGTTCCATACCAATGTCTAAGCTACCCCACTTTTCTTGAATCAGAAAAACTTGAAAATTGGCTACACCAACATTGAAACACAAAGATTATGAGTGATAAGCACATCAAAAAGCTCAAGTCTTATTATATTTTTACAGAACTTGAACTATCCAATAAAATTGTATGGTTGTTTGGCAACTAAAATCTTAAGTCTTTTTGTTTGAACAAGCGATGGTACAAGTGAAACTGATAGTTGGGTCGAATGTGGGTTTGGGTTGTAAAACCCTACTAAAATCTCCGGCCTTTGTTCAACTGGTTTGTACTAAACCCTCTGTCCACATAAATCTCGAATTTTGAATTTTATTTGGGGTAAGAAAATCAATTTACTTAATTATGAAATCAGTGTTAAAAAAAATAATCGGTAAACAAAAAATTACGGAATATTCTAGGTACTCAAAATTGATCCTCAACTATTTCTCAAATGTTGACATGGGGTACGTATAATTGATAATTTTTCTAATAATAATATGATATTTTGTGTGCATATTTATACATTTATAAATTAAAATTCGCCATGTGTAATGTCACAATATTTGAAAAATGTCTTGGGTAAAAGTTTTGGGGTACGTAGCGATACTTAAAAATTATATTAACAGAGAGACGGTGATTATGTGCCAAAATCCGGTTAAAAGCTAATTTTTATGAAAATTAGTTGACTAAGCCGTATTTCGCGGTATAACAATTCTTTTGAATTTTTTTTACTCCTTCCATCCCCTTTTATGCGAGATACTCTTCTTTTATGGATGTCTCAAAAAAAGATGAACGTGCTCTTTATAATACTAACTAGCATAAAAATCCGTGAAAGACACGAGCTGCTAACTTAGATTCTGTTTTTAAACTAAACTACGCATTATCAATGTCATTTGACATATATGATTGTATATTTTTTATGTTCATAGAGTTTTTATTATTAATGTTATGACTATACTGTACTTGCTTAAATATATTCAAGTTTATAATTTGAAAACTAATACGAGTAGTTTTGATAAATCATGTATGTTTTAAATTTTGTTGTGGATCATAGAATAGAATTAGAGTGTTCTATGAATGTTTTCTAATTAAGACGACATTTTTAAAATTATAATCCTAGAATTTTTCCAGTTCTTCAAAAATGATGCATTCATTTAGTTCATCTCCGACAATATTCAAGATAAAAACTAAATAGCCTTCAAGATGTTGTAGTATGAGATTGTAGGTTTTAGTACTGATTTTACTCAAAAACCTTCCTAAATCTTCTAATACTCTACTTAGGCCTTGTGTTTTCAGTTCTTAAAACTTTCTTTGTAACTCTTTTATGTCTTTTCTTCTGACCTCTTGATTTTAAGCATTTTTTACCTTTATTTTTCTTCCCCTGTCTATCTAACTTTCAGAACATAGGACAATGTAGCTAATTGACTTAAGTAGAACTACCTTGTGCCAAATCATTCTATTATTAAGTACGTTTGATACCATTTCGATGTGTTTCAATTCTTCCAAACAAATAAACTTTTTTTTTAACTCTGAACTTGAGAATTGATCAATTATGGCTGGATAAATATTTTTTGTTTATATCATCGTAAGTTAAAATTGCTCATATGTCTTCTGAGTTCTGTCCGTGTTTTGACAACAAATTCATCCTTTATTTTTTTCAAAATACAACTTCATCCAGGGAAATATCTTTACTAATTAAAACACAGGTCATTTTTCTAGCAATTAACATAAATTTCTATTCTTTGCGATTAATTTTTTTTTTCTAGGTATGGTTGCACATTTTTTTTTGTCCGTTACAATGTACTTACTTTAATTTATATAGATAATTTGATTAATCAGGGACTATAATTTTAAATAACCTGGTCTGTATAATGTGATTTGATCTGATCATAATGTATGATATGCAATATCATTTTTTTTAAAATTTGTTATGAACTATATATTTTAATTTGTTTATTGTTTATTTTTATTATCTCCTCTTTTACAATATTTTGACTCAAAACAAATAGTTTTTCATATTTTTGACTCAATATTTATGTTTTTCATATATATATATATATATATATATATATATATATATATGTGTGTGTGTGTGTATTAATTCAATTTCAAATAACTAATTATTTTCTTTCATAAAATTAATTTAAAATTCATTTGATAATAACAAAAAATGTGTCATATATATAATGCATCCAATCTAATTATAAATTTGGTCACTTCTATTATATATATATATAGGCTATTGATCAAATACAAACCTTTTTTAAAATACAAACTAAGAACCAATCTAAACCCTTAGATTAATCTAATCTAATGGCCCCCCCTATATGCACAACACACAACTAAAATACACCTTCCCACACACAGTCACGCCTATTCCCCTCCGTTTTTAATTTGACTTTTCTCGTCAATCGGAGAGTTTTTTTTTAAATCCGACTTCACCGTATTTTTCTCCATCTCCCAACGATCAATTTGAATACTATATTTGATATATTCCGACGATAAATCACTATTTATGCTTGCGAGAATCACTAAAATGTTGGTGATTCCTGTAAAAATAAATAGTGATTTCTGCGTAAATGTAGTGACTTTTTCTCCAGATCTATACGTAAATTACAGATTTTGTATCGTAAAATCACTAAATTTATACGTATATAAAAATAAATAGCTAGATCTATGCTGAAATCACTATTTATTCTTACAGAAATCACTAAAATTATTTAGTTTGTAGTTTGTAGTCTAAGAGTGGTTTGTATTGGAGCAAACATATATATATATATATATATATATATATATTGTATGATTAAAACCGAAACATTGAATGTTTGATAGTCGGTCGATACGGTTCTCATATTTTGATATTTGTATTTTAGTTCTTTTAATTTTAATACTTTATTTAATTTATTCAAAATATAGTTTGGTAATCGGTCGGTCAATACGACATTCATATTCTGATATTTGCACTTTAGTCCCTTTTCTTTTGCAATTTGACCTTAATTTATTAAAAACAACAATTTTAATTAAATATATTGTTAAACACAAAACTCTTAAAACACAATTTAATCACGCTCAAACAGAAACACACACATCAATTCAACATTAAGTTCAAAAATCACATAAAAATATTCAAATTTAAGATGAACTTCAAACAAAATAAATATAAATGTTAAATAAGAAGAATATGAATGTCGTATGCATCACACTGACTCTATACTTGTAGTATAGATAATAACAAATAATTGTAAATATCATGTATATATGTTATCAATATGTGCTATTTAACAATGATTATTGTGCGATAAATAAAGTAATCCTCGTTCAAGGATTGAGGCG
Organism: Heracleum sosnowskyi; assembly: GCA_030848705.1. Taxonomy (NCBI): domain Eukaryota; kingdom Viridiplantae; phylum Streptophyta; class Magnoliopsida; order Apiales; family Apiaceae; genus Heracleum; species Heracleum sosnowskyi. Next base: position 45,745,778 of record CM061244.1, read on the forward strand.
GGTTCGACAAATGAGTTCATGTTCGGAGTCTCCTCGACCCCGAAGTGACCGATCGCCCATACCTAAATTATTGTCTAATCTGTACATATGTTTTAACACTAATTTCATTAATTTAAAAATAAATAAGTCATAAATATGTAAATAAACTACTTGTAATATGTTATTTATGTTATATCAATGTTTAATAATACGTTTTATATATTAAATATTTGAATAATTCAAATATATTGCGCAGTACAAAAAAAGTTTGACTCTGATGTAAAAAAATAGAATATATTATAGTTATCGATACATGTACAAAATATTTGTTTAGTTAAAAGAAAGATAAAAAGAATCACACATAATATTGTTTTTAAAACTTAATATTAATATTTTATAAGATTGGTAGTATATATGATTTTGTATGATATTTTAAGTATTAAAAAAATAAAGTTTAATAAATATTATAAATCACCTTAATTTTTACTCAAAAAATTAAATAATAATAAATATAGGATAAGAAAGATGTGAGGTTTATGTCATATGATTTTTAGCTCAAAATCAAAAAGAATCATGTAGCTCAATGGTTATAAGGATGACTTCTTTAGCGAATGTCAGAGGTTCGATCCCTGACTAAAACATTATTTACTTAAATTTTTTCTTTAGATAAGAGAGTAGTGGCATGACATGTAATTTTGTAATATGTAAGGGTAAAATGGTAATTTCATGGGGGGTTTATTGGCTCAAATGCCCATAAATTATCCCATTGTTCTCCTTAGAAGAGAGATTTAAGATAATTATATTCACTCATTCATTGTCTTTTTAAATGTGGGGTGTAAATGAAAGTTGGTGGAGTTAACCGTAACTTTTTTAAACACATGTAATATTGATTGGTTCATATAAATTCGGAAAAAGAGGATAAATGTTAATATAAAAATTGAGAAAATGATATAGATAATATCATATAAATTAGTGAAACACGTTTTTTAGATCGACACCCACTATAATAAATATATAAATAAATAAAAAGTAATATGTTATAACAAAAATTTTAATTAGAAACCAAAGCCTTAAACTTTATCCCTTCATATTATTACTAAATTACTAATTTCTTGACAATTCTCAAATATCAGAATAAAAATTTTTAAATACGTGAATTAAACTTCCTTCTTTAAGTCCTATTTTTTAGAAAAGAAAGTCAAAACCTTTTTGAAGCTGTATAAAATAAACCTGTTAGGTCCCGATAAGTTTGTAGAAGGGGGTTGAATACAAACTATACCGTTTTATCGAATTTGTTCTTTTTCTGATAATATAATTTTAAGAATAAATAATTGCGGAATTTAAATAAAACAAAATTCAAGTTAAATATAACTTATATTAAACTTGAAAGGTGTTACAAATATTGTACGGATTACAAAGATTGAATCTCAAACTAATTAAAACAAATCTAGAATAAATTCGACATGAACTTATCTATACTTGTAATAAAAAGATAGAACGATAAATAATAGTTCGAGATAATTTCTAGGGATAAAGATTCGCTAGATAGTCAAAGCAGTACAAGTAAATGATTTCCAGTGGTTCAGATATAACAATCAAGACTAGAAATAATTAACTTGAATCAAAGGATTTGTTCGGCAGTGTTTTGAGCTTTGACAAAAACTTTTCTTTGTTAAGATATTATGTTATGTTGATAAGTTGCTATCTTGATCTTTTCTTTTTGTGTTAATCCACTTGCTAACTGCACGTTTCTTTTCTCCAGAATGACTATCAAATTAGGCTGGCATGACTACCATATTAAGCCTGGAATGACTATCAAATTTGCTTGGTATGACTATGAGAATATTAGAAATGAATTAGAATGACTACCATTAGAATTGGAATGACTATCGGGATGACTATCCTTGATAGTCATTCCAGTTCATTTTTATGATAAAATGACTTGGGATGACTATCGGGATGACTACCCTTGATAGTCATTACATTTCATTTATCATAGTCATTCTAGTTATAATTCTAATTCTAATTTAAATTAATTCTTATAATTAATTTATTTAATAAATTAATTCTGATGAATTAATTTATTCCATAAATTAATTAATTTATTTGTTTAAATTAATTCTGATGAATTAATTTAATCAATAAATTAATAACTAATTTAAAAGAGAATTTATATCCTTTCAAGATAGCATAAACACTCCTTGAACCACTTGAATTTGATGAAGAATTTCCACTGTATGAAGTTGACACTTGATGTACTATCCGGTTCATAAGTGACTAACTGCAATGTCTGTTCTTCATCTTTGACTTTAAGCTGTGGTCTATTAGTTGCTTTTGACTTTGGTCAACCACTGTAATCTGTACCCTTGCTGTCACACTTCTGAAATCTATGTCAATTTAATAAATCCACTTCTTTGAATACTTCACTGAGGCTTGATCAATAAATTGAACTTCTTTCAATGTAGAATTACTTCAAGTTTGTAGGGTGACTTTAATCTTCATTCTTTTGACTGATATAACCTTTTGAGATTCCTGTGATACTGAATTATTATTTACTTATTACAAACTTGTTTAAGCTGAGTTGTATCCTCGATGTTTACAAATAGGCATATACATATGTCTTTCAAAACGTTTGTATAAAATGTAAGTATTACCTATAATTTATAAAATTTCATTCTTTAAGTCCTATTTTTTAGAAAAGAAAGTCAAAACCTATTTTAAGATGTGTAAAATAAACCAGTGTATAAAATGTAACTATTACCTTTAATTTATAAAATTTCCTTCTTTAAGTCCTGTTTTTTAGAAAAGAAAGTCAAAACCTTTTTTAAGTTGTATAAAAGGTAAGTTGTGACAACCCGGGTCAAATCCGGAGCATTTTTCGAAAATCGGGTCAAGTCCCGATTCTGAGTCTGAATAAGCCAAAGCATACTGGCCCAAACACAACCAACTTGGGTAACGATTAGCCCACCACAGGCCCCCAAAAGATCATGATTTGTTGGTGCTAATTAGTAGTAGTACTTTACCTTATAAACTGAACAGAAGTCCCAAATCTCCTCGATGTGGGACTAGGGTGTTACAAACTCCCCCACTTAAACTCCTGACGTCCTCGTCAGGCCTAAACGGATATCTCATAGGTCCAAGATCGTTCCTCCCTAGCCATTGTGGGATAATACCGGTTGGCTTCGTATCCCCACCTCCGGACCTCTGTCCATTGTGGGATAATACCACCAGTCTTCGTGTTCCCACCTCCTGCAACTTGACGCATCAATTTTTCGAGAGTTGGCTCTGATACCATATGTGACAACCCGGGTCAAATCCGGAGCATTTTTCGAAAATCGGGTCAAGTCCCGATTCCGAGTCCAAATAAGCCAAAGCATACTGGCCCAAACGTAGCCAACTTGGGTAACGACTAGCCCACCACATGCCCCAAAAGATCATGATTTGTTGGTGCTAATTAGTAGTAGTACTTTACCTTATAAACTGAACAAAAATCTCAAATCTCCTTGATGTGAGACTTGGGTGTTACATAAGTATAACCACTTTAATTTATATTGGATCATATTTTTCTATTTTTCTAGAACTCCTCTATTTTAAATTAGAATTTTGAATTTCCTTTTATAACATCTAGAAATGTACTCTAGAATCGCTCGATTCATATTTATCTAATTTTCTAGAGCTCCTCTATTTTAAATATTAAAAATAATAGAAATTGAAATTTCTTTTTTTAGCTCCTAAATTGTAGAAAGGCAGTATTAATTAAAGACAAGTTGGCTTAAAATTATAAACCTAGCTCTTTTATTTTAAATATTAAAAATTGAAATTTATTTTTTTAGCTCCTAAATTGTAGAAAAGGTAATACTTATTAAAGACAAGTCAGCTTAAAATTATAAGCGTAATCAAATTGAAATTGAATTTTTCTTTTTCAGCTCTTAAATTGTAGAAAATGTAATACTTATTAAAGACAAGTCGGCTTAAAATTATGAAGCTGATCAAATTTTATTATTATTATATACGATCTTTATAATATTATATAAAGGAAAATTCCCTTTATTTTAAGAACTTGAAATTAAAACTTCCTTTTTTAAGTTCTACTTTTTAGAAAGGAAAACCAAAACCTTTTTAAATTGTATAAAAGAAATTCCTTCTTAAGTGCTGTTTTTTAGAAAAACAAAACAAACCTATTTCTATTTGTATAAAAGAAATTGTTATAAAAATTAAGTTCTTTCCAATGTTAAATTTTACTTATCGTTTCTTCTTCGCGTGGAAATTGAAAAACTTCCCTTAAGATTACAAATAATTCCTTCAATATCTCTCTCTTCCAATAACTATATATACATATCAAAAAATTATGTCATGCTGCGCAAGAACATATCAAAATTTTACTTTTGTTTCAGATGATTTGTTAATCGTTTTATCCATCATATTTTGATGATTGGTTTCTGACTTCTTATCTTTTTGCTTGACATGAGTAGTTGGGATGCTATGTTAGTACTAAAAGAGAACGAATAAGAGATTGAAATTATTATTGATTTTTCCATGTTTCTCGAGACCTGCAAATGGATAGATCTTTTGTACTATTATGTATACCAGAATACAGGTTTTCCACCATTATCCAACTTTTTTTTTCCACCATTCTCATCATTCACAAATTTAATCATCCAGATGCATTGTTGTTAGTTATGAATATCACTACTAAACTAGACAGAGGGGGGGGGGGTGAATGGATAGTTTGAATGTTTTTCGTTTCTTGAAGCTTAGATTTGTGTTTGATTGTATATGTATGAGAATGCGGAAATAAAAATAAACAGAACACACACAATCACTTTAATCTAATTTTTATAAAGTAAATCAAATACTACAGCTTCCAAAATTTCACAACTGAAATTCTGGCTTCTAAACAAGAACAGTGCTTTCTTGTTTTCTTACAGAGAAAAGAGTGCTTGAATAATTCTATGTGTATCTCTCTTACAGCTTACTATAGGGTGTGCACAATATATATGACCTATACTAATTGGTGCACACACCTAATTACACAGCTACCCCTAACTATAACTCCATCTTGTTTTTCCATAAGAGGTTAACTATACCAGGAAGGACCACTTGCTTTCTGTCATCCTTTCCCTTATCTTTTGTTGCTTGTCTCTATTCTTTCTCTCCAAGTTATGTTGTAGATTTGCCATATGTTTTTGGACCACTTAACCGTAACAGATGTTTCAGTATTTGTCTCCATGATCTTTGATTCTGTAACTTGATTTGTCTTGTTGTAAAATGCCTAAGTGTTGATATCATGAACTCCAGCATACTCCTTATCCTGTGACTTGTCGACATAGAGCATTTCTGACTTTGCTATATGAGGACTTTGTTATATGACCATCTTAGGAGTATGCGATATGGCATATTACAGACTTCATGACATAGCCTTTGAGGACTTCACGATCTAGTACATTTCAGACTATGCGATCTCAATACTTCACGACATGGCCTTTGAGGACTTCACGACATAGCTCATTTTGACTTCACGATCTAGGGACTTAGACAAGTTTCTGCAACTTATTTCTTCATGGCCTTATTCACTTTTATCCTGCTGCATGAACAAATTGAACTTCTTCCAGGATGATTATTTCATGGCCTATATACATTCTAGTTGCTAGAAACTCACTAAGCTCAACATAGAATTGAGAATACATAATAAAGCTAAGTACATGATTACAAGACAAGTACAATAGAGACTTATACTATATCCCAGTGATAAACTTCACCAGGTCATGTAGAGTGACACAGTCACAAGTTGTAGGCTTGTTAATAGTGGTATTCAGACATGCCTTGAGCCTAACAATCTCCCCCAAATTATGAGTAAGAAACTTAGGCACAATTTCATGTCTGATAACAAGCCTACCTTACATAAAAGGAATTATAGTGCTGAGAAAACAACAGATGAACATTATGAACATAATTTGATCACAAACAGAAAATGACAGCTTATAGATGATTTTTCTGTTGCTGAGCAGCTTCACATTCCATTCGTTTTTGTAGAAATTCTTCATAGACTTTCTTCTTTCTGGCTTCTTCTATCTTGTTATTTTCTATAAATGGCTATGAGAATTTCATCCCTTGCTGTCATCTCTTCCAAGAGTGGAGAGTTTTCTAAGTCTTCAACAGCAGCTCTCAGAGCACTTTCTACATAAGAGTTCAAGTGTTCCATCCTTATTTTGCTTTTCCCTCCATTATTGTTCTTGTACTCCACTACATAAGGATTGAACTTCACTCTGCAAAGCCCCTTCTTCCTTAGTTCCATTGCCTTCTCTTCCATCTCTGCTATCTCCTTTTCTTTCTGAATTCTTCTCTCTTCATTCAACTTCCTTACTTCTTCCTGATAATCATATTACATTTTTAAGTACCTGGCAATTTCTATCTTCCAGATCTTTTCTTCTTTTTCTTCAAAGTTTAGTAAAGCCTTGATTCTCTCTAGATCATAGATATGGAAGAATTTCCAGCTTCATGTTTTCATTTCTTTCTCCCTTCCATCAGTGTACTTGATTTCTAGATGATCTTGAATAACTTTGACTTCAAAGATCCTTTGAGCTCTCAAGAATTCTAGGGCTTCTTCATCATAATCTTCATCCAAATGAGGTACATTTAGCCCAATAACATTAGTGATCACTCCAGTTTTCTTTGTTATCCTTGTTCTTTTGGCTACACTCTTGATCTTCCAATGCTTCACTTGAGGTAGCCTTCTGGAACATGGAGAGTTAGTCTTCAATGCCACGTCATTTGGAAGCAACTTTGATCCTTTCCTCTTATCCACTGTAGAACTCCACTAGCTGTGACTTTGTGGAAGTGTCTTTTTGATTTCACCTTTGTGGCTTCACTTTCCTTTTGTGGCAAATCAGTTTTAGAAGCCTGAGTTGCCCGAGGAAGATGATTTCTACAGCTTAAATGAACTGGATAAAATGGAGAACAAATCTTTTGCTTACATGGCTAGGAGGTATCCTAACATAAGATTCAAAAGGAAGCAGGCATTCAAGTCTAAGTTTAATGCTAGTGGAGCTGGTGGATCAAGTGGTTCAAACAACTTCAACAAAGGGAAATGAACTATTGGTGCTGCAAAGGGTGGATACAAAACTGGAAGTGTGGATAGATCAAAGATAAGATGCTACAACTGTAATGAACTTGGGCACTTTGCTACAGCATGCAAGAAGCCCAAACAAGTCAAGAAGGACAAAGCATACTTGGAACTTGAAGCAAAGTATGAAGCTCTACTCAAGAAACAGCAGGGTAAGGCTTTTATTGCAGATGGAAAATGCTGGGATGACTCAGATGAAGAAGAAGAACAGGAGTATGTAAACTATGCCTTGATGGCTTGTTCTGATGATGATGATTCTACATCTTCAAATCAGGTACCTATTCTTACCTCTCTTGAAATGTCTCCCCCTCAATACAAGCAAACTGTTGAAGATATGAGTACAGAGATGTTTAATATTCATACTAGTATGTTAGTTGACAATGAAGAAATTGATAGGCTAACTGCTAAGAATATTGAACTTACAGAAAAGAATGAGGAACTTGAGTTAATGGTTGTGAATCTTGATGGCTTGAAACAGGAGGTTGAGTATCTTAAGAATAAAGTAGTTTGTGCTGAACAGATAGAAAAAGCCCTTAGGGAACAAATTGCTGAAAATGAATTAAAGATAAGAAGTTATAGAAACTCTGCTGAGATTGTTCAAACCTATCATGAGGAACATACTGAGAACATTAAGGGTGGAATTGGTTTTGATTATGAAAATGACAAGGGAAGGAAGAAGGCTAAGGGCAAGGAAAAAGAATCTTTTGTTGTTAGATCAGAATTCAATGATCGTCAGAAGCTAGACTCAACTGATCAGGATTGCTGACGTCATCAGTATTGCATGGTCATCAGTATTTGATCAAGCGTCAGTATCTTATTGATCATCAGGATTCCTACTCAGACTATGATCAGGATTGATCATCAGAACTTGAAGCTGATCAGGATTCCTACTTCGAGTTATATTTGGAGTCTAGATAAACATGGAAGTTTATTCTATTTGTTCCTGGTTTGTAGAATGTAGCTATCGATTAAGGATAGGTTTCTATCTTTGTTATTGATTAGGACTTATCTTGTTATTGATAGAGAAGCTGTGTGTACTATATAAACACAGTCTTGGTTTCGATTTATGTATTCATTCGAGAGAGAACATAATCGAAGAGAAGCTCTTAAGAACAGAATTTCTTGAGAGAGTTTTTGTAAACTAGCAGCTCTCAAGAACATCAGAATTTCTTGAGAGAGTTTGTAACAGTTTTATATCAGATTTAATAAAGCTGTTATCTTTCTTTTCATATTCGTGATATATACATTAAGAAGTCGATTATCTTACTCTATTGTATTCAACCCCCCTTCTACAATAGATTATTACTGGGCAACAATTGGTATCAGAGCAAACTGATTTATTTTTAAATCAGAGACGATCTAAAGATGTCGACAACCAAGTATGAAAGCATGAAGATTCCCATCTTAAAGATATCAGAATATCCTACATGGAGGGTAAAGATGCTGATGTACCTGGAGGCTATGGATCCTGACTACTTGGACAGGATTCGTGATGGACCATATATACTAACAAAGTTCGTAGAACGAACAGATACAGTACCAGAACATTATGTGGTCAAAGCTAAAGCTGAATGGACTCCAGAAGAAAAAGCTCATGTACTCAGGGAACCAAAGATAAAGAATATCTTGCATAATAGCCTTGATGCTGTCATGTCAAACAGAGTGATTGCATGCAAGTCTTCAAAAGAAATCTGGGATACTTTGGAAACTCAGTGCCAGGGATCTGCATCTGTTAAGAAAAATAGAAGGGCTCTTTTGATTCAAGAATATGAACAATTCGATGCAAGACCTGAAGAGAGCCTGACTGATCTATATGATAGATTTCTGACACTATTGAACAGCTTATCCTTAGTTGACAAAGTATATGAAACTGAAGATTCAAACACCAAATTTCTTAGAGCTTTACCTGAAGAATGGGATACTCAGACCTCAATCATTAGACACCAGTATGATCTGAACATTGTGTCTCTTGATGAGATCTATGGGATGCTAAGAACTCATGATCTTGAAGTTCAACAGAGAAAGAACAAGAAAAGCAGCAAGGCAAAGTCAATTGCTTTGAATGTAGAAGCAAAATCAAAAGGGAAAGCTATGGAGGTCTCTAGAAGGAAAGCAAGAGTAGCTGAATCAGATCCTGACGACTCTTCATCAGATACTGATGGCAATTCTGATGCCAATACTGGTGATGAATCTTCTGATTCAGACATGGAAGAGATGGTTGCTATGATTGTCAGAAACTTCAGAAGGATGAAGTTCAGGAAGAATAGAAGACAAGGCAACTTTCAGAAAAAGATCTTCAAAGCATACAAAGACAAGTATATCAAAAAGGACAGCAAGGGTAGCAAATTTGACAAGTCAAAGGTTAGATGCTACAAGTGTAATGGTATGGGTCACTTTGCTTCTGAATGCAACAAGACAAAGGCACTCATCACATCAAGCAAGGATTGGATGGACTCTTCCTCAGAATCTGATACTGAGGTAGTCAACTATGCGTTAATGGCCAATGCTGATGTAACTGCTGCTCCTGATGATAAGGTACTAAATACTATCTTTGATTTTGATACTGATAATGCTTCTGAGTTAAGACGTTTTCTAAAGTCATTACATATTAGCTTTAGAAGTCAAACTGCTGAAAATACTAGAATCTTATCTGAGATGTCTGACCTTAGAAAGAGGAATGAGATATTAGAAGCTGAATTTTCTCGTATGCAAGAAGTACAAAAAGAATGTGATAATGCTAAACACATGCACTTAGAGATAACATCTAAATGTACTTCCCTTGAAAAAGAACTTGAATATGCTAATGAGAAAATCAGAACCTGGACATACTCTGATAGGAAATTTCATGAGATTAATACCTCTAAGAATTGGAAAGAGTGTCTAGGATATAAGTCAGATGAAGATAAGAAATTAGCAGAGAAAATTGTCATTGATGAGACAGTCAGTCCAAAGACCTATAGACATGTTATAGACTCAACCAAATCTAAGATTACTCCTGTTAATTTTGTTTTTGGTAAGGATTCCAATTCTACTTTTAAAAAGGGATCTTCTTCTACTCAAGGAATTAAAATTATAAAGTCTAAACCTGTCATGAACAAAGTCACTAAGAATGTAGGTCTATTGTCTCAGAAACAGCTTAAAGATAAAATCTGTGAGGTGACAGATAAGAAAAAGGAAGCTACTGTTAAGAGAAACAGGAATGGTAAAGTTGGGATCAATAAAGAGAATGGTTACAAATATATCCCAAATGCACCTAGAAAGTGTTGTTTTAACCGTGGTAACTCTAATCATCTTGCTATTGATTGTAAAAAGAGTAAGAAGAAAATTGCTGAAATTCCTAAGTCTGATGTTAGGAATAGATCAGTATTTTACAAACCACAGAATTCCTGTTTTCATTGTGGTAGTCTATGGCATTCTATTTATACATGTAAAGAGTATCATGATTTGTACTATAACTTTTATGATCCATTGCCTAAGTTTGAAAGTAGTACAAAGTCTGATAGAACTGAAAATGTCATAGTGAAGCATGCTTTTGTTAATACTGATGCTGACAAAGCAAATCCTGATGGAGTAAATCCTGTCAGGACTGCTAAAGTCAGAAAGTCTTCTGCTGCTAAAATTAATAAATTGCATGAGAAAGGAACCCAACATGTATGGGTTCCTAAGTGTTCTAACTAGTGTGTTTCTATTCTGATGCAGGGTAAAAAGAAAAATGTGTTAGTCATGGATAGTGGATGTTCTGTGCACATGACTGGAAACAAAGCCCTGTTATCAGAATATGAGGAAAAAGCTGGCCCAACTGTGTCTTATGGAGATGGCAACATTGGACAAACCTTGGGATATGGCAATATAATCATTGGAAATGTCATCATTGAAAAAGTAGCTCTAGTGAAGGGACTAAAACACAACTTGTTGAGTATTAGTCAAATCACTGACAGAGGTTATCATGTCAATTTCTATTCCACACATTGTGAAGTAGTCAGTAAAGCAACAGGTAAGATAGCACTAACTGGCTACAGGCATGGTAACATATATGAAGCCAACATTCTCTCAGATACTGATGGCTCCCCTACATGTTTCATCAGTAAAGCTTCAGTAGATGAAAGTTGGAATTGGCACAAGAAGCTTTCTCATCTCAACTTCAGCAACATCAATGAGTTGGTTAAGAAAGAGTTAGTAAGAGGATTACCTAATGTCTTATATACACCTGATGGACTCTGTGATGCATGCCAAAAAGCAAAACAAAGAAGGACATCATTCCAGAGTAAATCAGTATCCTCGATTGAAGAACCATATCACATGCTACATCTTGATCTGTTTGGTCCAGTCAACATCATGTCCATCAGTAAGAAAAGGTACACTCTTGTAATTGTTGATGAATATTCTAGATTCACCTGGGTGTATTTTCTGCATAGAAAAGATGAAACTCCTGAAGTTCTGTTGGATCATGTGAGGATGATTGAGACAACCACAAAGTACAAAGTCAAGATTCTGAGAAGTGATAATGGTACTGAATTTAAGAATTCAAAGATGGAAGAGTTCTGTAAATACAAAGGAATCATTCAACAATTCTCTGCTCCTGGCACACCTCAGCAAAATGGAGTAGTAGAAAGGAAGAATAGAACTCTTATTGAAGCTGGCAGAACTATGTTGGAAGAAGCTAAATTACCTACATATTTCTGGGCAGAAGCAGTCAACACAGCATGCTATACACAAAATCTCACATTGATAAATAGGCATGGTGTCACTCCTTATCAGTCACTCAAGGAGAAGAAACCAAGTCTGAAGCATTTGCATGTGTTTGGCTGTAAATGTTTTGTTCTCAGAACTCATCCTGAACAGCTAGGGAAATTTGAAACGAAGGCTGATGAAGGAATATTCATAGGCTATCCTGCATCAAGAGCCTTCAGAGTTTTTAATTTGAGGACAAGAACTGTCATGGAGTCAATACATGTATCTTTTGATGATAAGAAGATAACTGGAATCATTGAAGACTCGCATGATAGATTGTTATTTGAAAATGAAGCTTCCAAGCAACCTGAAGAAAGTGAATCAGATCCTGTCAATTCATCAGATACTGATGGGTCACCAAATCCTGATGACTCACCAGGTACTGATGGTGCTAATACTGATGATGCACACAACAGTGATACTACTAGTAGTGCTAATGTTGAGGGGGAGCAACGGCATTCAACTACAAGTTCAGAGTCAACTCAATCATCAGGACAGAATTCTTCAGATACTGATTCAAGTGAAGATCCTGATAACACATCAGGAGGGCATAGCAATAATTCAGGGAGAGCTTCAAATCAATCAAATTCTTTCAATCAAGATAACACCAATCCAGGGGGAGCATCTACTTCAAGAAACAATTTGACACCAGCAAGGAAATGGACAAAAGATCATACTCCTGATTTGATAATTGGAGATCCTGATGCAGGTGTTCAAACAAGAAGTGCAACTCAGAATGAATGTTTATATAATAACTTTCTATCCAAGGAGGAGCCTAAGAAAGTTGAAGATGCACTTAAAGATGCTGATTGGGTTACTGCAATGCAAGAAGAACTGAATGAATTTGAAAGGAATGAAGTCTGGAAACTGGTACCAAGACCAAAGAATAGATCAATTGTTGGTACAAAGTGGATTTTCAAGAACAAGACTGATTCTGATGGAGTCATTATCAGAAATAAAGCTAGACTAGTTGCAAAGGGGTATTCCCAACAAGAAGGAATTGACTATGATGAAACTTTTGCTCCTGTTGCAAGACTAGAAGCCATCAGGATATTTCTTGCTTATGCAGCACATAAGAAATTCAAGGTTTTCCAGATGGATGTTAAAAGTGCTTTCTTAAATGGTGAACTGGAGGAAGAAGTTTATGTTGAACAACCTCCTGGTTTCATTGATCCTACATATCCAGATCATGTCTACAGACTGGATAAGGCACTTTATGGACTAAAGCAAGCTCCAAGAGCATGGTATGAAACCTTAGCTCAATTCTTACTGGAAAGTGGATTCAAAAGAGGTGCAATTGATAAAACTCTATTTTATTTGAATCATGGTAAGGAGTTGCTGTTAGTTCAGATTTATGTTGATGATATCATTTTTGGGTCAACAAACAATAAGCTGTGTGAAAAGTTTTCCAAGCTTATGCAGTCAAGATATCAAATGAGCATGATGGGAGAAATGAGTTACTTTCTGGGTCTTCAAGTTAAACAGACTGATGAAGGGATTTTTATTAATCAGTCTAAATACACAAGGAATTTACTGACAAGGTTTAACATGCAAGACAGTACTCTTGCTTCAACTCCCATAGCTACAGCTACCAAACTTGATCCTGATCAAGGTGAAGAGGTAGATGTAACTCACTACAGAGGAATGATTGTCTCTTTATTGTATCTCACTGCCAGTAGACCAGATATCATGTTTGCAACCTGTCTATGTGCAAGATTTCAAGCAAAACCTAGAGAACCACATCTGATTGCAGTCAAAAGAATTTTCAGATATCTCAAAGGCACTTCTTCACTTGGCCTTTGGTATGCAAGGGAATCAGATTTTGGGTTGTGTGGTTATTCAGATGCTGATTTTGCAGGATGCAAAATAGACAGGAAAAGTACTTCAGGAAGTTGTCAGTTTTTGGGTGGAAGACTAGTTTCATGGTTCAGTAAAAAGCAGAAATCTATTTCCACTTCAACTGCAGAAGCTGAGTACATTGCTGCAGGAAGTTGTTGTGCTCAGATAATGTGGATGAGAAATCAGTTGTTAGATTATGGCCTGTCATACTCAAAAATCCCTATTTATTGTGATAACCAAAGTGCTATTGCAATGACAGGAAATCCAGTTCAGCATTCTCTTACTAATATCACTTTATAAGAGAACAGGTTCTGGAAGGAACAATTGAACTTCACTTTGTTCCTACTGATCAACAACTAGCTGATATATTCACCAAGCCACTACCTGAAGCTACTTTCAATAAGTTGGTGAATGAACTTGGAATGATGAATTTTGAGAATTTCTGAGGAAAAGCTACAGAGAGGAAATCCTGATAACTGTCAAATCCTGATGGTTATTCAGAAAGGTATGTATCTTTGATCAAATCCTGATAGGACTCAATCCTGACAGGAAGTCAATTGGTCAAATCCTGATGTTCAGATATTGAAGCTGGTATGAAAACCAGAGGTTCTATACTAATTTGTCATCAACACTCCTGGTAAACTCTGGACAATTAGATTATTACTTAGTCTTTGATTAAGTTTTCAGTCTTAACTATCAATCTCAATTTCATTATTATCAGAGTTTATTATTTATCATCTCTATATCACTATGAGTGTTACTAACAAATTTTGCAGGCAAGTACAGGAAGAAAACAATTGAGAAAATGGACAAATTTCATTAATACTTGAAGATTCATTACACATGAAAAATGGAAATTACATATTTGTTTTCCTAGTCTATTTTCTACTTAGGAACTCGTGCTTTACAGATAAGCATGAACACGTGCCCTGCAAATTAGCATGAATGCTCCTGAGCAGCTTCACAGTCCATCAGGATTGGAAGATTTCTATGTCCATCCTTAAAGGACAAGAAGAGGAAATGATGCACTTGAAGGCGGATCGTCATCGTGATCACCGGGATGCTTCCTTGCCTCCACCGTGCATGAAGCACTTGCATCAAGCACTTTCTTTCTTCTCCTCTCTCGCTCTTCAACGAGATCCTCATCCTCTTCATCATCCTCATCGTCTTCATCCTCTTCATAGATGAGATTCTCAAGAGGATTCCAGTCAGGATTGGCTTGCATAAAGTCGTGCCACACCACATCAACCATAGCGTTTATAAACGCTTCATATTCCTGAGGGTCAGGAACTGGTTGTGGCTCCATCTCAGCAAGAGCCTCCTCCATCTCCTGCCAAATCAAGTCAAGCTCTTCATCAGGTATGTTGTTTTGATTGTTGGCACCCATTGAAAAACGAAGAAGGTGAACGGTATTCGTAAGTTTTTCTCTGGAAAGGGTTTGTGCTTTTAATAAATAAATGATGTTATGCTTAACAGTTCTCTTTTATAGAGAATGTGTATTAAGGGTGCAGGTCATCTCTACAATCTCAAGGAGACGGTTCGGTTTTCCATAAATATTTTTGCCTCGTTTGCTGGTAAGCGTGTTTTAATTCTATGACCATTAATTTGGTTATTTTTCTTAAACCAAAACGCTATTCAGGATTGTTAAAATAAATTTTGTTTTCTTAAATAAAATTTTATTTTAATCTTATTGAATATTTTTTTTCAATCCTGATATGGCAAAATATTTTGTGCGGAAATGCTTTTATTCCTGATGAGGTTAGGTTTTTCTTACATCAGAAAATGCCTACTCGTTATGGACTACTTTCTAATGCTATGGGGCAAGGTCCAACCCACCTTGTTCCTGACACAAGCATGCAACCTAAACAGTCTAAACAGTTAACAACCACCTCTACTGTCTCTCAAAAGACTTTAGTTGTAAAATCAAAGAAATCAGCTAGAACTGATGTGTCTGGAAGGCAATCAGGTTCAAAGGATTTTTCCTCTACACCACTCACTAAAAAGAAGATACAAGGGGGTGTACAAGGGGTCCTGGTGAAGAAAGCTGATAAGGTTGTTAAGAATGTTCCTGTGAAAAGGAAGTTAAGGTTGATTGATGAAAGTGATTCAGAGGATGATTTACCTATATCCTCTGTGATGAATGTGAACAAGGAAGTTGCTGATACTGCTACTAAAGCTGTGGTACATTTATCAAAACCACAAAAGACAAGGAAATTATCAAAGAGCAGGTATCATATTCCTTTGACAGTGCAAATGAAGGATACTGATATTCAGACATCAAATCCTGATGAGTCATCTACTCCTGATGCTCTAGCAAATCCTGATGTTAGTATTCCTGATGCAACAACAAAAGTTGTCTCTCTATCAGACTCTCCAGCCTCTCCATCTCAGATTAGAGAAATTTCTTGGGAGAAGGTTTCTACAACTGCTTCCTTGGTTGGTCCTACACCTACATCAAAGAAAAAGAGGAATGCAGAAGAGTTAGTCTATCAGAGACAGAAGAAGCTGAAAGGATCAAGCCCACAAGAACCTGAATTTCAGAGTAATTCAGCAGCTACTGTTGATCCTGCCACACAAGAACCACTCAATCAAAGTTTGGGTGAAGGCTTAGCTAGTGGAATGGTCACACAAGAACCATTTTCTCAAAGGGAGAATGAAGACATCAACATTCCAGCTACACAAGAACCATCTTCTCAAAGTGAAGATGCAGGCAAAGCTACAGCTTCTGTTGAAAGATTGGTCGAGAACATTGTCCATGAGGGAAGCACACAAGAACCTTTAACTCAAAGTGTTGAAGAAGCTTCTGAACCTCAAGCTCCACAAGAACCATTGGTAGCAAATACTGATGCACGCATATCAAATCCTGACGATGTTCATCCTGACGCTAGTGGTGCTCCTGATAATGAACCTATTTTGATACAGCCACTTCGTTCAAGACCAATGGATCATCCTATCTCAGAACCACAGGATAAACTGAAAGGTATTGCTATTCCTGATCCTGATATTACTCATGATACTGCTGATGATAATTCTGATGATAGTGATGATGATAATGAGAATCGAAAAGAGAAGGAACAGCTTGCTACAGCACTCAAAATTAGTCTTGGAACTAATTTTGGTTCATCAAGTACATATATGGCTAGCAATGCTTTCACTGGGAAAGATCAGAGACAAGATTTTTCTACTCCTTCCTTTGATCCTGCAGAGGCATTTAGACAGAATGAATGGAACAATTCATGGCACCAATCTGATGAATCTATCAGTTTTTCTTCTGCTATTGAACATGCCTATAATACAGTGAAATCTATAGAGAATCAAGACTTGAAGAATCATCTGAAGGCTACTACTCTGTTATCCAAAAGCCTGAAAAGTGAGATCGATTCTATCAAGGGCTCAACTGAAAAAGTGAGGACTGATATCTTTAATAATTTTACAAAGGTGCCTACTACTTTACAATTGAGGGTAGTGGAATCCCAAGTGAAATCTGTTGTTTCAGAACAAACCTCAATCAATCAAAGAATTGATTCTCTGGATACTAAGGTAACTGAAATTCAAGCCTCTCTTTCCTTAATTTTGCAATTATTGTCAAATCCTGATGTCAAAAAAGGGGGAGAAGGTTATTCAGACAAAATGTACACCTGATCTAGTATTAAGAAATAATGATGATGATACTGGAGATGATGGTGGTGACAAAGCGATACAAGGAGAAACCTCTGATGCTGTTGTTATGAAGACAATCCAAACTTCTCAAAGTCAAACAACGCAGTCAACTCATGTTTCTGATTCTGGAGTTAAGACAGTAAGAACATTGGTGCAATCTCAGATCCTGACGGAAGATCAAATCCTGACACCTGGTCATGGACACATTCTTGCTACAATTCCTGAAGGTGATGAAGATGTGATTATTGATAATCCTGAAGATGCATCAAATTTATTCCAGAAGTTTTCTACAAAAGACGGTAGAATTGTTACTCTTTATCACACTGATAAAAGAGTTCAACAATTATTTGCCAGAAAAGCACTCTCTACAGCAAGTGAAGAATATCCAGATCTCTCACATGAAGAATTCTTGAGACTACAAAGAGAGACAATGGAAAGCTATACTGCTCCTGCTAGAGGTAGAGGAAGCAGAGGTAGGAGAGGTGCTAGAAGAAATAGAAGAGGTTCTTCAACTCAAACAGTACCTAGACAGACAAGGTCTAGAGGGTTAAGAATTGAAGAAATTCCTGAAGCTTCACAAAATCTAACAGATCCTGTTATCAAGGATATCATGGAGAAAGAAGACAAGGAATTTGTTGAAGAAGAACCTGAATTGAGAAGAAAGTCAAGTAAATCAACTCTCAGCAATACAAATCAAATTGAAGATTCTAATCCTGACATCATTCAAGATCCTGATGAATCTGAAATTCTGCAAGAAGTTGATTTGATAATCTTATCTACTGTTGTTGATTGTCACAACAAAGAAGTAGATGAAGAAGAAGAAGCCAGAAGAAGAGATATTACAAAAAGAACATATGAAGATTTCAATCTCTATCTACAAAGGCTTAAAGTTTCAAATGAAAGACAATGGAGAAATTCAAGCAGACAAGAATCTTTACTGGAAAGAAGCTATGCCTTTGAAAAGGAAAAGGACAAGAAGTGGGAACACATAAGTACACTGAAGTGTGATACACCTATCAATTTTCAGACTGGTGGAATTATTACAAGTGCTTCAAGTGTTGTTGATTTGTCTGATATGGCTAGATCAAAAACACTCTGGTTAAAGATGTTTTCGAATCTGAAGCAAATGTCAAGTTACACAAGAGGAGGTATTGGACACAGGGATGCTGAATTTCTAAACATGACTTATGTTGATCCTTACTCCTTAACTGAAATTGGAGGTACTTTAACTTCTGAAAATCTGAAACAATTTATTAGCTGTTGATATAGTTATAGATTGTCATGATGGTTTTGAAAAGAAAGAAAAGCTTCTGTACTTCATGAAAGATGGTAGTGTGAAGATTCTATCTATTCAAGATCTGCTGATGAAAACTACACAGGAACTGAAATATGTTCACTATCTGTTAAGATGGAAGAACCAAGTGTACAAAGTATGGGCTGACATGATTTTGTCAAATATAAGAAGAAGACTGGATGGAAACAGTAATTTCGATGGTAATTATATTCCCATGTACTTAAATCAAAGAGGTCAGGATGTGGAAATGCAAAGAGGTACTGCTGTTAAAGAAGTAACTTTTGGTATGACCCAACTTACTCTCAATCCTGATGGGAAGGAAATTGCTTATCTTTTGCTTGAAGAGCACAGTCTACAGAAAAGCTCCATACAGAATCTCAGAGCAGCTATCTACCAGATTAATGAGGAAGATGAAGAACTCAGAAATCTTAAGGAAAGACTGATTCAAATTCTTGAAGAAAAAGAAGAAAGTTTATTATCCAACTTCTTGAAGATGAATCTGTTCTATCACAAAGCTTAAACAGATAAGTTGTTTCTGAAGATACTCGTACATTTTGATACATGTTTTTGACATCATTGAATATTTGGAATCTATACTTTATTTCACAAAGTATGAGATTGGGGGAGATTGTTAGATCAGAATTCAATGATCGTCAGAAGCTAGACTCAACTGATCAGGATTGCTGACGTCATCAGTATTGCATGGTCATCAGTATTTGATCAAGCGTCAGTATCTTATTGATCATCAGGATTCCTACTCAGACTATGATCAGGATTGATCATCAGAACTTGAAGCTGATCAGGATTCCTACTTCGAGTTATATTTGGAGTCTAGATAAACATGGAAGTTTATTCTATTTGTTCCTGGTTTGTAGAATGTAGCTATCGATTAAGGATAGGTTTCTATCTTTGTTATTGATTAGGACTTATCTTGTTATTGATAGAGAAGCTGTGTGTACTATATAAACACAGTCTTGGTTTCGATTTATGTATTCATTCGAGAGAGAACATAATCGAAGAGAAGCTCTTAAGAACAGAATTTCTTGAGAGAGTTTTTGTAAACTAGCAGCTCTCAAGAACATCAGAATTTCTTGAGAGAGTTTGTAACAGTTTTATATCAGATTTAATAAAGCTGTTATCTTTCTTTTCATATTCGTGATATATACATTAAGAAGTCGATTATCTTACTCTATTGTATTCAACCCCCCTTCTACAATAGATTATTACTGGGCAACATTTGTAAACAAAAATACCCCAACTATCTTGTCTGGTGTGGAAGAGCCCATCTTCAAAAAGAGTACTGTGGAGTTTGATGAAGAATCAATGGTCATCAAACAACAGTTATTTGAAGAAGATGAAGTTGCTAAAGACATATCTTCCTCCCCTAAATCTGACACTCAGAAAGAAACCACAGACAATCTTACCAAGAGTCCTAAGATCACTAAGGAAGTTGTTAAGAAAAAGAAACAAAACATGAATGGAAAAGTAGGTGTTAACAAGAGTAACAGTTATGCTTATGTGACAAATGCCCCTAGGAAACAATGTCAGAAATGCTCATCTGTTATTCATTTGACTCACAAGTGTAACAAATCTGTTAACAATGAAGTGGATAATCTAAATAACCATCTTATTGGCATGAATGATATCCATGATTCTTTCTGTGGTAAATCTAACTACATGACATGCTATGTGACTGTGATTGCTAATTGCTTATCTTTGAAGCAAAAACTTGACTCTGCACACTTATGTGAATCACACACACATATGCACACTCACAGGACAGGATCCCCAATCAAAGTTGATAGGGTAAAGACTTCATGTGAGCCTAAGAGTGTCAACTCTAAACCTTGAAATACAGTGAAGTCTCCTACTGTGAAGATTGCTGATAATGATAGAAGAATCAATTACAAACATGTTTCTAAATCAACTGGACCCTACCAAGTGTGGGTACCAAAAACAACTTAGTCACATTGTGAATGCAGGGCAACAGAAATAAAAGAGTCATATGGATCTTGGACAGTGGATGCTCAAGTCACATGACTGGTGATATAGCCCTGCTATCACATTTTGAGGAGAAAGCTGGCCCATCAGTAACATTTGTTGAATTGAAGATGTAGCATTTGTTGGCAATGTTAAAGCTGGAAATGTCATAATTGAAGATGTAGCATTTGTTGAAGGACTAAAGCACAATCTCTTGAGTATTGGACAATTCACCAATATGGGATTCAAAGTTGAATTTGTTGAAGATCAATGTCCAATCTCCAAAAGAGAAAGTGGTGAAGTTGCTTTAACTGGTGTAAAGAAAGGAAGCTTGTTTGTGGCTAATCTAAAGGCTCCAGACAAGGGTGAAATTTGTTGTTTCTACACAAAAGCCACAAATGAAGAATTTTGGCTTTGGCACAAGAAACTGTCTCACTGAAGTGTTAAGGCAATGAATTCTCTAGAAAAGAGAGAACTCATCAGAGACATGCTTGCTTTGGAATTTGTTCAAGATGGAGCTTGTGAAGCATGTCAAAGAGGGAAGATAAAAAGGTCAAGTCATAAGAATAAACTGCTCAACTCAAATTCAAAACCTCTGTAGTTAATTCACATGGACTTATTTGGCCCTGTAAATGTAATGTCTCTTTCCAAGAATAAATATGCTCTAGTGATGGTGGATGATTATTCAAGATACACTTGGGTGGAATTTCTATTCTCCAAGGATGAAGCCCCTCAAGTCATAATAGAGCATATCAAGAGAGTTGATAGAGAAGCACAAAACACTGGTTCCTCTGTAGTTGCTTTGAGGAGTGACAATGGAACTGAATTTAGAAATGCCACACTATATGAATTCTGTAAAGACAAGGGTATTTCTCAACAATTTTCAGCTCCTAGAACTCCACAGCAAAATGGAGTGGTAGAAAGAAAGAATAGAACTCTCATTGAAGCTGCAAGAACAATGCTGCTGGATGCAAAGCTACCTACTAGCTTTTGGGCTGATGCTGTTAACACAACATGCTATGTGCAAAATAGAACATTGATCAATAAGAGGTCTGGAAAAACTTCTTACTCTTTGATGACTGGAAAAAGAGCATCCTTCAAGCATCTTCATGTATTTGGAAGCAAGTGTTTTGTGATGAAAGATACATCTGAGCATGTTGGAAAATTTAATGCAAAGGCATTTGAAGGTATCTTCATTGGATACTCTCTGGAAAGGACAACATACAGAGTGTTTGTACCTGAGCAACACAAAGTAATGAAGAGCATGGATGTCACTTTTAATGACAAGAAATTCCCCGGACTTAAAACAAATGAAAAAGACAGTGTGCCATTGAGATTTGAAAATCAAGGATATCTTGAAGATTCTGAAAGTGAAGAATAGACACCTGTTCTAACTGTTCCAAATGATGAAATAAATGAATTTGATGATCACCCTCAAACACATGTGCAAGGAAACAATAACACAGGAGGGAGAAGAAGAGAATTCCAATACTGGTGATCAAAATGACTCTGAGTCAAGCTAAAGAGATGAACAGGGTCATACAAGAAAATGGAACATAGCCCACACTAGAGAACAAATCATTGGTGATCCTAGTGAAGGTGTTAGAACAAGGAGAGCTTCAATGAATACATGTCTTTATAGCTGCTTTCTATCACAGGAAGAACCAAAAGTGATTGAAGAAGCTTTAAAGCACTTTGATTGGATTGTTGCCATGCAGGAAGAATTGAATCAATTTGAGAAGAACAAAGTTTGGGAATTAGTACCACCTCCTGAAGATAAGAATGTCATTGAAACCAAATGGGTATTCAGGAACAAAATGGATGAAGAAGGTGTGGTTGTAAGAAACAAAGCAAGGCTGGTTGCTAAAGGATACTGTCAACAAGAAGGCATTGATTATGATGAGACATTTGCACCTGTAGCTAGACTGGAAGCCATCAGGATATTTTTGGCCTTTATAGCTCACTCAGACTTCAAGGTGTATCAAATGGATGTGAAAAGTGCTTTTCTAAATGGTGATTTTGCTGAGGAAGTATATGTATCTCAACCTCCTGGCTTTGAAAATGAAGACTTTCCAAATTTTGTGTACAGATTGCTCAAGGCACTCTATGGACTCAAACAGGCACCTAGAGCCTGGTATGAAACCCTTTCTCAATTTCTTCTCGAGCATCAATTCACAAGAGGAACAATTGATAAAACTCTATTCTTCAAGAAGCATGGTAATGATATCATTCTAGTTCAGATCTATGTGGATGATATCATCTTTGGCTCTTCAAATGAAAAACTCTGTCAAAGGTTCTCCAAGTTGATGCAAAACAAGTATGAGATGAGTATGATAGGAGAGTTAACCTACTTCTTCGGGTTGCAAGTAACTCAAAGGAAGGATGGCATCTTCATAAATCAATCCAAGTATGTCAAAGACCTCTTGAAGAAATATGGTTTAGAAGATTCATCCCCTGGAAAAACTCCAATGTCAACTGCGATTAAGCTTGATGAAGATAAAAGAGGAAAGAGAGTTGACATCAAGGTTTACAGAGGCATGGTTGGATCACTACTCTATCTCACAGCTAGCAGGCCAGATATCATGTTTGCCACATGTCTATGTGCAAGGTTTCAATCTGATCCCAAGGAATCTCACATTATGGCAATCAAAAGAATCTTCAAATATCAATAGGGGACTCCTAATCTTGGTTTATGGTATCCAAAGGGCACAAGGTTCAACCTGGTTGGTTACACGGATTCTGATTATGCTGGATGCAGAATTGACAGAAAGAGCGCTTCAGGAAGGTGCCAATTCTTAGGCCAAAAGTTAGTATCCTGGTTCAGTAAGAAACAACAATCCACAACATCTACAGCTGAAGCTGAATATATTGCTGCTAGAAGCTGTTGTGTTCAATTACTTTGGATTAGAAATCAACTCATGGATTATGGACTAGTGTTGGAAAACATTCCTCTGATGTGTGACAATACTAGTGCAATATCCATTAATAATCACTTTAAATCACTTTCTAAAATCGAATTTAAACCTGAAAATTACAGGAATAAAAACTTTTAGAAATTCTAAAATAACTTTATAAAATTACTAGCATCCCCATACTTTTAGAATATTTTTAGGATCAAAAATGAATTAAATATGAATTTTACAAGTTTTGATCCTTTAATCGCAACATAACTCTTAAAATCATTTTAAAATACTAAACGCCCAAAATAATTCTCCCAAAATTTTTAAAAAACTAAATAATATTATAAAGATAATATCACAAAAGATTTCGTGATTTTTACTAACTCCGATGTTTTTATAAAAATTTCAGAAGGTCAATAATGCGTGATTTAAATAGATTTAAATCACCAAAAAATACAACTAAAAATACACGGGCACACATACTGGCACACATAGCTCATCATACAATATATAAACACGATACTTCGTATCTTTAACATATTCAACTCTATTCACATACTATTTATTTAAACATTTAAACACATAATGCAGCCAATTTGTTTTAATTAATTTAATTACTACTATTCTTTTATTACTCAAATAAATAGGAAATTTGCACTTAAATTTCCCAGATAAATAATCAGCTTTCACAAATATTTTTAAATAAAATATACACATAATACAATTTCTCCATTTTGAGAAATCAATAAATCAATCAAATAATAATAATAAATAAACCCTGAAAATTAGGGTTACTACAATCTACCCACCTTATAAGGATTCCGTCCTCGGAATCAACTGAAGATGTCACTAAGGTTCTTTCTATAACTTTTAACTCTTATTGCATTCTCAATAATACTAATTCTTTACTCTTGGATACTCATTCTTTCTAGTCTGGTATTCTACCAGTTCCTCTACATAAGGCAAACTCGGTTGTACTACTACACGTTACGCGTTAATAGTATTCTAATCGCATCTTGATCCGCTTTCGCTCGTGGTAATTCAATCGCAAATTCTTCGTTCATTAAGGTAGGGTAAATCTCAGTTCACCCTGATGGCATACCTCCCAGATTATTTGGTATAACAAAATTCATGATATTTTGAAGTGAAAAGATTCTATATCGTAGCAAATGTCCCACAATTGGGGTTATCAAATCTGCATATTCCAAAGCAAACATTATTGGAAGTGAAAGAATTACTGAGAGACCAATTTGATCACAAGAACTCAATGTTGTGTGTCTCTATTAAGACAGTATTAAAGGTAATTAGCCTTCTTGTATTTCACAACACACAAGTGACGGTGTCCCATCAGACTTCTATCACACAGACAGATAGTCCTTGTGTCCCCTATAAATAGGGTTGTTTATCTCAGTTGGAGTAGAGAAATATGAAAGAAATTTAGAGTCGGAATGGCAACCAGGGCCTTTCGATAAGAAATCTCAAATACACACTTTGGATTGAAAATGAATAGATTCCAAAGGTGTTATTTCCAGAAAAGAAGAACAACCACAAAAAGGAAGTATCAACAAGTAGTATTACATCATGACTAGAGTTATCCACCCCTGAAGAATGAAGGAGTTGGAATTCGAATAGCATATTTTCAACAGGCCTCACAAATTTGAAATAGATATCACAACAACCTCTGATGCAATTGCAAACATGATTGGTCAAAACTATCAAGTATAAAGTCAAAAGGTGGAATATATTCACCAACACAAGTTTCGCTTAAAGGAATGTTAAATATTTCATTAGGATGGGAAGGTATTACCAAGGTCTTCACATATACCTCCTCCGTCGACTCCTTCGATAGCTCGTTATTCCGTTTGAGCCCTTCTTTTCCACGTCGCAAGGTTATCAGTATCGTACGTCATCGTCAACTCATAATAGTCCTTGAAGATTCCGCCGTAAACATCTACAACCGTAAGAAGTTCTATCCAGCTCAGCACAATCATCTAAATCGAATACCTCTTCCTTAACTCACTCAGTGGTACTATTTCCGATAGTCCAACACGAACTCTAAATGAGCTCTGACGTTCCTTATATATCTATATACACTCATTCGCACTCTCGTTTCTAGTCTTACTATAACCCTTGCTCTGATACCAACCTGTAACGCCCCAAATCAGGGGTCAAAGGATTTGGTCGTCACACTGCACCCTTAATCCAAACAACCTGTTCAATAATAAATCAACACAATAATAATATCTGTGACCCCAACTCTACCAAGAATCTTTAAAGTTTATAGTGCTAGAAACAAGAATCCAAAATTTCATTACAACAATCTTTCTTCTTTACAACCATTCTCTTTACATAAATTCTAATACACTAGTATAACTTCGATAAGAAGTATACCAGGCAACTAATCTTATACAATACATTATTCAATAGAAAACCTCTATATACACACCTATCACTAGCTCCAAATGCTCTGGATCAAAACATCTTCGCGCTACTATCCTCTCCCATCTCTGACCGGCTGTACGAACAACTCTCGCCAATGCACCTTCTTACTGGAAGGCTAAAATATATAAAGAAAGCAAGTATGAGCGAAAGAATTGCTCAGCAAGTGCATTATTAAGTATAATATATAAAGTTTCTAAAATAAGCTTTGGATTTTCAAATAACAACTTTTGTTTTTGAACATTTGTAATCTTTAAAACTTCTCAAATCAAGTTTAGTAATTTATCACAGTTTCTCACTTAGCTCCTCGCAACTGAATAGTTTAAAACACAAAAAGATTTATATTAGTCGTCACGACGACCGAATCAACAATAACTACAATAGTATGTAGAAAATATGAAATAAGTATAACTCATAGGTCTTTAAGACCATAGTTTGTATAAAATACTAGCTTTGAAGGTAACAGATCTATTCACAACATTCCTGAAACCAATAACTCTGGAAGGGTAGAATCATCAAGGGGTAAGAATGAGCCAACGCGCTCGGTCATGGAACAAAGAACGCACTTCAAGACTTCAACATGGTACCGACTGGATACACGGTATGAATAAAACTCACCAGAATAGATATCTCACGACTGCCAATGGAATCAAGGAAGCGGATTTCGATTATTTGAAATCCAAATGAATTAAGAGTAAGTGATTTCAGCAAGATTGAGACCACTATTTATTAATCAACGAACCAACAACTTCAGACAACGAATAAACCTGAATATCAGGTCATGACTCACAAGTACAAAACATATGGATGTAACTCATCCCAGAAATAAGAATTGATATTAGAATTGGATTTTTTTAACATTTATCAAATCAAAGGTTGAGCTGCTGGCCAGCCACGCATCAACCCCGGACTAGCTCATATCATAGTCCTCTACTGGATCCTAGGCCAATCTGGGCCTTAAATTATTCCGACCATAAATATGGCCCGACCAATTACTGGTCCCATTTTTAAAAACATTCCAATTCTATATTATACATGTCAGGTGTCAACACAATTGACAACCTTACTTCGACAATCATGTGTCGGAAGAATCGACAACCTTAATACAACAATTGCTGGAAACTCACGTTCCAAGAAATATTTCAATATGAAGAATCAATAAGGAATAGCAATATAATCTAGTATCGACGAGATCGACACAACAATGGGGGATGCACATGACAAATAACAACATAATAAACATCGACGAAACCGATGCAACAACTGGAATGATAATGAAGAATAACAATAACATGCTCAACAAGATCAGGTTCGATATGAAACAGGCATTATGATATCAACAGAAATTTTATCAGCTCAATATAGAGTAGGGTTTAAAGAACAGGCTCTAGATGGCCTCAACAGTATGATTTAACATATTATGGGAGAATTAGTCAAGATTCACCAATTTGGTAAGTGACAAGAAAGTCAAGTTTAAGTTTAAGGAAAATTCAAGGTAAGTTTATAATTAGAGAAAAACAAGGGTTTACTGACTTCTGACATAATTAGTTTAGATCCTTTGAACGTATACTTATAACAGATTAGCCTCACGTTTGAAAGAAGTAAACCAACTCTTACACAACATATATATTTGAATTTGAATTAGGGACTGGATCAGATAATCGCTTATAATAAGAAAGGATAACAAGGCTTGCATAGGTGCAAGATGAAAAATGGAATACTTGAAGAGTAAGCAACACAACTTCAGAATTTTAGAATAATTTTTCTCTCATAGAGTTCACAAGATCCCGCTCATCTAGGGTTGGTAATATTCCAACTTAACATTTTTAAATCAAGTCTTTGAAAGAAGGCCTTAGTATACAGCCCATAACTATCTTTTCAATCATTTCAATATAATAATTATATCTCTCTGATCAACATGAAAATATGAATCTAAACTAAAAAGGTATAAAAGAGTACTCGTCAATTTACGAGATTAAATAATATACTTGCAATTCAATGCAACGAAATCAATATTTGAAAATTCAGTAAAAAGCATTGAACATGCATACTAATAATTCAAGATAATATCTCTTAATTAATAAGCAAGGGTATAAACACTTGCCTCTGGTCCTTAGCTATTTCGTAACGCTGAAACAATACAATTTCCTCCTTATTCTGTCTTATTGCACGATTCTCTACTTCCGTCCTTCTTTGCTTTAACGCTCTTGCGAATACCACTAGTCTGCTTTTACCATTTCGAATCCACGTGCCAGCCTCGATAGTCAAACATGAGACGGTACTTAGTCGTCAACGTATGATTTCACATTCCATAAACGATTGTAACGTAACTTCGACGTACTTACCAATCTTACCGATATCTCCGTTGGAAGAAAATACTTGCACATATCCTCTACGAGTGTTGACATTCCCTTGGTGCTACGTCACCTCACAATTCTCTATTCTGATAACTCTTGGTTCCGTCACATACGCGGTTGCTACGAGTCTGCACTATCGAGATCGTGCCCACCCAACTATTCACTAATTAAATACAAGATATACTTTAGCCTTCGCACTATACTTTTACACAATTTAACTATTTATAAACTTAGGCACATATAAATTCTACAGAAAATTGGGCATGACCTTTTCGTAAAATGGACATTGCCCTGCTTTCAAAATATCAAAAGTACTCATTCAATCATCCATAACAATTCACAATTAAATCCATAACTTATTTAATACTCAAATAGTCTGCCTCAACTTGCAGAACTCATATAAGAAAATAAACATATTAGAAGATAATTCTGCATTGACTTGCAGTTACTCTATTTATAATTAAATAATCACATTCACTTTCACACTTAGCACGTAGCACGTCCATCATCTAATTCACATAAGTTCATATATTTCACATAGCACATAGCACATGCATAGACTAACAACTTTTATAACTATACAATTTACTAGCTATACATTTAACATATAACCACCTCTCATTTACATATGCATTTAAACTAGTTTATCAAATCACATACTTTTACCAAATACTGTTCATTTAATAGTTCTGCCGAAAATTCGGCAGCACTTCTCTACTTATATAACAAACCACCTGTTTATAAACTAATATCCACAATCCAAAAATCAATTTACAAACTAAACTCATCCACATACTTTAACTTAATCCACTTAAATCACCATTACAAATAATACACTCGACTCAGTATATCATATAAACACATCCTCAACTCCACAACAATATACACAAACCATATGACACGTACTTAAATCAAAACTCTTTTTGGAAAAATATTTGGTCTTTTTAAGATATCTATGGATCGAAAACAATCATTATACTTTAAAACTAATTACCACTAAATCAAATAGAATTAATCAAAACCAGGTAGACAATAAAATAATTTTTGAAAACATTAGTTAAATCTGATTTATAAATAATCAAGATTAAATAATAATTAATTAATAAAATTCACCAATTAACTACTCAGTTAATTGGTCAATTAAATCAATTACATTACTATTTAAAATCGATTAAAAATAATCAAATTCCACTACTCTTTAACTCTTAGAAATTTTTAAAACAAATAATAAAATAAATACTTAGATTTTTACGAAATTTCGGCATGACCCGTTCGTAAACAGGACTAGCCAGAAATTTTGCATGTACTATGCTGCGTCCCCAAACATAGGACGGATCACATAGTACAACACAAAAAAACAACCTGTATATATATCATAAAACTCAACAACATAATATCTCACTATCAACTACAACTGATCCCAAAACTGGGGATCCACCAGAATACTGTAAATACTAAAACGGCTAGTTTACAATCTCAACCAACTTTAAATATACACAACTAACAATTCAGTTTACTCAAAACCAACTAAAATTTATAACTACTTTATAAACTCTACATCATATTATTAATACACTTCAAGAACCTGCACAACCAATAAATCAATTAATCTCAAATAATAACTACAATTCAAATCTTCAACTAATAACAAAATAACAAGTTTATATACTAACATCAAACAAACATGGATTTCAAATCCATTTACTAAGCAGAATACCTTATTAGCTACTTAATATTAATCAAATTACAATTCAAACTGATATTTAACATATACTAATGAAAGAAAATGGATATATATATATATATATATATATATATATATATATATATATACTATCCACATACAAAACGGATTTAAAATCCAGTTACTACCAAAAACACTTGAGTTGCTAATTATTATCAAACAGCTCATAAAATCACCACGTAATTTAAAAGAATGAATTAGACACAATTTATTTACTAAAATCAGATTTACTACATAACACAATTTAATTACACTGCACATCTTTTAACAACGAACACGAATCACGACACCACTTAATCCATAATACTATTTTATACTTAACTATTACAAAAACAATTTTGTAATTTCATTAATTAATACTTTAAAAATGAATTATTCGATAATTAGTAAAAAAAAATGGTTTCATAATTAACACAACCAAAACGATTTATAAAAACACGATTTGTCTAACAAAATGAATTCGTAACTATCACAAAATAACTAAACAAAATGAAGTATTATACCCTCCCAGAAACAGAAAACGAATTTTAATACTCACATAATCAAGAAACGAATCCTTAACTATGGATTATCACTAAAAATCAACAAATCGAATATTAATCATTACCCAATCAAAACTCACAAACGAATTCATAAATACTTAAATGAAAACAAAAGGAATACTGGGTTTTCGATTTATACCCTCCACAAATACTGATAATCGGGATAGAGAGAAGTGACAGTGGTGGCCGGAAAAAGATCAACGGCGACGGCTGGAACTGGCGGCCGAAAAACAGAATCGCGGTGGCGATCAGGAAGCTGGAAGGAAAGCTGGAAGGCGGCGGCTGAGCGGAGAGAAGGCGCAGGTGGCGCGACTTGACAGAGACAGGGGGGGGTTTCTGCCGGTGCAAAAATTGAAGGGGGGGGGGGAAGATTTTTTTTCTCTCGAATCCTTCAGTTGGACACAAGATTCCTTCAGGCACCCAACCTAAGGATATTACTGAGTATACAGATTCTGACAAAGAACTGATTCGATTGGACACAGGTTTAATGTTGATATTGGAGGACTCCGCAGACAAGGAAATGAGCTATCAGTTGATGAACTGTACAAGCGGGAAACATATGTGGGATACCATTAACTTGATAATGGAAGGAACTGAAGACGTGCAGGAAAACAGATTGGACATCCTGACTTCTCAATACGAAGCGTTTAGGTCTCTGCCAGGAGAAATTATAACTCAGGTCTTTGAGAAATATACTAAACTCCTCAATGAATTGGCAATGAAAGGAAAGACCTATCCACTGAGAGAATCAAACAGGAAGTTCATGATGACGCTGCCCCATCATGTAGAACACAAGTCATCATCCATAAGGGAAAGAATTGACTTCACAAAGATGTCATTAGAGATGATCTATGGGAAGTTGAAGACCTATGATATGGAACAGGAACAAAGAGTGATAATCTACGGATCAGGGACAGTGGACAGCAAGCATAATGCACTTGTGAGATCAGCAGCACTTGTAGTGGATGAACCAATAACTTCTGAGATTCAGGTTCAAACCCCTAGAGCTGGAAAGGAGGTGATAATAGAAGCAAAAATGGATTCTGTGAATCTGGGTGTTGATGAAAGTGATTACTACACCCTAGAAGAGCTTGAGCAAATGGAAGACAAAACCATGGCGTACTTAGCTGCAAAGTTTAGTCACATTCGTTTCAAGAGAAACCCTAAGTACAAGTTTAAAGGTTCAACCAACAGATTCCAGAAGAGCAATTATACACCTACTACAGGCTTTAAGGGAGGCTACAAGACTAGCATGATTGATAGAAGCAAATCAAGATGCTACAACTGCAATGAGTTAGGGCATTTCGCCACTGAATGCCGGAAGCCTCGTCAAGCGAGAGACATGAAAGATGTCTATGGAAAGAAGGATTCTTATGATGAGTTGAAGAAAGAGAATGCCAAGCTTAAACAACAATTGGAGGCATTCTCTGGAAAGCAGAAAGGGAAAGCTTATATAGCAGAGGGAAAGCACTGGGATGATACTGATTCGGATGAAGAGGAGGAATATGTAAATGTTGCTCTAATGGCTAACTCTTCAGAGGAATCACCACAATCATCTCAGGTACCTATCTTAACTACAATTGATATGTCTAATTCTGAGTACAAGAAAACTGTGCAAGATCTTAGTGTAGAATTGTTTAATGTACACACAAGCATGCTAGCATCAGAAATGGAAAATGCTAAACTAGTTCTTAAGATTAAAAAGTTAGAATCTAAAAATGAAGAACTAGAGCTTGTAGCTGTAACATTAGAAGATCTTAAGCAAAAGAATGCGTACTTAGAGAACAAGGTCAAGTGTAATGCTGAGATAGAGACTATCCTCAGGAAGCAGATTTCAGATCTAGATTTGAAGCTGAATGCTTATAAGAATTCCGCCCTAATTGCTAAGGAGATCATTGATACTCAGGCCATAGGGAATAAAACTGCTATAGGATTTGACTATGACAAGAAAGCTGGTAAGAAGATAGTGGAATTCCCTACGACACCTTCAGTTGTCAAAAGGAATACTCCACATGTTCTTAAGAATGTTGATTGTCTAGTTTTTGTTAAGCCTTTTCCACCACTCTTTCATGAGGATGACCTTTTCATAAGACAAGAATTGCTTGAGGAGGATTTGTTGAAGGAAAAAGAGGTAAAGACTAAGTTGCCTAGGAAATCAGTAAAAAATGAATTACCTAAACCTGATTTACCTAAAACTGAAATAGGTGACGTAGTTAGTAATGTTAAAAAGAACAGGAATGGGAAGAAGAAGATTGTTAATCAGGAAATGGTTCCATTTTCTCCCATTGCATCTAGGAAGTTGTGCACTATTTGTAATTCTACTGGACACCTTACACATGCATGTAAAAAGGTTAAAGTAGAAACTGCTAATACTTC
This sequence comes from Heracleum sosnowskyi, assembly GCA_030848705.1. Taxonomy (NCBI): domain Eukaryota; kingdom Viridiplantae; phylum Streptophyta; class Magnoliopsida; order Apiales; family Apiaceae; genus Heracleum; species Heracleum sosnowskyi. The sequence continues at coordinate 45,778,742 of CM061244.1, forward strand.
TGAAATGCATAACATGTCTGACATGCCTGATCTTCATGAACCCCGTGGAAAGAAAGAGTGTTTGCTATGTAAGTACAACATCATGCATGCTTATTTTAAGTTGATGAATGATAGTAGCAATAGCACTGTTAATGTTAAATCCACAGATACTATGAATATCAAACAGGGTAAGACTAAATTGAATGTTACTCCTGTTAAATCATCTAAACCTTCAGGACCCAAACAATTTTGGGTACCAAAGTCCGCTTAATCAATCTGTGATTGCAGGGTAAGGTTAAAAGCTCAAAGGTCGTGTGGATTCTGGATAGTGGTTGTTCTAGACACATGACAGGTGAAGAGTCCCTGCTTACAGAGGTGGTTAAGAAGACCGGCCCGATTGTAACCTTTGGAGATGACAACAAAGGATACACTACGGGATATGGTAAATTGAAAGCTGGAAATGTCATCATTGAAAACATCTCTCTTGTTGAAGGATTAAAGCACAATCTTCTAAGTATCAGTCAGTTCTGTGATAAAGGCTACAATGTAGATTTCAGAAAGGACAAGTGCTTGATCACCAACAGGAAGGATGAGAAGCTTACTCTACTGGGAGTGAGAAAAGGAAATTTGTTTATAGCTGACTTAAGTTCTACCAGTGAAGGAGAAGTTACATGTTTCTATGCAAAGGCATCTTCAGAACAAAGTTGGCTATGGCACAAGAAGCTCTCACATCTGAACTTCAAAACTATGAACTCTTTGGTAAAGAGAGAGTTAGTGAGAGGGTTGCCCCTGATGGAATTCAATCAGGAGGGACTATATGAAGCATGTGAAAAAGCGAAGTCGAAGAAAGCATCACATTGAAGCAAAGGAATGACAAGCATTACTGAACCATTACAACTGATTCATATGGATTTATTTGGTCCAGTCAATGTTATGTCACTTTCAAGAAATAGGTATGCATTGGTGATGGTGGATGACTACTACAAGTACACGTGGGTGTTGTTCATACAAACAAAGGATGAAGCAACACAACTAATCATTGATCACATCAAGAAGATAGAAGTGGAAGCTAATCTACCCGTGCGGACAATCAGATAAGACAATGGAACTGAATTCAAGAATGCAGTTCTTAATGATTTCTGCTCAGAGAAAGGAATATCAAGACAGTTTTCAGCACCAAGAACTCCTCAACAGAATGGAGTAGTGGAAAGGAAGAACATGACCTTGGTTGAAGCAGCAAGGACTATGTTGAGTGAATCAAAACTTCCCACTTACTTTTGGGCTGAAGTAGTGAACACAGCTTGCTACACTCAGAATCGAACCCTGATCAACAAAGATCATGAAAAGACTCCGTATGAGTTAATAGCCAACAAGAAACCAACACTGAAGTACTTTCATGTGTTTGGTGCAAAGTGCTTTGTACTTAAAGATGGAGAACATCTTGGCAAGTTTGATGCCAAAGTAGATGAAGGCATTTTTCTGGGCTATTCTCTGGAATCTAAGGCTTTCAGGGTATATGTGATTGAAGATAAGAAGGTGTTGGAAAGCTTTAATGTAACATTTGACGACACCAAAAGACCAGGCCTGCAAACTGGAGAGAACTCTGAATCCTTGGTATTTGAAAATCTATCAGGAGATCTCTCTGACAATGAAGAAGTACCTGAAGTTGTTACATTTATTAATAATAATCATAATGATAATGATTCTGGACCAAGTGGTGACCAAAGTGGAGATCCTCAAAATTCTACAGGATCCACTAGTCAGTCTTCAGAATCAACAGATCAAACTGTCAACAACTCAGGGGGAGCAGGAGAAGGATCAACTAGTCACACTCCACAACATCTAGAACAAGGAGAATCATCAAGATCGCATCTGCCAAGACAAAGGGTATGGAATAGAGATCATCCCTTTCACTTGATCATTGGTGATCCGGACACAGGAGTGAGAACTAGGAGAACATCACAAAATAAATGTCACTATTCTGGGTTTCTTTCAGAAACAGAACCTAAGAAAGATGAAGATGCTCTAGATGATCCAGATTGGGTGATTGCTATGCAAGAGGAACTCAATCAGTTTGAAAGGCAGAAAGTTTGGAAGCTGGTACCTAGGCCTAAGGGAAAATCTGTTATTGGAACAAGATGGGTATTCAGAAATAAGTTGGACGAAGATGGCATTGTAACGAGAAACAAAGCCAGACTGGTTGCTAAAGGTTACTCTCAAGAAGATGGTATAGATTATGATGAAACCTATGAACCAGTAGCAAGACTTGAGGCCATCAGAATGTTTCTGGCATTTGCTGCACATTCCAATTACAAGGTATATCAGATGGATGTGAAGAGTGCTTTTCTAAACGGGGAGTTAGAAGAAGAAGTGTATGTGGAACAACCTCCAGGTTTTGAGGATTCAAAACTGGCAGACTTTGTGTACTTTCTATTCAAAGCTCTCTACGGACTCAAACAAGCTCCAAGGACATGGTATGACACTCTCTCTGAATTCTTACTTGAAAATGATTTTACAAGAGGTGTCGTAGACAAAACTCTCTTTGTCAAAAAGCATAAAAATGATTTGATATTGGTGCAAGTATATGTTAATGACATAATATTTGGTTCTACTAATGATGATCTATGCAAGAGATTTGCTAAGTTAATGTAGAGTCGTTATGAAATGAGCATGATGGGTGAATTGTCATTCTTTCTTGGACTGCAAGTATACCAAAAACAAGATGGTATATTCATTTGTCAGTCCAAGTACATCAAAGATCTTCTGAAGAAGTATCAAATGGAAGACTCATCTACAGCAAAGACTCCTATGCCAACTGCCACTAAGCTTGATAAAGATGAAACTGGTAAGAAGGTTGACATCACAGACTACAGAGGTATGATAGGCTCATTACTTTATCTCACTGCAAGTAGACCAGATATAATGTTTGCAACATGCTTGTGTGCTAGGTTTCAGTATGATCCTAAAGAATCTCATCTAATAGCTGTTAAGCGAATATTTAGATATCTTAAGGGGACCCCAAATCTTGGAATTTGGTACCCTAAAGATACAGGATTTGATCTTATTGGATACACAGACTCTGATTTTGCAGGTTGTAAGATTGATCGGAAGAGTACTTCAGGAAGCTGTCAGTTTCTTGGAAGAAGGTTAGTTTCCTGGTATAGCAAGAAGTAGCATTCAGTTTCCACATCAACAACTGAGGCTGAATACATTGCTGCTGGAAGCTGTTGTGCTCAAATCTTGTGGATGAGAAACCAACTCCGTGACTATGGGCTTTTGTTGACAAAGATTCCAATATTTTGCGACAACACAAGTGCCATAGCAATCTCAAACAACCCAGTGCAACACTCAAGGACGAAGCACATCGACATCAGGTATCATTTTATCCGAGAGCATGTCATGAATGGAACTGTGGAGTTACATTTTGTACCCGCAGAGGATCAAATTGCAGACATCTTTACTAAACCGCTTGATGAATCCACTTTCAATAAGCTGGTTGGTGAACTTGAGATGTTAAATCTTTCTAATTGATTTTGATTAGAAGTCAGTAACTGCAGATAGTCCTGGTAAATACATGAGTTTAAGAATTTCTATATCCTTAGGACTCGTGAATTTATTTTCTGGAGCAATTCTCGTAGTTAGGATTTTTGTACTAATTTTATGTCATAATTATGGATGATATATCTTCTGGCATTTAATTGGTTATTAATTCTAAAAATTATTTAAGTGCTAATATTTGTTCTAAATATTCAAGCATTTATTTAATTTGAATTAATTTACTTTGTTTTTAACATTGTAGATTAATGCAGCATAATTGATTGGATTTTAATTGGTTAATATCACTCAATGATATTTAATTGATTTTATTCTAAGAAAATTGTGAATTTTCTGTTAACAATTGATTTTGGTAAATTTTAAAAGATTTATTAAAATTAAAACTTGACAGGAGATAAAAATTTCTGATTTTTAGAACATGAACAGGTTTTAGAAATTGGAAAGAAGCAAAAAATATCGAATTTAGGAAATTCGATAGTTTTTCAAGTACATAGATAAATCTATCGAAATTAATTTTTGATAGTTTTTGAAAAGGAAAAGAAAAACTATCGAAAACAATTCTCGATAGTTTTTGAGAATACTTTTAAAATTTATCGAAGTGAATTTAATTAATTCAATATTTAAATTCTCGATGGATTTTGAAATTCTAGTGAAAAATATCGAAGAAGATTTAATTCTTTTTATAATTCAAATCTTCGATAGTTTTTCATAAAATGGTTCGATAGTTTTTTGTTCTATACAAGCAAAAAACCCTCGATGGTTTTTACAGAAAGTCTGTTTGCATTCTATCTTTTTAATCTTCGATAGTTTTTCAAAACTATCGAATGGAAATAGACCTTCTTGTCCCTCTGATAAAACCATCAAGAGTTCTTTTAAAAAACCATCGAACCAGAAATGACATTTTTACCCCTGCCAGTTTCATTTAGTATTAAAGCTTGCCTTAATCGATTTCTTTATCAGTTTACAGATCTAAAGAAAAAGCAAGAACGTTTATACTTACAATATATATATACATACACAAACAAGAACGTCAACATCGATATTTTCTTCAGATTCACCGATTAAAACTTGACAAAGTTACTGATATTTCATTGTTAATTGATTTTAACCGTGAAGTTTGTTTCTTTTTGAGTTTTTGAAAAGTATCAAGGAAGAAACCATCGAACTAGTCTTTTGAATCGAAAATTGGTTGCTATTATTCAAGGGTTCTAAAGTTTGCTAGTGTTCGAATTTGTGTGTTAGTGTGAAAAGGGGTAATTTTGTTATTAGGGTGATTTTGGTTAAGTTTGATTAATCAGAATTAATTAATTAAATTTTAAGTGAAAAAATAGTTTTTGGTTTATTTAAATTTTCTGGAAATTTAAAATGGCTGGAGAATTTATTGTTACCAAAACTAATCATGTCTCGTTTCAGAACTTGCAATCCATAACGAACTTACAGTTTCGTGCATGGGCAGAATTTCTGAACACACGTTCATTAGTGGCATATGCTGTGAGTACTCCCGTGGTCCTTTGTATCGATCAATTGACTGCGTTGTACACAACCGCCACGGATACAACTGAGAATAACATAAGGTCCTTCAGTTTTGTTGTGCCAGGGGGCAGAACAATAAGGGTGACGGAACATGATTTTAACAGAATACTTCATTTTCCAACAGAAAACCTTGTTCCGGATCCCACGAGTGAGGAAATACATGCTTTCTTCACTCTCATAAGAAGTCAACAACCTAACTTCTTTGTGGGAGAGTTCCTTAAGCATTACTTGCCAAAGGCATGGAACTTTTTCTTTCATACCCTAATCCATGTTTTTACTGCCAAGCTAACAAATCTGCATGGTATTCCCTTATTCCTTCAAAAGATAGGGTTTGCCATTGCCAACAATTGGCATATTAACATTGGACGGTTATTGATTGATCAAGTAATTCTATGCATGGGACCACTGGATGACAGAACAAGCATAGATGACGATGTGCTTTGTTTCTATCCTAGGTTCCTACAGCTAATTCTCAATGATATCTTAACAGATGATGAGCGCGAGACATTCGCTGAAGAGGAGACCATAGAGTGCATGAGAATGAAGAGGAATGCCATAACCGCTCTCATAAGGAAGAACAACTATCTTCCAGGGGTACCCACTGTTCTCACAGACTATCTAAGAACGGTGCCCCTACCACTTCTACCCCCAGGGGAACAGGTAAATCAAGGTAACATTCCTGAACCTGAACTGGCTCCTGAACCTGAACCAATGGATGTTGATCCAGAGCCCTCAGTGGCCATTCCTGACCAGGAGGTTGCAAGCCTACAACCTCTAACCACGGTCAAAGAGCCTTTGGAAGAGCCAAATGAAACAATAAACGAACCTCCTTCCCCTCCTATACCCAATATTCAGACATTCGTGAGTGTAGAGGGAGATAGTGCCTTAGCAGGACCACATAAGGAGATACACCCTTCAACAGCAGCTCTGCCTTCCTCTAAAAGGAGACGAACAGAAACAGAGGCAACTGTTGATACTTTATTTCAAACTTCCAAAGCGCCCTTTATTGATTTTTCTGATGCTGATTGGGCTACGCTAACGAAAGCTATATATGAACCAATAGCTCAATCAAGTAAGGAAGAATTGACGGAAGAAACTGGTGTTCCGACCATATTACGGTCAGGTTCACTGGTTGAAGGTTCTAAGAACCAAGGGTCTTCACAGACGTCGAGAGAAGGCTTTGACCTAAATGCACAATCTAAAGGGTCATTGTCTACCTCCCCAGATGGAACATATCTGGATCCTGCGGGTAAAGGGTCTGACGTAGGTGCAGATTGGCAACTCGTTGACAATGAATCAATTACTATTGAGGAGTCAACTGAGGTAAAGTCTTCACAGACTATTGGGGAAGATTCGGGATCTCTGCTGTTAATAGAGCCTGTTTCTAACCCCCTAGAGATTCAAACTCTAGATCTTTCAAAGGATATATCATCTACGGATGATCAACAACTTGGTTTATCCAAGGACGGGGACTTACGAAGCCCCATTGCACCACCGATGACCTCCTTAAGGACGGCTACAGTGTTTTCTTCTGCAGGTACAACGAGCAAAAAGGGACCGAGTGAAACAAAAACACTTACACCTGGCCTGAGTGGGAAAGGAAAAATGAGTGAAACACCGACAGAAACGTTGAGTGTACACCCATAGCCAAACATGAGGAGTGACACCCTAAACCTTCCAAATATTGATGATCAGCTACTGCCTACAGAAAGAGAGTTACAAGTTCAATCTACCCTCAAGGAGATGACAGTTCGTGACAAAGAAGGAAATCCACTATTCAAGGTTCCACTACGACCTTCCTTTGACCAAGGGATCTCCTCTAGTCAAGCCAATGCTTCTTTAAAATCTATTCAAGAGAAGGTTGACTTGGCTGCAGCTGATTCCAGAAGAACATTCAGGGTCTGGCAGTGCATCTGGCACTATAACAGGTACGAAGCAGGCAGTGGACTCCTTAAAGAAGGAAGCTATGGACGAACTGATCGAGTTGAGGACGGATGTCAAGGAACTTAAAGATGGATTCATGAATGAAGTAGATGCTTTGTCCCAAGGACAAGAAGCTTTGAGAGAAGACGTTCTGGTTATCCGGGATGGTCAAGCTAGGGTAAAAGATGCAATGAACACCCTTTCTAGAGTGGAGTCTAAGCTGAACCAGAGATTGGACAAGATTGAGAAGACTACCAACTCCAGATTGGATGACATTGACCTGAAGCTGGCTTCTATGCTAGAGATGAATAAGGATATATTGGATTTCATGGAAAATCAAAGTGATGGAGTACAGTCGATCTGGACTATGCATAAGAACCAACAAACTGGCCAACCTGGTCCTTCAAATCAGCAACCTGATCCTTCTACTACCTTTTATGCTGAGGATGCTTTCGTCGAGGATTCCTCAACTAAGGGGGAGAAAGTTGGAGAAGGGGAGAAAGAGAACCTAAGGATGGATGGGGAGTTTGGGAAACAGTTGAAGCTATTCCAATCAGACAGTACTGGATAGAAGAACTTGTACAGGAAGAAGAGAGGAGTGAAGAGGAATTTGAGGTCATGCAAGAGCAACCAATTGAGGATGAGCATGAGCCATATTATCCAGAGCCCGTTGAACATCCAATATGGGAGGATATTATGGAAGAAGAAGAAAATTCTCTATCACCTGAAGAAGAAGCTGCCTTGGAAGCAATAAGAGCTCAAAGAGCTGCAGTAGATGCCAGGCAAGCTGAGAAAGAGAAACAACAAGCAATTCTGAGGAGTGAAAAACTGAAGAGATTCAAGGTGTATAATGAAGTGAGGAGGAAGAAGATGATAGATCTGGTAAAGAAAGAAGGTAATGAATGAGAGATGGCTTATAAAACCTTTTGCGGAGTTGAAGACGGATTAGAAGTCAACGACAATGCTGAGGTGGAAGTTATCATTCAGGACATCAGAAGTGCCAATCTTGAAGATCAGACTTACTTCAAAGCATTGAGAAACTCTATGATCTTTCTGAAAGCCGGGGTTAAAGCAAATGGTGCCTGGAGCTTATTGATAAATTTTTTGGAGAAAGGTACATTTGTGATTTCCACTAAGTTTTTAGAATAGAGGACATACACAGAGTTGCAGGTTATTCTCATCAAGATTCAAAGGACGACAAGGCTAAATGAACTGCTCCGTGAGCATGTTAAGGAGATCTTGATGAAAGTCGGTCCAGAGATTACTGAAGATCCCCCAATGGTTAGATTCATGACGAATGACTTGTTCAGAATCTGCTATTTGGCTGAGGACAAACTGAGAGACTACCCAAACAACTATCTAATCTCAGTTGAGAAGTATCTTAGATCCACTGGATTCTCATCAACGGAGAAGGACAAAGCAGCAGACACTCTTAGAAGATTTCTAATGGAGAATGTTCCTTACTATAGGAAAAGAGTGGAAAGAGGATTGGAAGTGCATACCAGATTACCAAATATGCCAAAGCTAAAAAAGGAAGATGTTAACATTGCATGGTTATGGGCTGGAGTGGGTCAAGAGGTTGAATATATTGGAAGACACATCCAAGGAGCAATCCTTAAACCTGGAGAACCACTGCACTATCTGTCAGTGATTGATTATCAAGCTGCTAACTCCAATGATTGAAGAAGGTGAGATTGGAATGGACTGAAGATTGAAGCAAAGAACAAAAGAACTATCAGCTCAGACCAGAGGAGCAACTTCATTGTATAAAGTTTTATTGTTTTTTGATTTATGAAATCTGGAAATGTATATATATCTGATCCAGAATGCATTTAATATTATTACGATGTCTTACTTTAATTAGTTTAATGTTTCCTTAGTTAGTTGAGTTATCCTCGAAGTATTTGCTTGTCGAACTCTATCCAATCAAATAGGGGGAGATTGTAAAGCATAATGTAACATAAGATGTAAAAGAGATAACTACAACTCAACAAAGGACAAGACAGACAATAGTATTAACAGAAGCACAGGAATCCAGAATCAAAGAAGAAAAGGTAAACTCAAAAAATAAAAATACGTTATGTATTCTTGAAGTCCGTAAACAGATCACGGAAAGAAGTTCATGAAAATGTTCAAGCCTCAGTGACAACAAAAGAAACAAGACTTTCAAGACGACAGAAGTATGTGAATGATTTAGGGTTAAGTACCACGGGATTCCAGTGATTTAAATGAAGCAACTAGAACGACAAAGGACTTATCAGAAGCAGTGAATTGAAGACATAAAAGAAGAATTGATCAAGTGTTATTCATCTGTGAACCAGACCAGTTACACTAGGTGACGGCACTAAAAAGATCAAGTTGTTTTATCGTCTCAGAAGAAATTGATACAGTCTAAAACTAAGCACCCAGGAGCTTAATAGATTTACTAAAAAGATCAAGGACAAGAAATGGTTCGATGGTTTTTCTTTTAAGAAAACCATCGAAAGTGATAAAAGAAATCCATTAGAATTCAATTCAAAAGGAATTTAGATTTCGATAGTTTTCTTTAAAAACTATCGAATGATAAATTCTTTTTAATCATTCGATGGTTTTCAAATTGGAGCAGGTGGAAAGTTTTATTTTGTCTGACAGGTTGATGAGAATTGGACAGCCAAGATTGTTTTAACAATTAAGGTTCGATAGTTTTCTAAATCAAAGCCTACAATTACTACGAGAGAAGATAGTGTCTTCTTCAGTTAAGGCATTTTACACAGAGACATTACTGAGAGAGAAGTTTGAGCCGGAGAAAATCAGAGAAATTAATAGTGCTCAGAATTTGATCATTGTATTGAATTTGTGTAACCTTAAACTCATTGAAGTTAATCTACGGATTAGAAATTGTAGCACCCCTCGAGGTTTATATTTATAAAAAGATATATTCCCCGAAACTTGATTTGGTTTGGTGTGTTTGATTTCGTTATAGAACTGAATGATTTATCCGCGAACGAAATTGAATTATTTGTGAGTATCGTATTCAACCCCCCCCCCCCCCCCCCCTTCTACGATACTTTGGACCTAACAACTATGGATTATCACTAAAAATCAACAAATCGAATATTAATCATTACCCAATCAAAACTCACAAACGAATTCATAAATACTTAAATGAAAACAAAAGGATTACTGGGTTTTCGATTTATACCCTCCACAAATACTGATAATCGGGATAGAGAGAAGTGGCAGTGGTGGCCGGAAAAAGATCAACTGCGGCGGCTGGAACTGGCGGCCGAAAAACAGAACCGTGGCGGCGACCAGGAAGCTGGAAGGAAAGCCGGAAGGCGGCGGCTGGCTGCTTGTTGCGGCTGAGCGGAGAGAAGGCGCAGGTGGCGCGACTTGACAGAGACGGGGGGGGGGGTTTGCCGGTGGAAAAATCGAAGGGTGGGGGGAAGATTTTTTTTTTGTCTCGAAGCTTCTCCTCCTTCTCTCGACTTTTCTTTTTCTTATCCTTACATATCTGTATACATCTATAGGCTCCTGGCGGCTGATAAAAATATAGCCCCAGGGGCATTTTTGTAAATTGCTAATTCTGAAAACCATTAATAATCACTTTAAATCAATTTCTAAAATCGAATTTAAACCTGAAAATTACAGGAATAAAAACTTTTAGAAATTCTAAAATAACTTTATAAAATTACTAGCATCCCCATACTTTTAGAATATTTTTAGGATCAAAAATGAATTAAATATGAATTTTACAAGTTTTGATCCTTTAATCGCAACATAACTCTTAAAATCATTTTAAAATACTAAACGCCCAAAATAATTCTCCCAAATTTTTTAAAAAACTAAATAATATTATAAAGATAATATCACAAAAGATTTCGTGATTTTTACTAACTCCGATGTTTTTATAAAAATTTCAGAAGGTCAATAATGTGTGATTTAAATAGATTTAAATCACCAAAAAATACAACTAAAAATACATGGGCACACATACTGGCACACATAGCTCATCATACAATATATAAACACGATACTTCGTATCTTTAACATATTCAACTCTATTCACATATTCACATACTATTTATTTAAACATTTAAACACATAATGCAGCCAATTTGTTTTAATTAATTTAATTACTACCATTCTTTTATTACTCAAATAAATAGGAAATTTGCACTTAAATTTCCCAGATAAATAATCAGCTTTCACAAATATTTTTAAATAAAATATACACATAATACAATTTCTCCATTTTGAGAAATCAATAAATCAATCAAATAATAATAATAAATAAACCTTGAAAATTAGGGTCACTACAATCTACCCACCTTATAAGGATTCCGTCCTCGGAATCAACTGAAGATGTCACTAAGGTTCTTTCTATAACTTTTAACTCTTATTGCATTCTCAATAATACTAATTCTTTACTACTGGATACTCATTCTTTCTAGTCGGGTATTCTACCAGTTCCTCTACATAAGGCAAACTCGGTTGTACTACTACACGTTACGCGTTACTAGTATTCTAATCGCATCTTGATCCGCTTTCGCTCGTGGTAATTCAATCGCAAATTCTTCGTTCATTAAGGTAGGGTAAATCTCAGTTCACCCTGATGGCATAACTCCCAGATTATTTGGTATAACAAAATTCATGATATTTTGAAGTGAAAAGATTCTATATCGTAGCAAATGTCCCACAATTGGGGTTATCAAATCTGCATATTCCAAAGCAAACATTATTGGAAGTAAAAGAATTACTGAGAGACCAATTTGATCACATGAACTCAATGTTGTGTGTCTCTATTAAGACAGTACTAAAGGTAATTAGCCTTTTTGTATTTCACAACACACAAGTGACGGCGTCCCATCAGACTTCTATCACACAGACAGATAGTCCTTGTGTCCCCTATAAATAGGGTTGTTTATCTCAGTTGGAGTAGAGATATATGAAAGAAATTTAGAGTCGGAATGGCAACCAGGGCCTTTCGATTAGAAATCTCAAATACACACCTTGGATTGAAATTGAATAGATTCCAAAGGTGTTATTTCCAGAAAAGAAGAACAACCACAAAAAGGAAGTATCAACAAGTAGTATTACATCATGACTAGAGTTATCCACCCCTGAAGAATGAAGGAGTTGGAATTCGAATAGCATATTTTCAACAGGCCTCACAAATTTGAAATAGATATCACAACAACCTCTGATGCAATTGCAAACATGATTGGTCAAAAGTATCAAGTATAAAGTCAAAAGGTGGAATATATTCACCAACACAAGTTTCGCTTAAAGGAATGTCAAATATTTCATTAGGATGGGAAGGTATTACCAAGGTCTTCACATATGCCTCCTCCGTCGACTCCTTCGATAGCTCGTTATTCCGTTTCAGCACTTCTTTTCCACGTCACAAGTTTATCAGTATTGTACGTAGTCGTCAACTCATAATAGTCCTTGAAGATTCCACCGTAAACATCTACAACCGTAAGAAGTTCTATCCAGCTCAGCACAATCATCTAAATCGAATACCTCTTCCTTAACTCACTCAGTGGTACTATATCCGATAGTCCAACACGAACTCTAAATGAGCTCTGACGTTCCTTATATATCTATATACACTCATTCGCACTCTCGTTTCTAGTTTTACTATAACCCTTGCTCTGATACCAACATGTAACGCCCCAAATCAGGGGTCAAAGGGTTTGGTCGTCACACTGCACCCTTAATCCAAACAACCTGTTCAATAATAAATCAACACAATAATAATATCTGTGACCCCAACTCTACCAAGAATCTTTAAAGGTTATAGTGCTAGAAACAAGAATCCAAAATTTCATTACAACAATCTTTCTTCTTTACAACCATTCTCTTTACATAAATTCTAATACACTAGTATAACTTCAATAAGAAGTATACCAGGCAACTAATCTTATACAATACATTATTCAATAGAATACCTCTATATACACACCTATCACTAGCTCCAAATGCTCTGGATCAAAACATCTTCGCGCTACTATCCTCTCTCATCTCTGACCGGCTGTACGAACAACTCTCGCCAATGCACCTTCTTACTGGAAGGCTAAAATATATAAAGAAAGCAAGTATGAGTGAAAGAATTGCTCAGCAAGTGCATTATTAAGTATAATATATAAAGTTTCCAAAATAAGCTTTGGATTTTCAAATAACAACTTTTGTTTTTGAACATTTGTAATCTTTAAAACTTCTCAAATCAAGTTTAGTAATTTATCACAGTTTCTCACTTAGATCCTCGCAACTGAATAGTTTAAAACACAAAAAGATTTATATTAGTCGTCACGGCGACCGAATCAACAATAACTACAATAGTATGTAGAAAATATGAAATAAGTATAACTCATAGGTCTTTAAGACCATAGTTTGTATAAAATACTAGCTTTGAAGGTAACAGATCTATTCACAACATTCCTGAAACCAATAACTCTGGAAGGGTAGAATCATCAAGGGGTAAGAATGAGCCAACGCGCTCGGTCATGGAACAAAGAACACACTTCAAGACTTCAACATGGTACTGACTGGATACACGGTATGAATAAAACTCACAAGAATAGATATCTCACGACTGCCAATGGAATCAAGGAAGCGGATTTCGATTATTTGAAATACAAATGAATTAAGAGTAAGTGATTTTAGCAAGATTGAGACCACTATTTATTAATCAACGAACCAACAACTTCACACAACGAATAAACCTGAATATCAGGTCATGACTCACAAGTACAAAACATATGGATGTAACTCATCCCAGAAATAAGAATTGATATTTGAATTGGATTTTTTTTACATTTATCAAATCAAAGGTTGAGCTGCTGGCCAGCCACGCATCAACCCCGGACTAGCTCATGTCATAGTCCTCTACTGGATCCTAGGCCAATCTGGGCCTTAAATTATTCCGACCATAAATATGGACCGACCAATTACTGGTCCCATTTTTAAAAACATTCCAATTCTATATTATACATGTCAGGTGTCAGCACAATTGACAACCTTACTTCGACAATCAGGTGTCGGAAGAATCGACAACCTTAATACAACAATTTCTGGAAACTCACGTTCCAAGAAATATTTCAATATGAAGAATCAATAAGGAATAGCAATATAATCTAGTATCGACGAGATCGACACAACAATGGGGGATGCACATGACAAATAACAACATAATAAACATCGACGAAACCGATGCAACAATTGGAATGATAATGAAGAATAACAATAACATGCTCAACAAGATCAGGTTCGATATGAAACAGACATTATGATATCAACAGAAATTTTATCAGCTCAATATAGAGCAGGGTTTAAAGAACAGGCTCTAGATGGCCTCAACAGTATGATTTAACATATTATGGGAGAATTAGTCAAGATTCACCAATTTGGTAAGTGACAAGAAAGTCAAGTTTAAGTTTAAGGAAAATTCAAGGTAAGTTTATAATTAGAGAAAAACAAGGGTTTACTGACTTCTGACAGAATTAGTTTAGATCCTTCGAACGTATACTTATAACAGATAAGCCTCACGTTTGAAAGAAGTAAACCAACTCTTACACAACATATTTGAATTTGAATCAGGGACTGGATCAGATAATCGCTTATAATAAGAAAGGATAACAAGGCTTGCATAGGTGCAAGATGAAAAATGGAATACTTGAAGAGTAAGCAACACAACTTCAGAATTTTAGAATAATTTTTCTCTCATAGGGTTCACAAGATCCCGCTCATCTAGGGTTGGTAATATTCCAACTTAACATTTTTAAATCAAGTCTTTGAAAGAAGGATACAGCCCATAACTATCTTTTCAATCATTCCAATATAATAATTATATCTATCTGATCAACATGAAAATATGAATCTAAACTAAAAAGGTATAAAAGAGTACTCGTCAATTTACGAGATTAAATAACATACTTGCAATTCAATGCAACGAAATCAATATTTGAAAATTCAGTAAAAAGCATTGAACATGCATACTAATAATTCAAGATAATATCTCTTAATTAATAAGCAAGGGTATAAACACTTGCCTCTGGTCCTTAGCTATTTCGTAATGCTGAAACAATACGATTTCCTCCTTATTCTGTCTTATCGCACGATTCTCTACTTCCGTCCTTCTTTGCTTTAACGCTCTTGCGAATACCACTAGTCTGCTTTTACCATTTCGAATCCACGTGCCAGCCTCGATAGTCAAACATGAGACGGTACTTAGTCGTCAACGTATGATTTCACATTCCATAAACGATTGTAACGTAACTTCGACGTACTTACCAATCTTACCGATATCTCCGTTGGAAGAAAATACTTGCACATATCCTCTACGAGTGTTGACATTCCCTTAGTGCTACGTCACCTCACAATTCTCTATTCTGATAACTCTTGGTTCCGTCACATACGCGGTTGCTACGAGTCTGCACTATCGAGATCGTGTCCGCCCAACTATTCACTAATTAAATACAAGATATACTTTAGCCTTCGCACTATACTTTTACATAATTTAACTATTTATAAACTTAGGCACATATATATTCTACAGAAAATTGGGCATGACCTTTTCGTAAAATGGACATTGCCCTGCTTTCAAAATATCAAAAGTACTCATTCAATCATCCACAAAAATTCACAATTAAATCCATAACTTATTTAATACTCAAATAGTCTGCCTCAACTTGCAGAAATCATATAAGAAAATAAACATATTAGAAGATAATTCTGCATTGACTTGCAGTTACTCTATTTATAATTAAATAATCACATTCACTTTCACACTTAGCACGTAGCACGTCCATCATCTAATTCACATAAGTTCATATATTTCACATAGCACATAGCACATGCATACACTAACAACTTTTATAACTATACAATTTACTAGCTGTACATTTAACATATAACCACCTCTCATTTACATATGCATTTAAACTAGTTTATCAAATCACATACTTTTACCAAATACTGTTCATTTAATAGTTCTGCCGAAAATTCGGCAGCACTTCTCTACTTATATAACAAACCACCTGTTTATAAACTAATATCCACAATCCAAAAATCAATTTACAAACTAAACTCATCCATATACTTTAACTTAATCCACTTAAATCACCATTACAAATAACACACTCGACTCAGTATATCATATAAACATATCCTCAACTCCACAATAATATACACAAACCATATGACACGTACTTAAATCAAAACTCTTTTTGGAAAAATATTTGGTCTTTCTAAGATATCTATGGATTGAAAACAATCATTATACTTTAAAACTAATTACCACTAAATCAAATAGAATTAATCAAAACCAGGTAGACAATAAAATAATTTTTGAAAACATTAGTTAAATCTGATTTATAAATAATCAAGATTAAATAATAATTAATTAATAAAATTCACCAATTAACTACTCAGTTAATTGGTCAATTAAATCAATTACATTACTATTTAAAATCGATTAAAAATGATCAAATTCCACTACTCTTTAACTCTTAGAAATTTTTAAAACAAATAATTAGATTTTTACGAAATTTTGGCATGACCCGTTCGTAAACAGGACTAGCCAGAAATTTTGCATGTACTATGCTGCGTCCCCAAACATAGGACGGATCACATAGTATAGCACAACAAAACAACCTGTATATATATATATATCATAAAACTCAACAACATAATATCTCACTATCAACTACAACTGATCCCAAAACTGGGGATCCACCAGAATACTGTAAATACTAAAACGGCTGGTTTACAATCTCAGCCAACTTTAAATATACACAACTAACAATTCAGTTTACTCAAAACCAACTAAAATTTATAACTACTTTATAAACTCTGCATCATATTATTAATACACTTCAAGAACCTGCACAACCAATAAATCAATTAATCTCAAATAATAACTACAATTCAAATCTTCAACTAATAACAAAATAACAAGTTTATATACTAACCTCAAACAAACATGGATTTCAAATCCATTTACTAACCAGAATACCTTATTAGCTACTTAATATTAATCAAATTACAATTCAAACTGATATTTAGCATATACTAATGAAAGAAAATGGATATATATATATACTATCCACATACAAAACGGATTTAAAATCCATTTACTACCAAAAACACTTGAGTTGCTAATTATTATCAAACAGCTCATAAGATCACCACGTAATTTAAAAGAATGAATTAGACACAATTTATTTACTAAAATCAGATTTACTACATAACACAATTTAATTACACTACACATCTTTTAACAACGAACACGAATCACGACACCACTTAATCCATAATACTATTTTATACTTAACTATTACAAAAACAATTTTGTAATTTCATTAATTAATACTTTAAAAACGAATTATTCGATAATTAGTAAAAAAAAATGGTTTCATAATTAACACAACCAAAACGATTTATAAAAACACGATTTGTCTAATAAAACGAATTCGTAGCTATCACAAAATAACTAAACACAATGAAGTATTATACCCTCCCAGAAACAGAAAACGAATTTTAATTCTCACATAATCAAGAAACGAATCCTTAACTATGGATTATCACTAAAAATCAACAAATCGAATATTAATCATTACCCAATCAAAACTCACAAACGAATTCATAAATACTTAAATAAAAACAAAAGGAATACTGGGTTTTCGATTTATACCCTCCCCAAATACTGATAATCGGGATAGAGAGAAGTGGCAGTGGTGGCCGGAAAAAGATCAACGGCGGCGGCTGGAACTGGCGGCCGGAAAACAGAACCGCGGCGGCAATCGGGAAGCTGGAAGGAAAGCCGGAAGGCGGCGGCTGGCTGCTTGCTGTGGCTGAGCGGAGAGAAGGCGCAGGTGGCGCGACTTGACAGAGACGGGGGGGGGGGGGGGGCGGAGGGGGGGGGGGGGTTTCTGCCGGTGGAAAAATCGAAGGGGGGGGGAAAGATTTTTTTTTTTTTCTCTCGAAGCTTCTCCTCCTTCTCTCGACTTTTCTTTTTCTAATCCTTACATATCTGTATACATCTATAGGCTGCTGGCGGCTGATAAAAATATAGCCCCAGGGGCATTTTTGTAAATTGCTAATTCTGAAAATCATTAATAATCACTTTAAATCACTTTCTAAAATCGAATTTAAACCTGAAAATTACAGGAATAAAAACTTTTAGAAATTCTAAAATAACTTTATAAAATTACTAGCATCCCCATACTTTTAGAATATTTTTAGGATAAAAAATGAATTAAATATGAATTTTACAAGTTTTGATCCTTTAATCGCAATATAACTCTTAAAATCATTTTAAAATACTAAACGCCCAAAATAATTCTCCCAAAATTTTTAAAAAACTAAATAATATTATAAAGATAATATCACAAAAGATTTCGTGATTTTTACTAACTCCGATGTTTTTATAAAAATTTCAGAAGGTCAATAATGTGTGATTTAAATAGATTTAAATCACCAAAAAATACAACTAAAAATACATGGGCACACATACTGGCACACATAGCTCATCATACAATATATAAACACGATACTTCGTATCTTTAACATATTCAACTCTATTCACATATTCACATACTATTTATTTAAACATTTAAACACATAATGCAGCCAATTTGTTTTAATTAATTTAATTACTACTATTCTTTTATTACTCAAATAAATAGGAAATTTGCACTTAAATTTCCCAGATAAATAATCAGCTTTCACAAATATTTTTAAATAAAATATACACATAATACAATTTCTCCATTTTGAGAAATCAATAAATCAATCAAATAATTATAATAAATAAACCCTGAAAATTAGGGTTACTACATAAGGTACCATTTCATTGGGGAACATGCTGTAAATGGTACTATAGCAGTGTCTTATGTTCCAATTGAGAAACAATTAGCTGACATATTTACTAAACCTCTAAATGAAGCAGTCTTCAACAGACTAGTGAGTGAAATTGGAATGCTCAATCCTTCATTTACTAGTTCTAAGTAAATATGCTGGTTAATTGTTGCAGCAATAAATTTTCACTGTATTTAAATGCACTATTTGATTGGAGTGAAAATTAGCTGAGATATGATTTATAAATATTTCAGTAGTCTACTGCATATTTTTCAAAATCATATTTGTTTGTGGAACTGTGAGCTGTTAAGACATCTCTATTTAGGTGATTTTAAGAGTTCACGACATAGTTCAAAGTAAACAGACCTATATCGCAAACTGTCAATGTTGTGAGACTTCGCGATATAGTTCAATTCTTGAGTTTGCGATCTACTTATTGGACTTCGCAACACAGAATAACTATATCGACAAGTCCCCGCACATTGACAGGATTTTGAATTAAATTGATTTTATTTCAAAATTTTGATATATGTCTGACAAAATGATTGATATTCCAAACGAGAGTTGTCGACAAGGTATTTATACTATATCGCAAAGTCTCCCTCACACTCCTACCATCTAGACTTTGCGACATAGTTCTTTTCTAGACTTTGCGATGTACTTTGCAAGACTTCACGATACAGTCTATTTTGAGACTTCACGACATTGAAATAGTCTGTACATATTCATATCTCTATATCGCACTGTCTCAGTCATATAAATACTTTTTGTAAACACTTTCAAATCTTTTCATCTTGTCGATTACTCTCAATTCTCAAACCTAATTCCAAATCTTTCCCCTCTTTTCAACCTCAAACTCAGAAATGACACCCAAATCTCAAACAGCTGCATCATCAAATCCCCTAGTCATACCCAAAGAAACCAATTTTCTCACTATCCCTTCTGATACTAAAGCCAACCCTAGGTACAAGTGCTTTGTACGCTTTTTAAACACCTCCTACCTTCACCAAGCCCTCACAATGAACCCACCTATGTATGTTGACCTTCTAGATGCTTTCTGGAGGACTGCTACCTGCACTGTCATGGCCAAGGAGGATGGAACATCATTCATAAAGATACATTGCACGGTTGGAGGAAAACAATTGCAGTTTGGGGAGAAAGAAGTAAATGAGACTTTTGGGTTTAAGACTAAGAATCATGATGCTGAAGCCAATGATAAACAGATGGTGGATTTTTTGGACTTAATTAAGTATGTTGATACAATTGAGATGGCAAAGTTGAATAAGAAGAATGTTAGGAGGTGGTCGTATCTGTTTGATGCTCTTCAGAAGGTGTTCCTGTACAGAAAGACATGATGGGATCAAATTAGCCACATTGCTGTGAAGCATGCCTACTCTTTGGCCTACAATCAAAAAATCAATGTTGGAGCAATCATCACTCGAGAACTGGCTCAAAGGTTAGGCAAAACTCCACGTGGCAGAGGTAATGAAATCTTCTATCCTTGCTTTATTCAATGCATTTTAAATCATCTAGATAATAAGTTGCATGAAGTAGAAGGTATAGATACAACAAAGCTGGCTTATCCTAAGTCCATGTCCAAAGTCATTTTTGGAACATTAGACACTAGGAATCAAGTGGATGTAGTTTTGAATGTTACTGAGCATATGCAAACAACATTCGAAACCTACACACTTGATAAGCCCATATATCATTCACTTTCCTAGAAAAGGAAGGCTAAGACTAATGGAGCTTCAGAGTCTAACCCAAGCCTCCCTAACCCATCCAGTCAACCATCTGCAAACACAACTCTAGTAATTAGGGAGCCAAGTGCACCAACCTCTCAAAAGGTTGTTGCTACTAAAAAGAAGAGCAAGAAGAGAGCCATTGCAATTACTGATGATTCTGTAGATTTAGGGAGTGAGGAACCTGAGTCACAGCTCATCAGACAAAAGAAGAAATCCAAACAAATAGCCACCACTGAATCCTCCCAACAGGATTCAGATGTGATAAAAGGGGTAAACCCATTACTGTCAATGGCCTTTCAATATGTCATTGGTATTGAAAAGAGTAGTCGCCCCACTACAATCTGTACAGAGTCTACACAGAGTCAAGAACTCACTCTTGACTCAGGAGAACAACAGGTGGCACTACACTGAGTGGAGAGCACATGACACTTGAAACTCCTCCTATTTCTCAGGGGGAGTTGCCAAAATCCAATTTCAACCCCACTTCTCTCTCGGAATCTCACAATGCAAATATTTCTTCTCAACAGGAAAGTCATTCTCATGACAATCCTGCTTTTGATCATTCACTTTTTAATTCTGTGAATGAGTCAATCTCAAGTGACATGGTGCATGACACTGTGGTCACCACCCATGACATACATTATGTTGGTCAGGAAATGCACGATGGGGCATATTCTAATGACACCAACAAAAACACAAAGGCTTCACCAGTTTTTACTGGAGACTCTGTGCCAACCTCTCCAATCCTTAGGGACTTGGAACTGCCTTCACAGGCACATAGAGATGATGTTGTAACTCATCCCATTTCAATGGAGACAACATCATACTCTACAACCATTCCAAGGCTGGAGGAAACTCAAATACCTTTCATCCCTGCTGCAAAACATTTATCTGCAACAGAAGTGCCTAGCACTAGCTCTAACTTGGCTCAGGCCACATTGTCACAATGGCTGGAGTCTGTGCACCATGACATGCCTTCAGGATCATCATCTGTGCCCTCTCTATTGACGGAAGAAGCCCTCCAAAGCTTAAATGTGGCACATATTGATGAGTTCTCAAAGATAGCTCAACATCTCCTCACAACAGGCCTCCCCAACAAGGATTATGAGGCTATTCTTCTCTGTCACAAGGAGGATGTTGAAGCTCAGAAAGACAAGATAATTGATGAGGCCCAACAGGATGGTAATGTGGATGCCTGGTTGGATGCTAAGAGAACTATGAAGCTCAAGGATGTTCTTGCATTTCTCAGGGAAGACTATCTTACAAATTTGGGGTCCAATGCCAAAAGTATGTCTCCTGTAGAAGTGTATGATGCAGTCAATGAGGTATACAAGAATCAGCTCAAGGTTCTGCACTATCTTGTGAATGGTCTTCAATCATAAATCTCCTATATCAAGGAAGAAACAGATCAATCCTTGACCAAGCTGAAGAATACTTACCTTTCTGATTTTCCCAAGGTAGATGACATCCTAAAGGAGGTTCAGAAGACTGCTCAACATGTCACAAAGATGGATTGCACTCTAGACTTGGTCATTGATAATCTCAAGAAGCTTTCTACCAAGCTAGAAAATCAGGTGCAATCCAACATCAACTCGAACTCTATGCTCTCGGTGATGTGGAAGAACCAATATGGAGATAAGCTGGTGGATTAAGTTCCTCTCTCAAATATCACAAAGTTGACAGGCTGAAAAGAGAGGTGGATGAGCTCAAATCTGAAAACAAAGGGATCACTCACTCTTTGAAGCAACTCAACTCTAAGCTGGATGACCAAAGCAATGCAACCTCAAACATTCTGCTAGTCCATCAACAGATTATGACTGCAATGATGAAGAGCATGAACCTTCCAATTCCCGGTGAAGCCCAATGCATCTTTTCTGATAGCAAGCCTAAGAGGGAGATGGAAAAGGAAAGCATAATCCTAGAGAAGAAAGGGGGAGCCTCAGCCAAACAAAAGGGAAACCTGATTAAAGAAAAAGATCTAAAGCCAGTCATCTTTCCTACAGTAGAGATTACAAATCAAGTTGGTCAGAAGAGCACTGTCACCTCCATATACTTGGCACAATGCACATGGATGTTAATGCTCCTCAAATCATATCAATTGCTCAACCATTAAAGGCAGACATTATCACTAAGGCCAAGCTACAGGAAGTTGCAAACTCAAATATCTATCATGATAAAGCCTTCCTGGAGTTTCTGAAAGCCATCAAAGTCAGTGTAGATGATCAAACCCTGAACTACAGACACAAACTCAAGGAAGAAATCAAGTATTTCACAGTGGTAGTCAGGAGGGTAAAAGAAGCCTATCTAAGTGAGATAATCATGATCTCCAAAGACAACTGCATATGGCACCTATCTTTTGAATCTCTAGAGAAGCTGAAGTACACTAAATTTGATACACTTCTGGAACTGATTGAGAAGAAAGGGGCAAACACCAAAAGACTCTATGATGAGCTTCAAAGAGATCAATTCTTAAGGCTACCTGAAGTCATCACAAACCCTAAAACAGTAATCTTCCAAAACTTCTCAAAAGCTAATACCATTGATCAACTGGTAATTCCTACATACTTGGAGATGAAGAATAAAGGCAAAATCACTCAGGTTATTCAAATGCTGAGAGCAAAGAGGGGATTCAGAACTGCAGAAGAAATTGAGATAATTCAAATTCTACAGACATTTCTTATTTCTGGAAGAATACCTGAATCAGTCAAAGTGAGGAAAGAAAAGAAAGAGGACAAGGATGATGAAGATAAAAGTGGTAGAAGAAGGAGTCACCACAGGAGTGATAAGGATGGGAAGAGTGAAATCAGCAGGAGCAGGTCATCTAAGAAATCTAAAGATGCTGAGAGTGACAAGAAAGATTCTCATGGAAAGATGCAGGCTGAGAAAGGAAAGAGTGGAAATCAGCAAGCCAAGGACATTGCTAGCAGTATTTTAACCACAAAACAAGACTCTAAGTCTAGGGTGGATACTGTTGGTAATGATCCACCAAAATCTGCATCCAAGGCTTCTGAAACTGATTTGCCACAGAAGGAAAGTGAAGCCACAAAAATGAAATCTAAAAGACACTTCCACAAAGTCACAACTAGTGGAGTTCTACAGTAGATTAAAGGGAAACAATAGTACAAAATTGGCTTTTTATGTCGGTTAAATATGTCTTATACGTCGGCTAAACAGCGACGTATAGAGGGGTGACGTATAAAATAACTAGTCTTTTACGTTGGTTAAAAATGCGACGTATATTGTATTATATACATCGGTTATATAGCCGACGTAAATGAGATAAAAACTGATGTATATTGTTCATAAAGACCGACGTATAAAAGGCTTTTATCCGATGTAAAAAGTATAACACCGACGTATATTCATCGTCCTTTTACATCGAGTTGTGCTCTAACCGACGTATATAATCTTTTATATGTCGTCTTTTGATTCAAATAACCGACGTATATATAATTTAAAAAAAAATGAAAATCTCCTCCCTATTTTTCTTTATATACCCAGAAATCCTGTTATATACAAACCAAAAATAAACATGTAATACTCAAAACTTGTAGTAACTAAAATTCTTAAACACAATAACAGATCAATAAAATAAATATCATTACCAAAGTCAAAAAACGTCCACAACATTTTTGATTCTTGATGATCTAACTGTATCATACAATACTTCAACACAACATTCATGTCATACACCATGCTATCAGAATTTTGAAATAAAAATAATATCCATTTTAGAACTTCTGAACCTAAAACAGATGATACAACCCTCCTTTGTAGCGCACATGTCATCTTGCTATCATAATTACCAAAATAAAAATAATTTCCATTTTAGAGCTGCTTCAAGCTAAGTCCAGATGATGTTCCCTCCTTACTAGCTAGAAGTCCTGCAAAATTTGTGTGTTGGAATGTTTTTTAGCATAAAGTGTAAATAAAATATATTCACGAGTAAAAAAGACGTGAACATATTTTTTGGGCACAATGTTGGACCTCTTGTCTTTCTTTTGTTTCTTCGACTAGAACTTAACTCACTGTTATCCTCATCCATGATATTCCTACATCATGATAGCAAATACGATGTTAGTTAACATGGAATGTCAAAGAAGGTGGCTAAATTCAGAAAAATTATCAAGTAAATGTAGAGCTTTGGTAGTCAACCTATGGCTAGCTAAAGATGGTATGAAAACACAGAGCTTTGGTAGTCAACTGCGGGGCAGTGATCTTGCAACTCAAGCAATTATGGCAGCTGGTATGGTTGAAGAATATGGAGATTCTCTTAAAAAGTCACATTTCTACATAAGAAATCAGACTTAAAGCTGAAATTGGTATCAACATTTAAAAGAATATGTAAATGCAATGTCTAACCACATTGCACAAAATATTAAAAGGAGCAACTGACCACTAATGGAACATCAACTGGTTCAACTACCAAAAATGAAAATAACCTTATATGGGCAGAAATAATTAATCTTGAAATAGCTTTATCAAATTCTGTAGATAGGAATATATTGTCTTAATAACATGTTATTACTTTCACTCTTTCAGTTACCACTTGTTTACTTAAAAATCAGTTTCAATTAATTTATCAAGTTCCTTTATTGATCAGTGCCTTTTACTAAATTAAGGTCTACTTATACCACATTAAAACTTTGGGAAAGTTACTAATATAAAGATCAGAACAAGATCAGAATTTCTCTTTATTTGTATTTGCCTCTAATTATATATCTATTTTTCTAATTGAATGAAGAACAATGCTAACAGCCATCAAGCAAATATCAATAAGTACATCATACTATAGACAAAAGAAATTTGGGCGGGGTGACATATATATCTACCTGGTGTTACTCTGATTCTGTTTTTCTCTTCATCCAAATTTCCTCTTGTTATGCTTTGAATTTTTTTCTGACAACTCCTTAAAAATGCTACACTTTATCATCACTTGAAAATGTTACTGATATTGTATATTTGTATCAAGTCACAAAAAATAATATAAATTCATGGTTTAATTATGCAAATTTGAAACCCACACCATCTTTCCCAAATTAATGGAAAGTCGGTTAGCTATACATAAATTTATTGGTTGTATTATATTTTTTTATACATACGTTGATATATATTCTAAGTACTAGGATATTAGAAGAAAACAAGAAATACAAGTCTGAGAACCAGAAGCTGGACCATTTTGCATATTATTCACCAGAGGGGCATGAAATAAGTCATGCTAAGGTAAAATTTTAATAATTTACAGATTCACTTGCTATTTAGTTCTATCATCTAATATACTATTTAAAATGAAAGAGAACATTCAAACATACTAAACAAGAAATCATTAGACCAACACATGGATTCTTCACTAACATGGCACCAAATTATTATGTTAAAGACACTCGAAAGAAAGAATTCCATTAAATCAAACATAATATACATGACAGAGAATAGTTTCACCCATTAATAAGCAATTTCTACCTTATGTTAACACTGTTGGGAAGATATGAGCACATACATTCTTTGCGACCCAATTTTCAGCACTAGACACACTATTGAATAAATTAATTCATTACTAAATCTACTCTGGTTATGATACACAAAAGACAATAAAAATGATGAGTCATATTAAACAGATTAAGTACCAAATTATAACCAATACCCAAATATATATTGTTTACAACATAATTAAATAAAGGGAGCCATAAAAAACTAAAATTTGGGAGAAAGGGGGAGAAGGGGAGAGAGAGATAGAGGGACATAGAGAGAGAATGGAGAGAGATAGAGAGATTACCCGACAACTACAGCAGGGCTTAGGGAAGAAGAAATTACAAACCCAATTAGGTAGAAGAGCTAAGAAAATTAACAAGACAATCGGTTATATGCGTGTGTATACATATATATACAATCATATATATTCACATACTTCATACCTGAAGTGTAATGCAAGCAATTTCTTGAAGACGACGATGAATTAGGGCACAATCTAAATTGGAGCAATTAAGATTTCAATTGCTGTAAATGTAAAATCAGGAGTGATGGTTTCTAAGGCAAATGTTACGGGAGAGAGAGAGAGAGATGTTACATATTAATTTGGGGAAGAAATTAGTCTAAAATTGACTTGACTACTACTAAGTCTAAATGAAATTGATTTTAATTTATTAAAAAATATTTTATACATCAGAACATAGGAAACCGTCATGTATCTTATATGTCGGGTATTAAAAAACTGACGTAATGTTAATCATGTGTAATAATCTTATATGGCGGGGGCAATATAACCGATGTAAAATGAGCTTTTATATGTCGGCAAACTGTGAGGCGACATATATAACAATATTAAATGTCGGTCTTTTACTTAACCGACGTAAAAGGTATTACAAAAAGGTTATTATACGTTGTCTTTTTAAAAACGCGACGTATAAAGTATTATATACGTCGGTCTTTGTTATATGCGACGTAAAATGTGCGACGTAAAAAATGAGTTTTGTACTAGTGAAAGGATCAAAGTTGCTTCCAAATGATGTGGTAGTGAAGACTAAATCTCCATGTTCCAGAAAGCTACCTCAAGTGAAACATTGGAAGATCAAGAGTGTTAGGCTCAAGACATGTCTGAATACCACTATTAACAAGCCTACATTATGTGACTATGTCACATTACATGACCTAGTGAGTTCTATCACTGGGATATAGTATAGGTCTCTATATGTACTTGTCTTGTTCTCATGAACATTAGCTTGATCATGTATGCTCAAAGTTATAATGAGCTTAGTAAAGTTTCTTGCATCTAGATTGTATATAGGCCATTGAATAATTGTCCTGGTAGAAGTTCAGAAGTGTTCATATAGCAGGATAGAAATGAATAAGGCCATGAAGAAATAAGTTGCAGAAATTTGTCTAAGGCATTATATAGCAAAGTCAGAAGAAAGCTATGTCGTGAAGTCACCAATATCTATGTCGTGAAGTGCTACATCGCATAGTCCATTTTGTACTATGTCGAGAAGTCCTCAAGACTCATGTCGTGAAGTGTTGAAGTCAGCAAAGTCAAAGAAACCTAGATCGTGAAGTCCTCAGAAGTCCTATGTCGCATAGTCGTCAAATGACTTATGTCGCATAGTCGTCAAATGACTTATGTCGCATAGTCGTCAAATGACTTATGTCGCATAGTCGCCAGAAGCCCCATGTCGCATAGTCATCTTATGGCCTATGTCGCAAAGTCTTCAAAGGCTATATCGCGTAGTCCTCACAAGGGAGATCGCGAAGTCAAGAATGAAGTGGAGTTCACGATATCAACACTTAGCCGTTTATAACAAGACAAATCAAGGTACAGAACCAAGAATCAAAAGAGACAAATACTGAAGCATTTGTTCTGGCAAGGTGGTCCAAAGAACAGATGGCAAATCTACAGCTAAACTTGGAGAGAAAGATAAGAGACAAGTAGCTACAAAAATGGGAAAGACTCCGAAAAGCAGGTGGTCCTTCCTGACACAGTGAACTTCTTATGGCAGGACAAGTTGGACTTTCAGAAGGGGTAGCTGTGTAATATTGTGTGTACCTAGTCTGTATAGATGAATATATATATATATATATTGTGCACACACCACTGCAAGCTGTAAGAGAGACACACATAGTTTTTATCTTAAGCTCTTTTCTCTGTAAGCAAGCAAGTACAAACTGTTCTTGTTTAGAAGCCAAAAATTCGATTGTGAATTTCTTGGAAAGCTGTAGTATTTAATTTGCTTATACAAAGTAGATTAAAGTGATTGTGCGTGTTGTTTACTTTTTGCATATTACATAGCATAATCATATACAGTTTACATTTAGTTTCAAGAAAGCAAAAATTCATCAAACTATCCATTCACCCCCCCTCTGTCTAGTTTCTAGGTGATATTCATTCCCAACAAGTGGTATCAGAGCGAAGGCTGTTAACGTACAAACAGGAAAAGATCAAGAATGAGTTCACAGAAACTGAGCAATATCAAGATTCCTCCCTTTAACAAGGAGCACTACAGTTTATGGAAAAAGAAGATGTTGCTTTTCATCAAAGCTTCTAACCCCATGTATTTAGATATTCTAAAGCATGGTCCCTTTATTCCAATGATCGAGATTGGTGAAACAACCAATGGCACTGAGATAGTACCAGCAAAACATGTGCCCAAAGACCCCTCAAAATACACTGATCCTGAAAAGGAGAAAGTAGCACTGGATGGACATCTTCAACTTATCATTTGTGAATCTATGGATTTCAACATGTATGGCACTGTTGCTCACTGTACTAGTGCCAAGAAGATGTGGGATCTTATAGAAGTGCTCTGTGAAGGAACTACTGAAGTAAGAAAGAACAAGAAGCAGATTCTTGTCTCACAATATGAAGCCTTCATGGCTCAGCCAAAAGAGGGAATCACAGAAGTGTTTGAGAGATTCAATAAGCTGATAAACGAGCTCAAACTCTATGACAAACACTATGAGACAGAAGAGCTCAATATGAAGTTCTTACTAACTCTTCCAGATCACTTGGAACCAAGAATCTCTTCCCTTAAAGAAAGAGATCTAACAAAGATTGGTTTTGATGTGTTGTATGGTGTTTTGAAGACATATGAGTTAGAGCTGTTTCAAAAGAGATCTATTCAAGCAAAGCAAGGATTAGTGGCCAATACCTCTTGTGCCCTTATTGCTGACAATCTAGGTCAAAGAATGGATTCTCTAAAAATCGGTCAAGTCAAGATTGAGGAACTGGAAAGTGATGACACTGGTGATGAAACTCAGGTTGTGTATGATTTACCTGAAGAGGATGAGTTCTACAGCATAGATGAACTAGACAAGATGGAAAACAAATCTTTTGCTTATATGGCTAGGAGATACCCTAACATCAGGTTTAAGAGGAAGCAGCCATTCAAGTCTAGATTCAATAGTGGAAATGCTGGTGGTTCAGGTAGCTTAAACTCTTTCAACAAAGGAAAAGGGATTGCTGGTGCAGTTAAAGGAGGATACAAATCTGGGAGTGTGGATAGGTCCAAAATTAGATGCTATAACTGCAATGAACTTGGGCATTTTGCCACTGAGTGCAAAAAGCCTAAACAGGTCAAGAAGGACAAAGCATACTTAGAGCTTGAAGCTAAGTATGAGGCTCTACTCAAGAAACAACAGGGTAAAGCTTTTATTGCTGAGGGAAAATGCTGGGATGACTCTGATGAAGAAGAAGAACAAGAGTACTCAAATTATGCCTTGATGGCATTTTCTGATGATGGTGATTCTAGTCAGGTACCTATTCTTACTTCTCTTGATATGACTCCCCTTCAATATAAGCAAACTGTTGAAGATATGAGTACTGGGATGTTTAATATTCATACTAGCATGTTAGCAGCAAATGAAGAAATTGATAGACTAACTGCTAGAAATCTTGAGCTTACAGAAAAGAATGAGGAACTTGAGTTAATGGTTGTGAACCTTGATGGTTTGAAAAAGGAGGTTGAGTATCTTAAAAACAAAGTGATTTGTGCTGAACAAATAGAGAAAGCTCTTAGGGAACAAATTGCTGAAACTGAATTGAAACTAAGAAGCTTTAAGAACTCCTCTGAACTTATTCAAACCTATCACAAGGAACACACCGAAGATAGCAAGGTTGGAGTTGGTCTTGACTATGAGAATGATAAAGGAAGGAAGAAGGCAAAGGGCAAAGGAAAAGAATCTTTTACAAACAAAAATGCGCCAACCATTCTATCTAGTGTTGAACAGCCCATCTTCAAAAAGAGTGTTGTTGAGTTTGATGAAGAACTATTGATCATCAAACAACAACTTTTTGAAGAAGATGAGGCTGCTAAAGACACTTCTTCCTCTCCTGAATCTGTCAGTCAGAAAGAGACCAAAGACAATCTTGTCAAGAGTCCCAAAGCAAAGAAAGAAGTTGTTAAGAAAAAGAAACAAAACAGAAATGGTAAGGTAGGTGTCAACAAGGGTAACAACTATGCTTATGTGCCAAATGCTCCCAGGAAACAATGTCAGAAATGTCTATCTGTTAATCATTTGACTCATAAGTGTAACAAACAAGTGAATGTTGAAGTTGATAACCTAAGTAACCATTCTGCTAGCATAAACTCTAGTCATGATTCCTTCTGTGGTAAGCCTAATTGCATGACATGCTATGTGACTGTGATTGCTAAATGTTTATCTCTAAAGCATAAACTTGATTCTGCACAATCTAGTGAATCACACACACACATGCACACTCACAGGACAGGATCCCCAATCAGGATTGAGAGGGTGAACACTTCATGTGAGCCTAAGAGTGTGAACTCCAAAGCCACAAACAATATGAAGTATCCTACTCTGATGAATGCAACTTATGACAGAAGAATTGGTAACAAAAATGTTTCTAAATCAACTGGACCCTACCATGTGTGGGTACCAAAAACAACTTAGTTACCTTGTGAATGCAGGGCAACATGAATAAAAGAGTCATATGGATCTTGGACAGTGGACGCTCAAGTCACATGACTGGTGATATAGCCCTGCTATCACATTTTGAGGAAAAGGCTGGCCCATCAGTAACCTTTGGAAATGACAACATTGGTTATACAATGGGATATGGCAGTATAAAATTTGGAAATGTCATTATTGAAGATGTAGCATTTGTTGAAGGACTGAAGCATAATCTCTTGAGCATTGGACAATTTACAAACAGGGGTTTCAAAGTGGAATTTGATGAAGATCATTTTTCAATCTCAAAAAGAGAAAGTGGTGAAGTTGTTCTAACTGGTGTGAAGAAAGGAAGCCTGTTTGTAGCTGATCTCAAGGATGTAGACAAGGGAGAAATTTGTTGTTTCTACACTAAAGCCACAAATGAGGAATTCTGGCTATGGCACAAGAAACTGTCTCACTTGAATGTTCAGGCAATGAACTCTCTAACCAAGAGAGAACTCATCAGGGATTTGCCTGCCTTGGAGTTTGTGCAAGATGGAGCATGTGAAGCTTGTCAGAAAGGAAAGATTAAAAGATCTAGTCACAAGAACAAGTTGCTCAATACAAACTCAAAACCTCTGCAGCTAATTCACATGGATTTATTTGGTCCTGTGAATGTAATGTCCCTTTCCAAAAAGAAATATGCTCTAGTGATGGTTGATGATTATTCAAGATATACTTGGGTGGAATTCCTATTCTCCAAAGATGAAGCACCTCAAGTCATAATAGAGCATATCAAGAGAGTTGATAGAGAAGCACAAAGCACTGGTTCCTCTGTAGTTGCTTTGAGAAGTGATAATGGAACTGAGTTCAGAAATTCAACATTGTATGAGTTTTGTAAAGATAAAGGAATTTCTCAACAATTCTCAGCTCCTAGAACACCTCAACAAAATGGAGTAGTTGAGAGAAAGAATAGAACTCTCATTGAAGCTGCAAGGACAATGTTATTGGATGCAAAGCTACCTACTAGCTTTTGGGCTGATGCTGTTAACACAGCATGCTATGTGCAAAATAGAACATTGATCAATAAGAAGTCTGGCAAAACTCCTTACTCATTAATGACTGGAAAAAGAGCATCCTTCAAGCATCTGCATGTTTTTGGAATCAAGTGTTTTGTGATGAAAGATACCTCTGAGCATGTTGGAAAATTTGATGCAAAGGCATTTGAAGGTATCTTTATTGGATACTCTCTGGAAAGGAAAGCATACAGAGTGTTTGTACCTGAGCAACACAAAGTCATGGAAAGCATGGATGTTACCTTTGATGACAAGAAAACTCCTGGACTTAAAACAAGTGATCAAGACAGTGTGCCATTAAGATTTGAGAATCAAGGTTATCTTGAGGATTCTGAAAGTGAAGATGAACCACCTGTTCAAACTGTTCTAGAAAATGAAATTCTTGAAGTTGACAATCTTCTTCAAACACCTGTGCAAGGGTTCACAAACACAGGGGGAGAAGAAGAGAATGCAACTGTCAACCAAAATGAGCTTGGAACAGATCAAGGAAATGAACAGGGGCACACAAGGAAATGGGACAGAGCCCATACTAGGGATCAAATCATTGGAGATCCTAGTGAGGGAGTTAGAACAAGAAGGGTGACTATGAATACATGTCTACACAGCTGCTTTCTGTCACAAGAGGAACCTAAAGTAGTTGAAGAAGCTTTGAAGATTTCTGATTGGATTGTTGCCATGCAAGAAGAATTGAATCAATTTGAGAAAAACAAAGTATGGGAGCTAGTGCCACCCCCTGAAGGAAAGAATGTTATTGACACCAAATGGGTGTTCAGAAACAAGATGGATGAAGAAGGAGTGGTAATAAGAAACAAAGTAAGGCTGGTTGCCAAAGGATACTGTCAGCAAGAAGGCATTGATTATGATGAGACATTTGCACCTGTAGCTAGACTGGAAGCCATCAGAACCTTCCTTGCTTTTGCAGCTCACTCAAATTTCAAGGTGTATCAAATGGATGTGAAAAGTGCATTTCTCAATGGTGATCTTGCTGAAGAAGTTTATGTATCTCAACCACCTAGCTTTGAAAATGAAAACTTCCCAGACTTTGTGTACAGACTGCTTAAGGCACTCTATGGACTCAAACAGGCACCAAGAGCCTGGTATGAGACTCTATCTCAATTACTTCTTGAGCATCAATTTACCAGGGGTACAATTGACAAAACCTTATTCTTCAAGAAGCATGGAAATGATATCATTCTCGTTCAAATCTATGTGGATGATATCATCTTTGGCTCTTCAAATGAAAAACTCTGTGAAAGGTTCTCTAAGTTGATGCAAAGCAAATATGAGATGAGTATGATGGGAAAATTAACCTACTTTCTAGGTTTGCAAGTACATCAAAGGGAGGATGGCATCTTCATAAACCAATCAAAGTATGTCAAAGATCTTTTGAAGAAATATGGTTTAGAAGACTCATCCCCTGCAAAAACTCCCATGTCCACTGCAATCAAGCTTGATGAAGACAAGAAATGCAAAAGAGTAGACATCAAGGTTTACAGAGGCATGGTTGGATCACTACTCTATCTCACTACTAGCAGGCCTGATATCATGTTTGCCACATGCCTTTGTGCAAGGTTCCAGTCTGATCCCAAGGAATCTCACATGATGGCTATCAAAAGGATTTTCAAATATCTGAAAGGGACTCCTAATCTTGGGCTATGGTATCCAAAGGGAACTGGGTTCAACCTGGTTGGTTACACAGACTCTGATTATGCTGGATGCAGAATTGACAGGAAGAGCACCTCTGGAAGCTGCCAATTCTTAGGCCAAAGGTTAGTGTCCTGGTTCAGTAAGAAACAACAGTCCACTGCAACATCCACAGCTGAGGCTGAATATATTGCTGCTGGAAGTTGTTGTGCTCAATTGCTTTGGATTAGAAATCAACTCATGGATTATGGACTAGTGTTAGAACACATTCCTCTGATGTGTGATAATACTAGTGCAATATCCATAGTTTCCAACCCTGTTAAACATTCTACTACAAAGCACATTGAGATCAGGTACCATTTCATTAGGGAACATGCTGCAAATGGTACCATAGAAGTCTCTTATGTTCCAATTGAGAAACAATTAGCTGACATATTTACTAAACCTCTGAATGAAGCTGTCTTCAACAGACTGGTGAGTGAAATTGGAATGCTCAATCCTTCATTTAGTTGTTCTAAGTAAGTATGCTAGTTAATTGATGCAGCAGTAAATTTCCACTGTGTTTAAATGCTCTATTTATTTGGAGTGAAAATTAGCTGAGATATGATTTATAAATATTTCAGTATTTTACTGCATATTTTTTTTAAAAAAAAAAAATCATATTTGGTGGTGAAGTTATGAGCTTTTGAGACATCTCGATATAGATGATTTTCAGAGTTCACGACACAGTTCAAATCAAACAGACTTATATCGCAAACTATTGAGATTGTTAGACTTCGCGATATAGTTCATTTCACGAGTTTGCGACTTAGACTTCGCGACTTAGAATAACCATATCGACAAGTCTCCACATTTGACAGAATTTTGATTTAAATTAATTTTATTTCAAAATTTGATAAAAGTCTGACAAATTGCTTGAAATTCCAAAAAGAGAGTTTTAGACAGGGTATTTATACTATATCGCAAAGTCTCCCCAAATCTTTTCACCTTTAAGACTTTGCGACATAGCTCATTTTTAGACTATGCGATATACTTTGTAAGACTTTGCGGTACATGCTATTTTTAACTTCGCGACATACAATTAGTCTGTACATATTCATAACTCCATATCGCAGTGTCTCTATCATATAAATACTCTTTTCTAACCGTTCACAACTTTTCATCTTGTCTATTACTCTCAAACTCTCAAACCTAAGCACAAATTCTCTACTCTCTTCTTCACTCTCTCTTTTGAAATGGCACCCAAATCTCAAACAGCTCCCTCTTCAAACCCTTTAACCATTCCCAAGGAAACAAATCTTCTCACCATTCCCTCTGAGGCTGAGGCTAACCCAAGGTACAAGTGTTTTGTACGGTTCTTGAACACTTCCTACCTACGCCAAGCCCTAACCCTGAACCCTACCTTGTATGTCGATGTGTTGGAAGGATTCTGGAGAACGGCGTTGGTTTCAACAATGGCTAGGGAAGATGGAACTTCATTCCAGGAGGTTAATTGTTCAATTGGAGGCAAACACTTCCAGTTTGGGGAAAAGGAAATCAATGAAGCTTTGGGGTTCAAGGTGGAGGGTCATGACCAAGAAGTTACTGATGCTCAAATTGTAGACTTCATGACCTTCATTCAGTATGCTGATGAGATAGATACTGGAAAGCTCAATAAGAAGTTTGTGAGGAGGGAGTGGTCATTTCTATTTGACGCACTCCAGAAGGTGTTTCTATGCAGGAAGACAGGATGGGACCATATCAGTCACATTGCTGTGAAGCTAGCCTACTCCCTGGCCAACAACCAGGAGATCAATGTGGGAGCCATAATTCTCAAGGAATTGGCTCAGAGGCTAGGCAGGACCGTTCGTGGTAGAGGTAATGATATCTTTTATCCTCGCTTTATTCAGTGTATTTTAAATTACCTTGATGCAAATATACATGAACTTGAGGGTATAGATAACAATAATGTTAGGCCGAATACACAATATAATCAAGTATGTATGAGAATAACGGTAATTAAGAACACTGTTTATGAATCAATAAACTGTATTTATATTAACAGCTTCTCTCTTTATGATGTTAATGAATCACAAAGAGCTTCTAGGTTACAAGAATAATATATCAATATTCGCGTCCCTTCTAGGGATAACCTATCTGTGTTTATATAGTACACAGCTACATACAATCCTTATCTAATTGATATTCCTACAAGTTAGCTATACAAAACTTATCAATTAAGGATTGCTTCTTTTCTTCTATTCCGTCTCCTTAGCTGTATCAATATATTCTGCTTCTTTCCATCTTCAGAATATATTGCTTCTAGAATCTTCAATTCAGCACCGACAGCTAATTCAACTATCACCCTGTCAGACTTTAAATAAACTCTGACCGGCTTCACTTAAACTCTTCACCCTGTCAGAGTTTAACTAAACTCTGACTGGCTTCTGATAAACTCTTGTCAGTACCTGTTGCTTAAACACTGATAAACAAACATTAGCAATTATATCTAACAATCTCCCCCAACTTGTTCATAATAAAATGTACAAGTTAAACATATAATTGATGATGTCAAAACCATTTAACAAATGCAGTGTTTAACATATAACAGAGTTTGATTTAAAACAGAGTTTAAATTTGACTTAGAATAGAAAATATTAAAAACTTACAGTCAGACTTTACTTGACTTCTTCAATATTAGGTACAGTCCTGAGATAATCAATCAGCAGTCTTCTCTCAGCATTCTCAAGTTCAGCTATCATAATCTCTTTCAGCTCCTTATACTCTGGATCTCCTTCACCAGTTTGATATATGGCAGCCCTCAGAGAATAAATACTGTTCTTTTTCATGTCATTTCCTAACCGAATGTACTGAGCTTTATCTGACTCTAAGTTGAATTCTAAGACTTTTATTCCAAGTGCAGTTGTAAATCTAGCACTGTTTTTCTTCATCTCCACCAACTTTCCAGCATGATCTCTATACTTTGGAGTATAAGTATTTGAGACTTCTCCTCCTCCAAGCATCACTTTTGATCTCAGCATCTTTTCTCTTAAGATTTGAGCAACATTATGGGTATGTCTGTTCTTAACTTTCAACAGATAAAGTACATATTCAAGTTCTTCCCATGATTTGAGATTTACATCAGATTCTCCAACTCTATAAACACTTCCATCACTCATGAAGTATAACAGAAACTGCTTCTTCAAGACTCTGTGAAAAATCAACTGAACAGATTCTAATTTATCAAGATTTTCTTGTGTATCCCTAATACCAGATCTTGCCAGTGAAATATTGTCTTGAGATCTGTTATTTATTCTCTTCTCCCTATGTGAACCTAAACCAGACTTATCATAAGATTCTTTTCCAAGTACAGTCCTGGTTTGAGAAAAATCCACAGGTTGAAGTGTCAGAGTTTCAGAGAGTACAGGTCTTAAGAAACCTTTGAGTTGAGGAGCTAGCTGAGTTTGCACAGCTTGAGCCTTGTCAGAGGCTGGCTTATCTTCAATAGTATCATCAACTTGAGCAGCGTCAGAGGTTGAGTTTGCTAATCTTGTTTCAACTTGAGCAATGTCAGAGGTTGAATAAATCTTCTTAGATAACTGTTCTTCTTCTACCAGTTTACCTTTTCCTTTGTCAACATTTTTAATCACAGGCCTCCTTGAGTACTGTAAACTCTGATCAGAGTTTACATTCTCTTTGATAACAATTCCTTTTTCTTTCTTTCTAGGAGCCTTGATTTCCTTCTTCTTGTAGATTCCAGCTTTAAGATTCTTCTTGTGTTCTTCAGCAAGCATTTGCTCTTCAGCTTAGATATCTTCAATTGTAACATCTTTTCCATGCTCTTTAATAAAGATCCTAGCAGCAATCTCTTCATCAGTAGATGGGTTAGCTGAAACAACTAAACTTTTGTTGAGTTTTGAAGTAGATTGACCACCAGAAGTAGATTGACCACCAGAGTTTATTACACGTTTTTGCCTTTGAGCAGAAATCCTTCTTTCATTTCCTCTGCTTCCCCCATCAGTAGAATCATCCTTCCGTCTCAGAGTTTGAGTAGCTTTGCATTTGTCTTTAGGTATACTCTCCCCCTTTTTGACATCATCAGAAAGAAGTACTGATGTCAGCAATTCAAGCGCAGTAGAAATGGAAGTCAGTTGAGCAGACATAGCATTCTGGTTTTCCTCAACTGTCCCAAGCCTCTTCTTGATTTCTTCAGAATCCCTGGCTTGCTGCTTGAACATGGCATAGTAAGAAGTTCTGTCAGCCTTTAAAGTAAGATCCCTCAGACTTACTTCATTCCTCAATTTTGTAAGCATCTGTTGATTCTCATCAAATCTATTATTGAGAGATTTGACTTGAATAACAGTGGCCTGTAAGCTCGTAAGAACATCAGGATTTGTAATCTTCTTAACAGAATCAGATAGAAAATCTGCAGCCCGTTGTGCTGGAAAAACACAATCTGCATTAGCCCATGCATTGTAGTACATATTCTGAAAATGCTCAGAAGCAGCCCTTTGAACTTCCCTCTCTTCAGTAGAATTTGCTTGAATATCAGAAACTTCCACTTGAATATCAGAGTTTGAATGAGCAGGACTAGCTTCAGCATTGTCATCCTCTCTGTGAATATCTTCAAGTACATTTTCAGCAGTGATTTCATCAATTAACTGTGCAGTGGCATCAGGTACTTGATCTGCTACAGTTTGAGGAACATCAGAGTTTGCTGAAGCAGTAACCTCTGCTTCTCTCTGAACAATCTCAACAACTGATTGTTGCAAAGTTTCAAGTAAAACAATATCCTCATGATCATTATCTGTTGCATCAGCATGTACAGTAACAGCTTCTGGAACTGGATCAACTCTAATCTGATCAACTTCCTCACCTTTCTCAAAATCAAGAGAAATGATTTCTGTGTGAGAAGCAATAGGTTCTACTAATTCAGTAGTAGCTTGATCAGCTTCCAGTACAGTATCTTCATGATCCACAATCCTGCTGTCAGAGTATGCAGCAGCTTCCTCAACTACATCATCAGCTTTTGATGTAGGAGCTTCTAGTTCAAAATCCATCAGAATAGTTTCAGGATTTGCAGCATCTTCAGCAGTTAGAATATCCTCCTCAACTGTACTTGGAGGTACAGTTGTAAGCACAATCTCCTCATTCTCTGATGTAGGAGCTTCAGTGTCTTCAGGTTCTTTGTCCATATTGGCAATGATATCACCAAAAAGTTGATCAGCAACAAGTCTTCTCTTTCTCTGATGAAGAGTCTCTTCATCAGCTTCAGTTTCTGAGTCTACATTAGAATCAGCAGCAACAGACTTTGCCCTTTGGGCTCGCCTTTTCTTCATTCTTTTTCTCTGAGGCACAGCATCAACATTTGATACCTCAGCTTCAGTTTGTTGCAAACCAGACTTAACTGCTCGAACTTTGGATCTCTTTGACCTCTGTGGTTGAGACACAGAAGGTCCAGCTTCAGCAGTTGTTACTTGTTGTTGTTGTAAGTTGTCAAGAAATTGTTGCACTGATGCAGGCAACAGTAAAGGACCAACTTCTCCTTTCTTGTTGTCCTTATTGATAAGGTCAGAAAATATACGTTTGTGCAGTTTAAACGAAAGTATAACATCATCCTCTTCTATCTCAACATTTGGGCAGCAAAAATTAAATATCAATTGACAAAACCTAGAGAAATAAACAACATTTCTATTCTCTAGCATTTTCTCACCAATATTAGTTAGAACTAATCTAGCAACATCAAATTGACTACCATAGAGAAGAGAATACCCGATCTGTAGACTATCCGTGGGAATCGCATCCCAATTGGTGCACTTCTTTCCAAAAGCCCGAGTAATGCAATCGAAAAAGAAGCTCCATTCCTTGCGCAAAAATGGCCTTTTCAGTTGACCTATCTTTGTCAAAGGTCCAGTGTAGCCTATCTCGTTCATCATTCTGACGAGCTCAGAGTCTCCAACAGAGATTGTGAATGCATTGAAATCTTCAAGACCCAAAGCATCACGAACAGTAGTAGGAGTAACCACAAAATCATCTCCTTGAAACTCAAAAATTATAGATGGCGATCCAGACTCTCCTCCATTATCATAAATACCTGTCTGCCAAAAAGTTCGAATTTGAGTCGCAGACAGCTTCGATGGTGCGGTTAGAGCAGTACCGATATCAGAGTGTAACAAGAACCTCTGAATCAAATGAAACGCCTCCGGTGCATTCTCATTTGCTACAGGTGCAGAATAATTGTTGGGAGCAAATTCTAATTCAGAAGCAATAAACGCTGTAGTTGCCATTAGTAAGATTTGAAAAGAAGAAGAACTGGGCTTTGAAAGTGTTTGAGTGTTTGTGTGTGAGTAAAAGCTTATGAAAAGATGAGGTGCGTAAAAGATTGAATCGTGTGTATGTAGTGTATTAAATAATAACTGTAAAGATTAGAAGTATGTTAGTGGAATAGATGTCAGACGTGGATACGCTGACAGCTGTATCGAACAACTTCCAATACACACGTGCAGACGTGAAAACACCTGTCATCACATATAACACTCAAAATATCCGCTTAAAAAAAATTAATAATAATAAAATTATCAATTTTAATAATAAAGTACAAAGGAGCTCAATAGTCAGAATAATAATGACTGTCTTGAAACTCCGCACCTTATTATCCCAAGCGCTTCGATTCAAGGAAAAACCTTTCAGCTACCTTGTTGAATGCTTTAAAACCCCAAGCATTTTCACAACAGGCTTCATATCTTAAAATTACCATACACCAAATGGCAGGAACCTTTGAATTCA
The DNA here is from genome assembly GCA_030848705.1 of Heracleum sosnowskyi. Lineage (NCBI taxonomy): Eukaryota > Viridiplantae > Streptophyta > Magnoliopsida > Apiales > Apiaceae > Heracleum > Heracleum sosnowskyi. The sequence goes on from CM061244.1 coordinate 45,819,183, forward strand.
TGGATGTAGAATCATTCGTGAACATGAACTGGCAGCAACAAGAAAATTATATCATCGATGAGTTTTTTGTTCTGTCTTTTCTGAATGATGAAGGTCTTATAGCAGATGATGAAATAGCGGAAGGACCGATCTCTAATCCTTATGTGCACATCATCCGTCCCGGTCCATATGATGTGCCCATCCTGGCAGACGATCATACTATGGAGATTTGTATGATGCTCTTCCAGCAGAGCTTCCTGATGGGTACTGAGGAGACAATCTTCTTGGAATCCTGCAAGCTGCAAAGCAGAAAGAGAATCCAGGAAGATGATGATGATGATGATGATTCATCTTCAGGATGTTGTCAAGCAATTCCAGATGGTATAATGATCAGTTGAACAACTGGGTAGCGATCATCAGAAGTAGTAGAGCACAATAACTTCTGGCTCTAGCTCTTCTGCTTCAGATGTAGCATTCAGATACTTATCCTGGTTAAATAGATCTTTGCTGATGTAACCATAGTGATTAGTATGTACCAGAAAGTTTAGCTAAACATGAGTATGAAATGGTCTGAATGTAAATTTGAATCAGTTAATGAAAAAAAATTTATTTCTTTACATATCAGTATTATCAATTTTGCATAGTAATTGTAAAGTGAAAGAAATGATATCACTTTAAACAATAAACTAACATACTCAGCAGCATTACGAATCACTATCAGGACTTATCAAACACACTCTTTCATTTCTCCGTTCAATCATACTTTTTCCGAAAAACAAATAGCTAATCTCAAAATTATAAACTGTCTGAAACAAAGAGATTATTTTAACCATTAGAGATTAAAACAAAGTAACCTCGGCGTATTTCACACAATACATCAGTGTTTACCATTTGTCCTTCTTTGTCACTAAACTCTTTTCTCAATCTGTACAGTTGTGAAAATATGTGTGTGTAGTAGCAGAGTTTACCGAAATCAGTATTTAGATCATCTCAAAGTGCATAAAATCCACAAACTAAAGTAGTAAAAACTGGTTGCCTAAACTCTCATGTATAACAGACACTGATTTTTCTATCTAAACTCTGTATTACTGATATCCTTTCATTTGGATATGTCTTTTATTTTTCCACCCCCTTTATTATATATATATATATATATATATTTTTTTTTTTTTTCCAGTAATCAGTGGTTGGCACTAGTCACCAAAAATCAAAGATTTTAGCCCTTATTTCATACAATAAGTTCCTGGATCTTCCTAGGCACAACATGATCTCAAAGGAATTTGTGCTCTGTTTGGCATCTTTTGATGTGAGGGTGAATTATTTGCATTAAATAATCAGAGTTTAGACTTTTCATCAGTAATTATAATTAACTTATGAGAGAAGATGCAAACAGCTAATACAGACTCAGTGTATAGGATCAATAAACTAAGAGATGCTATAAATATAGAGACAGTATCATGCTGTGTTAGCTTACTGCACATATTTGAGATCAGAATCTATCAACTCTTAAGGATTCACAATTACTTACTGAGAATTATGCTTCATACATATTTCTTCATTGGTCCAAATGTTTCAGACAAAATTACAATCAGAGTATAACATTAAACTATAACTATCAGAGTATGACCAACAGAGTTTACCATCAGAGTATGATCAACAGAGTTTACTATCAGAGTTTAACATGCTGGTTGACATAACAGTTAACATGTGCAAGGAATCATGAGCATTTAAACAATCAAACATGAATATTTTGAGTCTAACCCGTATCTCTAGTCTGAACCAGAGATCATTCCAAGTTCATTTACCAATCTTGTAAACGTAGCTTCACTCAAAGGTTTGGTGAAGATATCTGCAAGTTGTTGGTCTGTAGACACAAAATGAAGCTCAATGTTCCCTTCTTCCACATGTTCTCTGATAAAATGATATCTTATGCTGATGTGCTTGGTCATGGAGTGCTGTACTGGATTACCTGTCATAGCAATAGCACTTTGGTTATCACAGAAAATAGGTATTTTAGAGTACCTTAACCCATAATCCAGCAGTTGATTCTTCATCCATAAAATCTGTGCACAACAGCTACCAGCTGCTATATACTCTGCTTCAGCAGTGGATGTGGAGATTGACTTCTGTTTCTTGCTGTACCAAGAAACTAATCTGTCTCCTAAAAATTGACAGCTTCCACTTGTACTTTTTCTGTCTATCTTACAGCCTGCAAAATCTGCATCAGAGTAACCAATTAACTTAAACTCTGATTCTCTAGGATACCACAAACCCAGGGTTATAGTTCCTTTGAGATATTTGAAGATCCTTTTCACAGCTGTTAGATGAGGCTCTCTGGGATCTGCTTGAAATCTTGCACAAAGACATGTTGCATACATGATATCAGGTCTACTTGCAGTAAGATACAGTAGAGACCCTATCATTCCTCTGTAGTTAGTCATATCTACTGAGGCTCCTGTGTCTTTGTCAAGCTTCGTTGCTGTAGCCATGGGAGTTGTAGCAGATGAACTATCAAGCATACCAAATTTCTTTAGAAGATTTCTGGTATACTTTGCTTGATTGATAAAAATCCCATCATCTGTTTGCTTGACCTGTAAGCCTAGAAAATAACTAAGCTCTCCCATCATGCTCATTTGATACCTGGATTGCATAAGCTTTGCAAACTTCTTACAAAGTTTGTCATTAGTAGATCCAAAAATAATATCATCTACATAAATTTGAACTAAAAGCAAATCATCACCAGAATTGAAATAAAACAGGGTTTTATCAATTGTACCTCTTGTGAACCCACTTTCTAAAAGAAATTGAGCAAGAGTTTCATACCATGCTCTTGGTGCTTGCTTTAGTCCATATAATGCCTTGTCAAGCCTGTAGACATAATCTGGATGCTTGGAATCTACAAATCCTGGTGGTTGTTCAACAAACACTTCTTCTTCAAGCTTCCCATTGAGAAAAGCACTTTTTACATCCATCTGAAAAACTTTAAACTTCTTGTGTGCAGCATAGGCCAGAAAAATTCTTATGGCCTCCAATCTTGCAACTGGAGCAAAGGTTTCATCATAGTCAATTCCTTCCTGTTGTGAATAACCTTTTGCCACAAGTCTAGCCTTGTTTCTTGTAATCACACCTTCACTGTCAGTCTTGTTTCTGAAAACCCACTTTGTACCTACAATTGATCTATTCTTTGGTCTAGGTACAAGTGTCCAGACTTCATTTCTTTCAAATTCATTTAACTCTTCTTGCATTGCTGTAATCCAATTAGCATCTTGAAGAGCTTCCTCCACTTTCTTTGGTTCTGTTTGAGACAAGAAAGCATGATACAGACACTCATTATTTGTTGCACTTCTAGTTCTTACACTAGCATCAGGATCTCCAATTATAAGATCAGGTGTATGTGCCTGTGTCCACTTTCTTGCTGTTGGTAAGTGGCTTCTTGTATCAGTATTGGATCCTCCCCCTTGATCCATGCTCTCCTGATTCATGTGTTGACTTTCTGCAGCTTCTGAGGCTCCCCCTGAGTTGGATGGCTCAGTGTTTGAGTTGTCAGAGTTTGAATCAGTTTCCTCAACTGACTCACTTGCTGTGTCTTGTTGAGCTTCTTCACGCTCCCCCTCAACTGGTTCTCTATTTTGTTCAATTTGAGAATTTCCAGTTTCTCCAGAATTTACCAGTAGAGGTTCAGAGTATGCTTCGTCAGAGTTTGTCAACCCTGCTTCATCAGAGTTTATATCATCAGAGAATAGATCTTCATTTTCAAAACGTAGTTGATCATATCCATCCTTGTCTTCAAGTCCAATTATTTTCTTGTCATCAAACGACACATGTATGGATTCCATGATCACCTTTGTTCTCAGATTGTAAATTCTGAATGCTTTTGTTGACAATGGATAGCCAACAAAGATTCCTTCATCAGCTTTTAACTCGAACTTGGTCAACTGTTCAGGATGAGTCTTCAACACAAAGCATTTGCATCCAAATATGTGAAAATATTTCAAATTTGGCTTCTTGTTTTTCACCATCTCATATGGTGTTTTTCCATGCTTGTTGATCAGAGTTGCATTTTGAGTAAAACAAGCAGTTTGAACAGCTTCTGCCCAGAAATAAGTTGGCAGTTTTGCTTCATCAAGCATAGTTCTGGCAGCTTCAATTAAGGTTCTGTTCTTTCTTTCAACTACACCATTTTGCTGTGGAGTTCCAGGTGCAGAAAATTCTTGTTTGACTCCTCTTTCCTTGCAGAAAGCTTCCATGATTGAATTTCTGAATTCAGTTCCATTATCACTCCTTATTATTTTGACTTTGTGCTGTGATCCTTTGTCCAGTAGATTTACATGATCCATCAACATTTGAGCAGTTTCATCCTTCTTTGACAAGAAATACACCCATGTATATCTAGTATATTCATCAACAATTACTAGAGCATATTTCTTTCTGCCCATGGACATCACATTCACTGGTCCAAAGAGATCAACATGTAGAAGATGATAAGGTTCCACTACTGAAGATTCAGATTTGCTCTTGAAAGATGACTTCCTTTGCTTGGCCTTTTGACAAGAATCACATAGACCATCTAGATTGAGTATTGATTTTGGAAGTCCTCTTACAAGATCCTTTCTAATAAGCTCATTAATGTTGTTCAAATTGAGATGAGAGAGCTTCTTGTGCCAATTCCAACTCTCTTCATTTGACATTCTTGCAGTCAGACACACTGTTTTTCCATCAGAGTTTGTTACCAAACTTGCTTCATAAATATTGTTGCGCCTGTGTCCAACTAGAACAACTTTCCCAGTAGATTTACTGATAACTTCACAGTATTCACTATGAAAATCTACATGGTTTCCTCTGTCACAGATTTGACTCACAGATTACAGATTATGCTTGAGTCCTGAGACTAGAGCTACTTTTGTGATGATGACACTTCCAAGATTAATATTGCCGTATCCCAGAGTGTGTCCTATGTTGCCATCTCCATAGGAAACTTTTGGGCCAGCCTTCTCCTCAAAGTCTGATAGCAGGGCTTTATTTCCAGTCATATGTCCAGAGCATCCACTGTCTAAGATAAGTGTGCTCTCTATTATACCCTGCAATCACAAACAAACACTAAGTGTTAGTTTTGAGGATCCAGACTTGCTTGGATCCTTTGTCTTTCTTAACAGTGTTAATTTTTGCAGCGGAATCTGTATTATCAGAGTTTAAACTAACATTGTCAGATTTTACACTAGCAGAGTTTGCTCTAACCCATTTCAAGTTGGGTTTTAGCTCATAATAGTTATGATAAATTGCATGATAACTCTTACATGTGTAAATAGAATGCCAAGTGCTCCCACAATGTTTGCATAAAGTCTGTGGTCTTACTCTAACATAATCATTCTTTACTTCTGAAGTAGAAGGTAAAGAATTAATATGTTTGTTCTTAGTGCAAAATCTAGCAAGATGATTAGAACTACCACAATTATAACATGTTTTTCTTGAGGCACTAGCATTAGGCATATGATTATTTCTATTATTTATGCCTACTTTTCCATTCCTATTTCTCTTGGACCCTTTAGGTTTCATGGCAGACTTAACCTCTTTGAGCTTATGTTTAAACTGTTTTCCTGTCATTAAACCAACATTAACCTGCTTCTCACAGATTCTAATTGGTTCTTTAACAGCTTCTAACTCAACAAGCTTCTCTGTTTTAGATTCAATATCTACTTGTTTAACACAAGCTTCAACTGGCTCCATAACAGCTTCTTTCACAACTACAGATTTTAGCTTGGTGGATTCTGGAACAAATATCACAGGTTTAAGTTGTGGTTTAACTTTAACTTTGTCTTTAAACCTAAGTTCATCGTTTTCACAATAACCTAAACCTACAGAATCAGTCTGAAACACTTGATGAGTGTCTCTTCCAGAATCTGTCCAAGTCTTGATTATTTTTCTTTCTTTTTCTAAATCAGATTCTAGTTGCTTATACCTTTTAAGCAACTCCTGTTCAACATAAACAACATCATCTCTTTCTTTTTGAATCTTCTTCATATTCTCAAGTTCTCTTTCAAGAAACTTGTTTCTTTCTTTAAGACTAAGATTCTCAGATTTAATCCTCTCATTCTCTAAAGTCTGATCCCTATAACTAACATGAACACTTTTCAGATATACTCTTAACTCAGATATATTATCAGTATCATAAGCATAAGTAGTTAGAGGTACCTTATTTTCAGAAGTTTCAGTCTCATCTCTGACAGTTGCCATAAGAGCATAGTTTTCTCCATCATCAGAGTCTGAAGTATCTGCCCAGTCTCTGCCTTTAGAGATGAGTGCTTTCTCAGATTTGCCTTTCTTGCACTCTGGAGCATAGTGACCCATCTCCTTACACTTGTAGCACTGGATTTGAGACTTATCCTTCTTGCCAGACTTGTTCTCCTTTCCATCAGACTTTCTGAAACTTCTCCTTTCAGGGTTTGAATCTTTCCTTGAGAATCTCTTTCCTTTCTTGAAGTTCTTGAATCCCATCTTCTTAAAGGTCTTCACCATCAATGCAGCCATTTGCATCAACTCCTCTTCATCATCCTCAGAGTCAGAAGCTTCATCAGAGTTTGAGTCATCATCAGAGTTTGATGACTCACTCTCAGATTTAATAACTAAAGCCTTTCCCTTGGCTTTCTTCCTTGATGATTCCTTCTTGATGGGCTTCTCCTCGACTTTGAGAGCAACAGATTTTGTCTTCTTGCTTGACCTCATGTTTCTTTGTTCTATCTCAAGTTCATGAGTCTTTAACAATCCATAGATTTCATCAAGATCTGTATCAGCAAGATCATAATTATCTCTGATTGTTGTTGCCTTTAAATCCCACTTTTCAGGTAGAGATAACAGAAACTTGAGATTGGACTCTTCAAGTTCATATTCCTTATCTACCAGAGACAGATCGTTCAACAGTTTGCAAAATCTGTCATAGGTCTCAGTCAAGGTTTCATTAGTTCTTGAATCAAAGTGCTCATACTCCTGTGTGAGTATTGTTTTTCTGTTCTTCTTAATAGCACCTGTTCCCTGGCATCTGACTTCTAAAGCATCCCATATCTCTTTGGCAGTTTTGCAGCCAATTACTCTGTTAGACATTACATTATCTAAAGCACTGTGGAGAAGATGTCTAACCTTTGCATCCTTTGCAATTGATGAGATATCCTCAGGAGTCATATCTTTCTTTTCCTTTGGAACAGTCTTTTGTGCTTGACCATCAACAACAGGGGACAATTTAGTTGGCATATGAGGACCATCATTAATTCTGTCAAGGTATTCTGGATCTGTAGCCTCCAGAAACATGGTCATCTTAACCTTCCAAATCGGATACTCTACTGGCCTGAGAATTGGAACCCTGATTGTTTCATATCGACTCACAGAATTGGGCTTAACCTGTTCAGCCTTAGGAGCAGTTTGATTTTCTTCAGACATGATTAATACTGTGTTTGAATCGTAAAACTGTATATATTAAACAGCCTTGGCTCTGATACCAATTGTTAGGCCGAATACACAATATAATCAAGTATGTATGAGAATAACGGTAATTAAGAACACTGTTTATGAATCAATAAACTGTATTTATATTAACAGCTTCTCTCTTTATGATGTTAATGAATCACAAAGAGCTTCTAGGTTACAAGAATAATATATCAATATTCGCGTCCCTTCTAGGGATAACCTATCTGTGTTTATATAGTACACAGCTACATACAATCCTTATCTAATTGATATTCCTACAAGTTAGCTATACAAAACTTATCAATTAAGGATTGCTTCTTTTCTTCTATTCCGTCTCCTTAGCTGTATCAATATATTCTGCTTCTTTCCATCTTCAGAATATATTGCTTCTAGAATCTTCAATTCAGCACCGACAGCTAATTCAACTATCACCCTGTCAGACTTTAAATAAACTCTGACCGGCTTCACTTAAACTCTTCACCCTGTCAGAGTTTAACTAAACTCTGACTGGCTTCTGATAAACTCTTGTCAGTACCTGTTGCTTAAACACTGATAAACAAACATTAGCAATTATATCTAACAAATAAAATGGCTTATTCCAAGTCCATGTCCAAGATACTATTTGGGTCATTAGACACAAGGAATCATGTTGATGTGAGGCTAAGTGTGACCCAGCATATGCAGGACACATTTGAATCATATCAACTTGCTAAGCCAATATACCAATGCTCTTTCCTGGACAGGGGAGGCTGAGACTAAAGGAGCTACACAGTCTAACCCCAGCCTTCCCATCCCATCCAGCAACCCCACTGCAAACACATCTGTAGAAATTAGGGAGCCAAGTGCATCAGTCTCCCAAAAGACTGATGTTACTAAAAAGAAGACTAAGAAGAGACCCCTAAAGGTGATTCAAGAAACTGTAGAGATAGAAAGTGAGAATCCTGAGTCACCTCTCACCAGACATAGTAAGAAATCCAAATCCAAACCTACCACTGGATCCTCCCAACAGGATTCAGATGTGGAAAAAGGGGTACACCTATTACTGTCAATGGCCTCCCAACAGGTTATTGGCATTGAAAAGAGTAGTCTCCCCACTACAACCTGTACTGAGTCTGCACATGATCAAGAACTCACTCTTGATCCTAGGAGAAATAAGGATGCTGACACACTGAGTGGAGAGCACATCACACTTGAAACTCCTCCTATTTCTCAGGGGGAGTTGCCAAAATCTAATATACATCACACTTCTCTTCCAGAATCTACATCTAACATTTCTTCTCAACAGATTAGTCATTCACATGACTTTTCTGACATTGATCAATCACAATCCAATACTGTGATTGAGCCAAACTCAAGTGACATGGTGCATGACACTGTGCTCACCACCCAGGAACCACATCTAGTTGGTCAGGGAATGCATGTTGGGGCATATCCTAATGACACCAACACAAACATGGAGGATTCACCAGTTTTTACTGGAGACTCTATGCCAAATTCTCCCATCCTTATGGATGTGGAACTGTCTTCACAGACAAATAGGGCTGATGTTGTAACACATCCCATTTCAATGGAGACAACCTCAGACTCTACATCCATTCCAAGGCTGGAGGAGACTCAAAAACTCACATCTCATCAAGTGCCTAGCACTAGCTCTCACTTGGCTCAGGCCACTCTGTCAGAATGGCTGAAGCCTGTGCAACATGACAGGCCTTCAGGATCATCAACCGTGCCTTCCCAAATGATAGAAGAAGCTATTCAAGATCTCCATGTGGCACAGATTGATGAGTTCTCAAAAATAGCTCAACACCTCCTCACCTCAAACTTGCCAAATGCTGATTATGAGGCTATTCTTCTCTGCCACAAGGAGGATGTTGCAGCCCAGCAGGAGAAGATAGTGGATGCAGCTGAACTAGAGGGAAATGTGGATGCCTGGTTGGATGCTAAGAGGTCTATCAAACTCAAGGATGCCCTAGCCTTTCTGAGAGAAGACTACCTCACCTCTCTGGGCTCCAATGCAAAAGATCTCTCTCCTGCTGCAGTTTATGATGCTGTAAATGACATCTACAAGAATCAATTGAAGGCTCTGCACTATCTTGGGAAAGGGCTTCAATCAGAGATTTATTCAATCCAGGAGGAGACAGATAGATCCCTCACTCAGCTAAGAAACTCATATCTCTCTGATTTTCCCAAGGTGGATGGCATCCTCAAAGAAATCCAGAAAACCAACTCTAATGTCAACAGGATGGATCTCTCTCTAGCCATGGTCACGGACAACATCAAGAAACTGGCTACAACATTGGAAAATCAAGTCAAGGCCAACATCAACTCTAATGCAATGCTGAATGTAATTTGGAAGAATCAATATGGTGACAAATTGGTGGATGAGGTTCCTATGTCAAACATCTCCAAATTTGACTTTGCCAAGATCAAGGATCAATCTCTAAATTCTTTCAAGTCTCAACAACTATTCTCCAAGGTGTATGGTCTAGAAAGAGAAATGGCCTCTCTGAAAGATGAAAACAGGATACTTGCTACATCCTTAAACCAGCTAAATGACAAGTTGGATGACCAAGGCAACAACACCTCCAATATCCTGCTGGTGCAACAACAAATGTTGACTTCTATGATGAGACAAATGAACCTGCCTATCCCTGGGGAAGCTCAAGACATCTTGTCTGATTCCAAGCCTAAGGGGGAGAAACAAAAGGAGGTCATTCTGAAAAAGAAAGGGGGAGTACCTGTCAAGCAACAGAAGCTCAAGGGCAAAATTTCTGAAGAAACAATCAAACCAATAATCCTTCCCCTGTAGAGGTCATAAGTGCAGTAGGCCAGAAGAGCACAATCTCAACCACCTACTATCCATCCACAATGCCTAAAGTCATCTCAACTCCTCAACCTGCTCAACCTACTCCCAATGCTAAACCTGTCAAAGCTACAGTTATCACAGAGGCCAAGCTACAGGAAGTTGCCAATTCAAACATCTATCATGATGAGGCCTTCCTGGAGTTTCTGAAAGCCATCTACAGAAATGCTCAAGAAGATGCAAGGGTTTACAGACAGAAGATCAAGGAAAGCATCAAGTACTTCACAGTTACAGTAAGGAAAATCAAGGATGTCCATCTAAGAGAGGTAATCATGGTGTGCAAGGACAATTGCTTGTGGCACCTAGCATTTCAAACTCTAGAGAAACTGAGATTTACTGAGCTGTCAATCATTCTGGATTTGATTGAAAAGCATGGGATGAACAATGAAAGTCTTCATACTGACTTGAAGATGAACCAAAATCAAAGATTGACTGAGGTTATATCCAAGCCAAGGACAATAATTTACCAAAGTCTATCTCAAGACAGCAATATTGACCAACTAGTAATTCCCACAGACCTAACAATGAAGAACAATGCAAAGATCAACCAGGTGCTGCAAATGATGAGAGCCAAGAGAGGAGTTAGGACAGCTGAGGAACTAGAAATGATTCATACTCTATAATCTTTTCTGATTCATGGAGTCATTCCTGAATCTATCAAAGAAAAGAGCAAGAAGAAGGATGATGAAAACCTATAGAAGGAGATCTCATTCAAGGAGTGATAAGGATGGAACAAGTGAAAGTAGCAGGAGCAAATCTTCAAAGAAGACAAAAGGTGCTGATGATGACAAGAGGGATTCTAAGGGGACAAAGGAAACAACCAAGAGAACAAGAAGTGGAATTCAGCAAGTCAAGGACATTGCTAGCAGTACTTTAACCATAACACAAGACTCTAAGTCTAGGGTGGGTACTGTTAGTAATGATCCTCCAAAATCATTATCTAAGACTTCTGAACCTGAATTGCCACAAAAGAAAGAAGGAGCCACAAAAGAAACATCAAAAAGACACTTCCACAAAGTCACAGCTAGTGGAGTGTTACAGTGGATGAAGGGAAAAGGAATGAAGCTACTTCCAAGTGATGTGGCACTGAAGACTGATTCTCCTTGTTCCAGAAAGATATCTCTTGTGAAGCATTTGAAGATCAAGAGTGTACCCAGAAGGATAAGGATAACAAAGAAGACTGGAAAACTCACAAATGTTATTGGCATCAATGTGCTTCCATTAGATGAGGACTATGATGAAGATGCCCTAGCATTTTTGAGGGCTCAAAGGATCTTTGAAGTCAAAGTGAAGTTGGATCATCTAGAGATCAAGTACACTGATGGAAGAAAGGATAATGAAGCAAGGAGGCTGGCAATATTTCTATATGTATGAGCTTGAAAGGATAAATGCCTTACTGAATTTTGAAGAAAAAGAAGAAAGGACATGGAAGATAGATATTGCCAGGTTCTTGAAAATGCATGTTGATTATGAAGAAAACCTGAGAAAGGAAAATGAAGAGAAGATAATTCAGAAAGAGAAAGAAATGGCTGAAATGGAGGAAAGAGCAAAGCAGCTGAGAAAGAAAGGGCTTTGCAGGGTAAAACAAAATCCTTATGTTGTGGAATACAAAAATTCTTATGGAGGCATGAGCAAGATAAGGATGGAGTTTCTGGATTCATATGTGGAAAGTTCTCTTAAAGCTGCAATTGATGATCTAAAAGACTCCCCTCTCATTGAAGAACTGATTGCAAGAGAAGAACTTCAAGAAGCCATCATAGACATGAAAAGAAGAGAAGAGATAAGGAAAAAGAAGATTTATGATGATTTACAAGAGAAGCAATTGGAAGCTGAAGTTGCTGAGCAACAAAGATAATCTGTAAGCTTTCAATTTTTCTATGTAATCAAATTCCTGATCTCAATGTTCATAAATTGTCCTCTCTGTTACTTAATTTCCTTCTATGTAAGTTAGGCTTGTTATCAGACATGAAATTATGCCTAAGGATCTTACTCACAATTTGGGGGAGATTGTTAGGCTCAAGACATGTCTGAATACCACTATTAACAAGCCTACATTATGTGACTATGTCACATTACATGACCTAGTGAGTTCTATCACTGGGATATAGTATAGGTCTCTATATGTACTTGTCTTGTTCTCATGAACATTAGCTTGATCATGTATGCTCACAGTTATAATGAGCTTAGTAAAGTTTCTTGCATCTAGATTGTATATAGGCCATTGAATAATTGTCCTGGTAGAAGTTCAGAAGTGTTCATGCAGCAGGATAGAAATGAATAAGGCCATGAAGAAATAAGTTGCAGAAATTTGTCTAAGGCATTATATAGCAAAGTCAGAAGAAAGCTATGTCGTGAAGTCACCAATATCTATGTCGTGAAGTGCTACATCGCATAGTCCATTTTGTACTATGTCGAGAAGTCCTCAAGACTCATGTCGTGAAGTGTTGAAGTCAGCAAAGTCAAAGAAGCCTAGATCGTGAAGTCCTCAGAAGTCCTATGTCGCATAGTCGTCAAATGACTTATGTCGCATAGTCGTCAAATGACTTATGTCGCATAGTCGTCAAATGACTTATGTCGCATAGTCGCCAGAAGCCCCATGTCGCATAGTCATCTTATGGCCTATGTCGCAAAGTCTTCAAAGGCTATATCGCGTAGTCCTCACAAGGGAGATCGCGAAGTCAGGAATGAAGTGGAGTTCACGATATCAACACCTAGCCGTTTATAACAAGACAAATCAAGGTACAGAACCAAGAATCAAAAGAGACAAATACTGAAGCATTTGTTCTGGCAAGGTGGTCCAAAGAACAGATGGAAAATCTACAGCTAAACTTGGAGAGAAAGATAAGAGATAAGCAGCTACAGAAACGGGAAAGACTCCGAAAAGCAGGTGGTCCTTCCTGACACAGTGAACTTCTTATGGCAGGACAAGTTGGACTTTCAGAAGGGGTAGCTGTGTAATATTGTGTGTACCTAGTTTGTATAGATGAATATATATATATATATATATTGTGCACGCACCACTGTAAGCTGTAAGAGAGAAACGCATAGTTTTTATCTTAAGCTCTTTTCTCTGTAAGCAAGCAAGTACAAACTGTTCTTGTTTAGAAGCCAGAAATTCGATTGTGAATTTCTTGGAAAGCTGTAGTATTTAATTTGATTATACAAAGTGGATTAAAGTGATTGTGCGTGTTGTTTACTTTCTGCATATTACATAGCATAATCATATACAGTTTACATTTAGTTTCAAGAAAGCAAAAATTCATCAAACTATCCATTCACCCCCCCTCTGTCTAGTTTCTAGGTGATATTCATTCCCAACAAAGAGTGTAGCCAAAAGAACAAGGATAACAAAGAAAACTGGAGTGATCACAAATGTTATTGGGGTAAATGTACCTCCTCTGGATGAAGACTATGATGAAGAAGCCCTAGCATTCTTGAGAGCTCAAAGGGTCTTTGAAGTCAAAGTTATACAAGATCATCTAGAGATCAATTACACTGATGGAAGGAAGAAAGAAATTAAAACTGGAAGCTGGAAATACTTCCCTATCTATGATCTAGAGAGGATCAATGCCTTGCTGAACTTTGAAGAAAAAGAAGAAAAGATTTGGAAGATAGAAATTGCCAGGTACTTGAAAATGCAATATGATTATCAAGAAGAATTAGGGAAGTGGAATGAAGAGAAAAGAATTCAGAAAGAAAAGGAGATGGAAGAGATGGAAGAGAAGGCTATGGATCTAAGGTAGAATGGGGCTCTGCAAAGTGAAGTTCAATCATTATGTAGTGGAGTACAAAAACAAAAATGGAGGGAAAAGCAAAATAAGGATGGATTTCCTGGACTCTTATGTGGAAAGTGCTCTGAGAAATGCTGTTGAAGACTTAGAAGATTCTCCTCTCTTGGAAGAGTTGACAGCAAGGGATGAAATTCTCATAGCCATTTCAGAAATGAACAGAAGGGAAGAAGCCAGAAAGAAGAAAGTTGTTAGTCCTTGTGTATTGCAGAAGGGGGGGGATGAATGCAATACTGATAAAATTCAATCTAAATTTCAACAACTAAAATCAAGATTAAACGTTATCAGCAATATATGCAATCACGAACAGTATTTAGTAAGAACAAGATTCACAAAATAAATGTTTTATTTATTTTGCAAAGTGTTGCTACAACCTCAAGAAAGAATTCTCGAGCTGCGGGTTTTCTTCAAAGACACTTGCTTGTCTTCGTTACTATTCTAGAATGAGTTGATAGAAGGTATAGGACTAACCCTATCACTATCAGTCACGGGTTTGTGAAGCTGCTGTCACTGTCAAGTGGCAGCTTCTTACAGATTGTCTTACCCATGTGACTTTCCTAAATTGCTAACATGTCAGATATACATTACAAAGAAAGCAACCTAGATTCATTCTATTTCCAGCTAAACCAATTCAGCAGATAAAGACTTGACCTTGCTCTTGAATTGATTCGCTTTTGATTTGTAGTGCCTTGAAGCTTCTGTCGTAGTCTTGCAGACTTGGTGCAGCTTAGGGATGCTGCATCACGCCTGTTTCTTGAACATTTAAACTGTCACGGGATTTGACTGAGAAAGATACCTAGCATAAGGATCTTTATTGAGACAGTTACTTTTGCCGCAAAGCTTGCTGTCACAGGAATGATCTTTTGGTGACAGTATGAGTTCCCCGCATAGAGTGCTGTCGAGGATCCCAAACTTGCTGTCGAGGGCAATAGTTGCTGTCGCGTAGTCTTCCGCCAATGTTGCTGTCAGAGTGAATATGCTGTCGTGACTTGCAACATTCTGTCTTCTTGTAATCTTACTGTCACAGCTTTAGGACAGTAACCTTTATTCATGTTGTCATCCAAAAAGCATTCTTTGAGGCTTGAACACATAAGTGAACTTCTTTCAAACAATACAACTAGAATAACATTACATACTGATTACAAGAACATACTTTGGCTATGACAGTATGTTCTACTTAATTTAAAAAATTAAGTACAATCAAAGTTAAGATGTTTCTATGCTATCACCCATAAATCCCAACAATCTCCCCCAATTTGTTTTTATGGAAAATAACAGCAAATTTACAATATGTGCTGACAACTTAACTAACAAGATCAGAATTCAAGAATTTTCACTTAGCTTGAGATTTCCTCTTCTGTCTTGCTGCATCCTCTCTTTTGAGAGCTTCTGCCAAGCAGCTTCTTAGACTTTCTACAAGAGAAATTTCAGCAGCAGACACTGCATCATCCTCTACTTCATCAATGATCTTCTTTATGGAAGGGGATATGAGAGAGCTAACATCCCTGAGATTCAGCCATTGCTCTATATCATATGGATAGGTTCTGAAATGAAGTTCTTCATTAATGAGCTTGAATCTTCTTCCAGGATAAGCATTGAGAGACTTCCTTCTTTGCTTGTCCAGCTTTGAGTCTTCTCCTTTTCTCCCTTCCAATAACTTCTCTATCTCATCAGAACAAATCTGTTCCAAGGGATGAATTGAACCAGCTACCATATACTGTAAATCCTTCAGAGTGGATGTTTTAAGCTTATGCAAGCTGCAAACATAGATTTCTTCTTTTAGGAACTTGACTCTTAGGGGATTTCCCAGCATATATGGTTGATAATTTGGAGCTGCACTTTCTGCCTTGTTAGAGGCCTTGTGAATTTCTAGTAATTCAGCTTCCTTCTTATCAAGTTCTGTCTGAGCTTGAGAATATGCAGAAGATTCAGGTCCTTTGCTTGGCTTGGGTTGCCCTTCCTGAGTTGGTTGGGCTTGCCCTTCTTCTGTGGGTAAGTCATCAAACTCATAGTACCAGTGGTATGGTATAGGAGAGGCTGGGAGATCAGTAAGAACATCAGCATCATCAAAATCTGCAAAGTTATAGCCAAATTTCTGATAAAATTCAGCATCCCTATCTGCCTGATATTTTAGAACATGTTCCATGACAGCCTCTGAAACATTATCATAGCTCTCCAGCAACTCTACCATTCTTTCCAGGTAGAAGAAATCAATTCTTCTTTTATCTATGGTTGATGTGCTGTTCTTGGTTGATGTGGCTACCAGATTGAAGTCCTTGTCAATCTTGGCAGACCTTGATTCTTCCCACCACAGAATGTACTCAGTGGCCTCTTGATTTGCATCCAGCTTAACCTCAACACTCTTAATTTCTTTTGATTTCATTTGTTGAATCTTAAGACTGTTGGGAGGAATTGATTGAATTGGCTTTTTGAGATTCCTGCCAAATCCAGTGGCCTTTTCCTTTCCTGAGTACTTGTGCTTCCATGTTGGTTTCTGTCTAGTAAACCATGCCTTTGCTTTAGCTTTCAGTCTCTTGGGCTTGACAGCAGCTTTGGTTTCATCCTTGACAGAACCTTCCTTGACAGTATCCTTGTCGACAGCATCTTCCAAGACAGCATCTTCTATGACAGTATCTTTGTCGACAGTACCTTTGGTGACAGCATCTTTTTCAGCATTTATGCAATCAATAGCACATCTAAGAATGCTTGCCTCCAAAGCTTCCAGTATTCTTGACTCCTCTTCATCTGTTGCACCAGCATCTTTCTTTTCCTAGCTAGGATTTTCTTCATTGCCTTCATTCTGAGATTGAATACCAGTATTCCCAGAATTACTTCCACCAGCATTTCCAGCATTTCCAGAAGCTTCACCACCTCCATCCTTACCATCTTCATCATCATCATCATCATCATGGGGAGGAATGTTATAGAAGCAACTTCCACCTTGATCATTTCTTTTGGCATTGGCTCTAGTGATTAGCTCCTTCATTCTAGCTCTCAGTGCCTTGTCTCTCAACACCAGCATTTTGTAGATTTCTTGAACAGCATGAACTCTTCCTGGATTGGCATTTGAACTGAGTATTCCATCTAGTACCTTCAGAATTGACTTGGTTTCCATTCTGGATGGGCTACCAATATTCATGAAGCTGTTCCTTCTTGTGCCATCCTTAGTTTCAGATCTGTAGAAAACACTTGGTGGATTTGAGTAGACTTCAGGTAGCTTCTGTATGATCAGGTTCTGGATTTGCATATCCAATATTTCATTGAATGGTGTTTGAGTTGCCCTGATCTTTCCCTTCAAAGCACACAACACCTTTGCTGGCAGACTCTGCAATAGTTGCATTGTGATGAAATAAGATATGCCAGAAGTTAGATAAATACTTACAGCCCATCTTTTCTCATCATTCACCATTACACTGACACTGATAATTTGTTCCTTTAACAGTGTTGTGGTGTTGGTTGGACGGTTGCTAGGAGCATTCATTGCTTCTTCCACCAAACTGCTAAACTCACTGTCATGGTTGTGTAATGTGCTCTCCCTGTAATCCACCATCAAGACATTGGCTTCCTCTTGATCATACTCAGTACCATTGGACCAAGTAGTTCCTTTATGGATGGATTCAGGCAGTTTCCCTTTACCTTTCCCAAGTTTGTTTTGTTCCTCCATTTCTCTCCATTTCTTCTGTAGAGCAGTTTCTTGAGTTTCTTGAGTAGGTTCTCTAATCACCACAGGAGGCAAGATTGGATGTCTAGATGCAGGTCTTCTTTGCAATGCATCTTGAGTTTCCTTTGACATTAACACCCTTTCTCCATCCATTTCCATTTCAACAGGCTGTTCAGCTTTATCCTGTGGTTTTGCACTGCTTGGTTTGACTTGCTCCCCCTTAGACATTGCTTTCCTTTTAGCTCCCCCTCTGGTCTTCACAGCTACAGGCTCCCCCTGAGTTCCACCTGATTCTTGAATAGGCAAAGATTCTGATCTTGCTACCTTCTCCCCCTTAGTTGAGTTGGCAGCTACCAGGTCAGTTAGGAACTGAATAGAGAGTTGAGTAGCAGCAAAACCATCAACCACCAGTTGAGAGAGAGAGTCCAGTTTGGAGTCCAAAGTAATACACTGTCCTTCAAGAGCTGCAATCCTGTCACCAAAAGTAGCAGAGGGGCCACCAGACCTTAACCTTCTTGGAGGGGAAGGAAAAGACAGGGGCTTGGAGGCTATGGGGGTTCTCACACTCTCAGGGTGTTTTTGAGTGATCTCATCACCCCTCACAGTTTGACTCTCAAGGCCTAGGGCCTGAATAATGTGGGCTCCCTCAATATCTCTCTGGACATGCTCAAGTCCCTCTCCTTTTGCCAGCTCATTTGGCTGCCTCTCATTTTTATGCTCACCTCTCTTTTCTTTTATCTCTCTTTTCTTTTGCACACCCTCACTCAACCTAGATGCATGGGTATGAGCAGTACTAACATGCATGGAAGGAGAAGATTTAGAATGTACCTTTAGGAGTTTAGCAAGAGGTAGGTCATCATCAGAGGCATCCTCAACCAGTACAGCATCAAAATTAGGCTGGGAGGGTTTGACAGCATACTGAGTAGGAATGTTACTGTCAGTTGTAGTCTGGACAGCAGGTTCTGGCATGACAGCATCTTTGGGAGGTGGAGTGACAGTATGTTCTGTAGTGACAGTATCTTTCTCTCCACCTTTGACAGTAGCTGTGCCCAGGACAGTAGCATCCCCAGTGTCTTTGACAGCAACAGAGGCTGTGACAGCATCTTCCTGAAGGTAAGATGCTCCTTGGAGGTCAGACAAAGTGTTGGCTGTTTCATTTTCTGACAAAAGACCACTTTGCCCTAGCTCAGTGTTTGGAGGAGTGGTGTCCATCTCACTTTGAGAAATGGGTTCTTGTGGACCACTAGATGGGGGCTCATCCATGATTGGAGATGGATGATCAAAACCTGAAGGGTTGGGACTGTCCCCTTCTCTAGGTTGTGGAGAAGAAACAAAAGAATGTGTAGGGAAGGAAGAAGGTGAAAGTGTAGTAGAGAGTGGGGGCTGATTCACAGATGAAACATGTGAACCATCAATAGGAGTAGAGAAATCCTCACTGTGCCCTAACTCACTGTGTGTTTCTTCAAGTGGGGGTATCTCAGGTTGGGAACCATGAGTTTGTGCAGACTCTGTACAGGGTGCCTTGGGAGACAGGCCAATTTCAATAGAAGCACCTTGTTGAGAAGGCACATCTAGGGAGGAGTTTATTTCCCTGGTTTCCTCTACAGTCTTTTGGGAGACTGCAGGGTGGCTGACAGTGGTTTTGGTCCTCCTAGCTCTCTTCTTCTTAGGCTCAGGGGGAACCACTGTGGGTTCTGTGTGACTACCTTCCTTATTTGCTGCACTAGGTGCAGTGTCTCCCTCTTGACTAACAGAGCTACCACCAACATCAGCTTCTAAGGATCGTTTTCTGGATTCTTGCAAGGCTTCTCTTTGGGCTTTGGGAAGTCTAGAGGGCCTAGGCTGAGTGTATGGTGTTGAATGCGGGTTAGCTGAATTTGGGTCTAATCCAGCTTCATCCTCAAGAGAAAACGAATCATAACCAGTAGGTAATGGATAATCAAGGTTGGACACTTGATCAACCATGTGCTGAGTGAAGCAAAGTGGAATATGTGCATTTAGATCCTGTGAAGATAACAGTGTGTGTGTGTGTTCTTTTTCAAGACAGAGCAAACCTCTAGACGAGGGGCATCATTATTAAAATCACAGAAAGAATTGATACACATCATAAGAAAGCGAGGGTAGAGTGATACCTTCTTACCTATGGCAGCTTTGAGTTGTGCCATGAGGAGAGCTCCAACATTCACCTTGTATCCATGGACAAGAGAATGTGTCAGTTTCTTGATGTAGGAAGGTATCCCATTCCAGCCTGTAGACTTGGTAGAGAACACCTTGACCATTGCATCAAATATCATGCTCCACTCCTTCCTTAGATACTTCCTGTCCATTTCACCAGACGGGTACCACTTGGTTGTTCCCTCTTCGAGAATAGGGCCTGCATACCCAATCTTCAAGAAGAGCTTCTTCAGAGTGTCATCATTAGCAAGTGGAGAAAAGTGTTGTCCTTCTTCCAGTGTAATTCCAAGAGCAGTATTGATGACCTCAGCTGTGAGAATGTATTGTTGCCCATTAATCTTAAATTCAATAGCTGGGGTTTCACCCACAATTAGAGCAACAGCAGTTCGCCAAAATTCCTCAAGTTTGTCTAGGTCGAGATGTGGAGTTGAGGTAATGGCTGAACGAAGATAGGACTTGTTCAAGAAAAACACCAGTCCTTTGAAATCTTCACCAGCATCATTTGGGGAAAAGATGCCAGCAAAGTTTGTTTGAGAGAGAGTCTGTTTGGGGGCCATGGAGATTTCAAGAAAAGAAGAAAGTGAGAAAGTAGCTGTTTGCTTGAGGAAAAGTATTTTGCCTTGAGTTTTGTGAGAGTGATATGTCTGAGTAACTGGAGAATAAATATGGGTTTCTCAAACGTTTGCTCAAAAAGTGGAGTTAAAGGACGTGTCTTAACCCACTCTCTTAACACGTGAGTTACTGCCCGTTATTCACTGTCAATCGTGGGGTGAATATCCAATTGCAACGGTCCACTATTGTTGACAGTAACCTGTGCGCTAGAAACAATCTGTCAGTAAGAAGTAGTGGTGACAGTAGGTTTTGCGCGACTGCAACTAGTGCGCAAAAACTTGCTGTCACCGTTAAGCATATGAATGACAGTGTCCTTTACAAGTCTTGACAGAAAGTCTTTTCCTGCTGTCAAGAAGGTTGCTGTCAAGAAACACATGACAGTATCCTTCTTAACGACAGTAACTTCGATTAGGAAATGGTTCTGTCATGAACTTATTAGAATGCTTGATTCATACACTTAACTTAATATTGACAAATTATGGATTTAGCAATGTAATCTTTTGAACACAGATATTAAGCAATTAACACAGACAAATCATAAACTCAATAACCACATAAACAGGAACTTTTATTATTATTAATAAAATCATTAAAATTGAGCATTGAGTACATCATTCTATGATTTTATCAACTAGTTCTAAGACTTCTTCCTTAATCTCTTCTTCAGAGCGGCCTTCTTTTTCAAGAAGTGCCTGAAGCTCCTTCTCTTCTTCCACAGCCTTGGCTTCTTCTTCCTTAGCCTTGGCCTCCTTTTCCTCTTCTATCTCATCCATGGCGTCCAACAATATTTCAAAGAGCTCGTCGATCTCTTCATTGTCGGGTTCACTATCACACTTCTTTAGACCAACTTCAATTCCTACTTTGTTTTCCATTATTTACTTTAAAACTGAGAGCAGACTGGTGAAACCTAAGGTTAATTTATAGGCAAAACCGTCTAAGGATTAAAGTCTAATGGTCAACAGTTAGAGTACCCATACAACTACCACAAAAGTAATTAATGGTCGTGTCCTCCTTTAATCCTACAGATTAATGCAAAAGAGTGTGAAAGTCCAATGGAACAGATTTTTAACTCTCAAACTTAACAGATAACCACATTAAAGTCATACACGGTTTAAAAGTATGAGACTGGCACAAAAATACTGACATGAGAAGTCAAATCAACACATGCTGTCACATAACAGACATAAACCAAGTAGACAGTAACTTCTCTTGACAGCAGGTTTGAAGTTGCTGTCATGAGCTTCAATAAGAATTGAAAATTTAGAAACCTTAGTAAATTAACATACCAGATTCAGCATTCCCAATTCACTTACCAACCTGTTGAAGGTTGCTTCATCCAATGGCTTAGTGAAGATGTCAGCAAGTTGCTTGTCAGTTGGGACATAAATCAGCTTCACAGTTCCTTGTTCAACATGCTCTCTGATAAAGTGATGTCTTATATCAATGTGCTTTGTCCTAGAGTGTTGAACCGGATTGTCTGAGATGGCTATGGCACTAGTGTTGTCACAGTAAATAGGAATTTCTCTTAACACTAGACCATAATCTAGAAGTTGACTTTTCATCCATAGAATTTGTGCACAGCAACTGCCTGCAGCAATGTACTCAGCTTCTGCAGTTGAGGTAGAAACTGAATGCTGCTTCTTGCTAAACCATGAGACCAATCTTCCACCAAGAAATTGACAGCTACCAGTAGTACTCTTTCTGTCAATCTTGCATCCAGCATAGTCTGAGTCTGAGTAACCAATTAGATCAAATCCAGTATTCTTAGGATACCAAAGGCCTAGGTTAGGAGTGCCTTTTAAGTATCTAAAGATTCTCTTGATGGCTACCAAGTGTGACTCCTTTGGATCACTTTGAAACCTTGCACAAAGACATGTAGCAAACATGATGTCAGGTCTGCTAGCAGTTAGGTATAGGAGAGATCCTACCATGCCTCTATAAGTGCTTGAGTCAACTTTCTTTCCTTTAGGATCAAGATCCAGACTGATTGCTGTGGACATTGGTGTTCTTGCAGGAGATGAATCTTCCAAGTTGAACTTTTTGAGAAGTTCCTTGATATACTTAGCTTGACTTATGAAGATTCCATCAGTTTGTTGAAGAATTTGTAACCCTAGAAAGAATGACAATTCTCCCATCATGCTCATCTCATATTTGTTACTCATGAGATGGGAAAACTTCTCACACAGCTTCTCATTTGTAGAACCAAAAATGATATCATCCACATAGATTTGTACCAGAATGATGTCCTTGCCATGATGCTTGTAGAAAAGTGTCTTGTCCACAACTCCTCTGGTAAACTGGTTTTCCAGAAGAAAGGTGGAAAGTGTGTCATACCATGCCCTGGGTGCTTGCTTTAGTCCATACAAAGCTTTGAAGAGTTTGTACACAAAGTTATGCATGTCAGCATCCTCAAACCCTGGTGGCTGTTCCACATACACTTCTTCTTCCAGCTCTCCATTTAGAAAGGCACTTTTGACATCCATCTGAAATACTTTGAAGTTGCAGTGTGCAGCATGAGCTAGAAAGATTCTTATAGCTTCAAGTCTGGCAACAGGAGCAAATGTCTCATCATAATCTATTCCCTCCTGTTGACAGTAACCTTTAGCCACTAGCCTTGCTTTGTTCCTTGTCACCAATCCATTTTCATCAAGTTTGTTTCTGAAAACCCACTTGGTCTCAATAACTGACTTTCCCTTAGGTCTTGGAACCAATTTCCATACATTGTTTCTTTCAAACTGATTTAGCTCTTCTTGCATGGCTATCACCCAGTCAGAATCCAACAATGCTTCATCAATTGTCTTGGGTTCCATTTGTGACAGGAAGCATGAAAACATGCTGTCAGCAGAGACTTTGTTCCTTGTCCTCACTCCAGAATTAGGATCACCAATTATAAGGTCATTTGTGTGATCCTTGGTCCACCTGGTGATTCTGGGCAAGCTACTTGATTGAACAGGAACATTTGCTTCAGCTTGTTGAGTTGAATGCTCATCAATTCCATTGTCTCCACCATGTTCTTCATTGTCTCCAGAGTCAACACTGTTCTGAATGTTAGATGTTATGGTGTGTGATTGAGCTGGAGTTTGAATGACAGTAGTGGTGTTGACAGCATCTTTGTCAACTTCAACAATTTGGGTGAAGCTAGGTTCTTCATCTACAATCTCCTCAGCTTCCAGGTATCCTTGATTCTCAAATCTGAATGTCTGCATCTTTCCTTCTTCATGCAGTCCTGGAAACTTGGTTTCATCAAATGTGACATTAACACTTTCTTCAATAATCCTGTGTTCCATAACATAAACTCTGTAGGCAGTCCTTTCTGTGCTGTAATCCATGAATAATCCTTCAAAAGCCTTGGTGTCAAATTTTCCTTTCTTCTCATGGTTGTCTTTCATCATAAAGCATTTGCTTCCAAACACATGAAAATATTTGACAGTAGGTTTCTTTCCAGTTAACAGACAGTAAGGAGTACTTGCATGAGTTTTGTTGATCATGGTTCTGTTCTGAGTATAACAGGCTGTGTTGATAGCTTCAGCCCAGAAATATGTTGGCAACTTAGCATCATGCAACATAGTTCTAGCTGCTTCAATGAGAGTCCTGTTCTTTCTTTCTACAACTCCATTCTGCTGTGGAGTTCTTGCAGCAGAGAATTGTTGTACAATTCCTTCATCTTTACAGAAATTTCCAAGTGTGGCATTTCTGAATTCTGTACCATTGTCACTCCTCAAGATTTGAACTTTTGAGTTTGGGGTTCTATCAAGAACTCTGACTTGATCAATAATCACTTGAGCAGCTTCATCTTTGGATTCAAGAAATTTCACCCAAGTGTACCTTGAGTAATCATCCACCATTACTAAGGCATACCTCTTTCTGGCCATTGATGGTACATTGACTGGTCCAAAGAGGTCCATGTGAATTAACTTGAGTGCTTCTGTGTTGGTGTTTACTTGCTTGGACTTGTGCACAGCTCTTCTCAGTTTGCCCATTTGACAATCTTCACACAGTCCTTCTTGACAGAATTCATGTTGGGGCAAACCTCTCACTAACTCCTTCTTCATCAGAATATTCATTGTCTTGAAGTTGAGATGTGAGAGCTTCCTGTGCCAAAGCATACTGTCACCAACAGTAGCTTTACTGTAAAAACAGTAAACTTTATCCTTCTTTGTCGAGCTTAGATCAGCAACAAACAAGCTTCCTTTTCTGACCCCTTTTAGAGAGAGGCTTCCATCCTTCTTGTGATAGATGTTGCAAACCATCATGTCAAAGTCAACCTTAAATCCTCTGTCACTGAATTGGCTGACACTGAGTAGGTTGTGCTTCAATCCATCCACAAGAGCAATATCTTCAATGACAACATTTCCAATTTCCAGACAGCCATATCCCACTGTGTAACCCTTGCTGTTGTCTCCAAAGGTTATGATTGGGCCAGCTTTCTCTACATAATGTGATAGCAGGGCTTTATCACCTGTCATGTGTCTTGAGCAACCACTGTCAATTATCCACATGACCTGATTTTTCTTCTTACCCTGCAAAACAGAATGTTTCTAAGTTGCATATGGTACCCAATCTTTGTTGGGTCCTGCAGTTTCAGTGTTTCCTGAGTTTCTTTCAGTCACAACATCACAAGCATTATCAAAGACTTCCTGTTTGACTTCTCTTTTCACCCACTTAGGTTTAGAATTGGACTTGGTCCTTTTCTTAGTGGATGAAGCCTTTTTGCTGTTGCCAGCAGGCTCAGAAGTCTCAACAGTGTTTAGGTATGAGCATTTTTCAGTAGAGAGAACAGGTAAGTTAAAGCATGTACTCATGGCAGTGATTTTGCATGGCATACAATCAATGTTATTACAGACACTCATAGTTCTATGCATAAGGGGGGTTCTGTGTAAGTTACCATTGAGTTCAGTTGCATTGATCTTATCCTCAATTGGTTTCTTACAAACATGTGTTAAGTGATGTGTAGATCCACAGTTATTGCATAGTTTCCTAGAAGCACCTCCAACATTAGTGTATCCATTTCCTTTATTGACACCTACCTTACCATTCCTGTTTCTAGACTTGAGAGTTACTGGATTGACAGTATGTTCAGAAGTTGCTGTCGAACTATCCTTGACAGTATCTTTTATTCCTACTGTCTTGACAGAAGGTTTGAGAGTTACTGTCTTGGAATCATTCTTGACAGTATCTTTGAAAGATTCTGTCTTGCCAATCGTGACAGCATCCTTTGAACTTACTGTCTGATTGCTTGGTAAGTTTACTGTCTTGGGGATTGTGACAGTATCCTTTCCTTCCTTGAATGTGCTGTCAACACCTTCATCCTCATCAAGAATTTCTTGTTTGATGAGCATGGCTTCTTCATCAAACTCAACTTCAGCAGCTTTGAAAATAGGAGTTTTAACTTTCTTGAGAATGGTGGGTTTGACAGCAGCAACTCCAGGACAATCTTGAATCACAGTTTCCTTTCCAGGTCTTCTACCATAAGAAAAACCTATACCAACAGACTGATTTTCTGTATGCTTATCATTGTAATCCTGAACTATCTTTGATGAGTTTCTATAGGCCTTAATCTTAAATTCATTTTCAGCAATCTCATTCCTCAGGAATTCCTCAACCTCCTTAGCACATTTTAATTCATTTTTAAGTTTAGCATTCTCTTGAGCTAAAGAGCCTAGTGAACTGGTTTTGAGAAAAAGAGAATCATTTTCAGACTGAAGTGTTTCATTTAGCTTACTTAGTCTAGAGATTTCCTCATTAGCAGCAGATAAGCTAGTATAGACATTGAACATTTCAGCACTTAAGTCTTTAATGGTTTTCTTATACTCATCAGTAGACATATCAAGTAAGACAAGTGAAGGTACCTGACTTGAAGATGTTGATGCTACCTCATCAGTACTAGCCATGAGAGCTAGGTTAACATATTCTTCCTCTTCTTCATCATCAGAATCATCCCAACACTTTCCTTCAGCCACATAGGCTCTACCTTGATTTTTCTTGGAGTATCCACCAGTTCCTTTCTCATATCTTTGAACCTGTTTGGGTCTTTTGCATTCAGTAGCAAAATGACCAGGTTCACCACAGTTGTAACATTTGAACTTTGATCTATCCACAAATCCAGTTTTGTATCCTCCTTTGGTTGAACTTCCCACAGCAGCCTTTGATGAGCTTCCTTTGCTGAACTTGGATGCTTGGCCTTGAGGCTTGTATGACCTATCCTTCTTGAACCTAAAGTTCTTGAACTTCTTGGCCATGTAAGCCATAGTAGGGTTGTCCATGCTTTCCAGTTCCTCCATTGTGTAGAAGTCTTCATCTTCCACATCTTTAAGCTGTAGTACCACTTTCTCATCATCTTCAACCACCTCTTCTATCTTCAAGGTTTGTGTTGGGGTTGATTGTGTGATCTGTAGTACTTCACTTGGCTGTGTGATCCTTGGCACATGTGCTACTAGGGCACTTGACATATTAGCCATCTTGTTCCTTGTTCCACTTTGTATGGCTCTCTTTTGAAAGAGTTCGAGTTCATAAGATTTCAGAATACCATAAAGTGTCTCAAAGGTTATAGTGTTGAGATCTCTTCCTTCTCGTATGGCTGTTGTCTTGTGTTCAAGGTGATCAGGCAGTGTGAGCAGGAACTTGACATTTAATTCTTTTCTGTCATAGTACTTGCCATGTATCTGTAATTCAGTTAAGAGCTTACTGAACCTTTCAAACATGGAGGTTAAGTCTTCACCAGGCTTGGCCATGAATGCCTCATATTGAGATATTAGAATTTACCTTTGGTTGCCCTTAACCTCTTCACTTCCTTCACAGAGTAAGGCTAACCTGATCCACATCTCCTTGGCTGATGTGCAGCTTATTACACTTCCACACATGGCTTTATCCAGCGTGAGAGAATCGAGCAAGATAAGTTGCAAATGATCATCTAGCACCATTTTCTCCTTTTCAGGTTCCAAGATTTCTGAGGGATCTTTGGGAACCCAATGTGCAGGAATAATCTCACCATTCACTGTTGTGGCTTCAATTTCCTTTCTTGGAATGAAAGGACCATTCTCGAGTATACCTGGGTATAGTGGATTTGCAGCTTTGATAAACAACAAGATTTTTCTTTTCCAAATGCTGTAGTTCTCTTTATCAAAAGCTGGGATCTTGATACTGTTTGATTTCTGCATTTTCTCCGGGATCTCAGATATGTATGTTAATCTGAAAGCTCTGATACCAGTTGTTAGTCCTTGTGTATTGCAGAAGGGGGGGGGGATGAATGCAATACTGATAAAATTCAATCTAAATTTCAACAACTAAAATCAAGATTAAACGTTATCAGCAATATATGCAATCACGAACAGTATTTAGTAAGAACAAGATTCACAAAATAAATGTTTTATTTATTTTGAAAAGTGTTGCTACAACCTCAAGAAAGAATTCTCGAGCTGCGGGTTTTCTTCAAAGACACTTGCTTGTCTTCATTACTATTCTAGAATGAGTTGATAGAAGGTATAGGACTAACCCTATCACTATCAGTCACGGGTTTGTGAAGCTGCTGTCACTGTCAAGTGGCAGCTTCTTACAGATTGTCTTACCCATGTGACTTTCCTAAATTGCTAACATGTCAGATATACATTACAAAGAAAGCAACCTAGATTCATTCTATTTCCAGCTAAACCAATTCAGCAGATAAAGACTTGACCTTGCTCTTGAATTGATTCGCTTTTGATTTGTAGTGCCTTGAAGCTTCTGTCGTAGTCTTGCAGACTTGGTGCAGCTTAGGGATGCTGCATCACGCCTGTTTCTTGAACATTTAAACTGTCACGGGATTTGACTGAGAAAGATACCTAGCATAAGGATCTTTATTGAGACAGTTACTTTTGCCGCAAAGCTTGCTGTCACAGGAATGATCTTTTGGTGACAGTATGAGTTCCCCGCATAGAGTGCTGTCGAGGATCCCAAACTTGCTGTCGAGGGCAATAGTTGCTGTCGCGTAGTCTTCCGCCAATGTTGCTGTCAGAGTGAATATGCTGTCGTGACTTGCAACATTCTGTCTTCTTGTAATCTTACTGTCACAGCTTTAGGACAGTAACCTTTATTCATGTTGTCATCCAAAAAGCATTCTTTGAGGCTTGAACACATAAGTGAACTTCTTTCAAACAATACAACTAGAATAACATTACATACTGATTACAAGAACATACTTTGGCTATGACAGTATGTTCTACTTAATTTAAAAAATTAAGTACAATCAAAGTTAAGATGTTTCTATGCTATCACCCATAAATCCCAACAAAAGTCTATGATGATTATCTACTAAAACAAATGGAATCTGAAGTTGTTCAGTAACAGAAAAATAATCTGTAAGCTATCATTTTCTGTTTGTAATCAAATCCTGTTCATAATGTTCATCTACTATTTTCTCTGAAATATGATTCCTTTTATGTAAGGTAGGCTTGTTATCAGACATGAAATTGTGCCTAAGTTTCTTACTCACAATTTGGGGGAGATTTTTAGGCTCAAGGCATGTCTGAATACCACTATTAACAAGCCTACACCTTGTGACTATGTCACTTTACATGACCTGGTGAAGTTTATCACTAGGATATAGTATAAGTCTCTATTGTACTTGTCTTGTTCTCATGTACTTAGCTTTATTATGTATGCTCAATTTTATAATGAACTTAGTGAGTTTCTTGCACTTAGAATGTATATAGGCCATGAAATAATTGTCCTGGAAGAAGTTCAATTTGTTCATGCAGCAGGATAAAAGTGAATAAGGCCTTGAAGAAATAAGTTGCAGAAATTTGTCTAAGTCCCTAGATCGTGAAGTCAGAATGAGCTATGTCGTGAAGTCCTCAAAATCCATGTCGTGAAGTGCTGAGATCGCATAGTCTGAAATGAACTATGTCGTGAAGTCCTCAAGGTACATGTCGTGAAGTGTTGAGATCACATAGTCTGAAATGTACTAGATCGTGAAGTCCTCAAAGGCTATATCGTGAAGTCCGAAATATGCCATATCGCATACTCCTAAAATACTCATATAGCAAAGTCCTCATATAGCAAAGTCAGAAATGCTCTATGTCGACAAGTCACAGGATAAAGAGTATACTGGAGTTCACGATATCAACACTTAGGAGATTTAAAACAAGACAAATCAAGGTACAAAATCAAAGATCATGGAGACAAATACTGAAGCATCTGTTACGGTTAAGTGGTCCAAAGACAGATGGCAAATCTACAGCAAAACTTGGAAAGAAAGAATAGAGACAAGTAGCTAAAGATAAGGGAAAGGACGACAAAATGCAAGTGGTCCTTCCCGACACAGTCAACCTCTTATGGTAAAACAAGATGGAGTTACAGTTAGGGGTAGCTGTGTAATTAGGTGTGTGCACCAGTTTGTATAGGTCATATATATATTGTGCACACCCTATAGTTAGCTGCAAGAGAGATATACATAGAATTATTTAAGCACTCTTTTCTCTGTAAGAAAACAAGAAAGCACTGTTCTTGTTTAGAAGCCAGAATTTCAGTTGTGAAATTTTGGAAGCTGTAGTATTTGATTTACTTTATACAAAGTAGATTAAAGTGATTTTGTGTGTTCAGTTTATTTTAATTCCGCATTCTCATACATATACACTCAAATACAGATCCAAGCTTCAAGAAGCGAAAAACATTCAAACTATCCATTCACCCCCCCCCCCTCTGTCTAGTTTACTAGTGATATTCATAACTAACATGTATCTTTTTCATGTAAGTTTGGAATCTGAGGCTACTGCCCAAACATGGTTAAGGAAATTTTGACATTACAACGACGTGTAACTAACGTTTCCCAAATTTATACTTTTCCAAGTAATCATTCAACACAACCCGATCATCAATACTTCATATACATCATCTAAACTAACTCATGATCTTTAATCAATAAGTCAAAACCAACATCTACAAGATCATCCATCAAAACAATCACTAAACATCCTG
Source organism: Heracleum sosnowskyi (assembly GCA_030848705.1). Taxonomy (NCBI): domain Eukaryota; kingdom Viridiplantae; phylum Streptophyta; class Magnoliopsida; order Apiales; family Apiaceae; genus Heracleum; species Heracleum sosnowskyi. The sequence continues at coordinate 45,849,667 of CM061244.1, forward strand.
CAAAACCAAAGATTCAATCTTTCATTCAACTAACACAAACTAATACCAAACCAATCATAATAATCAAAGTATAACTAAAGGTTTGAGATGTTTATACCTTCCTTGATGCTTGGTATACACTAACAATAGCTCAACTATCATTTCTTGAGTTTTAAACAACCTTAGTTTGCTTAATCTTTAAGAACAAAATCAAGAACACCATAAGTTACTATTCATAACACTATTCATGCTCATCTTTAGTCCAAGATTTCGACAAGATAGAATCCATGGATGAAGCTATGATTTATAGGTTACCTTAATTAGGAAATGTAGGAACTTTAGAGTCCAACCTTGCAATTTTTGGAGGAGGCTAGCTTGTAGAAAATTTTCTTAGAGGAAAAGAAAATGTCCGAATGATGAAGAAAGGGGGGGGGGGTGAACTTGCTTGGTTACTTGCTTGATTTCTATTCTTTTACCTTATTAAAAATCTAATTAACACACAAATATCTTGTTGTTAAAATGCTAATTAATCACTAAGAACACTTGTCAAGCTTATGGTGGTTACTTGCATGAAATTGGTGACAATGTGGTGATTCTTCACAAAATTGGTGACAAGGTGGTGATTCATCACCTTGTCATCACTAAACCACTTATCTTATCTTTTTTTGGTTTCATATAGATGCTCTTATATGTTGCACTTGATGATCTTGCATGGTACTTCTCCTTTCGTTAGTGTTTAATCCATAATTCGTTATGCTTTCGCTTTGTCGCTTAATCTCGCTATAAGTTTGAGTGATTTCGAAAAAGTTTTGTTGCACTAATGCTAGGGGATATTCTCTTGATCCTTTATTTCCTTGGTTTAATATTCGTTTAAATAAATAAATCCTCGATTCTGCGATGAATAGTGAAATAAAATTAAAGTCGGAATCTTCAGATTCTGATCGCGTTTACATTCACTCATTCCCCTTGCACATCACTAATATAACTTCGAAACATCCATTCCTTGTCTCGTATATAAGGTGGTCAGAAAATTTTATTATACAACAACATTCACTATTCATCAAAGTTTTCAAAATATTACAAAATTTCGGGTTATTACAAGCAAGCTGAAGTAGCCAATCGAATTATCCTCGATGGACTAAAGAAAAGGTTGGAACGCTCGAGGAATACTTGGGTGGACGAGTTGCTCCCCATACTTTGGGCATGTCGTACCACTTGCAAGGTTACAACTGGATCAACCCCATTTTTACTATCCTATGGGGCAGAAGCAGTAGTTCCAGTAGAGATTACTCACACTTCCCCGAAAGTGGATGCCTATGAACCAGAAGCAAATGAAGAAGGCATGAGGCTGGCCCTGGATCTAATCGATGAAGTTAGAGATGAAGCAAATGCTAAAATTGTTGAACATCAGAAGTGAGCATCTTTCTACTACAACGCTAGGGTTAGAGAGAGATACTTTCGCCAAGGAAATTTGGTTCTCCGAAAAATTGAAGCATCCGGGGTTGGACAGAAAGGAAAAATAACCCCAAATTGGAAAGGGCCGTATCGAGTCAAGAATGTGTATGGGCGAGGCTCGTATAAGCTCGAAACCCTTGAAGGGAATGAAGTGCCAAGAACTTGGCACACTTAAAACTTAAAAGTTTATTATGTTTAGTGAATCCTAAGAGGATCCACTAGTAGGTCAAGTAGAAATAAGGTCGACGAAACCATTTTGAGCTTCTAAGCTCTTAATAGGAAGTAGACTATTATATAAGGACTTTGCCCCATTTCAACATTTATAAAGAAATTTTCTTCCAAAGTTATTTATGTTCTATTTTTGTTTATCTATACCAAACTATGATGAGAAAGGTCAAGTATCGAAAAGATAAGACAACAAGATATAACATAAATAGCATGCATGGATAGAAGATCCCGAAGGATCAAAGAGTTATGTTACAAGAATCAAATAAAGTCTTAAGTCCATGAAGGACCCTGAATAAAAGCAAGATATAGATAAATAGAGCCACACAGGGTCAAAAGACTAAAAGTCTAATCTAAGTCTAACCCTTTGAGGGGATCATCCTCACCCGTACCTCCCGAAAAAGTAAGAGGAATAGTGGGATCATCCCTCAAAGGGGCATCCAAGTCATCTATATGAGGAGAAGAAGCAGTCTCCATAGGCTGAGAATTTATAGGCTCTGAGTAGTCCATAGGCTGAGAAAATGCCTAAAAAGTAGCCCCAGTAGTAGTTCCCATGTCTGACATAGGGAATTTATCTAATTTAACTCCCTCAATCTTCGACCCCAACTCCTTGATGATCTCCTCCCAACAATCTTTGAAGGTGTCAGGGAAGTTAGCATCGTACTAAGCATTAAGGAGGTATTCAAACTCCTTAGATGCCTTGTAATCGGCGATAACTGCCTCACGCCCTCGTTGAGCCTCGACCTCCATTCTGCGGATCTTCTCCTTCTCCTCCACAAGCTCCCTCTCTACTGCCCAGAATCTCTCAAAGTTAGCTTGGGATGAGGCAAGATATCGATCTTTATCCCTCTCAGCAATGGCCAACTCGGCCCGCACGATCTTCAGATTGTGCAGAGCGGCCTGACGATAAGTATTGGTCTGAGAAATAAAAAGAAATTAGAAATTATAAAGTAAAATTGAATACATGTGCAAAGAAATAAAGAATTACCGAGGCAATAGCTTGAGCTCCAAGAAGCTCGATCTGAAGATCCTCGGAGGACTCCACCACCTCGGTCCTATCTTGACGGGTAACCATGTGTTTGGACCACTCGGCAGTAGCCCGAAAACTCCCAACAATGGTATCTTTATTAAGCAAGCCCCAAGTCACCACATAAGGCTTGGGGTCTTCATCAACACGGACTGGCTTCTCAGCCAAAAAAGTAGGGATCGACTCCACTCTTGGGGACCCATCTTCATTCCTTGATCGTTTGGAGGTTCATTGAACCTCCACAGCAGTATCTCTTGCAGCGGCGTCTTCTCTCCTTTTAAAAATTTTATGAAGGGCGGCTTTAACTACGAAACCAACAAAGAAAAGTTAATACTACAAGCAAAAAAAAACGTCAAACCACGCCTAGGAAGCATGATTTTAAGGCATTGATTCGAAGAAAGCCTCCTAGGATGGGGTAACCCACGCCTAGAGCCGAGCTCCAAATGCTAGCAATTTTGCCTTCAGCAAAAAAAAAACGTCAAACCACGCCTAAGAATCATGATTTTAAGGCAGTGATTCGAAGAAAGCCTCCTAGGCGGGGGTAACCCACGCCTAGAGCCGAGCTCCAAGTGCTAGCAATTTTGCCTTCAACGACAAAAAAAAAAAAAAATCAATGAAAAATGCACATGAGACAATCCCCCTAGACATGGCTCCCAATACGCCTTCTAGGAGGGGGTGACCAACGCCTAGAGGGGTGTTGGAAGCGCGCCAACTACACCCACGCCTAGGAGACGTACTTCCTAGGCGGGTTTCCTAGGATGTCTCCTAGGCGGGGGTGACCCCCTTCTAGAAAGCAACACGAGTGGAAGCCTTTTTCACCTATTTTCTGGAAAATATAAAATAAAGAGGAAATAATTATGAATTATTTTCCAAAGGATAAAAAGGAATAAAAATTTCAAAAAATCCAGAAAATTAGGAAATAAAGCACAAATAAATATTTTTGATAAAATGATCAAAAATAAAGAAAAATACCCGGAGGTACAATAAAATTCCTAAAAAATTAGGAAAATTGCGGAAAAATACGAGAGAAATTATTTAAATATTTCCTTGGTAAGAAGGGCAATAATTTATGTAGATAATACGTAAAAATCCCCGTAGTTGCCTAAGAAAGGCGCAAATAAAGAATCGTTTTCCCAATTTTTTTTGAAATTAAGACATTCTTTTTAAGAATGACCATGAAATTTAGACAATATAAACCGTGAAAGGTTGATATAAATGTCAAATTAGTCTCGAATAAGGCAACAATCGTTGTAAATGTGTAGGTCACTCCACACTTTGCAATAAGGCGATACTTTTGAAACACTAGTGTAAATAAAGTCCTAGGTAAAGGATAAAGAAGACCCCGAATCTCGAAAAAGGTCAATATAATTTCTACGAAAGCTTGAAAAGTTTTCCTAGAAATTGGGGGCAAATGATATGGGTTGAAAATAACCCTAGAAACATAATAAATGATGTATTAATTAGATCTAGATTCGTCCAAGAATTAAGCCCAATTAATGAGGCATGAAACCCTAATTACTTATTAATTTCGTAATTAATAAAAGGGGAAAATATACAGCTCATCAAAAGAGTCCAAAGTGTGTCAACTCCATCGAGGAGTAGCCTCCAAGACATACAAAACTAATAGGAGTCAGCCTCCTACAAAGAAGGATCCAGAATCTCAGCCAAAGAAGGTGACTTGTCCGCCAAGTCTCCCAAACCTACTCTAAATACTAGTCTCTCTACGCCTATATAAAGTGGCTGATCTTTCAATCAGAACTATGTTTTTTGGCTTGATTCTCAATTACGAATTGAGATACGTAGGCATCTTGTGAGGACTAATTCAGTCACAAAACACGAAAACAACCATTAAAACTCGAAAACTCTCAAACCCTAAACATTAATTACACCCTTAGTTTTTATTCCACAACACTCGCCTTACCTAAAGACCGACCCTGAATGAGGAAGCTCTAATCATTGCTAACTTCATTGTTATCAATAGAAAATTCATTTCTCTCCCATTTTGATTTAAATTTATTATTATTATAATAGTGAATAATGAATATAGAGATAGTTGTTAGAGTTACATGTAAAACAAGGTCTTTAAATCACTAACAATCCTTATCTTATTATTATTTTTATAAATAAACTAACTAAGGAGCTGTTGTGTTAGACTTGCTCCGCTCGGCACATAAAAATGTGCAGAATATGAGATCGGATATAACGATGAAAAATGAAGACTTTGTTAATAGAATGGCCGAAGTGATCTATTTAATTTGTTTTGTGCAAAAGTATTAGAATAAAATGATAGACTATTCAGAGTGTTTGTGCGCAGAAGGCTGGAACGGTGGAAAGAGGTGTACAACAGGAAAAACATTGACAATCAGTTTGTGTGAAACAACGCGTTCGTAGTGGATCTATATTAGCAGTCAAATTTAAAATATCAAGGTCTGGTGAAGACCAGTTCAATTCCCTTCTAGATTCTTTCGTTCTTCAAAGTCTTACAAACATTGGTTCAAGGTGTACTAAGAACGTATAATATATTTTAAGGAACTTTGTAGTGGAATGAAAATTAGATACCGAGTGAATCTCTTGTAGTCAATTACGTACTGTATATATTTTTGGTTTACATCCCTGGATTAATACTATTTAAATGGGAGGTAATTATACTATGGACATGTTTGGCTATCAGCTTATTTATAAGCTTATAGCTTATAAATTCATTTCAGCTTATGGGGGGTGTTTGTCAAAATAAGTGAAACCAACTTATGGCTACTTAAAATGGATAAGTTGAATGTTAAGAATCCTTAACATTCAACTTATAACTTATTCTCGATACACGCAATATATAATATCCTTCAAATCTTCAAAATCATATATCTTTTGATCCGTTCATTAAAAAATTTATATGTATATATCAAATTTCTCTACTCATCGAGATCTATCCATTGATATCCATTTATATATATTAAAAAAAAAATATTTAAAAAAAAAAAAAGTTAACTTATAAGTTCTGATTTACACAAACACTCTACTGCTTATAAGTTCTGATTTACCAAACACTCTAGGAATTTATAAGCTCAGCTCTACTTATCACTTATAAAGCACTTACTCATTTTAAGCTATAAGTCAACTTATTCTTGATACCCCAAACGCCCACTACATCCCAATAAAATGTAATGTTAGGTAGTAATCCACACAATTTGTTTTACTATAATTATTTGTCAAACCCAAAATACGAGATAGATTTTTATTATACGAAATTACAACTTCAATTGTTTGATAATTAGGCTTTGAATTATTCGTCTATTTTATCAAATTAATTGGAAAATAATTTTTCAATATTTTTCATCTTTCAAAGTAAAACAAAATCCAAAAATCAGAATATTTTTTATACGTACTTATGCAGCCTTACCTAATTACAAAGTATTTCTCACGTATATGAATGTTAATTCATTTCGAAATTTATCTTCAATATCAGTAAATAACCACCGATATTTTTTTATTGTAACCACTTGAAAAGTTCAATAATATTTAAAACAATACCACTAAAAAACATGAAACTGCTGTTCTTTCAAAATAAAAAAAATCCTTAAATTTATAACACAATATCGATTGTTTGTAACATAACAAAAATAAAAATAAAAAAAAATTATAGAACATCACATCATGAGGCCACTATAAAATCAATAATCTAAACCTACCAGACTGTAGAGAGAAAATGAAGTAGTAATAATTTTCCAAAATAGTCATCTAAGTAGTATGATTGATATCTCTGTCTGTATTTGTTTTACAAATGATTGATTAGGTGTTGGATCAACGGAAAGATGAGGGTTGCATGTTTCAACAAGGCAACTTCTTTTAATTTAAAATTTAATAATAAGCTAATAAGAAAAGATTAACTTTAATTACAAAATTACTAATAAACTGTGAATGCATGATTATCATTGAAAGCAACACACAAGAACGAGATTCAGATGTTTTGTTATTTACAAACAACAACATGCAAACCATCTGTACATAACGTTGAAACGGCTGGAATAAATCTATAAATAAAATATATATAATATAAATCCACAGACGATTATAAACGAATTATTTGTCAAAAAAGTAGAGGAGCTGTTCAATTGGCCAACTTCCGTCGAGGCCCGTTCTAGATCGTAACCTTTCCTGATTGAACCGCCCACGACCCCAATTTCTTTAGGTGACGTGGTATGTCAAAATGCTATCCCCCCCCTACCTAATTGTACGTACACCAACGTTGAACCACCAAAATTGATCATTTTGAATTAAACCGGTAGCTTAGCCGGGTCACTGTTTTTTCCTTTCACTGAACCGTCCGGTTGTGCTGATGTTGACGGCTCGCCATCCCCGGCCACCACCTTTGACCTTGTCGACAATGCTCTCGACAAGAACGATGGCATTCGACCGAAATTCCATCGGTCCGATTTTCCCACGCGTTCTAAACTTCCAAGTCGTTTAATAGTTTTTCCTCTACTCGAACCTTCTTCGTTTGTGCCGGTTTTGTTTCCCTTTTTAACGCTTCCGGTCCGGTTCAGCGACCTCTTGATAATTTCATTTCTTAGCTCTTCGGGTAATCGTAACGTATATCGGTCCACGTTTTCACCCGGTTGAACCAAAGAAGTTTGAACTAACGAATGCCCAGTTGAGTGTGATCGAGGAAATATATTTTCGATTCCAAACAACTTAGACCGGACCGAACCAGATCGAACCGATCCTGATCTTGGTGGACGGTTCACTCTCAAACTACCGGCTCTATTCATCATATCCGGTTTAGGCAGCTGTAGCAAATTATTAGTTGGCTTTTCTTGACTTTCATCAGGTTCAATAGTGACATGAACCTCTCCTTGTGGTTGTTCAGCCACATTATCAACCTCATTAGCCAATCCCGAACCAGGAAATTCATCCGAAACCTCCACGGGCTCAACCGTTTCAGCTGCAAGATCAGCTCGACAAACTGGACACGTAGTATGCGAAGCAAGCCACATATCAATACATTCCAAATGAAAAACATGATCACATTTCGGAAGCAACCGTAACGTTTCATCATCTTCAAATTCATTCAAACAAACCGCACACTCCAACGCGCCTTTCCCAATATGCAAGTCCTTCACTTCGGAATACGCAAGTGTTGGAAGCGCATCAATAGCCGTCGCATCCAGTCCACGTGCAGCAGCAGCGCGTCGAGCACGCATGGATAGCGTAGCTCGAACGCTTCCACCAGTGCCCGATTGTGACCACCGACGTACGTAAATAGAAAAGAAGCCCATGAAGAAAAGAGCAGTAATCAAAACAGCAATTATAATAGCCATAGAAGGGCTAAACTTCGCATATCCATACGGGTCAGTTGGGGTCCCCGGTGATGACGAACCCTGACCGTTGACTATTGAGATCGCCGTGAAAATAAAAAACAGTACGAGATATGCATGGCTTGCTTTCGCCGGAGATGTAAAAAATATCAAGTTCTTGACGGCCATGTGTTTAAAAATTTTAGTTTTCGAGCGGGCGATTTGTGTAGGAAGAAAATAAAGATTTTGAGAGAGAGCTAATGAAACATACAGTTATTGTAACGTACAAATATATACGTAGATAATGTAATAAAATCAATGTAGACGGATAGAGAGATGAGAAAGAGGGAGGAGGGTGTTTACGTGGATCGTGAGATTCAAAGACTCTTTTATTTGACTTTGCATTTGAGAAGGAATTGAATAGAAGCTTCTATAGTTTCATTTTTGTGATGTTAGTAATGAAATCAGCTTCAAATGGAGTTTTATTTCTAGTAAAGACGGAAGAAAATTGGTGCACAAATTAATTAATCATGAAATCAATTATTAAGCCCCCGCACCTTTATATCTGCTTAATTATACAATTTATAATTGCTTAATTACCAAAATTTCACTATGTATTATCATATATTTAAATGGACTGTGATATAAATTTCATTACTTGCGAAAATCTTATGGGAAAATTGGAAATCCGAGTTTAGATAGACACAATACATGGGTATTTAATTTTTTCTTAAAGGTGAAAAGTGTTACTGCGAAAACGTAAATATTTCCCTTCACCAAAGTTTATGTTACCGAATTGGAACGGTAAGTCAAATATGGTGGCGGAACCGCGCAAGGAAAAAGGATTTTTGCAGTTACAATATTTTATCCGCCGGAAGGGACGAATATTTGCCGTAACTTAATAATCAATAAAGGGGCGGCTCCAACAATAAAAAGGCGTCATGCGAACTCATCAAATTACGCCCCTAATACATAATCTTGTTTACACAAAGTAACTAAGATGTTTTCTTAAATATTAATCTACATACTCCCTCTGTCCACTGAGTTCTTTTACATTAGGGGATGGGGGCTCGGCACATATTTTAAAACTCCTATAAAATATATTTTCATAAATTATTTTAAATATTTTTTTCTTCTGAATAAAAGTATAATGTTTAAATTTTTATTTAGAAAAAGAAAATTATGAAAATAAGTTGTAAAATTATACTTATAAGAGCCTTAAAATGCATGTCAAGCAATGTAAAAATACTGTAAAGAAATGAGAGACAGAGGGAGTATATATATTTCTTGATGCAAACTCGCTTATCAAACTCTCATAATCTAATTTTTCTATTAGATTTCTTTCAATTGATAACATTACCAAATCCCTTGATGGGTAACATTGTTGAACGAAAATAAGTTTTTGATTAACTTTAATTTCATAAAATTACTCTTCTATGAAGTAACCGTGACAGGTATAATTAATTGAATTTTGTACGCAATTCAAACATTTGGATAACATCCATTCAATTCTTTTATAAACTTCAGCACTTGTATTGAAGTTATCCAAGTATCAGCGAGAACTATCTTTAAGTGTTTCAACTTAAAAAACAAATTATTGCCATCAATATCAGAGACTATACTGTTATTCCCAGCACTTGTATTGATTGCAGGGCTCACTTTCTTGAATCATATTTCCTTTGCACTTCCTTGATTAAGCTCTACCTTCACAAGCACTTTGGCTTGGTGTAGTTTCAGCACCTTCTTCTTTCATGTCCTCAGCCTTTTCAACACTTGCTACTAGAGCAACAAATCTTGTTTTCTTTTGAACCTTCTCAATTTCTTCATCCTGCTCTATTTCCAGCTCATATATTTTTAGGGTTCCATACAGCCTCTCAAGAGTAAAGTCCTTATACTCTAGAGTGTTTCTCAAGGAGACAGTCATGGGCTTACACTCCTTTGGCAAGACTCTAAGAAATTTAAGATTTAAATCCTTGACTTGATACACTCTTCCATACAACTTCAATCCATTCAACAATTTTTGAAATATACTAAAAGTGTCATTCAAAGATTCTCCTCTCTTGAAGTGAAAGTGTTCATACTGTTGTATGAGTAGCTACATCTTGTTTTCCCTTACCTACTCAGTCCCTTCACATATGGTTTGGACAGTGTCCTAAATCTCCTTTGTTGTAGAGCAGTTAATAACATTGTCAAACATATCAGAATCAAGACCATTGAATAGAATATTCATGGCCTTCTTTTCTTTATGAACTGCAATGATGTCTTCAGGAGTCCATTATGAACGTAGCTTTGGAATTGTGTTTGGAGCTCCTGCAACTTCTTGAGCTATTGAGGTGTTTGGCTTCATTGGTACATGAGGGCCATGTTCTATGCACTCTACATAAACTTCATCCATGGACATAAGATTTAGACGTATTTTTACTTTCCAGTGAAAGTAGTTTTCTCTATCAAGAACTGGTATTTTGACTCCATGATCCTTCTGACCCATTATTCAGTTGTCTTTATGTTAGATCAGAATTCAATGATCGTCAGAAGCTAGACTCAACTGATCAGGATTGCTGACGTCATCAGTATTGCATGGTCATCAGTATTTGATCAAGCGTCAGTATCTTATTGATCATCAAGATTCCTACTCAGACTATGATCAGGTTTGATCATCAGGACTTGAAGCTGATCAGGATTCCTACTTCGAGTTATATTTGGAGTCTAGATAAACATGAAAGTTTGTTCCTGGTTTGTAGGATGCAGCTATCGATTAAAGATATGTTTCTATCTTTGTTATGATTAGGACTTATCTTGTTATTGATAGAGAAGTTGTGTGCACTATATAAACACAGTTTTGGTTTCGATTTATGTATTCATTCGAGAGAGAACATAATCGGAGAGAAGCTCTTAAGAACAGAATTTCTTGAGAGAGTTTTTGTAAGCTAGCAGCTCTTAAGAACATCAGAATTTCTTAAGAGAGTTTGTAACAGTTTTATATCAAAGTTAATAAAGCTGTTATTGTTATTGTTATTGATCTTTCATATTTGTGTTATATAAAGTCGAGAATCTTATACAATTGTATTCAACCCCCTTCTACAATTGTTATTTACTGGGCAACAATTGGTATCAGAGCAAACTGATTTAATTCTGAATCAGATACGATCTAAAGATGTCGACAACCAAGTATGAAAGCATGAAGATTCCCATCTTGAAGATATCAGAATATCCTACATGGAAGGTAAAGATGCTGATGTACCTGGAGGCTATGGATCCTGACTACTTGGACAGGATTCGTGATGGACCATATATACCAACAAAGTTCGTAGAACGAACAGATACAGTACCAGAACATTATGTGGTCAAAGCTAAAGCTGAATGGACTCCAGAAGGAAAAGCTCATGTACTCAGGGAACCAAAGATAAAGAATATCTTGCATAATAGCCTTAATGCTGTCATGTCAAACAGAGTGATTGCATGCAAGTCTTCAAAAGAAATCTGGGATACTTTGGAAACTCAGTGCCAGGGATCTACATCTGTTAAGAAAAACAGAAGGGCTCTTTTGATTCAAGAATATGAGCAATTCGATGCAAGACCTGAAGAGAGCCTGACTGATCTATATGATAGATTTCTGACACTATTGAACAGCTTATCCTTAGTTGACAAAGTATATGAAACTGAAGATTCAAACACCAAATTTCTTAGAGCTTTACCTGAAGACTGGGATACTCAGACCTCAATCATTAGACACCAGTATGATCTGAACATTGTGTCTCTTGATGAGATCTATGGGATGCTAAGAACTCATGATCTTGAAGTTCAACAGAGAAAGAACAAGAAAAGCAGCAAGGCAAAGTCAATTGCTTTGAATGTAGAAGCAAAATCAAAAGGGAAAGCTATGGAGGTCTCTAGAAGGAAAGCAAGAGTAGCTGAGTCAGATCCTGACGACTCTTCATCAGATACTGATGGCAATCCTGATGCCAATACTGGTGATGAATCTTCTGATTCAGACATGGAAGAGATGGTTGCTATGATTGTCAGAAACTTCAGAAGGATGAAGTTCAGGAAGAATAGAAGACAAGGCAACTTTCAGAAAAAGACCTTCAAAGCAGACAAAGACAAGTATATCAAAAAGGACAGCAAGGGTAGCAAATTTGACAAGTCAAAGGTTAGATGCTACAAGTGTAATGGTATGGGTCACTTTACTTCTGAATGCAACAAGACAAAGGCACTCATCACATCAAGCAAGGATTGGATGGACTCTTCCTCAGAATCTGATACTGAGGTAGTCAACTATGCGTTAATGGCCAATGCTGATGTAACTGCTGCTCCTGATGATAAGGTACTAAATACTATCTTTGATTTTGATACTGATAATGCTTCTGAGTTAAGACGTTTTCTAAAGTCATTACATATTAGCTTTAGAAGTCAAACTGCTGAGAATACTAGAATCTTATCTGAGATGTCTGACCTTAGAAAGAGGAATGAGATATTAGAAGCTGAATTTTCTCGTATGCAAGAAGTACAAAAAGAATGTGATAATGCTAAACACATGCACTTAGAGATGACATCTAAATGTACTTCCCTTGAAAAAGAACTTGAATTTGCTAATGAGAAAATCAGAACCTGGACAGACTCTGGTAGGAAATTTCATGAGATTAATACATCTAAGAATTGGAAAGAGTGTCTAGGATATAAGTCAGATGAAGATAAGAAATTAGCAGAGAAAATTGTCATTAATGAGACAGTCAGTCCAAAGACCTATAGACATGTTATAGACTCAACCAAATCTAAGATTACTCCTGTTAATTTTGTTTTTGGTAAGGATTCCAATTCTACTTTTGAAAAGGGATCTTCTTCTACTCAAGGAATTAAAATTATAAAGTCTAAACCTGTCATGAACAAAGTCACTAAGAATGTAGGTCTATTGTCTCAGAAACAGCTTAAAGATAAAATCTGTGAGGTTACAGATAAGAAAAAGGAAGCTACTGTTAAGAGAAACAGGAATGGTAAAGTTGGGATCAATAAAGAGAATGGTTATAAATATATCCCAAATGCACCTAGAAAGTGTTGTTTTAACTGTGGTAACTCTAATCATCTTGCTATTGATTGTAAAAAGAGTAAGAAGAAAATTGCTGAAATTCCTAAGTCTGATGTTAGGAATAGATCAGTATTTTACAAACCACAGAATTCCTGTTTTCATTGTGGTAGTCTATGGCATTCTATTTATACATGTAAAGAGTATCATGATTTGTACTATAATTTTTATGATCCATTGCCTAAGTTTGAAAGTAGTACAAAGTCTGATAGAACTGAAAATGTCATAATGAAGCATGCTTTTGTTAATACTGATACTGACAAAGCAAATCCTGATGGAGTAAATCCTGTCAGGACTGCTAAAGTCAAAAAGTCTTCTGCTGTTAAATTTAATAAAATGCATGAACAAGGAATCCAACAAGTGTGGGTTCCTAAACATTCTGACTAGTGTTTTACTATTCTGATGCAGGGTAAAAGGAAAAATGTGTTAGTCATGGATAGTGGATGTTCTGTGCACATGACTGGAAACAAAGCCCTGTTATCAGAATATGAGGAAAAAGCTGGCCCAACTGTGTCTTATGGAGATGGCAACATTGGACAAACCTTGGGATATGGCAATATAATCATTGGAAATGTCATCATTGAAAAAGTAGCTCTAGTGAAAGGACTAAAACACAACTTGTTGAGTATTAGTCAAATCACTGACAGAGGTTATCATGTCAATTTCTATTCCACACATTGTGAAGTAGTCAGTAAAGCAACAGGGAAGATAGCACTAACTGGCTACAGGCATGGTAACATATATGAAGCCAACATTCTCTCAGATACTGATGGCTCCCCTACATGTTTCATCAGTAAAGCTTCAGTAGATGAAAGTTGGAATTGGCACAAGAAGCTTTCTCATCTCAACTTCAGCAACATCAATGAGTTGGTTAAGAAAGAGTTAGTAAGAGGATTACCTAATGTCTTATATACACCTGATGGACTCTGTGATGCATGCCAAAAAGCAAAACAAAGAAGGACATCATTCCAGAGTAAATCAGAATCCTCTATTGAAGAACCATATCACATGCTACATCTTGATCTGTTTGGTCCAGTCAACATCATGTCCATCAGTAAGAAAAGGTACACTCTTGTAATTGTTGATGAATATTCTAGATTCACCTGGGTGTATTTTCTGCATAGAAAAGATGAAACTCCTGAAGTTCTGTTGAATCATGTGAGGATGATTGAGACAACCACAAAGTACAAAGTCAAGATTCTGAGAAGTGATAATGGTACTGAATTTAAGAATTCAAAGATGGAAGAGTTCTGCAAATATAAAGGAATCATTCAACAATTCTCTGCTCCTGGCACACCTCAGCAAAATGGAGTAGTAGAAAGGAAGAATAGAACTCTTATTGAAGCTGGCAGAACTATGTTGGAAGAAGCTAAATTACCTACATATTTCTGGGCAGAAGCAGTCAACACAGCATGCTATACACAAAATCTCACATTGATAAACAGGCATGGTGTCACTCCTTATCAGTCACTCAAAGAGAAGAAACCAAGTCTGAAGCATTTGCATGTGTTTGGCTGTAAATGTTTTGTTCTCAGAACTCATCCTGAACAGCTAGGGAAATTTGAAACAAAGGTTGATGAAGGAATATTCATAGGTTATCCTACATCAAGAGCCTTCAGAGTTTTTAATTTGAGAACAAGAACTGTCATGGAGTCAATACATGTATCTTTTGATGATAAGAAGATAACTGGAATCATTGAAGACTCGCATGATAGATTGTTATTTGAAAATGAAGCTTCCAAGGAACCTGAAGAAAATGAATCAGAAGCTGTCCATTCATCCAGTACTGACGGGTCACCAAATCCTGATGACTCACCAGGTACTGATGGTGCTAATACTGATGATGCAAACAACAGTAATACAACTAGTAGTGCTAATGTTGAGGAGGAGCAACGGCATTCAACTACAAGTTCAGAGTCAACTCAATCATCAGGACAGAATTCTTCAGATACTGATTCAAGTGAAGATCCTGATAACACATCAGGAGGGCATAGCAATAATTCAGGGAGAGCTTCAAATCAATCAAATTCTTTCAATCAAGATAACACCAATCCAGGGGGAGCATCTACTTCAAGAAACAATTTGACACCAGCAAGGAAATGGACAAAAGATCATACTCCTGATTTGATAATTGGAGATCCTGATGCAGGTGTTCAAACACGAAGTGCAACTCAGAATGAATGTTTATATAATAACTTTCTATCCAAGGAGGAGCCTAAGAAAGTTGAAGATGCACTTAAAGATGCTGATTGGGTTACTGCAATGCAAGAAGAACTGAATGAATTTGAAAGGAATGAAGTCTGGAAACTGGTACCAAGACCAAAGAATAGATCAATTGTTGGTACAAAGTGGATTTTCAAGAACAAGACTGATTCTGATGGAGTCATTATCAGAAACAAAGCTAGACTAGTTGCAAAGGGGTATTCCCAACAAGAAGGAATTGACTATGATGAAACTTTTGCTCCTGTTGCAAGACTAGAAGCCATCAGGATATTTCTTGCTTATGCAGCACATAAGAAATTCAAGGTTTTCCAGATGGATGTTAAAAGTGCTTTCTTAAATGGTGAACTGGAGGAAGAAGTTTATGTTGAACAACCTCCTGGTTTCATTGATCCTAAATATCCAGATCATGTCTACAGACTGGATAAGGCACTTTATGGACTAAAGCAAGCTCCAAGAGCATGGTATGAAACCTTAGCTCAATTCTTACTGGAAAGTGGATTCAAAAGAGGTGCAATTGATAAAACTCTATTTTATTTGAATCATGGTAAGGAGTTACTGTTAGTTCAGATTTATGTTGATGATATCATTTTTGAGTCAACAAACAATAAGCTGTGTGAAAAGTTTTCCAAGCTTATGCAGTCAAGATATCAAATGAGCATGATGGGAGAAATGAGTTACTTTCTGGGTCTTCAAGTTAAACAGACTGATGAAGGGATTTTTATTAATCAGTCTAAATACACAAGGAATTTACTGACAAGGTTTAACATGCAAGACAGTACTCCTGCTTCAACTCCCATAGCTACAGCTACCAAACTTGATCCTGATCAAGGTGAAGAGGTAGATGTAACTCACTACAGAGGAATGATTGGCTCTTTATTGTATCTCACTGCCAGTAGACCAGATATCATGGTTGCAACCTGTCTATGTGCAAGATTTCAAGCAAAACCTAGAGAACCACATCTGATTGCAGTCAAAAGAATTTTCAGATATCTCAAAGGCACTCCTTCACTTGGCCTTTGGTATGCAAGGGAATCAGATTTTGGGTTGTGTGGTTATTCAGATGCTGATTTTGCAGGATGCAAAATAGACAGGAAAAGTACTTCAGGAAGTTGTCAGTTTTTGGGTGGAAGACTAGTTTCATGGTTCAGTAAAAAGCAGAAATCTATTTCCACTTCAACTGCAGAAGCTGAGTACATTGCTGCAGGAAGTTGTTGTGCTCAGATAATGTGGATGAGAAATCAGTTGTTAGATTATGGCCGGTCATACTCAAAAATCCCTATTTATTGTGATAACCAAAGTGCTATTGCAATGACAGGAAATCCAGTTCAGCATTCTCTTACTAAACACATAAGTATCAGATATCACTTTATAAGAGAACAGGTTCTGGAAGGAACAATTAAACTTCACTTTGTTCCTACTGATCAACAACTAGCTGATATATTCACCAAGCCACTGCCTGAAGCTACTTTCAATAAGTTGGTGAATGAACTTGGACTGATGAATTTTGAGAATTTCTGAGGGAAAGCTACAGAGAGGAAATCCTGATAACTGTCAAATCCTGATGGTTATTCAGAAAGGTATGTATCTTTGATCAAATCCTGATAGGACTCAATCCTGACAGGAAGTCAACTGGTCAAATCCTGATGCTCAGATGATTGAAGCTGGTATGAAAACCAGAGGTTCTATGCTAATTTGTCATCAACACTCCTGGTAAACTCTGGACAATTAGATTATTACTTAGTCTTTGATTAAGTTTTCAGTCTTAATTATCAATTTCAATTTCATTATTAACAGAGTTTATTATTTATCATCTCTATATCACTTTGAGTGTTACTAACAAATTTTGCAGGCAAGTACAGGAAGCAAACAATTGAGAAAATAGACAAATTTCATTAATACTTGAAGATACATTACACATGAAATATGGAAATTACATATTTGTTTTCCTAGTCTATTTTCTACTCAGGAACTCGTGCTTTACAGATAAGCATGAACACGTGCCCTGCAAATTAGCATGAATGCTCCTGAGCAGCTTCACAGTCCTTCAGAACTGGAAGGTCTCTTGTTCCATCCTTAAGAGACAAGAAGAGGAGCTGATTTACTTGAAGGCGGATCGTCACCGTGACCACCGGGAAGCCTCCGTGCCTCCAACTTACATGACATACAAGCATCACGGATTCTCTTCTTACGTTTCTCAAGCTCTCGGACGAGCTCTTCATCATCTTCATCCTCATCCTCTTCATCATCCCAATCGTCTTCATCCTCTTCATTGACAACGATGAGATTTTCAAGAGGATTCCAATCAGGATTTGCCTGATGGAAGTTATGAAGAAGCACATCAGCCATTGCATTCACAAAAGCATGATGCTCCTGTGGATCAGGAATAGGCTGAGGTCCCTCTTGCTCTGCAATCTCTGCTAGAGCCTCATCCATTTGTTGCCAAATTCTATCAAGTTCTTCATCGGGTATGTTGTTTTGATTGTTGGCAGCCATTGAAAAACAAAGAAGGTGAAAGGTTTTCGTAAGTTTTTCTCTGGAGAGGGTTTGTGTTTTAATAGATATATGATGATTATGCTTAACAGTTCTCTTTTATAGAAAATGTG
The DNA here is from genome assembly GCA_030848705.1 of Heracleum sosnowskyi. Lineage (NCBI taxonomy): Eukaryota > Viridiplantae > Streptophyta > Magnoliopsida > Apiales > Apiaceae > Heracleum > Heracleum sosnowskyi. Next base: position 45,867,547 of record CM061244.1, read on the forward strand.
TATTAAGGGTGCAGGTCATTTCTACAATCTCGATGAGACGGTTCGGTTTTCCATAAATATTTTTGCCTCGTTTGCTGGTAAGCGTGTTTTAATTCTATGACCATTAATTTGGTTATTTTTCTTACACCAAAACGCTATTCAGGATTGTTAAAATAAATTTTGTTTTCTTAAATAAAATTTTATTTTAATCTTATTGAATATTTTTTTTAATCCTGATATGGCAAAATTTTTGTGCGGAAATGCTTTTATTCCTGATGAGGTTAGGTTTTTCTTACATCAGAACATGCCTACTCGTTATGGACTACTTTCTAATGCTATGGGGCAAGGTCCAACCCACCTTGTTCCTGACACAAGCATGCAACCTAAACAGTCTAAACAGTTAACAACCACCTCTACTGTCTCTCAAAAGACTTTAGTTGTAAAATCAAAGAAATCAGCTAGAACTGATGTGTCTGGAAGGCAATCAGGTTCAAAGGATTTTTCCTCTACACCACTCACTAAAAAGAAGATACAAGGGGGTGTACAAGGGGTCCTGGTCAAGAAAGCTGATAAGGTTGTTAAGAATGTTCCTGTGAAAAGGAAGTTAAGGTTGATTGATGAAAGTGATTCAGAGGATGACTTACCTATATCCTCTGTGATGAATGTGAACAAGGAAGTTGCTGATACTGCTACTAAAGCTGTGGTACTTTTATCAAAACCACAAAAGACAAGGAAATTATCAAAGAACATGTATCATATTCCTTTGACAGTGCAAATGAAGGATACTGATATTCAGACATCAAATCCTGATGTTAGTATTCCTGATGCAGCAACAAAAGTTGTCTCTATATCAGACTCTCCAGCCTCTCCATCTCAGTTTCGAGGACATTCTTGGGAGAAGGTTTCTACAACTGCTTCCTTGGTTGGTCTTACACCTACATCAAAGAAAAAGAGGAATGCAGAAGAGTTAGTCTATCAGAGACAGAAGAAGCTGAAAGGATCAAGCCCACAAGAACCTGAATTTCAGAGTAATTCAGCAGCTACTGTTGATCCTGCCACACAAGAACCACTCAATCAAAGTTTGGGTGAAGGCTTAGCTAGTGGAATGGTCACACAAGAACCATTTTCTCAAAGGAAGAATGAAGACATCAACATTCCAGCTACACAAGAACCATCTTCTCAAAGTGAAGATGCAGGCAAAGCTACAGCTTCTGTTGAAAGATTGGTCGAGAACATTGTCAATGAGGGAAGCACACAAGAACCTTTAGCTCAAAGTGTTGAAGCAGCTTCTGAACCTCAAGCTCCACAAGAACCATTGGTAGCAAATACTGATGCAAGCATATCAAATCCTGACGATGTTCATCCTGACGTTAGTGGTGCTCCTGATACTGAGCCTATTTTGATACAGCCACTTCGTTCAAGACCAATGGATCATCCTATCTCAGAATCACAGGATAAAATGAAAGGTATTGCAATTCCTGATCCTGATATATCTCATGGTTCTGATGATGATAATTCTGATGATGATAGTGATGATGATAATGAGAATAGAAAAGAGAAGGAACAGCTTGCTACAGCACTCAAGATTAGTCTTGGAACTAATTTTGGTTCATCAAGTACATATATGGCTAGCAATGCTTTCACTGGGAAAGATCAGAGACAAGATTTTTCTACTCCTTCCTTTGATCCTGCAGAGGCATTTAGACAGAATGAATGGAACAATTCATGGCACAATTCTGATGAATCTATCAGTTTTTCTTCTGCTATTGAACATGCCTATAATGCAGTGAAGTCTATAGAGAATCAAGACTTGAAGAATCATCTGAAGGCTACTACTCTGTTATCCAAAAGCCTGAAAAGTGAGATTGATTCTATCAAGGGTTCAACTGAAAAAGTGAGGACTGATATCTTTAATAATTTTACAAAGGTGCCTACTACTTTACAACTGAGGGTAGTGGAATCCCAAGTGAAATCTGTTGTTTCAGAACAAACCTCCCTCAATCAAAGAATTGATTCTCTGGATACTAAGGTAACTGAAATTCAAGCCTCTCTTTCCTTAATTTTGCAATTATTGTCAAATCCTGATGTCAAAAAGGGGGAGAAGGTTATTCAGACAAAATGTACACCTGATCTAGTATTAAGAAATAATGATGATGATACTGGAGATGATGGTGGTGACAAAGTGATACAAGGAGAAACCTCTGATGCTGCGGTTTTGAAGTCTACAATTCAAACTTCTCAAAGTCAGACTACGCAGTCAACTCATGTTTCTGATTCTGGAGTTAAGACAGTAAGAACATTGGTGCAATCTCAGATCCTGACGGAAAATCAAATCCTGACACCTGGTCATGGACACATTCTTGCTACAATTCCTGAAGGTGATGAAGATGTGATTATTGATAATCCTGAAGATGCATCAAATTTATTCCAGAAGTTTTCTACAAAAGACGGTAGAATTGTTACTCTTTATCACACTGATAAAAGAGTTCAACAATTATTTGCCAGAAAAGCACTCTCTACAGCAAGTGAAGAATATCCAGATCTCTCACATGAAGATTTCTTGAGATTACAAAGAGAGACAATGGAAAGCTATACTGCTTCTGCTAGAGGTAGAGGAAGCAGAGGTAGGAGAGGTGCTAGAAGAAATAGAAGAGGTTCTTCAACTCAAACAGTACCTAGACAGACAAGGTCTAGAGCATTAAGAATTGAAGAAATTCCTGAAGCTTCACAAAATCTAATAGATCCTGTTATCAAGGATATCATGGAGAAAGAAGACAAGGAATTTGTTGAAGAAGAACCTGAATTGAAAAGAAAATCAAGTAAATCAACTCTCAGCAATACAAATCAAATTGAAGATTCTAATCCTGACAATATTCAAGATCCTGACGAATCTGAAATTCTGCAAGAGGTTGATTTGATAATCTTATCTACTGTTGTTGATTGTCACAACAAAGAAGTAGATGAAGAAGAAGAAGCCATAAGAAGAGATATTACAAAGAGAACAAATGAAGATTTTAATCTCTATCTACAAAGGCTTAAAGTTTCAAATGAAAGAAAATGGAGAAATTCAAGCAGACAAGAATCTTTACTGGAAAGAAGCTATGTTTTTGAAAAGGAAAAGGATAAGAATTGGAAACATATTAGCACATTAAGTTGTGATACACCTATCAATTTTCAGTCTGGTGGAATTATTACAAGCGCTTCAAGTGTTGTTGATTTATCTGAGATGGTTAGATCAAAAGCACTCTGGTTAAAGATGTTTTCGAATCTGAAGCAATTGTCAAGTAATTCAAGAGGAGGTATTGGACACAGAGATGGTGAATATCTGAATATGTCATATGTTGATCCTTACTCCTTCACAGAAATTGGAGGTACTTTAACTTCTGAAAACCTGAACAATTTATTAGCTGTTGATATAGTTATAGATTGTCATGATGGTTTTGAAAAGAAAGAAAAGCTTCTGTACTTCATGAAAGATGGTAGTGTGAAGATTCTATCTATTCAAGATCTGCTGATGAAAACTACACAGGAACTGAAATATGTTCACTATCTGTTAAGATGGAAGAACCAAGTGTACAAAGAATGGAGTGACATGATTTTGTCAACTATAAGAAGAAGACTGGATGGAAACAGTAATTTCGATGGTAATTATACTCCCATGTACTTAAATCAAAGAGGTCAGGATGTGGAAATGCAAAGGGGTACTGCTGTTAAAGAAGTAAATTTTGGCATGACTCATCTTTCTCTCAATCCTAATGGGAAGGAAATTGCTTATCTTTTGCTTGAAGAGCACAGTCTACAGAGAAACTCCATACAGAATCTCAGAGCAGCTATCTACTAGATTAATGAGGAAGATGAAGAACTCAGAAATCTTAAGGAAAGACTGATTCAAATTCTTGAAGAAAAAGAAGAAAGTTTATTATCCAATTTCTTGAAGATGAATCTGTTCTATCAAAAAGCTTAAAACAAATAAGTTGTTTCTGAAGATACTTGTACATTTTGATACATGTTTTTGACATCATTGAATATTTGGAATCTATACTTTATTTCACAAAGTATGAGATTGGGGGAGATTGTTAGATCAGAATTCAATGATCGTCAGAAGCTAGACTCAACTGATCAGGATTGCTGACGTCATCAGTATTGCATGGTCATCAGTATTTGATCAAGCGTCAGTATCTTATTGATCATCAGGATTCCTACTCAGACTATGATCAGGTTTGATCATCAGGACTTGAAGCTGATCAGGATTCCTACTTCGAGTTATATTTGGAGTCTAGATAAACATGGAAGTTTGTTCCTGGTTTGTAGGATGCAGCTATCGATTAAAGATATGTTTCTATCTTTGTTATGATTAGGACTTATCTTGTTATTGATAGAGAAGTTGTGTGCACTATATAAACACAGTTTTGGTTTCGATTTATGTATTCATTCGAGAGAGAACATAATCGGAGAGAAGCTCTTAAGAACAGAATTTCTTGAGAGAGTTTTTGTAAGCTAGCAGCTCTTAAGAACATCAGAATTTCTTAAGAGAGTTTGTAACAGTTTTATATCAAAGTTAATAAAGCTGTTATTGTTATTGTTATTGATCTTTCATATTTGTGTTATATAAAGTCGAGAATCTTATACAATTGTATTCAACCCCCTTCTACAATTGTTATTTACTGGGCAACACTTTAGATCTTTAAACTTCTTGTATGTTATAAGCTTGCTCTGATACCAATTGTTATTCCCAGACAATGAATCAAGATTGTAGGAGGGGGGGGGGGGCTGAATACAATTTTTAAAAATTCTTCTTGATTCTTGATAGTGAAGATGTGAAATTAAAAATAAGAACAGAAATACAAATAAGATAACATAAGAATTAAAAATTCAGGTGGATTGTTTTTGTCCACCTGAGAGATTTTTATTGAAGAAATCTCTATGATGTTTATGAATAAACACACAGCTGCAAATATACAATTCTAGCTTCAGCAATTTACAAAGGATATTGCTTTCTGCTCTCTAAATTGCCTAACTGATTTCTTGGTTCTAGAATTATGCTACTACTTGGTTATATAACCCAAGTTTACAAAGATATTTGAACAACCAATAATACAAAAAGTAAATTTGTTCAGGATCCTTGTTTCTCCATTCTGAGCAGTGGTCCATGTGTTGGTAGCTTGCCCTTCTTGGCTGATTGTCTTTTATAGAAATGCTACTTTTGACCATGCAAACAGAATGCTACTTTCTTCTTGTGACCTTTCCAGAAATACTGGCTTCCATGCTCTGTCTAGTCTGTCAACCCATGTGCTCTGACTTATCTGTCCCTTTCACAAGTACAGAGTGTATCCGTAGAAGCTACTTGAGTTGTATCTGACTTATCTATCCCTTTCACAACTAGTACTGCTATCCGCAGACAGTACAATGTCAACATTCATAGAAAGCTAATTAAGCTATCCATTGACAGTCAATATCACTTATGCAAAATTATATGGCATCAACTATTTACAATTAGCGTCCCTATTCTACATATCTATTGATAGTTAACATGACTCATTCAACCTATCAAGACTACTTCAACTTCAACATCAGAAATACACAAGCATGTTACATTGAGTTTTATCCGTAGAAAAGCTACCCATCAACGGATACTACAAGAGCATACTATCCGTTGATAGCTACATTTTACTTGTACAATTATTACTAAGTTAATTTGGTTATCATCAAGAAACAACATAGTTCCTAACAATCTCCCCCAATTTATGCCTGGTTGAGAATCAGACATAAATTAAGAGTCTTGATGATAACAAAACCACTTCCAACATATAGATAATAGCAGTAAAAATTGTGTTAAGCTACATGAAATGAAAAACTGAAGAGTAGAGATAGTTACATAGAGAGTGCTCCTCTAGACTGAGCAGAATTAATTTCTTTTCTTCTTTCTTGGAGGTTGAATCTTTTGTCTCCCTTCCTTAGCATAATTTTCCTGGATTTGATCTTGAAGCTTTCTGTAGAATGCATCTTCTTCAGCAATTTTTGGATCTAACTTGCCTTGCAACCATCTAAGATATCTATTGTTGGCCTTAGACAGTTGATCTTCAATCCTGAAGAATCTTCTACAGCCCTTGTCATCCTTGAATTCCATCATCCAGTAAGGTTGAAGATGGATTATTTGTCCATTAAAAGGGATCTTCAGCTTCCTCAGCAAACTATCAGGAGAACTCCAGCTACTCCTGATTTCCTCAATCTTCTTCAACACAGCACTCCTGGCAACCTCAGAAAATCCCCTTGTGTTTTTGATGCCTGAGAAGACTTTCACCAAGGTAGAATATCCTTCATTCAGCATTTGTTGCAGGGGCCATGCTCTCACCTTTCCTCCATTGTAGACAAAAGTTAGTCTTTCAGGCAAATCTCTGAACTTGTCTGTGCCTCTGATTTCACTAACTTCATGAAGAAATAGATCCATAGTTGAGTACTCCTGTATCTCTGCAATGTACAAAAAGTCTGCCTTGTTCTCAACTGGTTTGGCAACTTTCGGTGCAACATTCAGCTTGATTGGTCCTTGTTGAGCTTTCTTGACTAGTACCCTTTTCTTTGACATCTTTTCTGCCTCAATTATGAACTTAGGGAATACCAAGTCTTCAAACTCAATAGGTTCTTCTTTAAGCTCTACAGGAGTCCCATGGTAGGTGGTTTGAGATTGAGTTAAAGCTGGGACAGGGTCTTCAAAGACAATCCTCCTCTGTATATCTCTTTTCTCTTCTACCTTCTCAGGAGAGACATGCCTATGTGATCTTTTCTTCCATCTAGTTGGCTTGGATTTAGGCACTATCTTCCTTTTCTTCAATTTCTTCATAGTAGGGGCCTCTTCCTCTACAACTTCACTACTTTCTTCCTCCATTTCCCTCTCTAATTCTTGGGCTAATCTAGCCTGCCTTTCAGGTGTAGATTAAAAACCCTGGGGATTAGCTTCTCTACTTATCCTGGAAATCTCTTCTGCTTTGGCTTCATTGAACATGGGATGGCTGCTTGTGATGTGAATTTCCTTGCCATTTCTGTAGATAACAGCCAACCCTAGTCTCAACTTTACATCATTGATATTCTTGAGATCCCTGATAAGAGTTGCTAACACCTTAGACTCATCAGGCTTGGGGAATGGGTAGTCCACCTCTAGTTTGTTCTTGCCATGATGTCTAGGTGGTGATCCAGTCCTGCCACTGAAGATATGTTCAAACTCCTTGACACTAGAATGTTCAGCATCATAATTGCTTTGCAGAACAATGGTGTCAGGAGTGAGGACCCTCAGAATTGTTGTGTGGACAGGATGGCTACTTGATGATGAAGTCACAGCCTGGAAGATGGATTCCTTGATCTGCTTTTCAGAATTGAGAAAAACTTGGACATCCTTAGCTTGAGGAGAGACCACCTTTGTGAGTTGAAACTCACTTGGATTAGCTATTATTTGAGGTGACTCCCCTTGGCTTGATGGCACACCTTTGGTTACTAGTACAGAGACCACTAGTGCACTCTCCCCCTTACTTGAACTCTCCCCCTTTTTGTTATCATCAAGGTTTGGAGTGACACAAGTAGCCTGCAGTAACTGTTGCAGAAGTTGAGTCTGTAAATTCTGGTTGGCCAGGAAGGTGTCCATTTGAGTCTGTAAGAGCATCCACATCCTTCACCAACTTGTCTTGTTTATACCTCTGAGATGTGGAAGGAGCAACATCAACTCTTCTTGCCAAAGCATCATTCATCCCATCCAGATGGTTCTTGATGTCATCAGTATTGGCTCTTTACTTAAGGATATGGGCTTGATGAAGCTGAAGTGATGCCACAAAGTTTTGAACTGTGGTGGCATGCTGTGGATTTGATGTCTGAGCTTCACCATGTGCCCTTTGATAATTCCTGAGAATGACTGCCTTGGTGTCATTGTGGACATAAGAGTTGGAGAACAACCAAGTAGGCATCTCTTGGAGAGTGGAAGGACCTTCATCTTCTCCTTCACCACTCTCAAAATCATCACTGTCTTCATCATAGCTGAAATCTTCACCAGCTCCTGGAGGAAGATTCTGAATAGCTTCCTTTGCCCTAGACATTGATTCAGTTGTGTGTACCAAATTCAACATCCTTTCTGCCTCCACATTGCCATGTCCATCCAAGACTTGATAGACTGGATCAGGATGAGTAAATGTCTCAGCATTTAGGTTGACTTGATCCAACTCATTTTGATATTCAAGTTGGAACAGTCTCTCCCTGTCTGCATCACTGACATCCATTAACTCACTTGCAATGGCTGAGTCTTCCATCCTTATATCTCATGTACCTGCTTTTCTCTCATTTTCTCTCTCTTCTTGCATCAGGGGCTCCCCCTGGCTCACACCTCTCACACCCTCACCTTCACCTACTAAGGTGGAACTCTCAGTGCTCACTTTTACCAGACTGGAAGAAATAGTCTGTCCCTCTTGCTCTCTCTCTCCTTTTGCCTGGTTACAAACCAGCCTCTCACTCTCAGTGGCTTCACTCCCTTCCCTCAAGCCTAGAAGTGTTTGAACTACTGCTAACTCATCCACACTTGAAGTATAAATACTTGAAGTTTGAAGTGCAAGTGTGGAAGGAGTATCCGTTGAGGTAGTAGAAGTATATGTCAACGGATAGCTGATTTGGGGCATATCCGTAGACAGACAAACACTTGTCAACGGATGAGAAATATCCGTTGATGAAGAAAAAGGAGTAGCTCTAGAAGTAGAGACTAAGGCTGAATCTGTGGAGATTGATTTGAGATTTAAAGCCACAGATGGAGCCAAAGTCTGAGAAATGATAGATTGGTGGTCCAACATGAAAGACGTGTGTCCTAAATCCAATCATGGATGATGAGTTAGGAGATACTTTGTTCAATCTGATTCAAGTTTGTTTAATTTAATAAAATGGTAATATGTTTTATAACGGGCTTTATCTATTTAAAGTGTTTAAATTAGATGATCCATAGTTTAGAGTAAAGCTTTAATGAATTATGATGAGATCATTATAATGAGACCTTAAAGATGATAACTCTAAACTTAAATAGTTCCTGGTCGTAGGATAATTAATTGGTAGTTAATTAATCCGCAAAGATCGGTACATACTATGCTTGCTTCACTATGAAGGATGTCTGTTCTCATAGGCATTTGTGTGGTGACACTATAGCTAGTATGTAGGTGCTTATTAGGAATAAGTTCACTGAACATGACTCGATCAGTTGAACAACTAATGGAGTTCACTCATGTGTCAGTAGTTGTTCATATAGTGATGGTTGTACAAGTGTCCTTTGACTTGAGATCATCATAGTCATCTTGTGTACACTGAACTATACTTTGGTTTAGCTCTTAGTCTCGAGGGACAATAATTAGTGCTCTTATGGGTATAGGAATTTGTGCACGAAGATAGTGAATGATCAATAAAGGATCTGCCCCTTCCAGTGAAGGAAGAGAATGTCCTATGTTATTCCATTTATGCTAGTTCAGGAATCTCTGGCCAGAGTGAATGAAATTAGAAAGAAGTTTCTAATTTGCATTAATCGGAACTAGGCATAGTGAATAGGAAAGCATATGATTAAATTTGATAGGCTTGACACGAGATCCATGCCTTGTATTTAATCGGGATATTGTAGGGTAGAAGGAATTGATTGTACTGAAACTAGTCACTGACAGGTTCTTGGTATTCTAAGCAGTGAATTCATATTATCCGGATAGTCGCGATATGTTGAGAAGCATCACTCACGATGTAGAATAAATATAATTAATCAGTTAATTATATTTAATGAATTATTAGAATTCATATAAATAATAAATAAAAAGTTTATTATTATTTATTTCTACTACCAGCTTAATATTGAACCTACAGGGTCACACCATAAAAGATTAATTTATTGATGAAGGTATTTTGAGAGAGCAAGTTATTTTCTAAATAGTTTAGAAAAGGAAATAATGATTAAAATAGTTTTAATTATTATTAAAGCATTTTATAAGATAAAATGCGGGGTTAATATATATATATAAAGATATATTAAAAAACCCTAGGAGAACCCTATAAATAGAATGAGATAGTTCATTCTAAAGAACTTGAGTTTTTTGTGAAAACGTAGTTGCCACCCTCTTCTTCTTCATCTCTCTCTCTCTCTCTCAAAAGAAGAAAAACTCCATTTTTATAAAAGCTTAGTTTTATAAAAAGCTTCATCGAAGGATTATTCTTGGTGGATACCGGTAGAGTGCTTCACACTCTGAGGAGCAACTGCTAGAATCCATTTTATAAAGCTTCGATTTTCAAGGTATGGTTACGATTCCCCTCGATCTAGATTTTATATGTTTTTTCTATATGTGCGATACATGGTTTTTACGGAATAATTGTTATATCATGCTTCCGCTCATCCGTAAATTCCTTCACAACAAATCATCAGTAAGACGATGATCGCCAATTTCAGAGTGGGGCTTCTCCAAGAAGGTTAAAGATGGAGAATCAGGGATTGATGTGTGAATTATATCCACATCCAAAGAGAGAGTAGGTGAGCTAGGTGTTTCTGTTTCAGTTTGAATGATTAGAGAATGGGGCTGTGACTCCACATTTACTGGAGCCACATCAAACTGAATTTGAGATGGTGCCATAGGCACTGTGTGTAATCTCTGTGCATCCCTAGATTGTTTAGACCTCTTTCTCCTTGTATAGGCCATGGTTGTATCTGTGGGGCTTCTGGTGTCCCTATCCCTCTTGTGTTGTGTCCCTGGTTGGTGACTCTTTTCAATAACAACATCATTTTGGGAGGATGCCACTAAGGATGTGGTAGTTTCCTTTTCAACCACTGCATCTTTTTGAGAAGATACATGGTGGCTAGGTTGGGACACACTTATCTCACCCTCCTTGTTCTTGGAGTTTCTTTGATGTTCACCCTTTTCCTCACCTCTCACTACCTCCTTCACCCTCCCCTCAAGGGCTTGGGTAGTTTTTGCAACAGGTGCCTTTTGAGAAGCACCTGAGGTTGGCTTTCTAGATTTGGATTTGGGAATTCTAGAGGTGACCACTTGGGTAGGAGGCTGTTGGACAGTTCCAGCCTCCATTGTTGCACTGTAAATCAAAGAAATAACAACAGAGGTAGGAACAGTTGAGGAGATTATCTGACTCACCTGTGCCTCTTGAGCTGCATTGAAAATTGGTGGATACACCAATTGAACCTCCCTGTTGTGGTTCAGCCTATTCAAGTCCTCAAGGACTCTCTTATTCTGAACCCAACACTCCTTGAAGTTTGCAGGGAATTGGATCACCAAGTTGCTTTCTACATGGTTAGCCAGCAACATAAAGAATCTAGCATAATAGATATTCTTAATTCTAGATGCTTTATTCCCTAATTTAGCACCTAGTTCATAAAGAATTAGGGATCATTATAAAAGCTATCACTAAGAAGCATGTAAACAATATCTAGCATGGAAAAAGTAACAGCATCATAGTTGCTAATCTTACCAGAAAACACCTTTAGAATGGCATCAAAGAAAAAGCTCCATTCCTTAACCATGCCCTTTCTTTGAATCTTACTCAGATTATCAGTAGATAAAGCATAGTTAATCAAATTCAGCATGTTAACTATATCAGTATCACTATGCTTTTCTAACCTACTGTTATCAGGTAAATTCAAGCAGGCAGAAATTGAAGGGTTTCGAGCACATAAACGCAACGGAAAACGTAAAAATAAATCAAAATTCGAAACCCCTCCACAAGATCCATGCGAAAAAAAAAGATTTAATTCGTAGATTAAGAACAAATACCTTAAGAAGCTTTAACAGTTCATTAATGGAAGATAATGGAGATCCAAAGCTTGTTCAATCACCACGTATCCCGCTCTCGCGATCTACGCTCTACGGTATCCACACGAACGTTTTTCTTGAAGGATTGATGTGTACTAGCACCCGAAAACTGCTTCTTTCTCTCTCTATTTTCTTCCTCTCATAAACGGCTAGGTTTTTTTTATAAAAACGTTTTTCACTCATAAAATCAGCCTCTAAGAGAGTTTATACAGAGAAGAATAAGCTTTATTAATTATAATCCAATTATAATTAATACAAATCCGAAATTCCAATTTATTATTTAATTAAGTCTCACTTAATTAATTAATAACTTATTTCAGAATTAGTTTAAGTATTTCCCTTTCTATTTAATTAATTAATTAAGTCATACTTAATTAATATTATAAATAGAATGAATTACTTATTTAATTTAAATTAATAATTTAAATTATTTCTCCTTCAAGCGTTCTTTGTGTGTGACCCTGTAGGTTATTATTACGTTAGCAACAATTTTAATATGTAACTAAAATTGTAAAAAATGAGCGGCATCTACCAATACATCATTGTTACCCAAGTAATAATAATTAAATCGGTGATTCGATTAAGCCTTTCGTTAATGTTCCATGTAATATAATCCTTTTAATCTTAATATTATAGATTAAACTCGAGGCATGTAATGTGTCATCCTCTTCATAATTTAATCTTAGTTTTCTTGATCGATGAGTAGACTATTAAATGAAATCAACATTTGAGCACGACCTTGCATTTCTTAGTCTCACTCAAACAAGAGGCCAATAATATCGCTCATAAAATTAGGAGGGTTAAATCCCATCTAGATCATTCATATTACTCATACGATTCATAATATACCCAATGTCCACTTTTATCATCACCCGATCAAAGGTAACTTTTAATGTAATCAAAGTATATTAATTCTCGTAGAGAAATATAATGATTTCAGGTCTAAGGATCATTACACCATTATCACAATGAGAATTACTTATGACACTATTAACATGTGTAATCTCACGGCGGGTCAATCCAGTGTCATGTACTCTTACATGCACCTATGTTTTGACTTTAGTATCACCATACCTATGACCAATGAGATGTGGTTATCAGTCAACAAACATACTAGTCTCTGTGCATTATTATTGTCCTTAAATAATAACACTCGACTAGGGATATTTAGGAATAAAGATACTATTCATATAATCTCATTTTTAAGTCACATACTTAAAGATATCGAATACGTATCATAATTCCAAGGTCATTTATTATGCTAACATTTATAACGCAGTAAATAAAGACATAATAAAATAATAATAATAATCAATAAAACATAATTTATAATTTATAATAATAAAATGTTTTCTTTAAAATATATAAGTATTGTTTCTAGAGCACTAATACTAACATAAATAATGTCACTATTAATCACATGTTCCTTACCTTGAAGAACAAAAGTAATTGTAGCATTCACAGAATCAAAAACAGATGATTCCCTGATAGCTTCAATTACCTCAAAATAAAGAGTGAGGGCTTCGAACATAGCCTTGGAGAGCTTGCAATTCTGGAAGAACCTCATCATAGTGTGATATGATGCGTTCTTCTCCTCAAAGTCCACCAGAGCTGTGAAATTGTTCTTCTCGTATGTGAACCCAGTGAGTGACATTGTTTTATTGGTAGGTGCCATTGATGAAAGCTTTGAACTTGCAGAGAGAAATTAGCTTTGAGAGAGAAGAGGGTTTCTTGCCTTGAAATTGTTTTGGAAAATGGTAGAAAAAGATGAACTGAGAGTAAAATTTAATTTATACTCCCCCAAAATAATTCACTAATAAAATCAGAATAATTGAAAGAAATTATCTGATTGGGCAAGAAAGTAACCGTTTAAAAATAATGGAATGAAAGGTAAAGCCACGAATTTACTGTTATTGCATACACGTACTGTACGCATGTAACTACGGATAAGATTGTGACTTTAACGGTTACGATTAAACTAAACTATCTACGGATATGATTTTACCTTGGGATTTGATATCCGTAGAGGTGTAAAATTGGTATCCGTAGACAAGGAAAATCCAGTGTCAGAAATGACCATCAACGGATAGGGGTATCCGTAGAAGGAGAAATTTTGACTTAGACAAAATTCTTCTTTTTCAGAGAGGTTTAATTCTCATGAAAATCATGTTGACACTGGCTGCATTAAAAATCATCAGACATTAAAATAAATCAAGAGTAGTTAAGCATACCCAGCTCACTTACCAACCTTGAGAATGTTGATTCATCAAGTGGCTTGGTAAAAATGTCTGCAATTTGCTGCTCACTTGGAACAAAGTGAAGTTCCACAGTACCATTCATCACATGTTCCCTGATGAAGTGATACTTTATGTCAATGTGCTTGGTCCTTGAGTGTTGCACTGGATTCTCAGTTATGGCAATTGCACTAGTGTTGTCACAGAATATTGGAATCTTATTAACTGTTAGACAATAGTCTATTAGTTGATTTTTCATCCAAAGTATCCGTGCATAACAACTTCCAGCAGAAATGTATTCTACCTCAGCTGTAGAGGTAGAGACAAAATTTTTCTTCTTACTGAACCATGAGACAAGCTTGTTTCCTAGAAATTGACAGGTGCCTGTTGTATTTTTTCTGTCAATCTTGCAACCTGCATAGTCTGCATCTGAATAACCAATTAGATCAAAACCAGATTCTCTAGGGTACCAAATGCCAAGGTTTGGTGTTCCCTTGAGATATCTGAAAATCCTCATGATAGCAATTAAGTGAGACTCTCTAGGATCAGCCTGAAATCTAGCACAAAGACATGTAGCAAACATAATATCAGGTCTACTAGCTGTTAAATATAGAAGTGAGTCTACCATGCCCCTATAGCTTGAAATGTCCACAGATTTTTCCTTAGTATTCAATTCAAGATTAGTGGCAGTTGGCATGGGTGTTTTAGCAGGAGAGCAATCCATTAGATCAAAATTCTTCAATAAATCAAAGATATATTTAGTTTGTCTAATAAAGATTCCTTCTTTCACTTGCTTAACTTGTAAGCCAAGGAAATATGTAAGTTCACCCATCATGCTCATTTCATATTTACTTTGCATAAGTTTGGCAAACCTTTTGCAAAGCTTCTCATCTGTAGACCCAAAAATTATGTCATCTACATAAATTTGAACAAGTATGCTAGAGCCATTAACATTTCTAAAGAAAAGAGTTTTGTCAACAGTACCTCTAGTGAAGTGATTCTCTAAAAGAAACTGTGACAGAGTGTCATACCAGGCTCTAGGTGCTTGCTTCAGTCCATAGAGTGCCTTGAGTAGGAAGTAGACAAATTCTGGATAATCTGGATCTTCAAAACCAGGAGGTTGACTGACATACACCTCCTCTTCCAGTTCCCCATTCAAGAAGGCACTCTTGACATCCATTTGATAGACTTTGAAATTGGCATGGGCTGCATAGGCTAGGAATATCCTTATTGCTTTCAATCTAGCAACAGGGGCAAATGTTTCATCATAATCTATTCCTTCTTCTTGAGAATAGCCCTTATCAACCAATCTAGCTTTGTTCCTTGTGACAATGCCATTTTCATCCATCTTGTTTCTGAATACCCACTTTGTACCTATAACACTTCTGTCCTTAGGTTTGGGTACCAGCTTCCACACTTTGTTTCTTTCAAATTGGTTTAGCTCTTCTTGCATGGCTAATACCTAATCTGGATCTAAAAGAGCATCCTCAACTTTCTTTGGTTCTTCTTGAGAAAGAAAGCTATTGTATAGACATTCATCCTGAGTAGCTCTTCTAGTTTGGACATTTGAGGATGCATCACCAATGATCAGTTCAAATGGGTGATCCCTTGTCCATTTTCTTCTTGTAGCATGTGCAGGTCTTGAAGATGCAACATCATTCTCATCAGCATGATCATGTGAGGTTTATCCTTGACTCAGAGAAACTCCCCCTGAGTTTATTGGGGTGGTAACTCTGTGTTGTGAACCACCTATGGATGCTCCATTTTGGCTTCCTACGGATGCTCCATTTGTCCCTTCTATGGATGGCTCATTTGAACTTGAGTTATCCATATTAGAGACAATCATTCTCGGAGGTACTGATTCATCCACATAATCATCATCTTCATCATCATAATAGAGACCTTCCACCTCATTCTCAAACCCGAGAGTTTCATGAAAACCCTCATCAGTAAAACCTTGTATTCTGGCATCGTCAAAAACAACATGTATAGATTCCATAACATTGTTGATTCTGTGATTAAAAACCCTGTAGGCTTTTCCAGCTGCATATCCCACAAAAGTGGCTTCATCTGCCTTTGACTCAAATTTTCCAAGATTTTCACCTTGATTTCCCAATACAAAACATTTGCATCCAAAGACATGTAGAAAATTCAAGGATGGTTTCCTTCCTTTGAGCAGCTGATATGGAGTCATCCCTTTTGCTTGATTGATCAAAGAAATATTTTGAGTGAAACATGCAGTGTTAACTACTTCAGCTCAGAAATAAGTAGGTAACTTTGATTCTCCTAGCATTGTTCTTCCAGACTTAATTAGAGTCCTATTTTTCCTCTCTACCATTCCATTTTGTTGTGGTGTTCTTGCTGCAGAGAACTCATGAATGATTCCATTATCCTCACAAAACAGCCTCATTGTGGAATTCTTGAACTCAGTGCCATTTTCACTCCTGATTCTTCTTACTTTGAGATCAGGATGATTGTTAGCAGCCTTGATGTGATTGAATATGATTTCACTTGCCTCATCTTTGGAGTGCAGAAAATATGTCCACGTAAATTTAGAAAAATCATCCACAATCACAAGGTAATACCTTTTATTTGAGATGGACATGACATTTACTGGTCCAAACAAATCCATGTGTAACAGCTGTAGAGGTTGATCAATTGATGAATCCAGCTTGCTTCTGAAAGAAATCTTCTTTTGCTTCCCTTTCTGGCAAGCATCACAAAGTCCATCCTTGGAAAATTCCAACTGAGGAAGTCCTCTTACTAGGTCTCTTCTTACCAAATCATTCATAGACTTGAAGTTCAAATGTGACAGTCTTTTGTGCCATAGCCATCTCTCATCCTTGTTTGCTTTACTCAGAAGACAAGTGATAGAATCTGAACTTGTTGAGTTGAAGTCAACTATATACACATTACCTTTTCTGTATCCTGTCAACACCACATTGTTGTTTTCCTTGCTGGATACAACACATGCTCCATGATTGAATGAAACTGAGAAACCTCTGTCACACATTTGACTGATACTCAGAAAATTGTGCTTAAGTCCATCAACCAGTGCTACTTCATCAATGATGACATTATCCTTTGAAATCAAGCCATATCCCTTAGTAAAACCTTTGATGTCATCTCCAAAAGTAATGCTAGGGCCAGCTTTCTCCACAAACTCTGTGAGCAGGATAGAATCTCCAATCATGTTCCTAGAACATCCACTGTCTAAGTACCATAGATTCTTCATGTATCCCTGCACACAACAAAACCAAATCAAGTTGATTTTGGTACCCAAGTTTCCTTGGGTCCTCTCCAGTTAGGTTTGCCTTTCTTGTCATTTTGAACCTTAATCTGAGATTGAGTTAAATCAACCTTGACCCTGGGTGTTGACCTATGAGAGACAACATGCTTAGGATGTTCATATGCAAACATGTTTGACACAGGCATTTGAGAATTTTGTACATACATAGCATTCATGTGTGGCATGTTCCATGTCATTTGTGGCATTGTGAATGCATTCATATGAGTATTTGAAACAAATGGCGTGTTGGCATACAAATTTGATGCTTGATTAGTATGTGCAAACATGTTATGCATAACATGCATAGGCATGTTGAGTTGAAGTCAACTATATACACATTACCTTTTCTGTATCCTGTCAACACCACATTGTTGTTTTCATTGCTGGATACAACACATGCTCCTTGATTGAATGAAACTGAGAAACCTTTGTCACACAATTGACTGATACTCAGAAAATTGTGCTTAAGTCCATCAACCAGTGCTACTTCATCAATGATGACATTATCCTTTGAAATCAAGCCATATCCCTTATTAAAACCTTTGTTGTCATCTCCAAAAGTAATGCTAGGGCCAGCTTTCTCCACAAACTCTGTGAGCAGGATAGAATCTCCAATCATGTGCCTAGAACATCCACTGTCTAAGTACCATAGATTCTTCATGTATCCCTGCACACAACAAAACCAAATCAAGTTGATTTTGGTAACCAAGTTTCCTTGGGTCCTCTCCTGTTAGCTTTGCCTTTCTTGTCATTTTGAACCTTAATCTGAGATTGAGTTAAATCAACCTTGACCCTGGGTGTTGACCTATGAGAGACAACATGCTTAGGATGTTCATATGCAAACATGTTTGACACAGGCATTTGAGAATTTTGTACATACATAGCATTCATGTGTGGCATGTTCCATGTCATTTGTGGCATTGTGAATGCATTCATATGAGTATTTGAAACAAATGGCGTGTTGGCATACAAATTTGATGCTTGATTAGTATGTGCAGACATGTTATGTATAACATGCATAGGCATATTGGGTACATGCATTTACTCGAGGTCTTATTGTAGTACTGATAAAATCCTTGGAAACCATCAGAATGATGAGAAAAGAGTCTAGAAACACACATAATTTATTAAAGACATTATTATCGAACGTGGAGCAGAGTCTCAAGAGTAGTTAAGGTAGAGGCGAGATTGCCAATACCATAGATCGATTCGACTGGCGTGAATTTTGTTACTTGTAGCCCTTCATAATTTTCCCACAAGGGGGCAGCAAGTGTGAGGACAAAGGCGTTTCAAATTGCTTATGCGATTAAGGTTACTTGGATACCTACACTAGCTAAAGACATTGTTTTATCTATGAGGTTTCAATACCCCCCGAACAACGATTCCACCAGAGATAGTGTTTACTACACCGTTAGGAATTTCGTTGCCCTCGAGGAATATTTTGCATGTATATATTACAAGAACTTTATCGTAAGACGGGCGCACTAGACGACATCATGAGTATGCTTCGTCTGTTAGGCCACGATGGTTCAACTCAGAAATCAAGAACATTGGGAATTGATGGCATGACTATAATGAAGTTACGTATGGCTGCAACGAGCGATACGACGATCTCAGAACCTATCAGAAAGGAGGTCAGTGTGATTGGAGTTGGATTCCTTCGATACAACTCTTGTTTGAGACTAGGTATATAGTAACTAGTAGACCTCCATCTTGTGCGGACATATTGACTCGACCATGTGAGGCACAAATTTTGGATAACTATAGGGGAATGACAGATATGTTTAGGAACCCCCAAGCTATTAAATAACTTTCATATGATTTTGAGAGACCATTTAGTAGTATCCTATATTATGAAGGTGAGAGAGGTGCTCATCCTCTTAATGGTGATGTTAGAACTTATGATGACCATTGATTTGTTTGGTATCTACTTGCTGGTGCACTACTCAATCTGAAACTGTTCATGCCCGCGTTACCTTGAATAGTTCATGTCAGGTAGTGTAATATCCGTGATTTTTTTTTATTAATGAATAAATGATATATTTGGTATAAAATATTTTGTGGGATATTTGAATATTATTAAGGTGAGAGTGTTAAGTGATTATGTGTTATTTGGTGAGTCGGAAGCCCTTTTCAAATATTTCGTCGTTTGAAATTTTCTTCAATCTTGAGCCCCGTTTTGAAAATTCAAGGGCCCCGTTGAGATTTTGTACATCATTATTATGCCTTCGTCTTTCGTATTCGAAACGTTATCGAAAAGATTATTCGTATCATTTCATCCCTAGTTATTTGATCTTGCCATTATAATTCGTTTTGTTCGAAAAGGAAAAAATTGTTCCAAACCCTAATTGCTTAGGGGGACGGATATATCCTTTATCTCAATATTTCATTTGTTATAGCCCCAGTATTCTTGAGCATTAGTTATATAATGATATGTATTGATTTGGATAATTATCAGTCCTTGTAGATAATTATCTCCTCGTAAAACGTGTTTTTAACTAAATTAGGGTTTTTAAACAATCCAGTGGATCTATATCGATCCAAAAATGTTCCTTGGGGTATTATTTTTCCAAAAATATATAAAGACGAATCGTACCTTATAGCCTTCATAATCTGCATTACGTATAATCAAAAAGTAAAAATTCCTGAAACATGTTCTTCGTGTTCTTGAATAATCAAACCATTTGTTCAAGGTGTTATTGAATTCAGAAATCAAAGTTCAAGTACTCAAATCAAAGCTCTTGATCTCTAGTTTCAGAATCTTCCAACCTCATCATCATCTGGTAATTTTTCGATTTATTATGAATTTTTCAATATTCGAATTAAATTAGGGTTTATACCCGATTTGGGGATTTTCATTTTGTTGATTCTCCGTTCAATTGGTTGCTTCTAACATGTTCCTAGGGTTCTAATTATCAAGAATCCATGATTTAATTTCATGTTTAAGTTCAATTTTGATGGGTTTAATTTTCGGGTTTTGACCTTAATTTTTCTTTTGCTTCGTTCGTTCTTGTTGTTGATCTCACATTGATTCTGATATAGGGGTTTTATTGTATGACTTATAAGCTTCATTTTGACATATTAAACGTTGAGTTTCATGTACAGAATTAGTAGATCGTGTTTCCGGCCGGAGTTGTTGCCGTCGGGATTCTTTGACCGAATTATGGGCTCGATTCCGGCATGATACATGTATGTTTGTGTGTTGGTTGTGTTTGTCTTGGAAGGGCGAGCAAAAGCCCTCTAGTTTCATGTGTGTTTGATCAGGAATGAAGGATTCCGGTCGCCGGACACCGGCCGGATCCTGGAAAACCCAGAATCCGGTGGATTATTCTTGGTGACCCGATTCCGTTCTTCCCGACCCGGTTGACCCGTTTTCTGACCCGGTTTCGATCTTTGAAACCCCAATTCCATTTCTGAAAACTGTTTTTGGATTTTAATTATTTATTTAATTCGAAAATAGTTTAAAATCTTTAAAAATTCATATTTTTATTTTAAAAATATATTTTTATATCAGAAAAATTCTGAATTTTTTTAGTTATTATTTTAAATTCGAAAATTGGTTAAGCTTAATTATTTTAATTATTTTTAATTAATAATTAATTTATTAATTAATTGATTAATTCTTTTAATCAGTTTATTCTTAAAAATTAAAAATTAATTAGATTTAATTAATTTAAAATTCAGTTTAATTATTTTCAAGCTTGTTTTATTATTTAAAAATAGTTTGAGTATTTAAAGAGTGTCAATTAATTTTATTAATTGATTTAATTGCATTTAAATACTTATATTGGATTTAAAAATCCGATTTTGTTTATTGAAAAATTTGTTGTGACTTATTTAAATTCAAATAAGTTCTGTGTGACGTGTTTAAAAATGTTTATAAGTGCTATATGGTTCGTATAAGTTGTGTAATGTGTTTATAGTTCGTATATACCCGTACTAGGGTTAAGATTTGAGTAGTTAATACCGTAAATCATACCGGACGTCCGATACGTAACCGGTTATTTGTTTAAGTGTGTTATTAATTGATTATGTGTCGAGGTTAGAATGAGGATAGTTAGACTTACTGTGATGAGTTGTTTAAATTATAGAATCGAGTTCCTGGAGCAAGGGAAAGAGGAAAGTTGAGTGAACGAGTAGAACCGGCAGCGACATAGACCAGGCAAGTATCTGTGCCGTTATTGTGATAAATTGTATTGTCATCTATATTTAAATGTTGAGACTCCAGAATAGTTCAGATTGTTAATCCTTGAACCGTAATTGGGCAACTGATTCCATTTATAAATTTCCTAAATTCTTTGATTTGATCTGCATCGGAAACCCTTATTTCCAATCCAGTGATTATTGTTTTCAACCCTTGATTGTTAATTACCTTCTTTGATTATTTCTCATAACCATTACCGGTTGATTACCACCATTTGATTATTGCTTTCAACTATTGATTGTTGAATACCATCGTTTGATTATTTCTCATAACCATTATCGGTTGATTACCACCATTTGATTATTGCTTTCAACTATTGATTGTTGATTTTCCGTCATTGACAATTGGCTACCGTCATTGATAATCGATCTTAACCGTTGATTTCTTTCCCCTAACGAGTATATATTACCGTTGGAATTATTTCATGATTATTCCCAATTTTCTTTTGATATCAAGCCGTTGAAGCTCTTTTGCAATTATTATACCTTGATGTTGTGCAATTATTAAAATGGACCAATTATTGGTCAGTCCATTTATGGTCGATGTAATTTAGGCCCAGATTGGCCTTGGATCCGTAGAGGACTTTGTCATGAGCTAGTCCGGGGTTGTTGCGTGGCTGGCCAGCAGCACAACCTTTGTTTTGAATAAAATGTAGAAGTCCAATTCTAATTCCTTTTTCTTCAGTTGATATTGATATAAAGCATGTGTTGGCTTAAACATTGTTGAATCAGATATCTTGAAATTCATATCTTAAATTTTGATGATATATATATATTGTGATGCTTGCTGAGCACTTTTGGCTCACTCTTGCTTGTTATTTTCTAACCCCATTCCAGTAAAACGAGAGTATGAGTCGGAACAGCGTGACAGATAGTTCACCGGCAGCTAGGAGAGCACCTCGAGTGGTTGTCATTGGCAGGGTAGTTGTTGTCTTGTTTTGATTAGACTAGATGTCTAGTTCTGAACTTAGTTGTGACGTAATAACTCTGATAAAATTTGGTTTGTAATAATAAAAGATTGTAGAAGCTTGTGTTCAATGCCATAATCTATAGCAGTCTTGGTCAAGGGGTATTTATTGTCTTTATATATTATGCATGTGTTATAGTTAGTGATTATATTGTGTCCCTTTGGTCGGGTGACTCCTCAAATCTGTACCCCGGGTCACAGGTTGGTATCAGAGCTAAAAGTTATGGCATTTGAAACAAGTTAGGACTTAGGGTCCAGGATAACATAAAGGGTTAGAAATTCACTTAAGGATATTAGGAGGTCAGTTGAGAGTATTGCGAGAGGTAATTAAATGTGGTTATGATTGCAGCCCCCTAGCTCTAGCTCAGAGTCAGACCCATCAGAAGATCCGACAGAGGAGAGAACTATACTGGATACTAGAGGAGGACCGTCGAGACCGTCACGACCGGCACGGAACCAGCCGAGGCAGCCAGTAGTTAGGAGGGATCAGATACCTTGTCTTGTTCCACTCCGACGAGTAGCCCCAGCGGCATTTTCTCAGGCATCAATTTCTGGACCTAGGTATCAGCTTTGTGATCTACCAGTTCCATACCATGAGTATCAGAGGGTGAGTAGGGAGAGAGAGTACTTCTGTAGCCAGGTATTAGAGATGAGGAGGATTCGTTCGGCAGAGGCAGCGGTAGTCCGAGAGAGGGACATACTCAGAGTTCAGGTAGGAGATATTCAGATGAGACTTAGAGTTACGAGGACATTGGTTGAGACTCGACTGCATGGTTTAGCTTCTAGCCGAGAGGGAGAGACAGTACCAGGGATGAGAGAGATTTTGGATTACGCGATGGGAGAGATTGGAGGACCACCATTATGGCAGACAGGAGCAGGTGATTTGTGAGCGGGTTAGGAGAAGTCAGATTTGGTATGGTATATGGATTTCAGATAGACAGTATATAGATGCATATGGTAGTATCAGCAGTGCACCGGGCTTATAGGATCGCCTCGGGTTTTTGTTACATTTTTTTTGTATTGTAGTCGGCAGTTGTAGTTCAGCTATGACGTATTTTACTTTTGAAGCGTTCTACGCTTGTACTGACCCCATATATATATATGATAATCATCTTTTGCAGAATTGGTATTATTCACTTGTCATTCATTTTCAGCATCATAATTGTCATTCTATTTGTTACAACGAGTGTACCCATACACCGTTGAGAAGATCTGTAAACCTTCAAAATATCAATTTTGACCCTCCCTTCTATTTCCTTGAACTGTTTACTTAAATCAAATATTGTTTATTCATCAGCGATATGCCTCCTAGACGACAAACCCGTTCAAATGATTCCTCTGACCAGGAAGGTCAGCAGAATATACCTCCCACGGGACATATAGATCCGATGGTAATTCAACTTTTGAATACTCTTACCCAGCAGACAGCCGCGCTAGCACAACAGCAGCAAGAGATTCAGCAACAGCTCTTAGAACAGCAGAAACAGCATCAGCAGCAGCAGCTTCACCAACAGGCAGCACCCGCGGTAACGTTCAAATCTTTCCAGGCCGCGAAACCTCCAGAGTTTAAAGGATCCGCAGACCCCGTAGAGGCAAAGGCATGGTTAAAAGAGATAGAAAAGGCTTTTACCCTGATAGAAGTGACGGAAGATAGGAAGATAGAATATGCTAGTTATTTCTTGAAGAGCGAGGCAAGTTATTGGTGGGAAACAAGTAGGGCTATGGAGCCCGATGGATTGATTACGTGGGCTAGATTTTCAGAATTGTTTCTAGAAAGGCATTTTCCAGATTATATGCGAGACCAGATGGAATTGAAGTTTTTAGAGTTGAAGCATGGAAGCATGACTGTTCCCCAATACGAGACAAAGTTTACGGAGTTGTCAAGGTTTGTTCCGACATATGTGGACACGGAGAAGAAGAAGGCCAAACGGTTCCAATAGGGACTAAGGTCATGGATGAAAGTGTTTGTCCTAAATCCAATCATGTATGATGAGTTAGGAAGAACTTTCTTGTATTCTTATTTGATTTCATTAATGTTAATAAAAGACTTGTTTTGTTTTTATTATGGGCTTTATCTATTTAAAGTGTTTTAAATAAGATGTTCCATAGTTTAGAGTAAAGCTTCTAGAATTATAATGAGATTATAATAGTGAGATCTAGAAGATGATAACTCTAGACTTAAACAGTTCCTGATCATAGGATAACTAATCGGAAGTTGGTGAATCCGCAAAGATTGGTACATACTATGCTTGCTCCCGTCGGGAGGATGTCTGTTCTCATAGGCATTTGTGTGGTGACACTATAGCTAGTATGTAGGTGCTTGTTAGGGAATAAGTTCACTGAACATGACTCGATAAGTTGAATAGCTAATGGAGTTTACTCACGTGTCAATAGTTATTCAGTGAGTGATAGTTGTACAAGTGTCCTTAGACTTGAGATCGTTAGAGTTATCTTGTATATAATGAACTATGCTTTGGATTAGTCCTTAGTCTCAAGGACATCCATTAGGTCTATTCTGGGCATAGGGATTTGTGTATGGAGATAGTTAACGTCAATAGAGGATCTACCCCTTCCAGTATAGGAAGAGAATATCCTATGTTATTCTTAGTATGCGAGTTCTGGAATCTCTGGCCAGAGTGTATGAAATTAGAAAGGAGTTTCTAATTTGCATTAATATGAAATTAGCATTATGAAGAAGAAATCATATGATTAAATTTGATAAGGCCTGACACGAGATCCATGCCTTATATTTAATCGAGATATTGTAGGGTAGAAGGAATTGATTGTACTGAAACTAGTCACTGACAGGTTCTTGGTATTCTAAGCAGTGAATTCATATTATCCGGATAGTCGCGATATGTTGAGAAGCATCACTCACGATGTAGAATAAATATAATTAATCAGTTAATTATATTTAATGAATTATTAGAATTCATATAAATAATAAATAAAAGTTTATTATTATTTATTTCTACTACCGGCTTAATATTGAACATACAGGGTCACACCATAAAATATTAATTTATTGATGAAGGTATTTTGAGAGAGCAAGTTATTTTCTAAATAGTTTAGAAAAGGAAATAATGATTAAAATAGTTTTAATTATTATTAAAGCATTTTATAAGATAAAGTGTGGGGGTTAATATATATATATAAAGATATATTAAAAAACCCTAGGAGAGCCCTATAAATAGAATGAGATAGTTCATTCTAAAGGACTTGAGTTTTTGTGAAAACCTAGTTGCCACCCTCTTCTTCTTCATCTCTCTCAAAAGAAGAAAAACTCCATTTTTATAAAAGCTTAGTTTTATAAAAAGCTTCATCGATGGATTATTCTTGGTGGATACCGGTAGAGTGCTTCACACTCTGAGGAGCAACTGCTAGAATCCATTTTTATAAAGCTTCGATTTTCAAGGTATGGTTACGATTCCTCCGCTCTTTCATTTTATATATTTTTCTATATGTGCGATACATGGTTTTTACGGAATAAATGTTATATCACGCTTCCGCTCATCCGTAAATTCCTTCAAAGGTATCAGAGCTAGGTTATGCATATAGAGATTCATAAAAAAAATTTCAGATTTATTTATACATGTATGGATTTATTATGATTTTTGCAAGTATATTTAGATTTAATTATGAATTAATTCAAAATATTATTTGCATGAGATTTTGATCATTTATCTGGGTTCTACAAGTGTTGTGGATGATCTAGGTATTTGTTTCATAATTTTGTGATGTGTAGATTATTTGTTATGAATTTTTTAAAATTGTTTTAATTAAAATTCATAAAATAATTATACATGTTGAAATATATGAATTAAAATTTGCACAAGGACCCCATAGATACTTGCTTATTTTTGCTTTTGTTTGATTTCAGAAATCATATTATTTTGATTTTTTATTAATTTATTAATTGTTAATTAATTTATTAATATTAAAATAAAATAATAATAACAATAAAGGCATTTAATGGCAAGGGCAGTTTTTCAAGTGTTATAAATGCTAAGGAGTTACAAACATAAAAAAAAAACTGCTGCTGGTGCGCGTGCGTGGCGTGCAACCGCTGGGAAAGGCCTGTAACGCATTCCCGGAATGTGTTACAAGGCCTGTAACGCGTGGTGCTCATGCGTTACACAATTAATAACATTTAATTGTTGTAACGCATTCCAGTAATGCGTTACAGCCCCTCTGTCCACATTAAATTTATTTTTTGGGAGTTTGGTAACTCCGTTTTGGGCGTGCAATATACCGTTGGATTCGTTTTTCCGAGACGGATCTAATGGAGTGGTCAAATATTTTTTATATAAAAGTTTGGAACTGTTTATATTTCCGGATGTGTTTTAAAGCATGTATTAATTGTTTTAATTGCTTTTAAATACTATAATAAATCCATACATCATTATATCATTGTATGACATGATATTACTTGCATGCTTACTTGTTTATTTATTTTTATATATGAGATATATGCCTATATTTACCATGCGATGATAGATTTAGGTGAACTTAAATCAATATAAGGCGTGCTCTAGAAAATCTAGAATATGAATCGTTTCTTGCCTTAACAATAATATTGACAAGAGTTGTCTGCCTACTGAACATCACATGGCGTTTCGTGCCACAGCCGAGGTTGTGTGATGGAATGTAGGATCCCTATTCCCACTAGCATTATGAATGCTTAATTTTTCCATTTAGGGGGTTGTATAAATTAGATAAACTAGTGGGAGCCACTTATGAATAAAGACCCGATTCATATAGTGTTTTAAAATGAAATTGAATATTTGCTAAGTGTTATGTGTTTATCATTTACAGATTTACTATATACATTATGTCTTCTGCACTATCACTCCGGAGCATACTGGATGCTCACAAATTGACTGGTCCTAATTGTTAGATATAATTGCTGATGAGTGTTTATCAGTGTTTAAGCAACAGGTATTCATCAGAGTTTACTAGAAGCCAGTCAGAGTTTGATAAAGTCTGACGGGGTGAGAGTTTGCTAAAGCTATCGTGCTAACATCGAAGATTCTAGAAGCAATATATCTTGAAGATGGAAAGAAGCAAGATATATTGAGACAGACAAGGAAACGGAACAGAAGACAGAAGCAATCCTAATTTGATATAAATTGTATAGCTAATTTATAGGAATATCAATTAGAGATTGAGATTCTATGTAGCTGTGTACTATATAAACACAGATAGGTTAACCCTAAAAGGAATGCGATTATTGAAAATATTATTCTTGTAACCTAGCAGCTCTCTGTGATATTTTACATCACAAAGAGAAGAGTTATTTATATAATTCAGTTGTTGATTCATAAACAGTGTTCTTTATTGTTATTATCATAATTATATTGATTATATATTGTGTAATCGGCCAAACAATTGGTATCAGAGCCAAGGCTGTTTAATATATACAGTTTATCGATCTAAACACAAGTATAATCATGGCTGACAACTCTCAGGAAGGTTCTAATGCAGGTTCGAATGCTCAGAAGGTTCAACCAACTTCTGTTAGTCGATATGAGACTATAAGGGTTCCAATTCTAAGACCAGTTGAATATCCAATATGGAAAGTGAAGATGACCATGTTTCTGGAAGCCACAGATCCAGAATACCTTGATAGAATCAATGATGGTCCTCATATGCCAACTAAATTGTCTCCTGTTATTACTGGTCAAGAACAAAAGACTGTTCCAAAAGAGAAGAAAGACTTGACTCCTGAAGACATCTCATCAATTGCAAAGGATGCAAAGGTTAGACATTTACTCCATAGTGCCTTAGATAATGTCATGTCTAACAGAGTTATTGGCTGCAAAACTGCCAAAGAAATCTGGGATGCTTTAGAAGTCAGGTGTCAAGGAACAAGTGCAATAAAGAAGAATAGGAAAACCATTCTAACACAGGAGTATGAACACTTTGACTCGAGATCTAATGAAACTTTGACAGATACTTATGACAGATTTTGTAAATTGTTGAATGATTTGTCCCTGGTTGATAAAGAATATGAACTTGAAGAGTCAAATCTCAAGTTTCTGTTATCTTTACCTGAAAGATGGGATTTGAAGGCAACAACAATTCGAGACAATTATGATCTTGCAGAAACAGATCTTGATGAAATCTATGGGTTGCTCAAAACTCATGAACTGGAGATAGAACAAAGAAACAAAAGATCTGGAAAGGAGACAAAATCTGTTGCTCTTAAAGTTGAAGAAAAGCCTGTCAAGAAGGAATCATCAAGAAAGAAAGCCAAAGGAAAGGCTTTAGTCATAAAATCTGATAGTGAGTCATCAAACTCTGATGATGGCTCAAACACTGAAGATGAAGCTTCTGATTCTGAGGATGATGATGAAGAGATGATGAAAATGGCTGCTTTAATGGTAAAGACCTTCAAGAAAATGGGATTCAAGAACTTCAAGAAAGGAAAGAGATTTTCTAGGAGAGATTCAAACTCTGATAAGAGAAATTTCAGAAAGTCTGATGGAGGGAATACCAAGTCTGGAAAGAAAGACAAGTCTGAGATCCAGTGCTACAAGTGTAAAGAGATGGGTCATTATGCTCCAGAGTGCAAGAAAGGAAAATCTGAGAAAGCACTCATCACTAAAGGTAAGGACTGGGCAGACACTTCAGACTCAGATGAGGGAGCCAATTATGCCCTCATGGCAACTGTTAAAGATGAAGCTGAGTCATCTGAAAACAAGGTACCCCTAACTACTTATGCTTATGATACTGATAATATATCTGAATTAAGAGTTTATCTAAAAAGCATACATGTTAGTTATAGGGATCAGACTTTAGAGAATGAAAGAATCAAATCTGAGAATCTAGGTCTTAAAGAAAGGAATAAATTTCTTGAAGAGAGACTTGTTAACATGCAACAAGTTCAAAAGGAGAGAGATGATGATGTTTATGTTGAACAGGAATTGCTTAAAAGATATAGGCAAATAGAATCTGAGTTGGAAAAAGAGAGGAAAGTGATTAAAACTTGGACTAATTCTGGAAAAGACACACATCAAGTTTTTCAGACAGACACTGTAGGTTTAGGTTACTGTGAGAAAGATGAACTTAGGTTTAAAGATAAAGTGAAAGTGAAACCACAACTTAAACCTGTGAAATTTGTTTCTGAATCCAGTAAGCTAAAGTCTGTAGTAGTGAAAGAAGCTGTTATGGAACCAGCTGAAACTTGTGATAAACAGGTTAATGTTGGTTCAATAACAGAGAATAAGGTTAAAATAGAAGCTGTTAAAGAACCAGTAAAAATCTGTGATAAGCAGATTAATGTTGGTTCAATGACAGAAAAACAATTCAAACATAAGCTCAAAGAGGTAAAGTCTGTCAACAAACAAAAAGTGTCCAAGAAAAATAGGAATGGAAAAGTAGGCATTAATAAAAGAAATGATTATCTGCCTAATTCTGATGCTCCTAGGAAGACATGTCATAGTTGTGGTAGCACTAACCATCTTGCAAGTTTCTGCACGAAAAACAAAGATATTAATTCTTTACCCTCCAAGTCTGGAGTAAAGAATGATTATGTTAGGGTTAGACCACAGACTTTATGCACACACTGTGGAAGCACTTGGCATTCCATTTATACTTGTAAGAGTTATCATGCTATTTATCACAACTTTTATGAGCTAAAACCCAACCTGAAATGGGTTAAAGCAAACTCTGCAAGTGTAAAGTCTGACACGGTTAGCTTAAACTCTGTTGAAAGTTATTCCGCTGCAAAAGCTAACAATGTTAAGAAAGCCAAAGGATCCAAGCAAGTCTGGATCCTTAAATCTAACTCTTTGTAATTGTTTGTGATTGCAGGGCATAAGGGAAAGTACCCTAGTCTTGGACAGTGGATGTTCAGGACACATGACTGGAAATAAAGCCCTGCTATCAGATTATGAGGAGAGAGCTGGCCCAAAAGTTTCCTATGGAGATGGCAACATAGGACGTACTATGGGATATGGCAATATTAATCTTGGAAGTGTCATCATCACAAATGTAGCTCTAGTCCCAGGACTCAAGCATGATCTGCTTTCTATGAGTCAAATCTGTGACATAGGATACCATGTAGATTTTCATACTGAACATTGTGAGGTTATCAGCAAATCTACTGGGAAAGTTGTTCTAGTTGGACACAGGCGCAATAACATTTATGAAGCAAGTTTGGTAACAAATTCTGAAGGAAAAGCTGTGTGTCTATCTGCAAAAATGTCAAATGAAGAGAGTTGGAAATGGCATAAGAAGCTCTCTCATCTAAACTTGAACAACATCAATGAGCTGATTCGAAAAGATCTTGTAAGGGGACTTCCAAAGTCAACACTCAGCTTAGATGGTCTATGTGATTCTTGTCAAAAGGCCAAGCAAAGGAAGTCATCTTTCAAGAGTAAATCTGAATCTTCAGTTGTGGAACCTGATCATCATTTACATGTTGATCTCTTTGGTCCAGTGAATGTAATGTCAATGGGCAGAAAGAAATATGCTTTGGTAATTGTTGATGAATACACCAGATACACATGGGTGTATTTCTTAGCAAAGAAGGATGAAACTGCCTTAACTTTGATGGATCATGTGAAGCAATCGGACAAAGGATCACAGCACAAAGTGAAAATTATCAGGAGTGATAATGGTACTGAATTCAGAAATTCTGAAATGGAAGCTTTCTGCAAAGAAAGAGGAGTGAAGCAAGAATTCTCTGCACCTGGAACTCCACAGCAAAATGGTGTAGTTGAAAGAAAGAACAGAACCTTAATCGAAGCTGCCAGAACAATGCTTGATGAATCAAAATTGCCAACTTATTTTTGGGCAGAAGATGTTCAAACAGCTTGTTTTACTCAAAATGCTACACTGATCAACAAGCATGGGAAAACACCATATGAGATGGTGAAAAATAAGAAGCCAAATTTGAAATATTTTCATATTTTTGGATGCAAGTGTTTTGTGTTGAAAACTCATCCTGAACAATTGACCAAGTTTGACTTAAAAGCTGATGAAGGAATTTTTGTTGGATACCCACTATCAACAAAAGCTTTCAGAGTCTACAATCTGAGAACTAAAGTGATCATGGAATCTATACATGTGTCATTTGATGACAAGAAAATAACTGGAATAGAAGATGAAGAATATCATGATCAACTTCAATTTGAAAATGAGGATCTAAACTCTGATGACGTAAACTCTGATGAAGCAAATCCAACAAACTCTGATGAAGCATACTCTGAACCTCTACTGGTAAACACTGAGGAAATTTCTCTGACAGAACAAAATAGAGAACCAGTCGAGGGGGAGCGTGAAGATACTTCAGAAACATCTCAAGATAATAATTCAAATTCTGAAAGTGAATCAGCTGAAGGATCTATCCCAAACTCTGAGTCAAACACTGAAAATCCAAACTCTGAGCAGTCCAATTCAGGGGGAGCCTCAGAGAATGCAAATGGTCAAGAAGAAAATCAGGAGAGCATGGATCAAGGGGGAGGATCTAATACTGATAATAGAAGCCAATTACCAACAGCAAGAAGGTGGACACAAGCTCATACACCTGACTTGATAATTGGAGATCCAGAAGCTAGTGTAAGAACTAGGAGTGCTACAAATAATGAATGTCTGTTTCATGCATTCTTATCTCAAACAGAGCCCAAGAAAGTGGAAGAAGCTCTTCAAGATGCTAACTGGATAACAGCTATGCAAGAGGAGTTAAATGAATTTGAGAGGAATGAAGTCTGGACACTTGTACCAAGACCAAAGAACAGATCTATTGTTGGTACAAAGTGGGTTTTCAGAAACAAAACAGACAGTGATGGAGTGATTACGAGGAATAAGGCTAGACTTGTGGCTAAAGACTATTCACAGCAGGAAGGAATTGACTATGATGAAACCTTTGCTCCAGTTGCAAGATTGGAGGCAATAAGGATTTTTCTGGCCTATGCTGCTCACAAGAAGTTTAAAGTCTTTCAGATGGATGTGAAAAGTGCTTTTCTCAATGGGAAACTTGAAGAAGAAGTGTTTGTTGAACAACCACCAGGGTTTGTAGATCCCAAACATCCAGATTATGTCTACAGGCTTGACAAGGCATTATATGGACTAAAGCAGGTACCTAGAGCATGGTATGAAACTCTAGCTCAATTTCTTTTAGAAAGTGGGTTCACTAGAGGTACAATTGACAAAACCTTGTTCTACTTTAATTCTGGTGATGATTTGCTGTTAGTTCAAATCTATGTGGATGACATAATTTTGGGTCTACTAATGACAAACTCTGTAAGAAATTTGCCAAGCTTATGCAGTCAAGGTATCAAATGAGCATGATGGGAGAGCTTAGTTATTTTCTAGGCCTACAAGTAAAGCAAACAGATGATGAGATTTTTATCAATCAAGCAAAATATACCAGAAATCTTCTCAAGAAATTTGGTATGCTTGATAGTTCATCTGCTACAACCCCCATGGCTACTACAACAAAGCTAGACAAAGACACAGGAGTCTCAGTAGATATGACAAACTATAGAGGAATGATAGGGTCTCTTCTTTATCTCACTGCAAGTAGACCAGATATCATGTATGCAACATGTCTTTGTGCAAGATTTCAAGCAGACCCCAGAGAGCCACATCTAACAGCTGTGAAGAGAATTTTCAAATATCTCAAAGGAACCATAACTCTTGGTTTGTGGTACCCTAGAGAATCAGAGTTTAAATTAATTGGTTACTCTGATGCAGATTTTGCAGGCTGTAAGATAGACAGAAAAAGTACAAGTGGAAGCTGTCAATTTCTTGGTGACAGATTAGTTTCTTGGTACACCAAGAAACAGAAATCAATTTCCACATCCACAGCAGAAGCAGAGTGTAATAACCCGAATTTTTGGTAAAATTTAAAACTTTTCTTATTATGATTAAGTGCATCAGTGAATAGTGATATTGGTGGATGAATAGTGATTTTGAGGGTTAAGAAAATTTTTCGTGCCACCTATGTACGAGACGTAGTGTGGATATTCCAAAGTCATATTAGTGATCTACGGAGTAAATAAGTGAATGCAAAGACGATCGGAATTCAGAAATTCCAAATTTTATTTTGGTGTAGTATTTGACCGGGCAGCGAATTATATATTATTATATTCAAGAAATGAGATATTAAAATTGAGGATTTGAGGATTTAATATTTTGGAATTTTATTATTTTATTAAAGTCGATTTAAGGATTCGATTGTTGGAATGAATAGTGAATAGTTACTATTCACTGCGAGAATCGCGTAGAATTTTATTCGCTCTTTTTGGGAAATATTTCGAATCGTTTCAAGAGGAACAAGGCAACATTTACAGGATTAAATATATACATGGAAGTAACATGTAACAAGATTAATTCGAGGGATGCAACATTTGGATCATCCAGGTGAAGAGAAACGAACCAAACACATGCATGCGCGACACGTGTCCCTGCTTTGCCACCATGATACTCCATGGCTTGACACGTGTCCTGATGACAAGGACAAGGTGATGACTCACCCCCTTAACCAATAAATATCAGCACATTTATTAAATTAAACAAGATAAGGAGAAAAGAAAAAGGAAGAGAAAATTTCGGGAGAGAAGAAGAAAGAAAATGGGAGAGAAAGAAATGATCGTAACTTGAGATTCCGTGGTCCGTTTTTGGCGTTCTACCACTCAAATCGAAGCTCTCAAGAAGCCCGACGTAACCATGGTAAGCAATCACCTCAACCCCTTGATTTACCCCTTCGATTTCAGTGATTAACAGTCGGAGAAGATGATGAATAGTAACTTGTGTTTTGTTTTGTTTTTGGATATTGAGTTTGTGGCTTCCAAAGGTTGTATTAAGCAAGGATCTAAGGTTACATAAGGGATATAGCAGCAAGCAAGCTTGGAGAAGGTATAAAAACCTCTGCCCCTTTTGTTTATATGAGTTTTGAAATGGCTTTGATGTTTATGTAAAGTTAAGAGCATGATTAAGCGATTAGATGAATTGTTGATTGAGTTTGGAGGATGGGTTATGAATTTGTTTTGATTATTCATGGAGGATTTGACTGAGTGGAGGGTGTATAAGGTGGATGGTGAGTTTGGGATTGATTGATATTGATTTGGTTGTGTTTTGAAAATGGGAAACGTTAAGTTTTAAGCCGTCATAATGCCCGATTTTCGGTAACTCTATAAGCTGCCTCGAATCCGAAAACTTAGCTGCCTCTTTTGGTTCAGTGATGAACATGAGTGTGTAGAGATTTGTTTCTAGTTTACGTGAGCGCAAGAATCATGTCGTTACGATTTACGGTTTAAGAGAAAAGTGAGTTTTAGTAAACGTCGTTCGGAGAAACAACCCTTCTCTGGTCAGACACTTTGAGGCTATATTTGGACCACTTAGAAGCCATATTAAAATGTGAAACTTTGAGGAATAATACTAGAGACGGTTAGGAAGGCTCATGAAAACGATTCGGACTAAAAAGATTATTTTTCGATTTTATAAAAATGTTTTAGTCGAGGTCACGCAAGTGAAAACCACTGAAAACGAGACTTAGAAACCAAGGTTCCAAATGGTTAAGTATAACTTGGATTTGAGAATGGATTTCAAACCAAACTTGTGATATAAGTATTTGACGAATAACATGGACTTAGTATGAGCCTATAACGAGCTAGTAATTCCTTGGTTGTGTTTCGCTTACGTGTTTAAGCATTGAGTACAAGTGGATTATCCAGGGGATTAACCGTGTGTTTTCGTTTGACTTTGTCTAGATTGTTCGACATTGTCACGAGCCCTATCACCTCTCGAGAATCAGGCAAGTTTCTAAAAGATACAGCTTGCGACTGATCATCGTAGGGGTATCCTTGGCGCCCAGAATCTCCATTTACAGTTCAGCATCCATGAAAGAGCATGTTTCATGCAAGATTTCAGAAAAAGAAAGTTTGTTCCAGCTATTCAGTTTCATGAAAGTTTTCAGAAAGGTTACTGAAGAGTAATCCAGTATATTCCAGTATATGAGTTTATAAGAAAGAGTATGAATTTACGAAAAGTATATGATTTTATCTACATGATATACGTGATCAGATGAGTTTAGAAAATGAATTGGAAATATTTTACATTGTATTTATTTCCAAATTATGATATGAGGTAAATGTTTGATATGAAAGATGATATTGAATTTTCCTTATAACTTCATCTTTCAAGTATATGTTGATAGTCTGCTTATATTTTATATAGCAGATATTTTACAGAAAGGATATACTGAGTTATCTTATTATTTCATCTTTTATACTATACTAGAACTTTGTTCATAGTATAAATATTGAAAGTTGCAGAGTATTATGAAATGATATTTGAAGTACAGTAATGGTACTATTTTTGGAATACATTCCGATAAGGAAATGATTTCAGTATCGAGATATTTTGACAAGTTATTGTCTTATACCCGCTTTATTTCTGGGTTGAATTAAAGGCAGAATTATGCCATACTTTCATTACCTTGCTGAGCTATCGCTCACTCTTGCTATTATTTTATATATATTATATAGCAGCGAAGCAGGATGCCTATGGGACGGCACATACCTCGCAAGGCGTTTCCATAAACAGTTTCTAGCAGTGATCCCGGGAGTAGTACGAACCAATCGAATTAGGCTACGGCTTTGGTATTCAACTTATGTATAGACATGAATGGTATTAGAGGATTGTGAGCATCAGAAGGCTAAGTTGGTAATGTAACAATACGTAGAAATTGTATCAGTAACAGATTTAAAAGACATTTGGGTATTGTAATAAAAGTTATTTATTCCGCAGTTGTTGTATTGTGTCGTTTCTGAGACTCTAACCTGTGTGTGTGTGAGACATATGTTGTGGGGTCATGAGCAGGTGAATTATGAATGGTGTGAGTAATACAAGTAAGGCAAGGAGTACATGGATTGTGACAACCCTAAATCCCTGACCCCGGATTTGGGGCTGTTACAGAGATGGTATCAGAGCGTTAGGTTACAGTCCTCAGAAACGATAGGAGATCGAGTCTTACAATACCCTTAGTAATGATGAGAACATCTAGAGCTCAAATTGAGTTCGTAGTCGGGTTAGAGGACATGACCCTGACTGTTTAAGATGAAGCCCGAGAGGGGACTTCTTTTGGGAAACAGTACTTAGGACTTAGTGGTTAGTCACCTCGATTCGTATGAGTTATAGATGGATGGGACTCTGAGATGCCAGATCCCGAGGCCTTCGAGTAGGCATTTGATGATGCGCTCCTTGAAACGGACGGAGACCCGATAAAGAAAGATCCATAGGAGGATCTAGAGGAAGACCCCATAGTGGGTCAAGGAAAGAATCTTGTAGAGGACGTGTTGATTGATAAAGATGTGGTGCGTTACTTGAGGTCTAATAATAAGACCGAACGAACCTCCGAGGGATAAATAAGTGACGAGACGAGAGTTTAAGGATCGTTCATGATTCATCAAGAGGTATGACGAAGAAAATGGAGTAGAGTCTCCAAAGCAGGAGAGGTAGAGGCAGTATATCCAGTATCAGTGGATTGATTCGACTTGAACGAAACCTGTTACTCGTAGTCGGTTATAGTTGCCCATAAGGAGGCAGCATACGTAAGAACCAAGGTGTTCAGATTTTCACGAACGATTAAGGGGACTTAGTTGCCTAGTATAGTGAAAGGAATTGCTTTGGATATGAGGTTTCAATCCTCCACGACCAGCGATTCCATTGGAAAGAGTGTCTATTACGTCATTGAGGGATTTTATTATCCCAAGGAGAATTTTGGGTATATGTACCATGCAAATGTTATTGTAAGACAAGCACGCTAAGGCGGAATCGAGAACGAGATTTACCACCCTCAGGAAATCAGGAAGGAATTATGAGGATAGAACAGAAAAGTCGGAAATCAGATCCGAGCATTACTAGTAGGTAAATAGGTTGATCAAATTTCCCTGATTTTGGAAAGAAATTCAGCAAATTTTGGCAACCCTTGTCTTTCTGATTACCAGAGGATGTCACCAAAGAGAGTGGAAATTTGAGCGAACCCTGTGGATTGGGTAAGATAGCCGTTATATGGGTTGGTGGACAGACCCTGATTGCTATAATTGATTGTAGAGATAAAATGATGAAGTTGAGATTGGACGGTAAAGGCGAAATATATTTAAGGACCAAGACGGACTGAGAAGTTCCGGGATTGACTTAAATGAGAAGGCTATTGTGCCAAAAGTGTTAAGCTTATGTAGCGCACGGGATTGATATGGGAGAAGGAATATTGGATATAAGGATGATTGAAATAGAGACCAGATTTAATCTTGTAGTTTCTAACGATCTTCCGAAGTACCGCCCAGTCGACATGTGGAATTGTCATTGCTACGGGCAACAACGGTATCGAAGTCTTCTTATAGAACAGAACGCTTACTTGGGATTTTTGCGCCTAGTCGAATAGAATTCCCTGCGATTGCAAATGTTGATGGTTGAATTCTTAGCGACTATTATAAGTCGGCAATGACGTAAGTATCAAACACCTTAGGGTGCGTGGAAAAGAAAAGCTTTGGAATTGAACGATTATCCATTAGAGGAGCCGACGTAAAAGGCATCCGTAGAGACTTTGGTAGTACCCTCCCCATTTGCAAATTATGTGGGGTACCTCCCCAATCTATGATCTATCTTGACCTCTTTCCAAGAAAGAATTCTGATAAGGGGTATATTCCCTCTTCGAAGTTGTTTTATAACACTTGTGCTAAACCATATTCAGTTTCACTTGTGCCAGAGGCTGTCACAATGCCTACTTTCAGGTTTTCGAAGCCCTGCCAAATGATGTTATTTAAGCTTTCACTTTTCTTCAAATAATGAATGACCCTATGGTGATACATCACCACTTGTTTGTTAAGTACCAGTATCTTGTGGTTATTCTTTTCTTTGTATTTTCTTTGGAAAACCGCACCTTTGGAATCTGTTCAATTTTAATACAAGGTGTTCCTTTGAGAAATATTGTCGAAAGGCGATAATCATTAAATTGATCTCGAATTGCTTTCATACTTTTCAACTTCCACTGAGACGAACAACCCTATACTTATAGGGGCTACAAGGACTATCTGTCTGTGTGATAGAAGTCGGATGGGACGCCATCACTTGTAAGTTGTGAAATACAAGAAGGCTAATTACCTTTAGTAATGTCTCAATTGAGGCACACAACGTTGAGTTCTTATGATCATGTTGATCTCTCGGTAAATTCTCTTACCTCCAATAAGGTTACCTTAAAACTCATAACCTTATGATCACCAGTGAGTGACATTTTCTTTGATATGGGAGCTATCTTTCAAGGCCCCATGATTTTGTTATCCTCATTGAATTCTAAAGGGAGGCCAACCAGGTCAAATAAGTCAAAATTCGCTGATAAGGAATTAGATTCGCAACGAAATCGCCTATGACAGGAGCGAATCCCTAAGACGAATAGAATATTAGTGACATATCGATGAAATTGGTTTATTCTCCCAAGGATATTATGATAATGGAAAGCGTGTCAATCGATATATGTGAAAGGAATAGCGATGTGCCATGAACTCCAGTGACAACGGTGTTCGATAGATGCCCTATAGTGGAATTGAGATTTTGGAGGAGTTGTTTACGAATAGACACTACCTCTGGGTTAGCAAGATAAGTACTGACGATGGAGTCAGAGGGAGCTGGTATTGTGACTTGGGAGAGGTGCATCGTGTGTTGTTATTAAAGGAATAATTTCCGGAAATATATGGAGACCCAGATGAAAATGAAAGTTAAAGAGTTAAAACAAGGAACCATGACTGTGACCGAGTATGAGGCCAAGTTTTCCGAATTATCAAGGTTTGTCCCGGAGTTTGTGAACACAGAAGAAAAGAAAGCCAGTAGGTTTCAACCAGGGCTACCTCCAACCAGCAGCCCATTATCGGGAGCTTTAAATAGCAGGTGCCCTTCTATACTGTTTAGACAGAGCTAATGTATCGTTGTATATCAAGAAGTTGCATGACGATTAAACCTTAAGGCCGAGCTGCTAAGGGAATAATTACAAGTAGAAATAATCCATCGAGGGATTTTCCCATAAGACTGGTACATCCAGGTTGTGAACTAGAAATATGAGGTCGACACTTTTGATAGACCTGATTCCTTTCAAGTTGGGAGAAGTTGATATTATAATAAGAATGGGTTGGTTTACACCCAATGGAGCCCAGATTGATTGTAAGGGAGAGAGAGAAATAAATAAAGAATGGAGACAGATTCAGAGATTCTTGAATATAGTTTAGACTAAAAAACAATTATTATGCCAGAGATATGAGGCATAATTAGCTCTTATGGTTGACGCCAAGAAAAGAGACACGAAGTATAAAGGAAACTACAATGGTTTTGGGAGATTGTACAAGGTTTTAATGAGCTACCAGATATCGATTTGGATGACATGAGAATGAATACCGAGTATTCAGGGTATAGTGGGAATGAAAGAGTTAGTGACTCAGTTACAAGAGTTGTTGTATAAGGGTATGATAAGACCCAGTGTACCACCGTGGAGAGCCCGGTGTTGTTGTAAGAGAGAAAGATTTTAGCACAAGATTATATGTCGAACCTCGAGAGTTGTATGAGTTCGACATGGAGAATAGGTACCCTTGTAAATGATTGTTTGATCAGCGGAAGAACGCTGTGTATTTCCAAATTTATTTAAGAACTGGGTATCACCAGTTGGAAGTTAAATCAGAGGATATGCCCAAGACTGCGATTCGTACTAGGAATAGACACTTCGAGTTTTCAGCGAAGTTATTTTGGGTTGACTAATGCACCCACAAATTTTATGGAATGTAATGAATTGGCTTTGAGTTACCCATGATAGTAGATAGCATGAGATGGAGAAATGGCTAGAATTGACCTAGGATTATGACTGTGAGATACACTACCATCCGGGGAAGGCCAATGTGGTGGCCGATACCCTTACTTTAAAATGAGACAGAGATGGATTCCGAATGATCGGGAATTAAAGGATGAGATTTTACACAAAACCCAAGTTAGTCCAACAAACTAGAAGGACGAAAGATTTCATCAACAAGCGGCTAGTGACAACCAAGACAGACAGAGAAAGTATGCGGACTAAGCCCGCGAGTATAGAGATAGTACTGCTATTGATAAGCTAAATGGCATGTTGATGGATGACAAGCAAGTTTATGTTGGTGTATTTTCTGTACAAACAAGATAGAGAATATGAGGTTAGAGATTCGTGATGCTAAAAGATATCCTCATGGAAGGAATTAATGAGATTTGGAAAGAAAGGGAAGTTGAGCCCGAGATTTATTGGGCCATCTGAGATTTAAGACGCGTCAGGAAGGTGGCCTACGAGCCAGCCTTATCCCCCAAACTTGTAGAATGGTCATAACGGGGTTCATGTGTCAATGCTACGTCAGTATACTATAGATGCCCGACATATGTTAGAGTACGAGCAGGTAGATATACAACCCGGTCTGACTTACAAAGAACAACCTGTGGAAATCACGGATAGAAAAGAGCAAGTGCTAAGTGACGAGGTTGCCAAGCTAGTGAGAGGTTTGTGGAAAATCAAAAGGTGGAAGAATCCACCTGGGAGTTAGAAAGTGCAATGGAAGAGAAGTACCCCAGTTACTCCTAAGTTGATTCTGGGACGGAATCCTTTTAAGGAGGGGAGAATGTAATAACCCGAATTTTTGGTAAAATTTAAAACTTTTCTTATTATGATTAAGTGCATCAGTGAATAGTGATATTGGTGGATGAATAGTGATTTTGAGGGTTAAGAAAATTTTTCATGCCACCTATGTACGGGACATAGTGTGGATATTCCAAAGTCATATTAGTGATCTACGGAGTAAATAAGTGAATGCAAAGACGATCGGAATTCAGAAATTTCAAATTTTATTTTGGTGTAGTATTTGACCGGGCAGCGAATTATATATTATTATATTCAAGAAATGAGATATTAAAATTGAGGATTTGAGGATTTAATATTTTGGAATTTTATTATTTTATTAAAGTCGATTTAAGGATTCGATTGTTGGAATGAATAGTGAATAGTTACTATTCACTGCGAGAATCGCGTAGAATTTTATTCGCTCTTTTTGGGAAATATTTCGAATCGTTTCAAGAGGAACAAGGCAACATTTACAGGATTAAATATAGACATGGAAGTAACATGTAACAAGATTAATTCGAGGGATGCAACATTTGGATCATCCAGGTGAAGAGAAACGAACCAAACACATGCATGCGCGGCACGTGTCCCTGCTTTGCCACCATGATACTCCATGGCTTGACACGTGTCCTGATGACAAGGACAAGGTGATGACTCACCCCCTTAACCAATAAATATCAGCACATTTATTAAATTAAACAAGATAAGGAGAAAAGAAAAAGGAAGAGAAAATTTCGGGAGAGAAGAAGAAAGAAAATGGGAGAGAAAGAAATGATCGTAACTTGAGATTCCGTGGTCCGTTTTTGGCGTTCTACCACTCAAATCGAAGCTCTCGAGAAGCCCGACGTAACCATGGTAAGCAATCACCTCAACCCCATGATTTACCCCTTCGATTTCAGTGATTAACAGTCGGAGAAGATGATGAATAGTAACTTGTGTTTTGTTTTGTTTTTGGATATTGAGTTTGTGGCTTCCAAAGGTTGTATTAAGCAAGGATCTAAGGTTACATAAGGGATATAGCAGCAAGCAAGCTTGGAGAAGGTATAAAAACCTCTGCCCCTTTTGTTTATATGAGTTTTGAAATGGTTTTGATGTTTATGTAAAGTTAAGAGCATGATTAAGCGATTAGATGAATTGTTGATTGAGTTTGGAGGATGGGTTATGAATTTGTTTTGATTATTCATGGAGGATTTGACTGAGTGGAGGGTGTATAAGGTGGATGGTGAGTTTGGGATTGATTGATATTGATTTGGTTGTGTTTTGAAAATGGGAAACGTTAAGTTTTAAGCCGTCGTAATGCCCGATTTTCGGTAACTCTATAAGCTGCCTAGAATCCGAAAACTTAACTGCCTCTTTTGGTTCAGTGATGAAAATGAGTGTGTAGAGATTTGTTTCTAGTTTACGTGAGCGCAAGAATCATGTCGTTACGATTTACGGTTTAAGAGAAAAGTGAGTTTTAGTAAACGTCGTTCGGAGAAACAACCCTTCTCTGGTCAGCCACTTTGAGGTTATATTTGGACCACTTAGAAGCCATATTAAAATGTGACACTTTGAGGAATAATACTAGAGACAGTTAGGAAGGCTCACGAAAAAGATTCGGATTAAAAAGATTATTTTTCGATTTTATAAAAATGTTTTAGTCGAGGTCACGCAAGTGAAAACCACTGAAAACGAGACTTAGAAACCAAGGTTCCAAATGGTTAAGTATAACTTGGATTTGAAAATGGATTTCAAACCAAACTTGTGATATAAGTATTTGACGAATAACATGGACTTAGTATGAGCCTATAATGAGCTAGTAATTCCTTGATTGTGTTTCGCTTACGTGTTTAAGCATTGAGTACAAGTGGATTATCCAGGGGATTAACCGTGTGTTTTCGTTTGACTTTGTCTAGATTGTTCGACATTGTCACGAGCCCTATCACCTCTCGAGCATCAGGCAAGTTTCTAAAACCATATTTTAAAGTATGCAT
The DNA here is from genome assembly GCA_030848705.1 of Heracleum sosnowskyi. Lineage (NCBI taxonomy): Eukaryota > Viridiplantae > Streptophyta > Magnoliopsida > Apiales > Apiaceae > Heracleum > Heracleum sosnowskyi. The sequence continues at coordinate 45,910,630 of CM061244.1, forward strand.
ATGCTAGATGCAAGATTTCTTATTCCATGCTATGTTTTCCATTAATTATACTAATGATGCATACGATATGATATTATGCATGTTTTCAAACCTTACATCGTATATAGATGTAATGGTATTAAAAATGTTGAGACGTAATATATGCATATGATAGATGCATGCAAGTTTTCAAACCTATACCTTTTTAAAACTGTTGTGGGGATAACTAAAGAATTTGAGATATATGCTATATTCTCTATATTTATTTTACATACTAAGAATGGTATCAGTTGCTATCTAGGGTTATTTTATTGTGTTATTACAATTAATCTCGATAAGTGGTTTACAAATTAAAGATCATTTGGAGTTTAATCTATTAAGGGTATATTTTAAATATATGAAGAATAGTTGTTATCTACCCTTTTTGATAAGAAAGTACTTGAGAATTATTTCTAAATAAATATTCTTTATTAAATATAGTTTGCATTAATTATTTAAAGCCCTACTTCTTAAGGAAGTATTTTGTGAAAACTATTTTAAACCCTAGATAGCTAATAAAGTATATTTCAGTCAATTTTTATTATAAATAGAGAAGGTCCCCAAATCTATTTCCTGTTTAAGTCTATATTCAGAAAGACTTAAATGTTCGCTCAAACTACAAATGCATGGGACCTTTCTCGAGATTTTATGTATGTTTCCAGTGGACTGCCCGGTCCTAAATCTTTTAAATCAATGAATTTATCAGTCTGGTTTACTACCATCAAAATGATTTTGATTACTTCCTCAAGATTCGAGGGGTAAGATCAGTGGAATTAGTTGCATCCATTAACAAGCGTCAGCTTGGGAAATATGGGTGAATTTTCCTTTCCAACCAGATATGACTACTTTGTGGAGTTGTATTCTTGGGGAAAAAGGGAAAGGAACTTCATGTTTCAGTGTTATGGATTTACTCGAACTTGGAGAGTATGTAAGGGACTGAGTAGCGCCGGTCCCCTAAGGGAATTACAATATGGCCGACGGACTGGTGAACGGGTCTGTTCTTCCCTTAGTTTATCAGAAATTGCTCGACCGTAGGAAAGAGGAGAGCAACAGGCCGACGGACTGGTGAAACAGGTCTGTTCTTCCTCATAGGAGAGTCACAGGCCGACGGACTGGTGAAACGGGTATGTACTTCCTGCCTACAACCGATTGGCGGGGAGGTAGGTCAGTCAGATACTGTCTATTCTTCCCTTCTACGTAGAAAAAGATCAGGGGGATACAGCTTGCGACTGATCATCGTAGGGGTATCCTTGGCGCCCAGAATCTCCATTTACAGTTCAGCATCCATGAAAGAGCATGTTTCATGCAAGATTTCAGAAAAAGAAAGTTTGTTCCAGCTATTCAGTTTCATGAAAGTTTTCAGAAAGGTTACTCAAGAGTAATCCAGTATATTCCAGTATATGAGTTTATAAGAAAGAGTATGAATTTACGAAAAGTATATGATTTTATCTACAGGATATACGTGATCAGATGAGTTTAGAAAATGAATTGGAAATATTTTACATTGTATTTATTTCCAAATTATGATATGAGGTAAATGTTTGATATGAAAGATGATATTGAATTTTCCTTATAACTTCATCTTTCAAGTATATGTTGATAGTCTGCTTATATTTTATATAGCAGATATTTTACAGAAAGGATATACTGAGTTATCTTATTATTTCATCTTTTATACTATACTAGAACTTTGTTCATAGTATAAATATTGAAAGTTGCAGAGTATTATGAAATGATATTTGAAGTACAGTAATGGTACTATTTTTGGAATACATTCCGATAAGGAAATGATTTCAGTATCGAGATATTTTGACAAGTTATTGTCTTATACCCGCTTTATTTCTGGGTTGAATTAAAGGCAGAATTATGCCATACTTTCATTACCTTGCTGAGCTATCGCTCACTCTTGCTATTATTTTATATATATTATATAGCAGCGAAGCAGGATGCCTATGGGACGGCACATACCTCGCAAGGCGTTTCCATAAACAGTTTCTAGCAGTGATCCCGGGAGTAGTACGAACCAATCGAATTAGGCTACGGCTTTGGTATTCAACTTATGTATAGACATGAATGGTATTAGAGGATTGTGAGCATCAGAAGGCTAAGTTGGTAATGTAACAATACGTAGAAATTGTATCAGTAACAGATTTAAAAGACATTTGGGTATTGTAATAAAAGTTATTTATTCCGCAGTTGTTGTATTGTGTCGTTTCTGAGACTCTAACCTGTGTGTGTGTGAGACATATGTTGTGGGGTCATGAGCAGGTGAATTATGAATGGTGTGAGTAATACAGGTAAGGCAAGGAGTACATGGATTGTGACAACCCTAAATCCCTGACCCCGGATTTGGGGCTGTTACACAGAGTATATAGCTGCTGGTAGTTGTTGTGCACAGATTTTATGGATGAAGAATCAATTGCTGGACTATGGATTAAGGTACTCTAAAATACCTATTTACTGTGATAATCAAAGTGCTATTGCTATGACAGGTAATCCAGTACAACATTCCATGACCAAGCACATCAGCATAAGGTATCATTTTATCAGGGAACATGTGGAAGAAGGAAATATTGAGCTTCATTTTGTGTCTACAGACCAACAGCTTGCAGATATCTTCACCAAACCTTTGAGTGAAGCTACCTTTACAAGACTGGTAAATGAACTTGGAATGGTCTCTGGTTTTGACTAGAGATACTGGTTAGATTCAAAATCTATACATGATTGATTTTATGCTCATGATTCTTTGCATGTGTTAACTGTTATTTGTACCAGTATGTTAAACTCTGATAGTAAACTCTATTTGTCATAAAGTGTCAGTCATACTCTGTCGGTTAAAGTCTGAAGTTAATCTCTGATGTTATACTCTGATTGTGATATTGTCTGAAACATTTGGACCGATGAAGAAACCTGTATGAAGCATGATTCTCAGTAAGTAATCATGAATCTTTCTGAATAATATATGATCTGATCTCAAAATGTGCAGTAAATTAACACAACATGATACTGTCTCTATATTCATAGCATCTCTTAGTTTATTGATCCTATACACTGAGTCTGTATTAGCTGTTTGCACTTTCTCTCATAAATTAATTGTATTAACTGATGAAAAGTCTAAACTCTGATAATTAGTTGCAAATATTTCACCCTCCAATCAAAAGATGCCAAAAGTGCACAAATTCCTTTGAGATCATGTTGTGCCTAGGAAGACCCAGGAACTTATTGTATGAAATAAGGGCTAAAATCTTTGATTTTTGGTGACTAGTGCCAACCACTGATTACTGGGGAAAAAAAATCGAAGGGGGTGAAAATAATAAATGTTAATAGTACAGAGTTTAGATGAAATCAGATTTTATTTTATACATGAGAGTTTGGACAACCAGTTTTTACTGATTTATTGTGTGGATTTTATGCACTTTAAGATGCTCTAAATATTTATATTCAGTAAACTCTGCTATTTCACACACAATTTTTCACAACTGTGCATTGAGAGAAAAGAGATTATGAATAAAGAAGGAGGATTGGTAAACATTGATGGACTGTGTACTCTACGCTGAGGTAATTTTATTTTAATCTCTGATGATTAAAATTAATTATTTGTTTCAGACAGTTAACAATTTTTGAAAAAAAACATTCTTGAAACCAAAAGTGTATGATTGGTAACGGTTCTAATCAGTATTAAACAGAGAAAAGCTTGCTTGTCTAGGAAAGTGTAAAAGGCGGTAATTATTGTTGTTTTTACTGCGCATGCGCATTAGAAACTGTCAATTACTGCTGTCAGTCATTGCATGTGTGCCACGTGTCCCACTCACACAGTTAACGGAGTAAGACAGTTGTGTATTAATGATTAAAAACTGTTCAGTTTTTAATTTCGAATTTCATATTTAAACAGTACACACACATACGTCTAAACCTTTCACATCTTACTCCAATTCACATCTATTGTCACACACACATATTCACAAACACTTTTCTACTTTCAAACTCTTTCACACTTTCGCATCTGTTCCTTTGTTCCTCTTTCATATCTTACTAATGGCGACTACAGCGTTTGTTTCTTCTGGGTTAGAGTTTGTCCCTAATAACTATGCAGCACCACTAAACACTGCCAATGCACCAGAGGCGTTTCATATGATGCAGGAATTTCTTGCTCAATCAGCAATTGGGCGTGCTCTAGTAGAACCATCAACACTTTATGGTTCACAAATCAAGGCCTTCTGGGAGACAGGTAGTTATGATGATGGTGGTGACTCTGGCAACCCGTCTATCATCTTTGAATTTCAAGAAGCAGAGTATGTAATTACTTCTGGTACCATTCGAACTACTATGGGGTTTCCTGAGTATTCTTCATATACTATTGGAATGGGTGATATTGATCTACTAAGGATGATGAGAGAGATTGGGTATTCTGGGCCCTTGACCAAAGTAGGACAATTGAAGCGACCGTTCTTGCGGAAGGAGTGGAGCTTCTTCTTTGACTGCATTACAAGAACGTTCGGGAAGAAATGCACCAACTAGGATGCTATTCCTACGGACAGTCTGCAAATCGGGTATTCTCTTTTATATGATAATCATTTTGATTTTGCACGACTTGTCTTGAATAATTTAGGGGAGAAAATGACAGAGAATAGAGGGGTAGTGTACTTTTCTAGATTTTGTCAGATTTTATTCTCTGCTTGTGTTGAAGGGGCAGAACTAGTTGATGGAGATGTTATTTCTTGTTTTAAATTACACAAGAGGATATTCTCTGATCTCATCAACAAGGATGTTAAGAAAGGGGTTGTTGGAGAGTTGTTGCTACCTGCTTCTGTGCAACAGTTTGTAAATGATCAACTTATTCCACAAACACAAACTCCTTCTCAATCAGAACCACAACCAGAACCTTTACAAACAAAACTTCATCCATCTACCTCTGTTCCACATAAATCCAGTGGTAGGACTAAGCATGTTGTCTCCAAACCTGCAAAGTCTGTTAGACCAGCTACTGAAGTAGGCGTGTCCAAGACATCTGTGCCAAAGGGTGTTGGTCATTCTAAGAAAAGAAGAGCCAATAGATCAAAAACTGATGATGAAGCTGATGTTGATGATGAACCTCTTCATCAGAGAAAAAGAAGATTAGTAGCCAATTATCTTTTTGATAATGTGGATGAATCTACACCAGCAACTGAAGCTGTCCAGGATGAAGCTCCAGAAATTGTTATTCAGGAGTCTGCTGTAAATACTGATAATGAGGACAGGGTCTTTGTGGATAATGAAGCTCCTGAGGTTCTTGTTCAGGAGGCTACTGAAGATGTTGAAGTTTTTGAGCAAGATAATTTATTTGCTGAGTTTGATTTTGATAATATTCTTGAAGCACATCCTAGTATCAGTGTTTGTGATACTGAGGAAGTGGAAACTGATCAACCCACCCTGGTTTTTGAAAAGTCCATTGCTACTCACACAGAGAATCTCTCTGTTACAAATCAAATTCTTGAAATGGGTGAGGAGGTTGATCAGGTAAATGAAGCTGCTATAGAGAAAATGGATGAAGCTATGGCAGAGACTTTGAAAGAGACTACTATACAAACAGAAGAAATTGTTGCAGAGTCTGTTCCTGTTAAAACAGAGGTTTTTGTAACTGCAAACTCTGAGATTCCTGAAGCTGAAAAGATAAATGTTGAGGCTACTGCAGACAATGTTGCTGAAGAAATTGCAGAGCAGATAGCAGAAAATGTCAATGAAGCTAGAGTTGATTTTGATAATGCTGATCACACATCTGTAAACTCTGATCATGCAAACTCTGGGATCAATGCTGAACTTTCAAACTCTGATAGTCATGAGTCAGAACCTTTTCTAAGGGATCCTACAGCAGAGTCTATCAAAGAAAACCAAAATGCAACTGAAGCTCATTTCAGAGAAATGCATTATGCTAATTGGTCAGGAGCAGACTGCATCTTCTCTACACAAAGGGCTGCCGATTTTATACAGAAGTCAGCTGAAGAGATTTCTAATCCTGGGCTGTTAACTCATTTTAAGGCGACCATTGTTCAAGTCAAGTCATTGCACAATCGCTTTGATGAGACAAACAAAGTTGTTCTTGGATTGAGTAATGATATTGCTCTTAAGGATTTAGCAATGAAGCAAGATAGAGCTAGATTTTCATCTCTGATCAAGGATCAAGAAGAAATCAAGAAGAGGCTAACCAATGTTGAAAGCAATCAAGCTGCAATATCTACTAAGATTGATTCGATTGCTACTTCACTAGAATTGCTGACATCAGTTTTTATTCCTGATGATGTCAAAAAGGGGGAGAGAATACATAAAGACAAATGCAAAAGGACTCCAACCTTGAGACTGAGGGATGATTCTAATGATGGTGGAAGCAAGGGAGCTGAAAGAAGGTCAAAGTCTTCTCAAGAGCAAGGGAGACTTCGGTCAAACTCTGCTAGACAGACATACTCTGAAAGAAAATACTCTGGTGGTCAATCTTCTTCGAGACTTAAGAGTCTAGTGATTTCAGAAAATCCAACTACTGATGAAGAGATTGCTGCTAAGTTGTTTTTAGAAGAACATGATGGACAAGTCACAATGGAAGATATGGATATTGAGATGAAGCTTCTTGCTGAAGAACACCAGAAAAAGATTGAAGCTGGTACTTACAAGAAAAAGGCCAAGGCTCCTAGGAAAAAGGAAATGGGAATTTCTATTAAAGAGAATGTGAACTCTCAACAGAGTTTACAATATACAAGGAGGCCTATGATTGCAAAGTCTGATAAAGGAAAAGGTATATTGGTAGAAGAAGGACAGTTACCAAAGAAGAATTATTCAACCTCTGACGTTGCTCAAGTTGAATCAAGGCCAAATAAATCAACCTCTGACGTTGCTCATGTTGATGTTTCTACTAAAGTTGTGACAACCTCTAACAATGCTCAAGTTGTACAAACTCAGCTAGCTCCACAACTCCAAGGTTTCTTAAGACCTGTACTTTCTGAAACTCTGAAGCTAGAAGCTGTGAACTTTTCTAAAACCAGAACAGTACATGGAAAGCAATCTTATGATAAATCTGGATTGGGTTCACACAGAGAAAAGAGAATAAATAACAGTCCTTTTGACCATTCATCACTGGCAGAACCTGGTATTGGGGTATCTCAAGAGAGCCTTGATAAACTAGAGTCTGTTCAGATGGTTTATCATAGAGGGTTAAAGAAAGAGGTACTGTTATACTTTATGTCTGATGGAAGAGTATACAGAATAGGAGAAGTTGATGTTCAATTGAAACTATGGGAAGAGCTTGAGTATGTTCTATATCTTCTCAAAATCAAAAATAGAAGTACTCATGATGTTGCTCTAGTTCTGAAAGAAAGAATGATGAAATCCAAAGTTCTTCTTGGAGGAGGTGTTTCAAGTGCATATATTCCTAAGTATAGAGATGCTTATGGAAAGATTGTTGAAATGAAGAGAAACAGTGCCAAGTTCAATACTGCACTGGGTATAAAGGTTTTAGAATTCAACCTAGAGTTAGACAAATCATACTTTATCCGGCTAGGGAATGAAATGAGGAAGAACAACATTTATTCTCTGAGAGCTGCCATCTACCAGACTGGAGAAAGTGATCCAGAGCTTAAGGAGTTAAAAGAAATCATGGTGGATGAGCTAGCAAAAGCTGAAAGGAGGCTGCTTATTGACTATCTCAGGACAGTGCCTGATATTGAAGAGATTAAGTAAAGTCTGACTGTAAGTTTTTTAAAGTTTTCTGTTCTAAGTAAAAGTTAAACTCTGATATGTTATAAACACTGCATTTGTTATATGTTTTGACATCATCAATTATCTTTTAACTTGTACATTTTTATTATGCACAAGTTGGGGGAGATTGTTAGATATAATTGCTGATGAATGTTTATCAGTGTTTAAGCAACAGGTATTCATCAGAGTTTACTAGAAGCCAGTCAGAGTTTGATAAAGTCTGACGGGGTGAGAGTTTGCTAAAGCTGTCGTGCTAACATTGAAGATTCTAGAAGCAATATATCTTGAAGATGGAAAGAAGCAAGATATATTGAGACAGACAAGGAAACGGAACAGAAGACAGAAGCAATCCTAATTTGTTATAAATTGTATAGCTAATTTATAGGAATATCAATTAGAGATTGAGATTCTATGTAGCTGTGTACTATATAAACACATATAGGTTAACCCTAAAAGGAATGCGATTATTGAAAACATTATTCTTGTAACCTAGCAGCTCTCTGTGATATTTTACATCACAAAGAGAAGAGTTATTTATATAATTCAGTTGTTGATTCATAAACAGTGTTCTTTATTGTTATTATCATAATTATATTGATTATATATTGTGTAATCGGCCAAACACTAATTTTGCTGACTGGCTTCGAAACCTGAAAATTGTTCTCAGGGTTGAGAAGCTGGAATATGTGTTTAACTCACCTAAGCCTGCTGAACCTGCTGACGATGCACATAATGATGAACATGTTGTGTATCGTAAGTGGATAAATGATGCAAATGTTGCTCAATGTATCATGCTAGCTTCCATGAACATTGAGCTACAGAAGCAGCATGAGCATATGGATGCTCACACTATCCTAACGCATCTACAAGAGTTGTATGATGTGGCTGGGAGGACAGCTCGATATGATATATCGAAGGAGTTGTTCCGCTGTAGGATGTCTGAGGGATCGTCTGTGAATGACCATGTACTTAAGATGATCAATTTGATTGAACGTCTTGGACAACTTGGTTTCAACATGGATGGGGAGCTGAGTCAAGACTTGGTCTTGCAATCACTTCCGGGTTCGTTTTCGCAGTTTGTTGTGAACTTTCACATGAATAAGTTGGACGCCAGCCTGGTTGAACTCCACAACATGTTGAAGACTGCGGAATCGAATTTTCCCTCTAAGAAGAGTTCTGTTCTTCTAATTGGTGAAGGTTCCAATCCTAAGAAAAGGAAGAAGAACCCTCCCAAGAAGAAGAAAGTAGGTGAAAAAAGGCCGGTTCCACCAAAAGCTGAAGACCCCAAAAGCAAAGCTGTTTGCTTCCACTGTAACAAGGTGGGGCACTGGAAGAGGAACTGCAAGGTTTACCTTGCAGAATTGAAGAAGAAGAAGGGTAGTGAGACTGCCGCTTCTGATTCAGGTATGTTCATGATTGAAGTGAATATGTCATTAAATCAAATTTCTACTTGGGTATTAGATACCGCCTGTGGTTCTCACATTTGCAATTCGTTGCAGGGACTAAGGAGAAGTAGGACTCTTGAGGAAGAGGAGGTGATTCTACGGATGGGAAATGGAGCAAGAGTTGCTGTTGAAGCTGTAGGATCATTTGATTTACATATGCCTATGGGCAAGACTATTGTTTTAAATAATTGTTATTTTGTTCCCTCGATTGTGAGGAATATTATTTCTATTCCCATGTTAGACTTGGCTGGATTTTCGTTTGTTATTCAGAATAATAAATGTTCAATTCTTAGAGATAATGTTCTTTATGGTAGTGGTATTTTAAATAATGGTCTGTATGTATGTGACGTAGAGCATAATTTACTACAAATTGAACGTACTAATAAAAGGAAAAGGGATGATGAAAATCTCACCTATTTGTGGCACTACAGACTTGGTCATATTGGTGAAAATAGACTTCGTACATTGCATAAGGAAGGGTTACTTGAACCCTTTGATTTTAAATCATATCCTACATGCAAGTCTTGTCTATTGGGTAAAATGACCAAATCTCCATTTAGTGGACATGGAGAGAGGGCTGCAGATTTGCTAGGATTGGTACACACAGATGTATGTGGACCGATGTCTACGCAAGCCATGGGTGGATTTTCATACTTCATTACTTTCACAGATGATCGATCTAGATTCGGATATGTGTATTTGATGAAACACAAGTCTGAAGCCTTTGAAAAGTTCAAAGAATACAAGAATGAAGTGGAGAAACAAACCAAACATAGTATTAAAACCCTTCGATCAGATCGAGGTGGTGAATACTTGAATGGTGAGTTTCTAGATTATCTCAAAGAAAATGGTATAGTCTCTCAGTGGACTCCTCCATATACTCCACAGTTGAATGGGGTATCTGAAAGGAGAAATCGAACTTTGTTAGACATGGTTCGATCCTTGATGAGCTATGCAGATCTTCCAGTATTCCTTTGGGGTTATGCATTGGAAACCTCAGCATATTTACTGAATAAGGTGCCTTCCAAATCTGTTCCTCAAACTCCATATGAGATATGGAAAGAAAGGAAACCGAGTCTTAAACACGTTAAGATTTGGGCATGTCCAGCTTATGTCAAGAAAGTTGACCCTGATAAGCTGGAATCTCGATCCGTTAAATGTAAGTTTGTGGGATATCCTAAAGAGACTTTAGGGTATTACTTTTGTTGGGAAATGAAGATTTAATGAGTGCATCAGGATCGGATAGCATCAGTACTTAGAGCATCAGGAGATGACGTCTGATGATGTCATCATCAGTGGCAGGATAAGTCGGTTGTTGGTAATTGATACTATTCCGTGATTTCAGGAAAGGATTGATATGATGAAGATATATCTTGTAGAAGCTGTTACAGAAGATAAGCGACAAGAAGATCAATTTAATTAAATGTAGATTATCTTGTGTAACAGAATGTGTAGCTGTGTGTATATATAAACACAGGATAGGTTTTACGAAAGTAATATCTTTAACACGAGTATCTTTGTAAACCTAGCAGCTCTTAAGAACTCATAGTTTCTTGAGAGAGTTTGTATCAGTTTTTATAAAGTTTAATAAAAGCTGATATTGATTGTTTTTATCTTTGTCTACTCGATTATTTCATACAATTACATTCAACCCCCTTCTGTAATAGACATATACTGGGCAACAATTGGTATCAGAGCAGACTGATAATTTATCAAATCAGAAACGATCGAAATGTCGAGGAACAGATATGAAACCATGAAAATTCCGATGTTGAAGAAAACAGAGTTTTCAACATGGAAGGTGAAAATGCTTATGTATCTTGAAGCTTCAGATCCTGATTACATAGACAGGATAAGAAATGGACCATTTATCCCAACTGAACCAGTCGCAGCAACCGAGACAACTCCTGCAGGACTGGCACCAAAGAAAAAGAGTGAATGGACTCCTGAGGATAAAGCTCAAATAATCAAAGATGCAAAGGTTAGAAATATCTTACATAATGGTTTAGATACTGTTTTATCTAACAGAGTTATTGCATGTAAGACTGCTAAAGAAATATGGGATGCCTTGGAAGTTCAATGCCAAGGAACTGAAGAAATCAAGAAAAATAGAAGGGGCATTCTCATTCAAGAATATGAGCAGTTCGAGGCAAAGCATGATGAGGACATTACAGAAATTTATGATAGATTTCTTACCTTGCTAAATGAATTGTCATTGGTGGGAAAGGTATATGACGTTGAAGACTCAAACATCAAGTTCTTAAGATCCTTACCCATGGAATGGATAACTCAACAGAATCTTATAAGGCACACTTATAGGATGAACTTGATGACTCTTGATGAAATCTATGGAATGTTGAAGACATATGATCTGGAGATCAAGCAAAAGGAAGGTACAAGATCAAAGCCTAAATCTGTGGCTTTGAAAGTGGAATCAAAGGAAAGACGTATGCATCAAGGAAAAATGAAGGCTAAAGCTCATGTAGTAATAAAGTCAGACACTGATGCTGATACTGATGAAAGTACGGATGAGGAATCAGATGATGACTCTGACAAAGAACTAGTGCAGATGATGGCCATGATGGTGAAAGGTTTCAGAAGAATGAAGCAGGGCAAATTTAGGAAGGATGGAAGAAAGTCAAAAGCAGATCAGTATTCTGACAGGAAAGGTAACAGAAGAAAGTTGATCTCTCTAAGATTAAATGCTTTAATTACGACAAGATGGGTCACTATGCAACTGAATGCAAGAAACCGAAAGTTGGAAAATCAACAGGAAAGGCGCTTGTTATGACAAACAAAGGATGGATGGATTCTTCTGATTCTGAAGAAGAAGAAGAAGAAACAAACTATGCATTGATGGCTGAAATTGAAGAAGCATCTGATAAGGTACCTAAAACTGCTTATGCTTTTGATACTGATAACATATGTGAATTAAAGTCTTTCCTTAGGAATCTGCATATTAGCTATAATAATCAATCTAAGGAGAACATCTGAATTTTAAAGGAGTCAACTGATTTAAAGGAAAGAAATGAGTATTTAGAGACTGAGTTGGTCATTTTAAAAAATACTCAAAACTTGTGTGAGAAACTCAAAGGGATATAAATAGAACAGATGTTAAAGATAGAATCTCTAGAAAAAGAGTTAAGGAAAGAACGAGAACAAATAAGAGTGTGGACTCATTCTGGTAAACAGACTCATTTACTTATAAATGATAGAAACTGGAAAAAGTGTCTTGGATATAAGAAGAATAAGGCAAAAGAAGATGAAAAAATAAGTCTGTCCACTCACATAAAATTTGTTCTTGCGAGTGATATGAAAGTCAATTCTATCTTTGAGAAAGGTTCAACTTCCAATACTGAATTAATTTCTGAAAAAGAAATAGAAATTGTTTCTGATACAGAAATTAACTCAAATACAGAAATTGAATCTTCTGTTGCTCCTTGTTCAAGTGTCAATACTAAAACCTCTAGTAAGATTGATGTTAAAATATGCACTGAGACTGTTCAGAAAAGAATCACAAAAGAAAAGAACTTAGGATATCTCTCCTCTGGTAAATTAAAGAAAAAAATCAATGTAGTGACTGGTAAGAAAAATGAGAAGATTCCTAAAAGGCATAGGAATGGAAAATTAGGTATAGACAAGTCGAATAATTATAAATATGTTCCCAATGCTCCAAGAAAGACATGTCATACCCGTGGGAATACTAATCATCTTGCCATTGATTGCAGGAAGAATAAAAAGAGGAGAGTTGAAATTTCTATTTCTGATGTTAGGAGTAGAAATGTTAATTACAAACCACAGAATCCTTGTTCTCACTGTGGTAGCAAATGGCATTCAGTTTACACATGTACTAGTTATCACAATTTGTACCATGACAATTATGTTCCTTTGCCTAAATTTAATAAAGGTACAAATTTTTGTGATAAATTGTATTTGTTAACTAAGAATGTGTATGTTAAGAAAGACTCTGTTAAATCAAGTTCAAGTGGAGTTAATTCAATTGAACATGATTTAAGAAAAAAATCCGCTGCAAATCTTAACAAGAAATTGAAAAACAGGACCCAACAACTGTGGGTTCTTAAAAATTCTGACTGATTGAAATATTGATTGCAGGGCAACAGAAAAAATGTTTTGGTTCTGGATAGTGGATGTTCAGGACATATGACAGGAAATAAGTCCCTGCTGTCAGAGTTTGAGAAGAAAGCTGGCCCAAAGGTTTCCTATGGAGATGGCAACATAGGACACACCTTAGGATATGGCAATATTGTGATTGGAAATGTCATCATTCAAAACGTAGCTCTCGTAGAAGGACTGAAGCATAATCTCTTAAGCATCAGTCAAATTACAGATAAAGGCTACCATGTCAATTTTTATGAATCTCACTGTGAAATAACTAGTAAGAAAGATGGAAAAGTGATTCTTACGGGTTATAGACGTGGTAACATCTATGAAGCCAACTTACAATCTGCTACTGATGGGAAAATGACGTGTCTGTTGTCAAAAGCATCAGTAGATGAAAGTTGGAACTGGCACAAGAAGCTCTCTCATTTGAATTTCAACAACATCAATGAGTTAGTAAGAAAAGATTTGGTGAGAGGTCTACCAAAAGTAATGTACTCTTCTGATGGACTCTGTGACGCCTGTCAAAAGTCAAAGCAAAAGAGAATCAGTTTCAAAAGTATTTCAGAACACTCAATAGACACGGCTTATCACCTGCTGCATCTGGATCTATTTGGTCCAGTGAATGTGATGTCTATCAACAAGAAAAGATACACTCTAGTGATTGTTGATGAGTATACAAGGTTTACATGGGTATACTTTCTACATAAAAAAAGTGAAACACCAGAGATTCTGATAGAACATGTCAAGTTGCTGGAAAATGAATCAAGTAACAGAGTCAAAGTTCTTCGCAGTGATAATGGAACTGAGTTTAAAAATTCAAAAATGGAAGATTTCTGCAAATCAAAAGGAATTGTACAGCAATTCTCTGCTCCTGGTACTCCTCAACAAAACGGAGTAGTCGAAAGGAAAAACAGAACTTTAATTGAAGCAGGAAGAACATTGCTGGCAGAAGCAAAGCTCCCAACTTACTTTTGGGCAGAGGCTATTAACACTGCATGCTATACTCAGAACTGTACTCTGATCACAAGACATGGCAAGACTCCATATCAGATGATTAAAGGGAAGAAACCAAGCCTGAAACACTTGCATGTGTTTGGGTGCAAATGCTTCATTTTACGACTTCACCCAGAAAAGCTTGGAAAATTTGAAGCAAAAGCAGATGAAGGAATTTTTATTGGATATCCTGACACAACAAAAGCTTTCAAGGTATACAATCTGAGAACTAAGATTGCGAATGTCTCAGTAAATGTATCGTTTGATGACAGGAAAATCACTGGGATTAATGAAGATACTCATGAGGAATTGATCTTTGGAGATGAACTAGAAGCTGAAATCAGTAGTGATGCCATTGAGGGGGAGCCTACTGATAATATTACAAATAATGAACCTCTTGAAAACAACTCTTCTCCAGATACTGATGGAAGTACTGATAACAGCACTGATGCCAGTACTGACAGTACATCAAGTGACAGCCATCAGAGTAATTCTGATTCAAATGGATCTTTTCCAGACACTAATGCAGGGGGAGCTTCGCATACAACTCAAGGTAGTTCTTTTGAGGAAGACATGGATGCAGGGGGAGCATCAAGTTCAAGAACCATGTTACCATCAGCAAGAAAATGGACACAAGCGCATCCTCCTGATCTCATTATTGGAGATCCTGATGTCGGTGTTCAAACGAGAAATGCAACTCAGAATGAGTGTCTATTTCACAATTTTCTCTCACAGGAAGAACCAAAGAAAATTGAAGATGTCTTGAAAGATGCTGACTGGATAACTGCGATGCAAGAAGAACTAAATGAGTTTGAAAGAAATGAAGTCTGGAAACTTGTTCCACGACCCAAAAACAGATCTATTGTGGGCACTAAATGGGTGTTCAGAAACAAAACTGATTCTGATGGGGTAATTACAAGAAACAAGGCCAGACTTGTCGCAAAAGGGTATTCTCAGCAAGAAGGCATTGATTATGATGAAACATTTGCTCCGGTTTCCAGATTGGAGGCCATCAGAATATTTCTAGCATATGCTGCTCACATGAAATTCAAGGTCTTTCAGATGGATGTTAAGAGTGCCTTCTTAAATGGAGAATTGGAGGAAGAAGTTTATGTTGAACAACCTCCAGGCTTTATTGATCCTAAATATCCAGATCATGTGTATAGACTGGATAAAGCTCTTTATGGCCTCAAGCAAGCTCCAAGGGCCTGGTATGAAACACTAACTCAGTTTCTTCTTGATAGTGGGTTCACACGAGGCACTATTGATAAAACCTTGTTCTACATTCAAAAAGGCAAGGACTTGCTCCTGATTCAAATATATGTTGATGACATAATCTTTGGATCTACTAATGCTACAATGTGTCAGAAGTTCGCTAAGTTAATGCAGTCCAGATATTAGATGAGTATGATGGGAGAAATGAGCTATTTTCTGGGGTTGCAAGTAAAGCAAACAGATGAAGGGATTTTTATCAATCAATCCAAGTACACCAGAAATCTGCTTAAGAAATTCAACATGCAAGACAGTACTCCTGCTAGTACTCCCATGGCTACTGCAACTAAGCTTGACTCTAAGGAAGGAATTGAAGTGGATATCACAAGCTATAGAGGAATGATTGGTTCTCTCCTCTATCTCACTGCTAGTAGACCTGACATAATGTTTGCAACTTGTCTCTGTGCAAGATTTCAGTCTCAACCACGAGAACCGCATCTGATAGCTGTAAAGAGGATATTTCGATACCTAAAAGGGACACCAAATCTTGGTTTATGGTATCCCAGAGCATCATACTTCACACTGATAGGATACTCTGATGCTGATTTTGCTGGCTGTAAGATTGACAGGAAGAGCACTTCTGGTAGCTGTCAATTTTTAGGTGGTCGACTGGTGTCATGGTTCAGCAAGAAGCAGAAGTCTATTTCTACCTCGACAGCAGAAGCTGAATACATAGCTGCGGGAAGCTGATGTGCTCAGATTTTATGGATGAAATATCAACTGCTGGATTACGGTTTGCACTTTTCTAAAATTCCTATTTATTGTGATAATCAAAGTGCTATTGCAATGACAGGAAATCCAGTCCAACACTCGCTTACAAAACATATCAGTATCAGGTATCACTTTATTCGTGAACATGTAATGGAAGGAACGATTGAACTTCACTTCGTTCCCACAGATCAACAACTGGCTGATATATTCACGAAGCCTCTGGCAGAGGCAGTCTTTACTAGACTCGTGAATGAACTTGGAATGATTACAAGCGAGTAACTCCTGATACTTGATACTGATTGTTGCTACTGATGGTTGATACTGATATCACTACTGATAAGGAGTATTTGTGCTAAATCCTGATGGTGACTAGTGGCATTGATGAGTATGTTAGTTTATTGTTTAAAGTGATATCTTTTCTTTCACTTTGCACTTATTATGAGATACTGATGAGTATGTTAGTTTATTGTTTAAAGTGATATCATTTCTTTCACTTTGCAATTATTATGAGCTACTGATGACTGTAGTTCTGATAATTCATTCATGATTATGCATTCATCATAACATTTATACTGATATGTAAAGCAAAATAATGGATCTTTTTCATTAATTGATTCAAATTATCTTTACATTCATATAATCTCATACATTTATCTAGCTAATCTTTCTGCTCAACTCTACTCACTATGTCTACAATGAGATGATCTATTTAACCAGGACAATCTCCATCAGAGGCAGAAGAGCTAGAGCCAGAAGCTATTGTGTTCTCTTGCCTCTGATGATCACTACTTGTCCGTTCAACTGGTCATAATAACATCTGGGATCTCCAGGGCTTGACAACCTCCTGATGTTGAATCATCATCATCATCCTCTCGACTTCTCTTTCCTGCTTGAAGCTTGCAGGATTCCAAGACGAGCTCCTCCTCTGAACCCGTCAAGTAGCTCTGATGAAAGAGCATCATACAAATCTCCACAGCATGATCATCTACAAGGATGGGCACATCATATGGCCCAGGACGTATGATGTGCACATAGGGATTGGAGATAGGACCCTCAACTATCTCATCATCAGCAATGAGACCTTCATCGTTCAGAAATGACAAAACAAGAAACTCATCAATAATATAGTTTGCTTGTTGACGCCAGTTCATATTCAAGAATGCTTCTACATCCATGAATTCAAAGGTTCCTGCCATTTTGATATATGGTATTTTTTATGAATTGCCTGATTGTTCCAATGCTCCAGCTTTTATAGCATCCAACAGGGCAACTGAAAGGTTTTGTTTGGCTCGACGCTATGGGGATAGTAAAGTGCGGAGTTTCAAGACAGTCATTATTCTTTTGACTGTTGAGCTCCTTCGTACTTTGTTATTATGTTTTTGAAATATTAAAATCGATAATTTTATTATTATTGATTTTTTTAACACAACCAATAAGCGGATATTTTGAGTGCCTTATGTGATGCCAGGTGGTTCCTCGCGTGTCACTTACACGCTGGTATATACAACCGTTGTGTATAGCCCCCTTATCACGCGTTCTTGGAAATCGTGACAACCCATTTTTTACACGATACCTGTCCAATAGTCATCATTAGTCTGGTTTTTCGGAGATACTGTGTTGCTAATTTTTCTCAAAAGATTTGTTTCGTTTCCATCTTATTATCATTGTTGACTATCTATACTATTCTCTCTGTATTTTTCTCTCAACAATGGCAGCAACTCACTTCCCATCTCCTACAAACAAGAATCTGACCCATAATGGAGTTCTTTTTGTCACCAACAATTACTCTGCTATTCTGGACAAGTCAAAAGCCCCATCTGAATTTCATCTCATTCAGGATTTTTTGGCTTCTAGCTCAATTGGGTTTGCTCTAACGGAACCCAAGGCAATCTCTACACAGGCAGTGATGCAGATTTGGAGTACTGCAACATATACTCCAGGTACCTCTAATGCTCAGTCTGGTCTTACCTTTTCCTACAGGAATGATCTCTATGAGGTTACTCCCACTACTGTTCAAAGAGCTTTGCACCTGGGTAGCCCTACATCCTTTACTTCCTTCTTTTCGGAGGCGGTGCTTAGGGAGTTTTTCACCAAAATTGGCTACAATGGTGATATGACCAGAATGGGTCGATTGGTCAGGACGAAGCTTCGTCAAGAATGGAATTTTTTCTTTGATTCCATAGGTAAGTGCTTCATGAACAAGAGCTCCAACTTTGATGCTCTCACTCAAGCAACTCAAAACATTGGGTACTCTCTAATCTATGGATCTGATTTTAATATTGCTAGTATGCTAATTGATTCCATAGGTAGTAGAATAACTGAGAATCGGGAAACTGTCTAATTTGGTCGTTTCCTGCATTTGATTTTTACATACCTATGCCCTAATGTTGTTTTTCAAGATGACTGCTTGTTGCCTGTGTTTCAGAATACTCCTAGATCCTTTCAGGAGTACATGTTAAAGGGAAAACAAATGTTTCAGGGTGATGTAGTATATCCTGAACAGGTCAGGCATCTTCTTCGACAGAGATTGCCTACTGTTTATGGCTTCGATCCTCGTACTCTGATTCAGAGGCCTGTTGTTGCTACCCCCTCTGGATCTAACCCAAGTACAAAACCTAAACAGATTCCTACACACTCAAATCCCACCTCTGATGGCTCTCAACAGCAATCAGTTGTAAAACACACAAGGTTAGCCAAATCAGTACGACATTTTCAGTCGTCTGGATCAAGGACCTTGTTACATTCCCGCACTGATACTCTGGAGAAACAAGGCAGACAACCAGTTGGTATAGCATCCAAAATTTTAGCCTCACGAAGAAAGCTTACAACTGTTGTTGATACTGATTCTGATAGTGATGATGATAATGTTCCATTGTCATCGATATTCAAAATATCTCCTGAGGTCGTGGCATCTGGTTCATCACCATCTTCCAAAAGGCAAAGATTAAGAAAGTCCACTCTCTACTCTCATTTTGATGCTGTTGATGCTCTACACACCTCACTTCACAACAGCTCTGCTACTGATGCTCCTGTCAGTATTGCCCCGGACAGTATTCTCTCTTCTGATCCCGGACTTGATGCTGATGCAGTACCAGTTACCGATGCTACTGCCACTGATGTGCAACCCTTTCTTGATAGTGTGGTTGTCTCTGATTCCAGTCCTACTGTATCTCCACAGACACACAAAGTTGATATGTCTTATGATCGTATCAAAAGACTGGAAACTGAAGCAAGAAAAGAAATAGCTGAGTCGGTTGGTCGAAAACGGAAGATTTGTTTTGCACGAACCAAGAAAAGGAATGTTAAGGCAAAACCATGAGAAGCTCCAACTGTTGATCTGGATACACAAGAACCTGATTCTCAAAGTGAATCAGCAGTCCACATAGATCAAGTCCCACAAGAACCATCTGCTCAAAGGGTGGATGACGACAAGGAGCAGCTCTTGCCTGACACTGATCCGGACAATTCTATGAGGGGTATTTCATCTTCTGTTCTTAAAGACCAATATGACGGACAGGATACACAAGAACCTTCAGTACACTTTACTGAAGCAGTCCAGGTTGTCCAGGCTCCACAAGAACCTTTCATTCAAAGTATGGAAGCATGCCAGTATACTGACAGTCCGGCTCTCATGGTTCAACCATTATCCTCTCGTCCTTTGGACACTGAAGACTCAGGTACTGTCACTAACCCCGACTCTGCTATGGTTGTTTACTCTCCTGGTGTCAGGATGACTACTGACAAACCCTTGTTTGAGGGAACCCCTGTCAGTATGACTGCACTCCACTCTTCTCTGCCATCTCTTATTTCTTCGTTTCTGAGTGCTCTGAGCCTTTTTCGTGAGAATGAGAGAAAAGATCTAGAGAAAAACAGAATACTTGAGTGGCAGTCTCCTGAACTGGCAAAAGGAGAGGTAGAACTGAGTGACAATGCTATGCATTTGTGTAAGGAAAATCTGGCTCTCAAAAGCTCAGATAGTGTGATGGTGAGCAGTGATGAGATCACTGAAAAAGAACAGAGAGATCTAGGGGTTACTGATTTTGATGCAGGTACATCAACCACTCCTGCAGCGTCTCAGGATCAGACCCACAGTTCTCATTCCAGCTCTGAGAAATCTGGTCCTGATGATGAGTCCACAGACATTCTGACTAGTCACAGACGAGCTCAGTGGGATCACTCTTGGACTGATCCTTCATCTTTTGTTGGTATTTCTGGGGCTTATGTTCATTTAGCTACTGCCTTTAAAGAGATTCAAAGCTCGGATCTTCAAGCTCATCTTAAAGGTACTTCTCTGATGCTTAAGGCTATCTTTGAAGAGATTCAAGATGTCAGGACTACGGCTGCAAAGAGTATTGCTGATGTTGTGGCTGAAAATAATCAATCTGTTGCTCGCATTTCAAGAGACTTTTCCTGTGTTCATCGAGATCATGTCTCTCTAGAACAACGCATTGCGACTCTGGAGAAAAAGGCTGAATCTATGGATGCTAAGTTGGATTTACTTCTCTCTGCTTTGGTTCCTGATGCTGGTACTGATGCCAAAAAGGGGGAGAAAGTAGTGTCAACCAAATGCTCTCCGGAGTTGGGTATTCTAAGAAAGGATGATGCTCCTGATGGAGGCTCTAGTCAGAAACAAATATCTTCTGATGCTGCTACAAGGACACGAAACACTGTGTCTAATCCAAGTCTAAGTCTACAATCAACACAAGTCTCTGGATCTAGTTCTCAAAAGCAATCTCATGATATTATAGTGACAACAGCTGAACAGGCAAAGAAGTTTCATCAAACTGTGAATATTGATGGAACAGAATACACTGTGCACTATAAAGATCCCAGACTTGAAGCATTCAATGAACAGCAAGCTAGAAAAATTCTTCAAGAAATGTATCCTGATGAAGATGTAGAAGAGATGGTGGAAGCCCAGAGGATAGAATATGAAATGCTGAATTCACAGAAAGGAACTGTCAGGAGTGAAAGGAAGGGAAACATGACTAGAGGTAGAGGTCATGGCAGAGCAAGAGGAAGTACTGTCAAACCACCTTCAAATTCTCAAAAAGGTATTGTAATCAAAGAAGGATCAAATACTGGTGCAGATAAGTCATCTGGATTATCTGCTGTTTCTGCTAAGGGAAAAGGAAAGGAAGTTCTTGAAGGACCACCTCAAGTGATGATTACTGAACAAAATAGTGAAACATCACTTCAAGAAGAAGAAGAGGGTGATGATCTTCCATTAGTTCAAAGAAGAAGAAGAAGAGAAGATTCAAGGAATGACAGACAGATATTTCTTGTAAGAACATCATTAAATATGGAAGCAGCTAAACAAGCAGAAAAAGACTATTTCAAGTCTTTGCAACAACAAAGCTTCACAAAGTCAGGAATGGTTTTGGAGGAATATCTGAGAAAGAAGGATGATGTTGTAAGGAGTTCAAGAAATTCATATGGATTCAAGAAGGTTAGAGGATACAAAAGTCAAGGTTATGATATCAGGGAAGATAAATCTCATTTTCAGCTCAATGAGATATTTAAATCAAGTGGACATATCAAAAGTCTCCCTGAAATTTCTTGCACTGGTGGATCTGGGAAGTTCAAGAAATCTTATGAAGAAGTTGCGAAGAAGAAGAATGAATGCAGACGAACAGGAACATATGGAGGAATTGGTCATCCTGCCGCAGAAATAATTCCTCAGGCAGCATCATTTGATCAAGCATGTCTAACAGAAAATCTGAGTGATAAAGTTACTCAAAGGCATCTTGACAAACTTATATCTGTTCAAATGGTGTATGACATTCATGATGGAAATCTGCCTAAAGAAAAGATGGTGTATTTTCTTAAGGATGGATCAACGTTTGTACTAACAGAGCTGGATGTCTCAATGAAGAACTTGGAAGAATTGAGGTACGTGCAATATATGTTTGTTCCTAATGATGATGTGTGTCTAAAGTGGAGAAGGAAGATTCAATCCAGTATCAATTTGCATTTGATGAGTTTAAATCAGAAAGATATTGCATATGCTCCTAAATACATTGATATGGATGGACAAGAAATGGAAATGAAGAAAGGAAGTGCTTTCATTGAAAAGACTCTGGGTGAAGAGTATTTGTCTTTCTGTCCTGATAGTGAGAGAGTTAAACTTATTTATCTAGATGACAGAATGTTGAGAAGTTCTATTGAGGATCTGAGAGCAGCAATTAATCAGACAAACAAAGATGATAAAAAACTGAGGAAGCTGAGAAGAAGAATGATTGATTTGTTATTAGAGAAAGAAGATGAGTTGATGAAGCAGTTTCTTCAGAAGAACATGGGGTTTATTAGAGTATCTGATCATGAAGGATATCTTAAACGAAATCCTTATGTTAATCCTACGAGTATTTGATTGAAGTTTTGGCATCATTAAATCCAGAGAATTTATGCTTTATTTCAGAAAGTATAAATTGGGGGAGATTGTTGGGAAATGAAGATTTAATGAGTGCATCAGGATCGGATAGCATCAGTACTTAGAGCATCAGGAGATGACGTCTGATGATGTCATCATCAGTGGCAGGATAAGTCGGTTGTTGGTAATTGATACTATTCCGTGATTTCAGGAAAGGATTGATATGATGAAGATATATCTTGTAGAAGCTGTTACAGAAGATAAGCGACAAGAAGATCAATTTAATTAAATGTAGATTATCTTGTGTAACAGAATGTGTAGCTGTGTGTATATATAAACACAGGATAGGTTTTACGAAAGTAATATCTTTAACACGAGTATCTTTGTAAACCTAGCAGCTCTTAAGAACTCATAGTTTCTTGAGAGAGTTTGTATCAGTTTTTATAAAGTTTAATAAAAGCTGATATTGATTGTTTTTATCTTTGTCTACTCGATTATTTCATACAATTACATTCAACCCCCCTTCTGTAATAGACATATACTGGGCAACAACTTTTACACCGATCATAGGGTATTTGTCTCCAGACATGCTACCTTCTTGGAAAAACAGTTTATCCTTGAAGGGAACAGTGGGAGCAAAATAGAACTTAATGAAGTTCAAGAAGCACAAACTACCACGATTCAAGAGGAAACACCTGTTCAGACTGAACAACCTTCTGTGGAACAGCCCATTCGTAGGTCAGAGAGAGTGTCTCGCCAACCTGAGAGGTATTATGGCCTTGTCATTGAGAATGACAATGAGTTGTCGATCATTGATGATGACGACCCTATGACCTATAATGAGGCTATGAGTAGTGATGACTCAGAGAAATGGCAGAGTGCCATGAAATCCGAAATGGATTCTATGTATACCAACCAAGTATGGACTTTGGTTGAAGCACCCAAGGATGTGAAGCCTATTGGGTGCAAATGGGTATACAAGAGAAAGATTGGAGCAGATGGCGAGGTGGAGACCTATAAGGCCAGGCTCGTGGCAAAAGGATTCAGACAAAGGCAAGGGATTGACTTTGATGAAACTTTTTCGCCTGTAGCCCTGTTAAAATCGATTCGGATTTTGCTTGCGATTGCTGCTTACTACGACTATGAGATCTGGCAAATGGACGTGAAAACAGCCTTCCTCAATGGGAAACTTGAAAAGGAAGTGTATATGACACATCCAGAGGGTTTTGTTTCCAAAGGGAATGAACACCTAGTGTGTAAGCTGCTACAGACCATATATGGATTAAGGCAAGCTTCTCGTAGATGGAACATCCATTTTGATGAGACAATCAAAGAGTTTGATTTTATCAAAAACATAGATGAACCATGTGTCTACAAGAAGGTTAGAGGGAGCGTGGTAACATTTCTTGTGTTGTATGTGGATGACATACTTCTGATAGGAAATGATATACCGATGCTACAATCAGTCAAAGTGTGGCTATCAAAGAACTTCACTATGAAGGACATGGGAGAAGCATCCTACATTCTCGGTATGAAGATCTATAGAGATAGATCTAGAAGAATGATAGGTCTTACCGAGGGTACATACATCGAGAAAGTGCTTAAAAGGTTCAGCATGGAAAACTCCAAGAGAGGTCTCATACCAATGAGCCATGGAGTATCCCTTTCGAAGAAGATGTCTCCTAAGACACCTGAAGAAAGGGAGCGTATGAGTAAGATTCCTTATGCTTCGGCAATAAGATCTATCATGTACGCGATGTTGTGTACTAGGCCTGATGTTGCTCATTCAATTAGTGTGATGAGTAGATATCAGTCCAATCCAGGTGAAGACCACTGGAAAGCAGTGAAGAACATCCTTAAGTATTTGCGAAGGACTAAGGATATTTTTCTTGTTTTTGGTGGATCTGAGTTGAAAATAGAGGGTTATACTGACTCTAGTTTTCAATCAGAAAGTGATGATAGCACATCTATGTCAGGGTACGTGTTTACTCTAAATGGTGGAGCGATTAGTTGGAAGAGTTCCAAACAGTCTACAACGGCTGACTCCACAGCGGAAGCAGAGTATATAGCTGCAAGTGAGGCTGCAAAAGAAGCCGTTTGGATGAGGAAATTTGTTTCCGAGTTGGGAGTTGTTCCTAGCATTGAGGAGCCTATTGTGTTGTATTGTGACAACAACGCAACAATAGCACAAGCCAAGGAACCTAGGTCTCATAAAAATACCAAACATGTTTTGCGGCGCTTTCATTTGATTAGGGAGATCATTGAAAGAGGAGATGTCAAAATTGAGAGAGTTGACACACATAACAACGTAGCAGACCCACTCACAAAGACATTGTCTCAGATTCACTTTGATCGTCATAAAGAGAAGATGGGTATTAGATACCAGTGTGATTGGCTGTAGTTCAAGTGGGAGATTGAAAGTGTTTGTCCTAAATCCAATCATGTATGATGAGTTAGGAAGAACTTTCTTGTATTCTTATTTGATTTCATTAATGTTAATAAAAGACTTGTTTTGTTTTTATTACGGGCTTTATCTATTTAAAGTGTTTTAAATAAGATGTTCCATAGTTTAGAGTAAAGCTTCTAGAATTATAATGAGATTATAATAGTGAGATCTAGAAGATGATAACTCTAGACTTAAACAGTTCCTGATCATAGGATAACTAATCGGAAGTTGGTGAATCCGCAAAGATTGGTACATACTATGCTTGCTCCCGTCAGGAGGATGTCTGTTCTCATAGGCATTTGTGTGGTGACACTATAGCTAGTATGTAGGTGCTTGTTAGGGAATAAGTTCACTGAACATGACTCGATAAGTTGAATAGCTAATGGAGTTTACTCACGTGTCAATAGTTATTCACTTAGTGATAGTTGTACAAGTGTCCTTAGACTTGAGATCGTTAGAGTTATCTTGTATATAATGAACTATGCTTTGGATTAGTCCTTAGTCTCAAGGACATCCATTAGGTCTATTCCGGGCAAAGGGATTTGTGTATGGAGATAGTTAACGTCAATAGATGATCTACCCCTTCCAGTATAGGAAGAGAATATCCTATGTTATTCTTAGTATGCGAGTTCTGGAATCTCTGGCCAGAGTGTATGAAATTAGAAAGGAGTTTCTAATTTGCATTAATATGAACTTAGCATTATGAAGAAGAAATCATATGATTAAATTAAGGCCTGACACGAGATCCATGCCTTATATTTAATCGGGATATTATAGGGTAGAAGGAATTGATTGTACTGAAACTAGTCACTGACAGGTTCTTGGTATTCTAAGCAGTGAATTCATATTATCCGGATAGTCGCGATATGTTGAGAAGCATCACTCACGATGTAGAATAAATATAATCAATCAGTTAATTATATTTAATGAATTATTAGAATTCATATAAATAATAAATAAAAGTTTGTTATTATTTATTTCTACTACCGGCTTAATATTGAACCTACAGGGTCACACCATAAAAGATTAATTTATTGATGAAGGTATTTTGAGAGAGCAAGTTATTTTCTAAATAGTTTAGAAAAGGAAATAATGATTAAAATAGTTTTAATTATTATTAAAGCATTTTATAAGATAAAGTGTGGGGGTTAATATATATATATAAAGATATATTAAAAAACCCTAGGAGAGCCCTATAAATAGAATGAGATAGTTCATTCTAAAGGACTTGAGTTTTTGTGAAAACCTAGTTGCCACCCTCTTCTTCTTCATCTCTCTCTCTCTCTCAAAAGAAGAAAAACTCCATTTTTATAAAAGCTTAGTTTTATAAAAAGCTTCATCGAAGGATTATTCTTGGTGGATACCGGTAGAGTGCTTCACACTCTGAGGAGCAACTGCTAGAATCCATTTTTATAAAGCTTCGATTTTCAAGGTATGGTTACGATTCCTCCGCTCTTTCATTTTATATATTTTTCTATAAGTGCGATACATGGTTTTTACGGAATAAATGTTATATCACGCTTCCGCTCATCCGTAAATTCCTTCAATGGATTCGTAGCAAGTTAGCCATTTTGGAGTTGGATACTTATGCAGCAGTGGTACAGAAAGCAATGATTGCGGAAACAGAGAGTGATTCATACATGAAGGAGAGGGAGAATAAGAAGAGGAAAGTAGGGATACCCGAGAAGGGGCAGCAACAAGGAAGTTTTCAGAGTCAGTCAAGTAAGAAGCCGGGATCTTAGCCCGGTAGGGATACAAGTTTTAAGAAACCAGATACCGGAAGTGCAGGGCAGGATAACGGCCTACCAGCCGACAGTTATCAGGGAGTTACAAGACCCCCACTATCTGAATGCAAGACATGCGGGAAACGACATCCAGGAATATGCCATCGGTTGACTGTCACATGCTTTAAGTGCAACCAGAAGGGTCACTACTCCAGGGATTGCACTACAGGCATTGTGTGTCACCGTTGCCAGAAACCAGGATATGTGGTTAAGGATTGCAGAATGCCAGCAGCCGTGAACAACATGATCCGGGCCATAGAGGCACCCCCAGCTGTTAATATCCAGCCGTTAGCAAGGACTTATAATATGTCAATGGGAGAAGCAGAAAGAGACTCTGACGTGATGCCAGGTACACCAAGTCTTTTATTTAGAATCATTGCTCGTATATTGAATTGTGTAATGAAAGTTAGAATCGTATAGCGACCAATTCATATAATCTTCGTGGTGAGTTAAGTTTTGGAAAATTGTTTTGTGAGAATTGTTGCCTTACGAGTAAGAGATTTTGATGCGAGTATTGATTGTAAGGGTAAGAGGGATGTGTGATAGAATATGAAACCGTAGAGGTCCCGACAGATTCTTTGTATGTAGAACGACTGAGTCAATATGGTGTCACAAGGAGATAGTGTTAAAGAGTCGTGTGGAGGAAATCCTTTGGTAAACGAGTATAATTGAGAACTAGAAGGTGGCATGATAGAGATGTATCCCCAACTGTTTCCTTGATCAGATCCTGAGGACAGGATCCTATTAAGGAGGGAAGGATGTAATATCCGTGAATTTTTTTATTTATTTATTAATGAATAAATGATATATTTGGTATAAAATATTTTGTGGGATATTTGAATATTATTAAGGTGAGAGTGTTAAGTGATTATGTGTTATTTGGTGAGTCGGAAGCCCTTTTCAAATATTTCGTCGTTTGAAATTTTCTTCAATCTTGAGCCCCGTTTTGAAAATTCAAGGGCCCCGTTGAGATTTTGTACATCATTATTATTCCTTCGTCTTTCGTATTCGAAACGTTATCGAAAGGATTATTCGTATCATTTCATCCCTAGTTATTTGATCTAACCAGTATAATTCGTTTTGTTCGAAAAGGGAAAAATTGTTCCAAACCCTAATTGCTTAGGGGGACGGATATATCGTTTATCTCAATATTTCATTTGTTATAGCCCCAGTATTCTTGAGCATTAGTTATATAATGATATGTATTGATTTGGATAATTATCAGTCCTTGTAGATAATTATCTCCTCGTAAAACGTGTTTTTAACTAAATTAGGGTTTTTAAATGATCCAGTGGATCTATATCGATCCAAAAATGTTCCTTGGGGTATTATTTTTCCAAAAATATATAAAGACGAATCGTACCTTATAGCCTTCATAATCTGCATTACGTATAATCAAAAAGTAAAAATTCCTGAAACGTGTTCTTCGTGTTCTTGAATAATCAAACCATTCGTTCAAGGTGTTATTGAATTCAGAAATCTAAGTTCAAGTACTCAAATCAAAGCTCTTGATCTCTAGTTTCAGAATCTTCCAACCTCATCATCATCTGGTAGTTTTTCGATTTATTATGAATTTTTCAATATTCGAATTAAATTAGGGTTTATACCCGATTTGGGGATTTTCATTTTGTTGATTCTCCGTTCAATTGGTTGCTTCTAAAATGTTCCTAGGATTCTAATTAGCAAGAATCCATGATTTAATTTCATGTTTAAATTCAATTTTGATGGGTTTAATTTTCGGGTTTTGACCCGAATTTTTCTTTTGCTTCGTTCGTTCTTGTTGTTGATCTGACATTGATTCTGATATAGGGGTTTTATTGTATGAGTTATAAGCTTCATTTTGACATATTAAACGTTGAGTTTCATGTACAGAATTAGTAGATCGTGTTTCCGGCCGGAGTTGTTGCCGTCGGGATTCTTTGACCGAATTCTGGGCTCGATTCCGGCATGATACATGTATGTTTGTGTTAGGCCGAATACACAATATATAATCAAGTAGGTATGAGAATAACAATCAAGAACACAGATTTGTAAATCAACAAACTGAATTATATTAAATAATTCTCTCTTAGTGATGTTAAAGAATCACAAAGAGCTACTAGGTTACAAGAATAATATATTCAATGTTCGCATCCCTTCTAGGGATAACCTATCTGTGTTTATATAGTACACAGTTACATACAATCCTTATCTAATTGATACTCCTATAAATTAGCTATACAATTCATATCAATTAAGGATTGCTTCAGTCTTCTATTCCGTTTCCTTAGCTGTATCAATATATTCTGCTTCTTTCCATCTTCAGAATATATTGCTTCTAGAATCTTCAATTCAGCACCGACAGCTAATTCAACTATCACCCTGTCAGACTTTAAATAAACTCTGACCGGCTTCCTTTAAACTCTTCATCCTGTCAGAGTTTAATTAAACTCTGACTGGCTTCTGATAAACTCGGGTCAGTACCTGTTGCTTAAACACTGATAAACAAACGTCAACAATTATATCTAACAGTTTGTGTGTTGGTTGTGTTTGTCTTGGAAGGGCGAGCAAAAGCCCTCTAGTTTCATGTGTGTTTGATCAGGAATGAAGGATTCCGGTCGCCGGACACCGGCCGGATTCTGGAAAACCCAGAATCCGGTGGATTGTTCTTGGTGACCCGATTCCGTTCTTCCCGACCCGGTTGACCCGTTTTCTGACCCGGTTTCGATCTTTGAAACCCTAATTCCATTTCTGAAAACTGTTTTTGGATTTTAATTATTTATTTAATTCGAAAATAGTTTAAAATCTTTAAAAATTCATATTTTTATTTTAAAAATATATTTTTATATCAGAAAAATTCTGAATTTTTTTATTTATTATTTTAAATTCTAAAATTGATTAAACTTAATTATTTTAATTATTTTTAATTAATAATTAATTTTTTTAATTAATTTATTAATTCTTTTAATCATTTAATTCTTAAAAATGAATTATTAATTAGATTTAATTAATTTAAAATTCAGTTTAATTATTTTCAAGCTTGTTTTATTATTTAAAAATAGTTTGAGCATTTAAAGAGTGTCAATTAATTTTATTAATTGATTTAATTGCATTTAAATACTTATATTGGATTTAAAAATCCGATTTTTTTGATTGAAAAATTTGTTGTGACTTATTTAAATTCAAATAAGTTCCGTGTGACGTGTTTAAAAATGTTTATAAGTGATATATGGTTCGTATAAGTTGTGTAATGTGTTTATAGTCCGTATATACCCGTACTAGGGTTAAGATTTGAGTAGTTAATACCGTAAATCATACCGGACGTCCGATACGTAACCGGTTATTTGTTTAAGTGTGTTATTAATTGATTATGTGTCGAGGTTAGAATGAGGATAGTTAGACTTACTGTGATGAGTTGTTTAAATTATAGAATCGAGTTCCTGGAGCAAGGGAAAGAGGAAAGCTGAGTGAACGAGTAGAACCGGCAGCGACATAGACCAGGCAAGTATCTGTGCCGTTATTGTGATAAATTGTATTGTCATCTATATTTAAATGTTGAGACTCCAGAACAGTTCAGATTGTTAATCCTTGAACGGTAATTGGGCAACTGATTCCATTTATAAATTTCCTAAATTCTTTGATTTGATCTGCATCGGAAACCCTTATTTCCAATCCAGTGATTATTGTTTTCAACCATTGATTGTTAATTACCTTCTTTGATTATTTCTCATAACCATTACCGGTTGATTACCACCATTTGATTATTGCTTTCAACTATTGATTGTTGAATACCATCGTTTGATTATTTCTCATAACCATTACCGATTGATTACCACCATTTGATTATTGCTTTCAACTATTGATTGTTGATTTTCCGTCATTGACAATTGGCTACCGTCATTGATAATCGATCTTAACCATTGATTTCTTTCCCCAAACGAGTATATATTACCGTTGGAATTATTTCATGATTATTCCCAATTTTCTTTTGATATCAAGCCGTTGAAGCTCTTTTGCAATTATTATACCTTGATGTTGTGCATTACTTATCGAGCATGTTATTGCTTATACCTTGTGATAGAATTGGAATGTTTTTAAAATGGACCAATTATTGGTCATGCCATTTATGGTCGATGTAATTTAGGCCCAGATTGGCCTTGGATCCGTAGAGGACTTTGTCATGAGCTAGTCCGGGGTTGTTGCGTGGCTGGCCAGCAGCACAACCTTTGTTTTGAATAAAATGTAGAAGTCCAATTCTAATTCCTTTTTCTTCAGTTGATATTGATATAAAGCATGTGTTGGCTTAAACATTGTTGAATCAGATATCTTGAAATTCATATCTTAAATTTTGATGATATATATTGTGATGCTTGCTGAGCACTTTTGGCTCACTCTTGCTTGTTGTTTTCTAACCCTGTTCCAGTAAAGCGAGAGTATGAGTCGGAACAGCGTGACAGATAGTTCACCGGCAGCTAGGAGAGCACCTCGAGTGGTTGTCATTGGCAGGGTAGTTGTTGTCTTGTTTTGATTAGACTAGATGTCTAGTTCTGAACTTAGTTGTGATGTAATAACTCTGATAAAATTTGGTTTGTAATAATAAAAGATTGTAGAAGCTTGTGTTCAATGCCATAATCTATAGCGGTCTTGGTCAAGGGGTATTATTGTCTTAATTTATTATGCATGTGTTATAGTTAGTGATTATATTGTGTCCCGTTGGTCGGGTGACTCCTCAAATCTGTACCCCATTATTCATCTATCCTTCTATGTGTATATTTTTATTCTTTATTCTTTCAATTATCTAAGAATGTTCAATTAATGTTTCCTTAATTATTTGACGAATATTCTTTAACGATTATCTTGATATTCGATTTCTTCTTTCATACTTGGACTCCTCAGTCGAGTTCATAAATATCTAACTATTCAAGATGAGATTTGTACCTCAGGCGTTGAAATCGTAGAAATGATATCAATTTGATATTGGTATTCCAAATTCAATTCTGTTGAAGAATTTGATAAAGTATATGTAGGGAGACACCTTTGGGTGGACCGTTTCACTGATGAGAAATGTTTGATGGTAGGTTATCGATTGTTCCGATACCAAGAAATTTTTATTCATAGCTTATATTCTATTCAAAAGTTATAATTACCTCGTTCGTCCCAAACTTATTTACTCTTCCTTTCAAATCGTTATCCGAGTAGTCAGAACTTTGTTTTTCTTTCTTTCTTTGGCCACGATGTTGAGATTTTGTACTAGTAGATTGAAATTGGCTAATTTTATATGCCATTATGAGTGACTAGTTAATTGTTCTAACTAGTTGAAATTTTAACAATATGATGAAAATCTAGTTAATCATCCTAGCTAGACTCTGCATCCCAAACTAATCGAACTAGCAAATTTCGTTCAGCTAGTTGTTAAAATTTCTTGAAATGGACTAGTCATTGTTTCACTAACACTACAAGAAAAACTGTAATAGACATCAGTGATTTAACATCGGTCGTTGATGTCGCCGATGTCAAAAAATTTAATAACATCGATCTTTTTAAAACTGATATCTTTGTGTTGTTTAGACATCACTAGCTATCACAACCGATGTGTTAGTCACTCTTAAAAAAAAGAGGCACGAACCCAATTAGTTTTCCGCCTTTGTACCAATTTCTTTTCCCCCTTATACCAAATTATTTTCCCCCTTAGCCATTTTTGCTTCCCCCCATTTTTTTTCATCTATACGTCTTTTAGACAAAAACAAAACAAATTAAAAGAAAAACATAACACTCTATCTCTCTCTCTCTCTCTCTCTCTCCTTCCTACTCTCTCTCACATTCACCATCAAGAACCCTAATTAAAATTGAGATCTTATAATACAACTAAAATCTCCCAGATTAAACACCATATCATAGATTGGAACTCACAAATCTCACAAAACTCAAAATTTTACTAGTCAATTTGTTTGAAACCAAATCGATATGTTCAATTACCGGCTCAAATCGATCTGTTCAAAGCTTGAAACCTCGAAATGGTAAGTGGGTAGGCTTGCAATTGTATGTAAGATCGAAATAATTCGTTTGTTATAATTTTAAATTGGGGTTTTTTTAACTTGAAACCCTACAATTTTAATTCGTTTTTTTATTTGTAATACAGGAGCAATTGTTACAAGGATAATTTGTTAGGGTAAGAATCAGTAAAGAGTATTCAGTTATTTATTTTTAGTTACTAATTTTTTAGTTGTTTATTATTTATATACATGAGAAAGATTTCTTTAGATATTGCTTTTTTTTTTTAAGATACAGGGCAAGGTATTTTCCGCACCTACGGTGAGTATTTCATTGAATGTTTATTATCATCGAATTGAACTTTATTTGTGCATTACTAATATTCTTTTATATAAATTTCAGAATTTGCATATATACACTACACCATATATAGGATTCACCAACATTAATTTTTGTGTTACCAGCAAAAATGTTACCTAAGATAACTAAATATTAATATACGGCAATACAATTTTTTGGTGTTAGCGTTGATGTAATTTTGTGTTACCATAAAAATAATTAAAATTTTATTGTAACATAAATTAAAGTGTTACAATTGATAATTAAAAAAGCGTTACCAAAACAAAAAAAAAATAGGCGGGCTAAAATGTCAAAAAAAATTGAAGTAGGCGGGCAAACAATTTGGTCCAAAAAAGACCAAAAATTTTTGGCGGCCAAAATAAACAAACCCGCTCAAAAACAAAATAAACACTCTCACAAAAACAAAATAAACTCTCTCAAAAACAAACCCGCTCACTCTCTCTCTCAAACCATCTCCATCTCAAAATTAGGGTTCTTCACAGGTTCTAATTAGGGTTCTTCACGGCTTTTCCAATTAGAGCTCCTACGGTTCTTCACGGTGTAATTAGGATTCTTTCACGGTTTTAATTAGGGCATTTCACGATTTTAATTAGGGTTCCTCAAATTAGGGGTTCTTCAATTAGAGCTTCAATTGGGTCTTCACGGTTTGAGCTTCTTCAATTAGAGCTTCATACACGGTTTGGGTCTTCACGGTTTGGGCTTATCAACAAGGTAATGTTTCTTCTATATTGTTTAATTAGGGTTCTTTAATTGGGGCTTATCAACAGTTTTCAAGCATTGTGTTCTTTTTTCTATGCGGGTTAATTCGAGTCTGACCTCTTTTCGATTAGACTTATTGAATATAAATCCTACCTCATAAAGTTGGAGTCAATTCAACTTTAAGATTGTAAAAAATAAACTAGTATATGTTATACTGTATACTCAAGTAGATTAAAATTAGAGATATTGAGTTGTATTATCTGATGTTAATATTGTTATTGTTTTACTGATTCTCTCTGATGTATTCTCTTATGTATTGTTTTGTTGTGTTTTACTGTTTCTCTTATCGTAAATGATATTAGTACTTTCAAAAAAATGATATTAGTGATAAACGTGAGAGACCTGCCGTAAAAAATGATATTAGTGATATGGTAGCTTAACTGAATAACATATAATTGATTGACATTTTTTTAATTGTTAATGAAATGGTTTATAAGTTTGGCTGGGAACACCCATTCCGACTGAAGCTATGTGCACCAGAGTTTATCAAATTATCATTTTCTGAAAATTAGATTTGTTTAATTCATTTCTTATGGCTTAAATGGTAACCAGATAATTAGGTTGCTAGTTATTTTTATTAGTTATGAAGCTGTTTAATATTACAGAGCAGTCGAGTTTGACAACTATCTTTGTTGATTGTTTCAGCGCAACGTCAAACATTATTTTAGATAGAGCTATTGATTCTGAAGAATCTCAACACAAGGACTTTCTCAGGCTGGTAATGAAGCGCACACAACTTGATGTGATTTTTTAATAAATTGTTTTGATTTGAAACTGTACATCTTATGGAAATCATGTAACTTGTAGGAGCATGTTGAACGATATCATGAATTATCAATAACGTATAAAATGTCTATAATAAAAATGAGTAAGAGAGATAATTTAAAAATAGAGTAAACAATAGAACGGTTGCCATATTTTATACTAATTTTTAAAAAAGTGGCTGAATTTTCGAGTTCGCAAATTAATGGCTAATTGAAAACTACACAAATATTTATATTTGTTGGTACATTTAATATTTAATATTATTTTTTTAAAATGAAAAATAAGGGTAAGGCTACGATATTGGGACCTTTCCCAGACATTTTTGATATGAGAGCTTTGTGCACTGGGTACGACCTTTTTAGCATAAGAAATGTGTTCATTCATTTTATTTTTTATATTTTCTGTGGTGTTTCCTTGGCTTGTAGGTCAGTGTTCCTGTTCAGTCGTTGGTGATGCTTGTTCGAAGAGTGCTGATGTTGGATGGCTTTGCTTCACAGAATCTGCATCCACTTATGATCACATTGCAACAAGAGTTTATTTCATGTGGAAATGCAAGTATGAAGTTTTAATATGAGTAAAAGTGGCACTATAATCTTTTAGGCAAATACAGAATTTAAATATTCACTTTTCATCTCTCTGTGATATCTTACAGATCCCCTCCTTGAGTGGGTGTAAACTGTAGTTAAATGTTGTAACTAGTTTTCGATCTTTTCTTACTATTGGTCAGAGGAAATCTATGGGTTAACCTCAAGTTTGGAGCCACATTCTTTATTATGTTTATGGGTATGCTTCTATCTCTTCTCCTGTCTTCTCTAGTCAACTTCTCATTTAAATTGGTCAATCGCAGGTGCAAAAGAAACTGGAACAGAGCTTTCTGAATTTTTTTCACATGCTCTTATGGAATTAGAAGTGCTGATACATCTTAGGGCACTTTCATTGATTGATTCTGCATCTGACACCAATTTAATTGAAGCAAAACTCAGAATTCCAGGAAGCATGTACTCGGGTGATCAGAAGGGTAACGACTTTAATTCAGGCGGCGAACTGGGAAAAGGCAATGATGATCCCGAGTCGGATGATGATGACCTCTACAATACTTGGCTGGGAAATGTAGGTGTGGTTGATATTGCAGACACCCTCACAGAAAACAATGCTACTATTGTTGCACCATTTGCTTCTACAGACCCAAGTGACTTTAAAACTAAGTAGCAACTGCTTTTGAAAATTTGTTTTTGATGGTACTTTTGTGAACAATATTGTGATGGTACCTTTTGGTGTTTGTTTAATGACATGGAATATATGTTTATGGTGATGCTAATCCGATGTATTTGGTTTTTTTTGGTTATAAAATGTTACTAAGATACGAAAATGTGTTGGCAAAAAATTAATGATATTGTTGAACAATTAATGTTGCAATAAAGTAAAATGGTGTTGCCAAAATACAAAAAAAGTGTTTCACAAATAAGTGTTGGAATAGAATACTGGGTGTTGGCATAGGGTCTATTCCAACGCTTTTCTTAGTGTTGGCAAAGACAAGAAAGTATTGCCATTGGGGTATACGGTAACAGTTTTTTCATGTGTTACTGCAGGTTCATCAAATGTTGGCATATATCCCTACGGCCACGGTGCAAAGTCCAACACTTCAAAAATTGGGAAAAGTGTTGGCATAGGCTATTTTTTGGCTTCCAGCAACACTAATCATGATTTTTCACACTTTTTTTAGGTGTTGGCAAATGTCATATATGGTGTAGTGATAAAAATTGGTATGTGTATTGAGGGGTGTCATGTTCATCAGCAAAAGACTTGGAATTGAATACTGCAAGGTGGAAACCCTTTTTAAATTTGTTGATATAAAGTTCATTATTTTGTTGTGTATAAAAAAACACTAACATCTTTGTGCAGGCTCCAAACATGGAATTTGTAGCTCCTGGTGTTTTGGGTTAACATATCTTGAGGATGCTATTATTCATGTTTTATGTGTTATTGATGTTTGTTAGTTTCTCCCGTGTACTAAAACGTTCCATCTTGATTAGTAGTTAACTTATAACTTATTACTAGTATAGAGGAAAAAAGAGTATGTGATGACATTTTGTACAACTAACTAATTCTCAAAATTGTAATATGCGCGAACATATAGACTAATTGAGGGTTAGTTCCAATTCATATTTAATTTTATAGACTAGTGGGAGCAGTTGAGCACGCAAACTAGTGTGAAATTTTTTAGTTTGTTGGATGATTGTTGTTTGGTGAGATCAAAATTGACAAAAAAGAGGGGAAGATTTGTAGACTGCTGGATTGGAAAAATTAAAGGTAATGATAAGGCTCGAGTTTCTAGTATATAGGAGGCAAAGAGAACATTTATACGGTTCGTGTAAGTAGTTAACACTGGTGATTGAGTTTCTTCCGACTGCAGTGAAATTTCACTCAGTGGTTTAAGAAATCGGGAAAAAAAATTGTTTGTATCATCTTGCAGGACAACTTTTGACTATTTGCTTGCTACAAATTAATTCATGTTCAACCAATTGACTGACCAGATATGCTAACTATCCATTAAAATATGTGTGAAACTGATCCCAATTTAAATGTGATATTTAAGCATTTGAATTTACTTGACATAAATTTTAAGGTTTCACATTTTGGTATAATATAATAACTGCTAGTCCTTTAGTTGTCGAATATTGTAATTTTAATAGATATAATTACTTGATTGTATGTTGGTACTAATCCCAGTTTGAATGTTATATTAAGCATTTCAGTTTACACCTCGGTAACATAAGTAGATGCTCCTATATACTCTTAAATAAGTTTAACAGTACACTATGCTTCAATGTTGATACATAACATATGCAATGTTTCAACCTCTTTTATGGGCAGATTGGTGGGACAGAAAAGTTTGCTAAAGTTATAAAGTGTACAAGCTTCTTTTGCTTTTCTGATGCAAGGGGTTGGCTATGTTTTGGTACATTGTGAAATAGAGTGTTGCTGGTTTTTGTTTGGGCAGGATGATTTATACTTGATTAATATAGCTATATGTTCAGGATTGCTTAATGTACTTAGTAAACTGTTGAGCTTTGTTTGGTATAGACTCGATTAATGTAGTCACTTTGGCTTTGCTCATTGATGTAAGAATGCTGTAAATACTCGAGTTTTTGTTAATGGTAAATATGTTGTTTATTTTTGTGCATAAATATAAAAAAATTCTAGTGTATAAAACTTG
This sequence comes from Heracleum sosnowskyi, assembly GCA_030848705.1. Lineage (NCBI taxonomy): Eukaryota > Viridiplantae > Streptophyta > Magnoliopsida > Apiales > Apiaceae > Heracleum > Heracleum sosnowskyi. The sequence continues at coordinate 45,948,584 of CM061244.1, forward strand.
TAGCACGATATTGATGTGCATGTAAGTGGACAACAGTTTAATGAAAGAAAAAGATGTTTGTCACCATTAAAGACAACGATTAATTGAAAGAAAAGTGATGTAGAAAAACAAGAATTACAGCAGTTTGTCAAAACAAATTGATGTCTAATGTTGGTTTAGACAACGGTCATTTACAACATACCGATATCTATTGTAGGTTCAGACAACGGATATTTAGAAAAAAATCAATGTAAAAATGTTGTTTAGACATCGGTGAAAAACCGATGTCTATGAGGATGACTTTTAACATCACCGACAAAGACATCGGTCAAAAAATACGTAGACATCGGCGAGAAACCGATGTCTATTACAGTTTTTCTAGTAGTGTAAGTTCAACTTTCGGTCGAATTTATTTAAGTGAGTTCACAACGCATTTTATATGCAGTGAATTGTGATGATGAAATTTCCAAAGGATAATTGATTGAGACCTAACAAGGTCTTCCACTCGATGAGAATTCTTACAAAGTTTGTAATTTTATAAAATATTATGTTGCTTGAAATATTCTTGGTACCATGCAAGTATTTTCCTTAGTATTTGGAAAGAGATATAGTGTTGAAGTTTTAGAACTAAAATAAAAGTAGATGAGTGCGACAAATTATGAGCCGATGTTTACGAAAATTTTCAAGGTCTGTTCGGTATGTTGGAAATTCAGAATGACGAAGTATTCGAAATGACTGATGGCGATACGTTGATTAAGAAATGACTATGATAGAAGCTTAATGAATGAGAAAGAAAGAACGATAGAGGAACATGAGTTTGAGACCTAATAAGGGAGCCACGTATGTGGAAATCCTATGGAACCCTAGAAATAGAAATAGAATTAGCAAACTATGAAATTATCTTGGTGAACCTTTTTTGCCCGCAATGTGAAGGTGAGGTTTTAAGGCAACAATATACGTTGATTTATTTTTCCCTCAAAAGGGGAGGATCCGATGAAATTTTAGAAATAAACCAATTGATCAAATACGATGCGCAAATTGATTGAAGAGATAAGAAGGTAAAATGTGGATTGCCCAGTAAGGGAGAGTTATCCTTTAAGGACGGAAGTGAACTACAAAGTTATTACGTTAGTACAAGCGAAGAGATTGTTGCAGCAAAAATATGAAACTTATTTAGCACATGCGAATCGATACAAATAGGGAGATACCAAATATAAAGGACACCCCAGTATTAAATGAATTCATTGACGTAGTTTTATGATCTCCAGGAACTACCACCTGGTCGAGGTATGGAACTTACCGTTGATTTATTGCCAGGGTTTGCGTTAGTATTCAAGATCCATATCAATTGCCACTATTGAAATGAAAGAATAGCTACTCGATTAAAGGAAATAAGAATCATCGTGTCACCTTGGAGTACACCAGTTTTGTTTGCCAAAGAGAAGGATGGTAGCATAAGACTGTACCTAAATGATCAAGAGCTGAATGAACTAACCATGAGGAATAAATACTTCTCACCAAGGATAAATGATTTGTTTGACCAATTAAAGGATGTAATTTATTTTTCAAAGATAGATTTGAGGATAGTGTATCACCAAATTAAGAATAACCATGATGATGTGCCGAAGATGGCATTTTGCACCTATGTACGTTATGGGTTTTTGGAGATGTAGTTTGGATTGGCACGCGCCAACAACTTTTATTGATTTAGAGGATATTTATGGAAAAATTGATTATTTTATTCATAGACGTTATTTTGATATATTAATGGATTTAATGAATAGAGTTTAAAGGATTGAAGTAGAAGTTAGTAACAGCCCCATTGTTAGAAATACTTGATGATAGAGGGGACTTTATGAATTATAGTTATGCGTCTAAGCAACTTAAGAAGAATGAGATAAGATATCCTACACCTGATCTTCAGGTGGAACTCCAGGTTGAGGAGTTACTGATTTGGAGTTAGCCGCGATTATGTTCACATTGAAAATTTGGAGACTTTAACTTCTGGAGAAAAGTGTGAATTTTTTTTTGACCACAAGAACCTTAAGTATATCTTCAAATGGAGGGAACTAAATGCGAGGTAGAGAATATGGTTGGAACTGATCTAGAATCATGATTGTGAAATTCATTATCACCCAGGAAAGGCGGTGGTCGATACTATAAGTATAAAAAGGAGATTAAAGACGCTAAGTTTTTTGAACAACTGATATAAGGACTGGAAAATGTGAAGCTTCAAGTGATTATTTTCAGAAAAAGAACGAGATAAATTAATTGGAATTAGGATTCAGTCAGAATTGACTGAAAAGATAAAATTACATTAAGGGAAGAATATTAGAAAGGGAAAATGGTTTAACAACAACGAAGAATAAAAGAGTATAAGAGATGAGAAAGGAACGGTAGAATATGCTTACAGAGTTCAGATTCCCAGCATTCAAGAATTAAAAGATGAGATCTTGAAATAAGCCCATAGCTGTAGATATCATGTTCACCCGAGGGTAAAATGATGCTTAGAAATTGAAGGAAATATTATTGGTGGCCGGATATAAAGAAGGATATTATCTATTCTTAAGTAAAGGCTTGATATGTCAGAGAATAAAAGCAGGACAAAGACCTAGTGGACTATCACAACCGTAGAGATTCCAGGATGGGAATGTAAGTTATTGTAGTGGATTTTGTGGGGATTACCAAGGACCAAATCGAACTATAACTTTAGTTGGGTTATAATTGATTGATTGAATAAGTTATCAACGAGAGATCTTCAATGGAAAGGTTTATAAATATTGATATGGAAAAGATAGTGGTGTGACATGGAGTTTCAGTAGCAATTACGTCAGATAGGGACCCAAGATTTAATTCCAGATATTGGGAAGGGTTTTTAAGAGTGTTTGTCAACAAGATTGAATGTGAGCACTACTTAGGATCCACAAACCGATGGACCGACCGAAAGAACTATTCTGACAATCGAAGTTACATTAAGCGCTTGTGCCTTGGATTTCAAGGGTAGTTAGATCAATCACTTATCGCTGATAGAAATTTCATGTATCAATAATTATTGTATGATTGTGGGGATGCCCCGTATGAAGCTAGTTACGAAAAGAAGCATCCATCTCCCCTACGGTAGGAAGAAGCCAACAAACGAAAGTTATCGGGACCCGAGCTGGTTCAACGAACGAAGGAGACTATACATCATTCGAAAGCAAGTGGTAGCGGCTGAAGACAGGCAACACATGTATGCCGATCGAGCTGAGAGAGATAAAAAGTACAAGGCGGGAGACTTTGTGTTGCTGAAAGTATCTCCATAACTAGAATCAATGATACGAGGGTTCAACATAGATGACCAAGAATGTGATAGAATATGAACGCGGAGGAGTACAACCAGAATTATCTTATGTAGAGCACCCGGTAGAGATTATAGACCAAAGTAAGTAAGTGTTGAGGGGCAAAGCTATAGCGCTAGTAAAAGTGTTATGATGGGACCAGAGGGTTGGAGAGTCAACCTGGAAACTGGAGAATGTTTTATTGGGGAAGTGCCCTCAGCTATTTTCTTAAGATTCCGGGACGGAATACTTTTAAGGAGGGGAGACTTTAATAACCCGAAATTTTGTACTTATTAAAAACCCTGATATTTTTTTTATTATTTTATTATTATATATGACCCTGATGAATAGTGATTTTGTTGTTTTAAAAATTTATCCGACCACCCTATCTACGGGCCAGGACAATGAACTTTCGAAGTCGTATTAGCGTTCTGCTATGTAAATGAGTGAATGCAAAACCTGTCGGAATCAGAAGAATAGCATTTTCTGTTTTCTCCAAGATTCCACCAGATACTGAAGGATTAATCATTATTTAAATAAATTGGAGGATTTTATTTTATCAATTCCATGTATATGGATTTAACAAAGGTATTAAGATATTAAGAATGTTTACGGTAAACTAATTCGATAGAACCTTTAAGGAATCGCTGCGAGCGTTCAACGAGATTAAGCGAGAAGGCAAATACATAGCGAATTATGATTAAACGAGAAAATAAGTGTGTTGGGCAAGTTGGACACAAGACACCTACAACTTAAGTATCAACCATGTGCTAGCAATTAAGATAATTACAAGTAGTTAGTATCCTTTTTATTTCTTAACCATGTAGATTATCAACACTTGTCCAAGGTGTGATGTAAGCTTTCTCATGTCATCCAAACAAGCATATAACCACACTTTACTTCATAATTATCAAGATCAACCAAGGCAAAAAGGCAAGAAACACTCCCCACCTCATTTCTTCAAAATACTGCCCAACATGAGATAGGGAGAAAGAAAAATTCATAACTCAAGTTCTACTCATCCTAAAATCACAAACTTTGGACCATAACTCCCTAAATATATATCCAAGGTACGTTCAAAATTTCATGGTCATCCAAGTAGTATAGCATGGTCAAATATTGGATCAAAGTTGAGGCATGAATAGTGATTTCGAAAATACTAACTTGTGTTCTTGATTTTCTTTTGTAAGTTTAAGGCTTCTAAGTTTAATTTAAGGCTCAAGCAAGGATTGTAAGCTATTGTTAGTATATTATTTATCTTGGATAAAATAGATTATTTAAATATTTATTAAATATATTAAACATTTCCAAAAATACTTCAAATATTATTTAAAAGTTATCCAAGATGCTTCGAAAAGTTTAAACACGTATACCTTCTCACTCGAAATCTTTTTGTGAAAACCTCCTATCATGTTTTCCTCAAGTAGCGTTGTTTTCAAGTAAGTATCGGTCGACTGAGGTCGGACCTCAACTACTCGATTTTCTATTCAAAATGATTCTTGAAAGAAAATAAAACATGGGGACTCTGGCGGTGGCAAGATCGTCGACGAGCGATCCCGAGAGTGTAAGAGGCCGTTCGCCAGGCGGTCCATCAACTATTATTGGCTGAATGCGCCAGGATGAATGCATATGGAGCTCCCATCCAGGATGATCATGAATGAAGCTTTCATCCCGGGGTAACTTATGAATGAAGTAATTTCCCTTCTACTAGTAGAAAAGACCCGCAGTGGATATGGTTGTGGCGACTGATCATCGTCACTTCATATCGTGTTTTCTGTTTTATATAAGTCCCTTTCCTTCCAATTTGGAAATTGATATTAACACTGTAACGAAAGCCAAGGTGCTGAGTTACCGATAGTGTTGATAAGAACTAAAGATTGTTTCTTTACAAATGATTCTGGTTATTTACTGATGAAAGACAAACGGTAATTTAAAAGCTGGTGAACTAGTTTTGTTCATCTAACAGCATCTGGAACTGCGTACTTGTTGATTTCTAAAAATCGTGCTAAGTCCCTGATAGTGTATTTCTAAATTACGAACTAAACTCATTCATATGGTAGTATTCTGTTAGGTCCAAAGTATCGTAGAAGGCGGGGTTGAATACGATACTCACAAATTATTTAATTTCGTTCGCGGATTAATCATTCAGTTCTATAACGAATTCAAAAGCATCAAATTAAAACACGAGTCGGGGAATATATCGTTTTATAAATATAAACCTCGAGGGGTGCTACAATTTCTAATCCGTAGATTAGCTTCAATGAGTTCTAGGTTATACAGAATCAATACAATGATAGAATTCTGAGCTCTATTAAATTCTCTGATAAATCTCTCTAGCTCAAACTCTCTCCTCGTAACTTCTTCTGTTGAAAATAACCAGACTGAAGAAGACACACTTCTCTCTTATTAATTGTAGTCTTTTGTTTTGAAAACTATCGAACCAAAACTAAAGAATTAATCTTGGCCGTCCAATTTCCATCATCCTGACAAACAAAGAAACTTTCCACTTGCTCCCAAATTTAAAAACCATCGAATGAAATAAAGTAATTTTCCATTCGATAGTTTTTTAATAAAACTATCGAATGACAAATTAAATTATATTGGTTTTCTGATTGAATTCCTTAAACACATTCGATGGTTTTCATAAATGAAAAACCATCGAACCATTTCTTGTCCTTGTTCTTTTAAACAATACCTTTTGAGTTTCAGGGTATTTAAGTTTTAGACTGTATCAATTTCTTCTGAGACGATAAAACAACTTGATCTTGTTAAATGTCGTCAACTAGTGCAACTGGTCTGGTTCATAGATGAATAACACTTGATCAATTCTTTTATTTCTTCAATTCAATGCTGTTGATAAGTCCTTTGTCGATCTGGTTGCTTCAAGTTAATCGCTGGAATCCTGTGGTACTAACCCTAAATCATTCACATACTTCTGTAGTCTTGAAAGTCTTGTTTCTTTTCCTGTCACTGAGGCTTGAACATTTTCATGAACTTCTTTCCGTGACCTGTTTACGGACTTCAAGAATACATACCATATTTTGATTTTTTGAGTTTACCTTTTCTTCTTTGATTCTGGATTCATGTGCTTCTGTTAATATTATTGTCTGTCTTGTCCTTTGTTGAGTTGTAGTTATCTCTTTTACATCTTATGTTACATTATGCTTTACAATATCCCCCTATTTTATTGTATAGAGTTTGACAAGCAAATACTTCGAGGATAACTCAACTAACTAAGGAAACATGAAACTAATTAAAGTAAGACATCTTGATAATATTAAATGCATTCTGGATCATATATATATACATTTCCAGATTTCATAAATCAAAAAACAATAAAACTTTATACATAGAAGTTGCTCCTCTAGACTGAGCTGATAGTTCTTTGTTCTTTGCTTCTGATCTTCAGTCCATTTCGATCTCACCTTCTTCAATCATTGGATCGGAGTTAGCAGCTTGATAATCAATCACTGATGGATAGTGCAATGAATCTCCAGGTTTAAGGATTGCTCCTTGGATGTGTCTTCCAATATATTCAACCTCTTGACCCACTCCAGCCCACAACCATGCAATGTTAACATCTTTCTGGTTTAGCTTTGGCATGTTTGGTAGTCTGGGACGCACTTCTAATCCTCTCTTCACTCTCTTCCTATAGTAAGGAACATTCTCCATTAGAAATCTTCGTAGAGTGTCTACTGCTTTGTCCTTCTCCGTTGATGTGAATCCAGTGGATCTAAGATACTTCTCGACTGATATAAGATAGTTGTTTGGATAGTCTTTCAGCTTGTCCTCAGTCAAATAGCAGATGCTGAACAAGTCATTCGTCATGAATCTAACCATTGGAGGATTATCAGTAATCTCTGGACTGACTTTCATCAAGATCTCTTTAACATGCTCACGGAGCAGTTCATTTAGCCTTGTAGTCCTTTGTATCATGACGAGCATCACCTGCAGTTCCGTGTATGTTCTCTGTTCGAAAAACTTAGTAGAAATCACAAATGTACCTTTCTCAAGAAAATTGATCAATATGTTCCAGGCACCATTTGCTTTTGTTAGTGTTAGTGCCCTAGAGACAATACAATTGTACTTCTGGGAAACACTATTTTGTTATTTAATAATGATTATGTTCTATTGATTATTCGACAACAATTATTATGTCTTTATTTACTGCGATATTAATGTTAGAGTAATAAATGTCCTTGGAATATTGAACACGTATTCTATATCTTTAAGTATGTGACTTAAAAATGAGATTATATGAATAGTGTTTATATTCCTAAATTATCCCTAATTAAGTATTATAAATTAGGACAATTATGATGCATAAAGATTAGTATGTTCATTGACTAAATGACCACATCTCATTGGTCATAGGTATAATGATACTAAAGTCAAGAACATAGGTGCATGTAATATTCTACATGGCACCGGATAGACCCACAGTGAGATTCTACATGGTAATAAAGTCATTAGAATAGCTCACAGTGATAATGGTGTAATGATCCTTAGACTTGAGATCATTATATTTCTATACGAGGATTAATATACTTTGATTACATTAAAAGTTACCTTTGACCGGGTGATGATAAAAGTGGACATCGGGTATATTATGAGTCGTATGAGAAATATGAATGATAGATATAGGATTTAACCCTCCTATTATTAGGAGAGATATTATTGGCCTCTTGATTGAGTGAGACTATGAAAATTCATGGTCATGCTCAAATATTGATTTGTTTTAATAGTCTACTCATTGATCAAGGAAACCTGGATTAAATGTTGAAGAGGATGACTAATAACATGCCTCGAGTTTAATCTATAATATTTGGTTAAAGGGATTATATTACACGGAAACATTAGTCACGAAAGGTTTAATTGGATCACCATTTATTATTATTTCTTGGGGAGCAATGATGTATTACTAGATGCCGCTCATTGTTTATAATTTTATTTAAGAATAAAATTATTGCCAACGAAATAATAACCTAAAGGGTCACACACTTAGAACGTTTTAAATGGAGTTTTAATTTAAATTATGAATTTAAATTAAATGATTAAATTTGAAATTAGTTATTTAATTGAGCTGGTCTTAATTAAATCAGAATTCGAATTTAATATTAACTGATTATTTTCGAAATTAGTCATTTAATTGAGATGGTCTTAATTAAATAGAATTTCGAATTTAATACTAAAACCAAAATCAGATTGGGTTTTAAGAAGCCCAAAAACGGATTTAGGGTTTTGGCCCAATCCTCTATCTCATATAAATACATTATGATGTATTATTGAGGTATGATTTTTTTGCAATTTCGAATTAAAGAAAACCCTAGCAGCTCTGCATTAAGAGAGGCTAGAGAGAGAGAGAGATAGGGGCAGTTTTTCGGCTAGTACCGAACTCCGTTGATCGTTGGACGATCGAGCGTTCGTGTGGACGACTTTGGCGACGCAGATCTTGGACAAGGGCTGTGTGGTGATTACAACAAGGACCTCCATCTTTCCGAACTTTAAAGCTCTTTAAGGTATGATTTCGTGTCTCCATAATCAGCCATGTCTTGTACACGGATCCTAGGGTTAGGGTTTCGGAATTTTTATTGTTTTATGACTGTTTTTCGCTGCGTTTGTTGCCCCGAAACCCAGGAATGGTATCAGAGCTACGTGTATAAGGGGCTGATTTGGTTATGTGTTTACTGTATTCGATGCAAGTATGCATGTTTTATGAATCTGCTTTGATACAGTTATGAGATATATCGATTATAATATGTTATATCGCTTATATATGATACTGTTATGCTTAATATATTGATATGACTGATTAATATGCGATGATTGTATGTTATGCATGTTGTCTGGTTTATATAGGGATATAAACTGTGAGACAGATCATGTTTGGACACGATCTGCAAACTGGGATATGTCTGTATGTATATGATACATGCTTCCGGAACTGTATATGATGCAGTGGCGGCAGAGACTATAAGATATGATCTGAGATTCCGAAATCGATGATTTTTGAATAGCACTAGTCTTCCGGAATAAAAAATTTCCAAGATGACCCCAGCCAGGGGTTGCCGCCCCTTGGACCCTGCCAGGGGGCTGCCGCCCCCGGACCCCCGCTTTATTATTTTTGTGTTCGTAATTGAGTATTTGAGCATGGTGCTGGTTATGGCCTTAAGACCCGTAGTTTAATGGTTTATGGTTTTGGTTTTATAAATACGACTTGCATGTCGTTTTCTTCATTCTTGTAATTGTTTAACCTCGAATGTAAATCGAGTTTTATTATGTAAGTACATAAGTATAGGTTGGATTCAATTGTTCAATGTAATGTACTTGAAGATTGAAGGACGATCAAAGAAGAGGTGCATTCAAGGGAACAAGGAGAATGAAGACATGTAATTGTATTTATATTTTTCACCATAGATTGACCTTTGATCCTTTCATTAGCTTGAAAGGATCATATAGGATAAAGGCCATAACCAAGCACGGTTACATACTGCACTTTACATATTGATGTATGATTGCATGTGTAGGATACAATGTGATGCATGACTTAATTAGATTAATCATGTATTAATGTATGTATTAGATACATCACCCATGCCATGACTGCTAAACAAGATAAAATCTGTAACGATTCAAGATTTTAAAATTGAACAAAACGAACATGAGATTCCTGTGTTTATGAAACACGGAAATAAGTGTGAATTTTCAATTTTTTGATATGGGGCGATTTTGACAAAAATACAAGCAGCGCTTGTAAGAAAGGTGGATTGTAAGTGAGACCACTGTGACTCCTCCGCTGGACTGGAAATCAAACCATTGATGAACTTTGAATTGAAATACTTAGTTCAAGGAAAAATTGGGAATCTCTTGATGATGGGATCATGGTCGTTTTAATAAAATCCCTAAATTTAAAATATTAAGTCACTTAGATGCCTTCCAATGAGCAACACTCGTCAAGACCTAGATCGAGAAATAGTGGGTTCGCCAAAGCGAAGCACTCCAATCTATCGTGGTAAGGCGTGATGAAGTAAACGTGATACTTAAATGTTAGACTATTGGGTTAGACTTAACTAAGTTACCACAATAGGATTGTGAACTTAGAGGCATGGAGTTTGGTAAGATTTATTGGATAAATACGTACAATTGTTGTTCTACCAAACTATCCAAGAGTTATATAAGATATAATTGACAAAAGTTGTCTACCTAAATAATTGTGTTTTTGGAGTAAAGCCAAAGCTGACCTTAAGCATGATGAAATATGGATCTTGGCTCGCTAGAAAGGTTTAAAGAAACTTTTCCGAATTGATAGATAGGGCTATTAATTTGATAAAATAGTGGATGATATATATTATGAATATATATATATGAATAATCACTTGAACATTATCTATATAATCCGCAGACTAACTTTTTTTATGCATTTTTAACATTGTAGATATTTAATGGCACATAACTCAAATAACTTCTCTGTACGATCAGTCCTTGAGAAGGACAAGCTGACAGGAACAAACTTCCTAGACTGGCAAAGGAATTTGAGGATTGTCCTCAGGCAAGAGCGAAAGCTCCATGTCATTGATATTCCTCGCCCTGAACCTCTTCCAGAAGGTGCATCGGTTGATCAACAGAATGTTTATCAGAAACATATCGATGATGACACAGATGTTACCTGTCTTATGCTTGCGACTATGAGTCCCGAGCTTCAGAAACAACATGAGCATATGGATGCTTATGTGATGATTGAGCACCTTAAACGTATGTTTGAAGGACAGGCTCGTCAGGAGAGGTTTGATACAAGCAAAGCCTTGTATGCATGCAAACAGGGTGATCGTGATCCAGTTGCACCGCATGTTCTAAAGATGATTGGATATATGGAGTACCTTGCTACTCTGGGTTCCACCATCGGTACGGAAACCCAGATAGATCTAATCTTGCAATCTTTGAACGACAGCTATGCTCAGTTTGTAATGAATTACATCATGAATGAGATAGACAAGACACCTACCGAATTGTTGGCAATGTTGAAAACTGCTGAGACCAATATTCAGAAGGCATCCCCTAACGCCATAATGATGGTCAATAAAGGGAATGCCAAAGAACAGGGTAAAAGGAAAGGCAAGAAGAAGATTGGATCTAAATCTGCTAATCCAAAACCTGCTTTTAAAAAGGCTTTGAAGCCTACAGGAGGTGTTACAAAAGGTGCTGCAAAAGGTGCTGCAAAAGGTGATTGTCACTATTGCAATAAACCAGGTCATTGGAAGAGAAACTGTCATGCTTACTTGGAGGATTTGAAGAAGATGAATTCTGTGAAGATTTCAGATTCAGGTATTTATGTTATAGAAGTCAATTTGTCTACTTCTACATCATGGGTATTAGATACTGGATGTGGTTCTCACATTTGTATAAATGTGCAGGAACTTCGAAGGAGTAGGACTTTGGCGAAAGGAGAAGTCGACCTACGCGTTGGCAATGGAGCAAAGGTTGCTGCTTTGGCTGTAGGGACTTATAATTTATCATTGCCCACAGGGCTTATTTTAGAACTTGAAAACTGTTTTTACGTGCCTACGATTTGCAGAAACATTATTTCTGTTTCTTGTTTGGACAAGAAAGGTTTTTCCTTTACAATTCAGAACAATAGTTGTTCCTTTGGTTTGAATAATGTAACCTATGGGGTTGCACGTTTATTTAATGGTTTATATGTTCTAGATCTTGATACTCCTGTCTATAATATAAATAATAAACGTATTAAGGCTAATGACTCAAATCAAACATACCTTTGGCATTGTCGTTTAGGCCATATAAATGAGAAACGCATTTCCAAGTTACATAAGGATGGATACTTGGATAAGTTTGATTTTGAATCATACGAAGAATGCGAACCTTGTCTCATTGGAAAAATGACTAAAGCTCCTTTTATCGGAATTGGTGAAAGGGCCACCAAACGATTAGAGCTTATACATAGTGATGTATGTGGTCCAATGCGTACGATGGCAAGAGGTGGTTTTTACTACTTCATAACCTTTACTGATGATTTTAGTAGATACGGATATGTGTATCTTTTGAAGAATGATAGAGTGTATTTTTATATATACTTTATAGGATTTTATTCCCGCATTTACGGTGCTTTTGCGAATAATCGTGAGTATTTAATTAGTTTTTAATGAATTTGTGCAGGAAATAAATAATTGCCAAGTTGAAAGAAATCGAGCATGATTCAGTGATTTATGTGATTTTTAGTTCGAGAATTTGATTTGGTGAATTTACGAGAAGAAATGAATAAGTTATGGTTGCGAAGCTCTCACGGTTTTGGCCATATCTGGAGTTCTACAAGTCGTATTCTGACGATTCAACAGCTCACGCGAAGCCACGGAGATTTTCTACATTGCTGGGCAGGGAACCTGAGGCGCTGCAGCGCCATTTCACGCGCAAGAGCGCCACAACACGTGCAAGAGCGCCACAACACGCGCAAGAGCGCCATTTGACGCGCAAGAGCACCATTGTGAGTTGTCAGAGCAAAAGTCCAGGGATTGTAAGGCGCAAGAGCGCTAGCAGAAGGCGCAAGAGCGCAAGAAAAGAGGCGCAAGAGCGCAAAACGAAGCGCAAGAGCGCGAGAAAGCTCCTGGAGTACTGATTTTGCGGATATTTTCTACTTGTATTATAATTAGTAAAATACTAGTTGGGCCTAATTAATTTGGGTCAGTTATTTTTAGTCTTCTAAACACTATATAAAGACAAGTAGGTTATTATTATGGGAGGATTTTTTTAACGATACAGACAACTTTGTAAACACTTTCTTTTGGGAGATTTTCCTGAGAACTTTTATTTTCCTTGAAGATAGAAGATTAAAGGTTCATCTCTATTCTTTATAATTATGTGTTCATCTTACAATTCATATATCTCTTGTTTAGTTAATTCAATTATGAGTGAGTAGATTATTAATCTAGGGTTAAGTTGAACCCTAGTTATGATTGATGTGTGAATTTCCCAATTCCCCAATTTAATTGCTTAATTGCTTTTGCTTATTGAGTTGTTTAAACTAACAATTGCAAATCAGACGTGATTATGTGTTGTTTGAACCAATATCTAATTATCAACGAGAGTTGGAATTAGATGGTTGTGATTTATCCAATAAGAACATGAAATTCTCCATGAGAATAGGTAGAATGGATTGTTAGGAAATTAGGGTGCCGTGATTAATGTCTCTAAATTACATGATACCATGAGAATAGGTTTGATTGTATTTTAAGAGAAGCCATTAATACCTGAGAGGGGTTTTTGGTATTTATAGGGCGCATCTTTCCTTTTGAGTATTTTATCTGATTAATTGGGGAGGGAATTCACGATTGCATTAATTCATGCTAGTGGGGATACTTAATTCTGGATGTTTTTAATATTTTATTTAATATAAACACAATTCGCTTTAGTATAAGATTAGTTTAATAAATTCTCAATATTTATTGTGATACTTGCTTAGCCGAATTAAATCAGAAACAACTAGTGATTGATACGTTTGTCTCTGTGGGATCGACTCTGACTTACCCTGCTACACAGTTAGAAGGATTAGTTAGATATTATAATTTGATAGGCACGCGACAGCCTTGTCAAATTTTTGGCGCCGCTGCCGGGGACAAAGCAGTGTTAGATTAGTTAATTTTGAATTGATTTAGCTAAGTATTTTAGTTGGGTTGCTTCGGCTATTATTCCCTTGTTAATTGATCATCGTTTCTAGTTCTCTTGTTGCATGCACACTCGAAGTTCAGGTACTGAAAACTTAATTGATATTGATCCTGAAATTGAAGCTACAGCAAGAAGGCAAAAAGGCAAGCGAAGGAAAAACAAAGACAAGGTAGTTATGGGTGATGCACCTGCAGCTAAGGCTCTTAGGGAGTATGGTATGCCAGATGCTACAGGCGTACTCTCAAGCATTGTCAGACCAGCAATCACAGCTACTCACTTTGAATTGAAGCCTCAGTTTATCCAATTCATCTCTAATGACTCTTTCGCAGGATTGTCCAATGAAAATCCTGTAGATCATCTTGAGAGTTTTCTGGAGAAGTGTGATACAATAAAGATGACCAATGTAAGTGATGAAGCTGTTAAGCTGCGATTATTTCCATTCTCTCTTCGGGATGCAGCAAAAGATTGGTTGAAGGATGAAGGACCAAATACATTCACTACTTGGGATAGTCTTGCGAAGGCTTTTCTACTTAAATTCTTCAGTCAGAAGAAGACCTCTAAGCTCCGAAATGAGATCTCTAATTTTCGTCAAGATGATGACAAGTCACTTCATGATGCTTGGAGAAAATTTAAGCGACTTCAGAGACAATGCCCTCACCATGGAATTCCTGACTGGTTGTTGATTCAAACATTCTACAATGGGTTGACACAAGAGTTCCGAAACTTTGTTGATGCTTCTTCTGGTGGTTCTATTATGAAGAAGAGTACTGAAGATGCGAAAGCTTTGTTAGACGAGATGGCGTCTAATGATAATTATCCATACAATGATCGAAATCATCCTAAAAAGGGTGGTAAGTATGATGTTGATGCTCTAACCATGATTAATGCCACTATGCAGGCTATGGTCAAAAAGATTGAGCAATTGGATGTCAGAAGCACTCCATCTACTGTTGCTTCATGTGAGATATGTGGTGTTGTTGGACACACCAAACTTGCTTGTCAATACAATCCTTCTGGAATGGCAGTTGAGCAAGCTAATGCTCTTTACAATCAGAATCAGAGGCCGCAGTATAATCCTTACTCCAACACGTACAATCCAGGTTGGAGAGATCATCCAAATTTCTCCTACAGGAACAATCAGGGTCAAGGACAATCTTCACAAAATAATTTTTCTCAGCCTCCTGGTTTTCAGCAAGCTCAGCCGCAGAAATCTAACTTGGAAAGTCTTATGGAAGGATTTATCTCTACTCAATCGAAGAGGAATGAGCACTTCGATTCAAGCATAAATGAAATAAAAGCTCACAACAAAATGATGGAGAACACGATCACTCAAATTTCTCAACAGTTGAGCCAACTTAATAAGTCTTCGGGCCAACTTCCTGGCCAAACTGAGCAGCCGTCAAGGGGGCATATCAATGCTGTAACTTTGAGAAGTGGTAAAGAATTGAAAGAGCCGGAATTGAATGCGAGCAAAAATGTTGAGAATGCTAAAGAAAGTAAAGAGGAGATTGCAACTGAGAAACTGGTAGAACCAGAGATCGTGGAAAAAGAAAAGAAAGAATCAGTAGCTGTTCCTCTTAAACCATATGTGCCGCCTGTTCCTTTTCCACAAAGGTTGGCACAAGCGAAGCTAGAGAAGAAGTATGGTAAGTTCCTTGAAATTTTGCAGAAGCTACATATTAATATCCCATTCATGGATGCTATCACTGAGATGCCATCTTATGCAAAATTCCTGAAAGATATTTTGTCAAGAAAGAGAAAAATTGAAGAAAGCTCTACCATCTCATTAACGGCAGAGTGCAGTGCCATCTTGCAAAATGATCTTCCAAAGAAGTTAGCGGACCCAGGTAGCTACTCAATTCCTGTTCAGCTTGGGGATGTCGAAATTAAAAGAGCTTTGTGTGATCTTGGAGCAAGCGTCAGTTTGATGCCTTTGTCGATTTGTAAAAAACTTCAGATGGGTGAACTGAAACCCACACGTATCTCTTTACAACTGGCAGACAGAAGTGTGAAGTTTCCATTGGGAATTCTTGAAGATGTTCCCCTTAAGGTAGGAAAGTTTTATATTCCATGTGATTTTGTTGTCATGGAAATGGAAGAAGATGCAAATATTCCTATCATTCTTGGGAGGCCTTTCTTAGCAACAGCTGGAGCTATCATTGACATGAAAAATGGAAGAATTTCTTTTGAAGTAGGCGAAGAGAAGATGGAATTCAAGCTGCAAAGTACAATGGGACATCCTTCTACGGATGAGTTTGTGAATAGGGTGGATGCACTAGAGGAAGTGATCGACATGAAATCCAAAATTCTACTATCTGAGGATCCACTTCAAGCTGTTCTTGAGGGTAACGTTGATGAAGAAAATGGAGAGTGTCAGGGTTACGAGAAGCTTTTGGATGCAGCACCTACATATAAGCATGAACATTCTAATGTGCTACAGCATGAGGAAGTTAAGGAGAGTTCCACGCCTCCTAAGGTAGAACTGAAACCACTACCTGCATCTTTGAAATATGTGTTTATGGGCCCTAATGAAACATATCCTATCATTGTTAATTCTGAGCTTGATGACATTCAAATTGAGCAGTTGCTCACGGTCTTGAGAAAATATAAAAATGTTATTGGGTATTCCATTGATGATATTAAGGGCATTAATCCATCATTCTGCAGGCATAAGATTATTTTGGAAGATGAGCAGGCTTCTTCTATTGAGCCTCAACGGAGACTCAATCCTAATATGATGGAGGTGGTCAAAAAGGAGGTTTTAAAACTTCTTGATGCAGGTATAATCTATCCTATCTCTGACAGCAAGTGGGTTAGTCCTGTGCATGTTGTTCCAAAGAAAGGAGGAATGACCGTGGTGAAGAATGATAAGGGTGAGTCGATCTCTACTAGAACTGTAACAGGGTGGCGCATGTGCATTGATTATCGGAAATTGAATAAGGCCACAAGGAAAGATCATTTTCCTCTCCCTTTTATTGATCAAATGCTTGAAAGATTGGCGAAACATTCTTACTTCTGCTTCTTAGATGGATATTCAGGATTTTTCCAGATTCCTATCCATCCAAATGATCAAGAAAAGACGACTTTTACATGTCCCTATGGTACATTTGCATACCGCAGAATGCCATTTGGATTATGTTGTGCTCCTCCCACATTTCAGCGATGTATGATGGCAATTTTCTCAGATTTCATTGAAGACATTATGGAGGTTTTTATGGATGACTTCTCAGTTGGTGGAACTTCTTTTCATGCATGTTTACATAACTTGGAGAAGGTACTTCATAGATGTCAAGAAGTTAATTTAATTCTCAATTGGGAAGAATGTCACTTTATGGTACAAGAGGGAGTTGTTTTGGGTCATGTTGTGTCAAAAAGAGGCATTGAAGTTGATAGAGCCAAGGTCGAAGTTGTTGAGCGCTTACCACACCCTACTTCAGTCAAGGGGATAAGAAGTTTTCTTGGTCATGCTGGATTCTATCGCCGTTTCATAAAAGATTTTTCGAAGATTGCTCGACCTCTTACTGAGCTTTTGGGTAAGGAGGTACCTTTTGTGTTCACTGATGCTTGTGTTGAGGCTTTTGAAACGTTAAAGAAAGCTCTTGTTTCTGCCCCAATTATACAACCACCGGATTGGAGTCTGCCATTTGAGATCATGTGTGATGCTAGTGATCAAGCTATTGGTGCAGTACTAGGCCAAAGGAAAGATGGAAAGCTGCATGCTATATACTATACAAGCAAGACCTTGGATGGAGCTCAAATTAATTATGCAACAACGGAGAAAGAATTGCTAGCAGTGGTGTATTCTATGGAAAAATTTCGATCCTATCTCGTTGGTTCGAAAGTTATTGTTCACACGGATCATGCAGCTTTGAGATACTTAATGAGTAAGAAGGATGCTAAACCTCGTTTGATTCGTTGGATTTTGCTTCTTCAAGAATTTGACTTAGAGATTAAGGATAAGAAAGGGGCTGAGAACGTGGTTGCTGATCATCTTTCACGCCTTACTCTTGATAAGGATGATGATAAATCTACTCCGATTGATGATTCTTTTCCTGACGATCATCTACTTTCTCTTGCAAGTCTAGAGGTTCCTTGGTATGCTGACATAGCTAATTTCTTAGCAAGTGGAACTGTTCCTCATGGTTACTCATCGCAGCAAAAGAAGAAATTTTTCTATGATGTGAGGAAGCACTTTTGGGATGATCCGTTTCTCTATAAATCTTGTGCTGATGGAGTCATTAGAAGATGTGTTCCGTATTATGAGATTTCCTCTATAATCTCACATTGTCACGATTTTCCAAGTGGTGGTCATGCAAGTACTACGAAAACTGCTGCAAAGATTCTTCAGTGCGGTTTTTATTGGCCAACTCTCTTTAAAGATGTCTACCAATATGTTCATTCTTGTGATCGTTGCCAAAGAACGGGGAATATTTCAAGACGCAATGAGATGCCTCTAAATAGCATTCTTGAAGTGGAGCTTTTCGATGTGTGGGGAGTAGATTTCATGGGACCTTTCCCTCCATCTTTTAAGAACAGATATATCTTGGTAGCTGTGGACTACGTCTCAAAATGGGTTGAAGCCATTGCATCACCCACTAATGATGCTCGTGTTGTGAGCAAGTTCTTTAAGAAGACGATTTTTCCTAGATTTGGAGTGCCAAGGATTTTGATTAGTGATGGAGGAAAGCATTTTCTCGAAAATCGATTTGAAGCTATGTTGAAAAAATATGGAGTTTATCATAAGGTGGGACTTTCTTATCACCCCCAAACCAGTGGTCAAGTGGAGATCTCTAATCGTGAAATAAAGAATATCTTGGAGAAGACAGTTGCAAAATCAAGGAAGGATTGGTCCATGAAGCTTGATGATGCACTTTGGGCTTATAGAACTGCGTTTAAGACACCTATTGGGACAACTCCGTATAGATTGGTTTATGGAAAAGCATGTCATCTTCCCGTAGAGTTAGAGCACCGTGCATTTTGGGCTATCAAGGGTCTAAATTTTGATATGTTAGCAGCGGGTGAGAAGAGACTTCTACAACTTAATGAGCTTGATGAGCTTCGTTTTGAGGCTCATGAAAGTTCTAAGCTTTACAAGGAGAAAACAAAGAAGTGGCATGACAAAGGGCTGTTACGAAGAGAATTCAAGGAAGGGGAGTTAGTTCTTCTGTTCAATTCGAGGTTAAGACTTTTTCCCGGAAAATTGCGTTCTAGGTGGTCGGGTCCGTTCAAGGTACAAAAGGTTTTTCCATATGGTGCAGTTGAATTGTTGAATACCAATGGAATGTCGTTTAAGGTGAATGGTCAAAGAGTGAAGCACTATAGAGCTGGTGAACCAATTAACGAGGAGGCGGATATTCAGCTATTTTCTCCTTCTGCAGAATGATTGATGAGTCGGTGTCGGGCTAACGACGTTAAACAAATGCCCTACTTGGGAGGCAACCCATGGATTCTGTATACTGTGGAGGACTGGTGCACTTCAGGCTTCGACATAGGGGAGTATTTCTTTCCTTCTTGTTATTAGTCGATATTCTTAGTATTGTGTCATTGAGGACATTGCCACATTTAAGTGTGGGGATGTGAAAAATTCTAGCCATGAAATTTGATTAGTTGTTGTATTTTGCTGATTATACCCATGCATGCTTAGAAATCTTGTGTTTATGGATGCTTTTGATTGAGAAGTGATATGTGATGTTCTTGTGCACATACGTACACTAGCAAGTAGAAACTAGTAGACTTATTGAATGTGCTAAATGATTAGAATGACATGAATATGTGCAAGATAATTTGGTCTATATGCTTTGAGTACAAGTAGGTACGTTAGAGAGACATCTATTTGGGATTGATTGTGCTTTTACACACCAAGCGAGTTTTGAGCCCTATATGCATATCTTTTGCATTATTTTTCGTTTGCTTGAGTGTCCACTTGTTATTTGCATTGCTAGCACGTGTTTGAGGTCTTTCTTAAGATGCATGACATTAATTGATGACAACATGATAAAGGCAATAGTTTAACCTTATATTTCCCATATTACCAAACCATTTATACATGATCCATTAGTTAACCCGTTGGGCCTAATCTTATTCTTTCGGTGACACACCACGTTACTTACCATTATCCTTTTTATTGTATTGGCCTTACATTAAAATTTGAACCCAATTGTCAAAGGCTAGTATTGTTCTTAAGGGAGTAATAAGGTGTGCATGAAGGGGGTTATTGATGATCATAACTTTGGGGGGAATATTGAGTTGGGTTGTGTGCTTGTTAGTCGAAATTTGTTAAATATCAAGGGATCATTGTTCGTGCTTGTTATTAGCTCTCTCGAAAAAAAAAAAAAGAAGAAGAAAAAAAAAAGAACGAAAAAATAATAATAATAAATTTGAGAGCATTCTTATATTTTATGATCCTACTTTGATTCGACTAGTCAAGTTGTTATAATTAAAAGTTCAAGTGTGGGGATGAAAGTATGGGAGTTGTTAATTTCATTGTTGAGTACTAGCTTTTGACTTAACCCTCTTTGGCTTTACTTGACATACCTTGTCCCTAGCCCACGTTACAACCCTAATAAAAGACCTTTTGATTGTCATTGATTGTGTAAGTTGTGTTGAGGGTTAGATTGATACCACGTGTAAAGCATGTTTATGATATTGTTGGAGTTGAGTGAAACACTTACCCTTTTGTTTTGAGTGAATATTTATTGTGAGTGAACGGTGAGTTTTTGCTTTTGGCATAGGAGATCCCATATTTTGTCTCAAAGATGTGCTCTTGTGTGCTTAGCATGTTTACCAACCTATTCTTACATTTGACATGAATTTCTATGATTTTATGCATTTTCTTTGAGTAGACCAAGTGGGTACTTGCACTTTAGACACCAAGGCATTGCATTTTCATTTTGATTCTTAAGCTGATATGGCATGAGAGGACTTGTGTGTGTGGTGTTGTGTTGGCGTTAATCTTTTGCATGGTTGGATGAATTTTGTGGGTATATTCACTATAAGCCCTCGCGAGACCTTACTCGTCCACTAGGGCTACCTAGGGGTTTAAAGGACTTGTTGCATATGTTAAATGCAACCGTGATCACCTACGGAAGTGGTACTAGTTAGTTTAGTGTATTATTTTAGTTTGCACGAGGACGCGCAAGTGCTAAGTGTGGGGATATTTGATAGAGTGTATTTTTATATATACTTTATAGGATTTTATTCCCGCATTTACGGTGCTTTTGCGAATAATCGTGAGTATTTAATTAGTTTTTAATGAATTTGTGCAGGAAATAAATAATTGCCAAGTTGAAAGAAATCGAGCATGATTCAGTGATTTATGTGATTTTTAGTTCGAGAATTTGATTTGGTGAATTTACGAGAAGAAATGAATAAGTTATGGTTGCGAAGCTCTCACGGTTTTGGCCATATCTGGAGTTCTACAAGTCGTATTCTGACGATTCAACAGCTCACGCGAAGCCACGGAGATTTTCTACATTGCTGGGCAGGGAACCTGAGGCGCTGCAGCGCCATTTCACGCGCAAGAGCGCCACAACACGCGCAAGAGCGCCACAACACGCGCAAGAGCGCCATTTGACGCGCAAGAGCGCCATTGTGAGTTGTCAGAGCAAAAGTCCAGGGATTGTAAGGCGCAAGAGCGCTAGCAGAAGGCGCAAGAGCGCAAGAAAAGAGGCGCAAGAGCGCAAAACGAAGCGCAAGAGCGCGAGAAAGCTCCTGGAGTACTGATTTTGCGGATATTTTCTACTTGTATTATAATTAGTAAAATACTAGTTGGGCCTAATTAATTTGGGTCAGTTATTTTTAGTCTTCTAAACACTATATAAAGACAAGTAGGTTATTATTATGGGAGGATTTTTTTAACGATACAGACAACTTTGTAAACACTTTCTTTTGGGAGATTTTCCTGAGAACTTTTATTTTCCTTGAAGATAGAAGATTAAAGGTTCATCTCTATTATTTATAATTATGTGTTCATCTTACAATTCATATATCTCTTGTTTAGTTAATTCAATTATGAGTGAGTAGATTATTAATCTAGGGTTAAGTTGAACCCTAGTTATGATTGATGTGTGAATTTCCCAATTCCCCAATTTAATTGCTTAATTGCTTTTGCTTATTGAGTTGTTTAAACTAACAATTGCAAATCAGACGTGATTATGTGTTGTTTGAACCAATATCTAATTATCAACGAGAGTTGGAATTAGATGGTTGTGATTTATCCAATAAGAACATGAAATTCTCCATGAGAATAGGTAGAATGGATTGTTAGGAAATTAGGGTGCCGTGATTAATGTCTCTAAATTACATGATACCATGAGAATAGGTTTGATTGTATTTTAAGAGAAGCCATTAATACCTGAGAGGGGTTTTTGGTATTTATAGGGCGCATCTTTCCTTTTGAGTATTTTATCTGATTAATTGGGGAGGGAATTCACGATTGCATTAATTCATGCTAGTGGGGATACTTAATTCTGGATGTTTTTAATATTTTATTTAATATAAATACAATTCGCTTTAGTATAAGATTAGTTTAATAAATTCTCAATATTTATTGTGATACTTGCTTAGCCGAATTAAATCAGAAACAACTAGTGATTGATACGTTTGTCTCTGTGGGATCGACTCTGACTTACCCTGCTACACAGTTAGAAGGATTAGTTAGATATTATAATTTGATAGGCACGCGACAGCCTTGTCAAAGAACAAGTCCGAATCATTTGAAAAATTCAAAGAGTATAAGGCAGAAGTGGAAAAACAAATAGGCGGAAGTATTAAAACCCTACGATCTGATCGTGGAGGTGAGTACCTAAGCTTAGAATTTAAGAATTTCTTAAAGGAGTGTGGTATTGTATCACAACTCACACCTCCTGGAACACCACAGTGGAATGGTGTATCTGAAAGGAGAAATCGTACCTTGTTGGACATGGTGCGATCGATGATGAGTCTAGCGGATCTTCCAATTAGTTTCTGGGGCTATGCCCTAGAGACGGCTGCACAAACACTAAACCGAGTTCCTTCAAAAACGGTTCAAAAGACACCATATGAGATATGGACTGAAAAACGTCATAGCGTGTCATTTATGAAAATTTGGGGATGCGAAGCGTTTGTGAAACGTTTAACCTCAGACAAGCTAGGACCAAAATCAGATAAATGTAATTTTGTGGGATATCCAAATGAAACAAAAGGGTGTTACTTCTATAATCCTTCAGAGAACAAAGTGTTTGTTGCTCGAACAGCTGTGTTTCTTGAAAGAGAATTACTTTCTAAGAAAAATAGTGGGAGGACAATAGATCTCGATGAGGATCGAGAACCACAGATTAATGTTGAACCAGAGTTGGAACATGAGCAGAATGTGACTGAAAATGTTGAGGACAACATTGCTCAAGAAACACAGGTCGTTCGTAGATCTAGTAGGATTCGTCATGAGCCAGAGAGATATTATGGATTTCTGCTGACTTAAAATGGCGATGTAATGCTTGTAGATAATGATGAGCCTCTTACCTACAAAGATGCTATGAATAGTCCAGATTCTGAGAGATGGCTGGAGGCCATGAAATCTGAGATGGATTCCATGTATGAAAACAAAGTATGGACTTTGGTTGAACCACCTGAAGGGGTAAAACCCATCGAGTGCAAGTGGGTTTTCAAGAAGAAAACTGACATGGATGGTAATTTACAGACCTACAAAGCTAGACTAGTGGCGAAAGGTTTCAAGCAAATTCATGGTATTGACTATGATGAAACTTTCTCACCGGTGGCTATGGTCAAATCCATCAGGATTTTACTTGCAATAGCAGCTTATTATGACTATGAAATCTGGCAAATGGATGTCAAGACTGCTTTCTTAAATGGGAGCTTAGAAGAGGATGTGTACATGACACAACCTGAGGGTTTTGTCGATCCAAAATTTGCTAGGATGGTCTGTAAGTTACTACGATCCATTTATGGGTTGAAGCAGGCCTCGAGGAGATGGAACATTTGTTTTGATGAAACAGTCAAAGAGTTTGGTTTCATACAAAATGAGAATGAACCGTGTGTTTACAAGAAGGTTAGTGGGAGCCAAGTGGCATTCCTAGTATTATATGTAGATGACATATTGCTAATAGGGAATGACATTACTTCTCTACAGGCTGTGAAGACTTGGTTGGGAAATAATTTCTCGATGAAAGACTTAGGCGATGCATCCTACATATTAGGGATCAGGATCTATAGAGATAGACCCAGAAGAATGATCGGCTTAAGTCAGAGTACATACATTGACAAGATATTGCATCGTTTCGGGATGCAAGAGGCTAAAAGGGGCTATGTCCCAATGTCTCATGGGATAACGATCTCAAAAGAAAACTGTCCTAAATCATCAGATGAAAAGGACCGTATGAATAAAGTACCATATGCTTCGGCAATTGGTTCTATAATGTATGCAATGATATGTACTCGTCCCGATGTCTCGTATGCTTTGAGCATGACGAGTAGATACCAGTCTAATCCAGGTGAAAGTCACTGGACAGCTGTCAAGAACATTCTTAAGTACCTTAAGAGGACTAAAGATTCTTTCTTGATATATGGAGGAGATGAGAAACTAGTTGTAAGAGGTTACACTGATGCTAGTTTCCAGACAGATAAGGACGACACTGTGTCTCAGTCTGGATTTGTGTTTTGCCTAAATGGAGGTGCTGTAAGCTGGAAGAGTTCAAAGCAAGAAACAGTAGCTGATTCTACAATGGAAGCTGAGTATATTGCAGCCAGTGAAGCAGCCAAAGAGGCTGTTTGGATTCGGAATTTTATTACGGGACTTGGAGTGGTTCCATCGATCGCAGACCCAATTGATCTATATTGCGATAATAATGGAGCCATTCCGCAGGCTAAGGAACCAAGATCTCATTCCAAGGCAAAGAATATACTTAGGAGATATCACCTCATTAGAGAAATAAATAATAGAGGGGATATACATTTATGTAAAGTGCATACTAATGATAACGTTGCGGACCCACTGACTAAGGCTTTGTCGCAGCAGAAGCACGAATGTCACACTAGTTCCATGGGTATTAGATACATGGGTGATTGGCTCTAGTGCAAGTGGGAGATTGTTAGTGTTAGTGCCCTAGAGACAATACAATTGTACTTCTGGGAAACACTATTTTGTTATTTAATAATGATTATGTTCTATTGATTATTCGACAACAATTATTATGTCTTTATTTACTGCGATATTAATGTTAGAGTAATAAATGTCCTTGGAATATTGAACACGTATTCTATATCTTTAAGTATGTGACTTAAAAATGAGATTATATGAATAGTGTTTATATTCCTAAATTATCCCTAATTAAGCATTATAAATTAGGACAATTATGATGCATAAAGATTAGTATGTTCATTGACTAAATGACCACATCTCATTGGTCATAGGTATAATGATACTAAAGTCAAGAACATAGGTGCATGTAATATTCTACATGGCACCGGATAGACCCACAGTGAGATTCTACATGGTAATAAAGTCATTAGAATAGCTCATAGTGATAATGGTGTAATGATCCTTAGACTTGAGATCATTATATTTCTATACGAGGATTAATATACTTTGATTACATTAAAAGTTACCTTTGACCGGGTGATGATAAAAGTGGACATCGGGTATATTATGAGTCGTATGAGAAATATGAATGATAGATATAGGATTTAACCCTCCTATTATTAGGAGAGATATTATTGGCCTCTTGATTGAGTGAGACTATGAAAATGCATGGCCATGCTCAAATATTGATTTGTTTTAATAGTCTACTCATTGATCAAGGAAACCTGGATTAAATGTTGAAGAGGATGACTAATAACATGCCTCAAGTTTAATCTATAATATTTGGTTAAAGGGATTATATTACACGGAAACATTAGTCACGAAAGGTTTAATTGGATCACCATTTATTATTATTTCTTGGGGAGCAATGATGTATTACTAGATGCCGCTCATTGTTTATAATTTTATTTAAGAATAAAATTATTGCCAACGAAATAATAACCTAAAGGGTCACACACTTAGAACGTTTTAAATGGAGTTTTAATTTAAATTATGAATTTAAATTAAATGATTAAATTTGAAATTAGTTATTTAATTGAGCTGGTCTTAATTAAATCAGAATTCGAATTTAATATTAACTGATTATTTTCGAAATTAGTCATTTAATTGAGATGGTCTTAATTAAATAGAATTTCGAATTTAATACTAAAACCAAAATCAGATTGGGTTTTAAGAAGCCTAAAAACGGATTTAGGGTTTTGGCCCAATCCTCTATCTCATATAAATACATTATGATGTATTATTGAGGTATGTTAGGCCAAATACACAATATATAATCAATATTAATATGATAATGACACTTAAGAACACTGTTTATGAATCAACAACTGAATTATATAAAATAACTCTTCTCTTTGTGATGTTAAAGAATCACAGAGAGCTGCTAGGTTACAAGAATAATATATTCAATATTCGCATCCCTTTTAGGGTTAACCTATCTGTGTTTATATAATACACAGTTACATAATCAATCTCTAATTGATATTCCTATAAATTAGCTATACAAATTATATCAATTTAGGATTGCTTCTGTCTTCTGTTCCGTTTCCTTAACTGTCTCAATATATCTTGCTTCTTTCCATCTTCAAGATATAATGCTTCTAGAATCTTCATTTAGCACCGACAGTTAATAAACTCTTCACCCTGTCAGACTTTATCAAACTCTGACTGGCTTCTATTAAACTCTGTTGAGTACCTGGTACTTAAACAGTGATGAACAAACGTCAGCAATTATATCTAACAATCTCCCCCAACTTGTGCATAATAAAGATGTACAAGTTAATAGATAATTGATGATGTCAAAACATATAACAAATGCAGTGTTTAAATATAATCAGAGTTTATCTTTAACTTAGAACAGAAAACTTTAAAAAAAAACAAAAAAAAAACTTATAGTCAGACTTTACTTAATTTCTTCAATATCAGGCACTGTCCTGAGATAATCGATGAGATCTTTCAGCCTTTTCTAGCTCATCTACCATGATTTCTTTCAGTTCCTTGAGTTCTGGATCACTTTCTCCAGTCTGGTAGATAGCTGCCCTTAGTGAATAAATGCTGTTTTTCCTCATATCATTTCCTAGCTTTATTATGAAGGATTTATCTGATTCCAGATTAAATTCCAACACTTTTATGCCAAAATCTGTTCTGAGTCTTGCACTGTTTCTTTGCATCTCAACAAGCTTTCCATTGTAATCTCTGTACCTTGGTATGTAAGAGCCAGCAGACTTTAAACCAGAAAGAATTCTAGCTTTCATCATCCTGCTTCTTAACACTTCGGCTGCTTGATGAGTTCTTTGATTTTTAACTTTCAACAGATACAGCACATATTCCAGTTCTTCTTTCATCTTTAAACCAATATCATCTTCACTAACTCTGTATACTCTGCCATTAGATTTGAAGTATAACAGAAAATCCTTCTTCAACCCTCTGTGGTATATTAACTGAACTGATTCTAGAGTATCAAGATTTTCTTGAGTTACTCCAACACCAGGTTTAGCTAAAGAAGTGTGATCCATTGGACTATTGTTCACTCTTTTCTCTCTATGAGATCCAAGCCCAGATTTATCTCTTGTTTCTTTTCCCATGACTGTTCTGCTCTGGAGAAGATTTATATTTGCTGGAATCAAAGAGTGTTGAACAGTGATTGGCTTACCAAAAGTCCTTTGTAATTCTGAAGATAATTTTGTCTGTACAACTTGAGTAGTATCAGAGGTTGTCACAGCTTCTGATTTTTGAACAACTTGAGCAATGTCAGAGGTTGATTTGTTTATTCTTGATTCAACTTGAGCAACATCAGAGGTTGAATAATTCTTCTTTGGTAACTGTCCTTCTTCTACCAGTTTACCTTTTCCTTTATCAGACTCTGCAATCATAGGCCTCCTTGTATATTCTAAACTCTGTTGAGAGTTCACATTCTCTTTAATAGAAATTCCCATTTCCTTTTTCCTAGGAGCCTTAGCCTTTTTCTTGTAAGTACCAGCTTCAATATTTTTCTGGTGTTCTTCAGCAAGAAGCTTCATCTCAATGTCCATATCTTCCATTGTGGCTTCACCACCATGTTCTTCCATGAAAAGTTTAGCAGCAATCTCTTCATCAGTAGTTGGATTTGATGAAATCACTAGACTTTTAAGTCTTGAAGAAGATTGACCACCAGAGTTTAACCTCTCAGAGTTTGGCTGTCTAGCAGAGTTTGACCTAAGTCTCCCTTGCTCTTGACTAGTCTTTGACCTTCTCTCTGCTTCCTTGCTTCCACCATCATTTGCATCATCCCTCAATCTCAAGGTTGGAGTCCTTTTGCATTTGTCTTTAGGAACTCTCTCCCCTTTTTTGACATCATCAGGAATAAGCACTGATGTCAGCAACTCCAGTGAGGCAGCAATAGAATCAAGTTGAGAAGACATAACAGTCTGATGCTCTTCCACCTTGCTTAGCCTTTGTTTTATTTCCACTTGATCTTGAATCAGAGAAGACAATCTATTTCTTTCAGTTCTCAAGGTTAACTCCTTAGCAGCAACATCATTACTCAATCCAATGACTGCTTTGTGAGTCTCATCAAAGCGATTGTACAATGATTTGACTTGAACAATTGTAGCCTTGAAATGTGTCATTAGCTCAGGATTTGAAATCTCCTTTGCAGATTGAGCAACAAAATCAGCAGTCCTTTGCTTGGAGAAAATACAATCTGCCCCTGACCAGTTAGCATAGTACATATCTCTATAATGAGCTTCAGTGGCAGCTATATTTTCCTTGACATGCTCAGCTGTAGGATCCCTTAGAAAAGATATGGATTCATCAGAATTTGAAACATCAGCATTGATCCCAGAGTTTGCATGATCAGAATGAACAGAGTTTGCAGAAGTATGATCAGCATTATCAGGAACAACTCTAGCTTCATTATCTTCAGCAACATTTTCTGCAGTAGCTTCAGCGTTTGGCTGTGCAGCTTCAGGATTCTCAGAGTTTAGATTTACAAGAACCTCTGCTTCTACAGGAACAGACTTTTCAACAACTTCAACATGCACAGAGTTTGCAGTGGCAAAAACCTTTGTTTCTTCAGGAACAGACTTAACTATTTCCTCTGCTATAGCTTCATTTACTTTCTCTATAGCAGCTTCAGGATTTATCTGAGCAGTTTCCAGTACCTGATCAACCTCCTCACCCTTTTCTGGAATTGAATTATTGACAGAAAGAATTTCTGTATGAGTAGCAATTGACTCATCTATTATCTGGGTGGGTTGACCAGCTGCCACATCCTCAGTATCACAAACACTGATACTAGGATGTGCTTCAATTTCGTCTTCAATATCCATCTCCAATATAGGTTCAAGAAAATCATCAGGAAAAGCAGCATTAGCATCAGTGTTTGCTCTGGCTTCTTCAGGCACAGTAGCATTGACAGAATGATTTTCAATCACAACCTCAGGAGCTTCAACTGGTGTAGAACCAGGAATCAATCCATCAAATAGGTAAGCAGCAACTAGCTTCCTCTTCTTAGCATTAGCAGATTCTGGTTCATCAGAAACCCTATTCTCATCATCAGAAGGTCTGTTTGCCCTTTTCTTCTTCCTTGAAGTACCAACTGAGTGTGGTAATGTTAGTGTTAGTGCCCTAGAGACAATGTGATTGTGCTTCTAGGAAATACTTTTGTTAATTAATGATTATGTTCTATCGATTATTCTACATTAATTTATTATGTCTTTATTTACTGCGATATAAATATTAGTATAATAAATGTCCTTGGAACATACAACACGTATTCTATATCTTTAAGTATGTGACTTAAAAATGAGATTATAAGAATAGTGTTTATATTCCTAAATATCCCTAATCGAGCATTGTAAGTTTGGGACAACTATAATGCATAAAGATTAGTATGTTTGTTGACAGATGACCACATCTCATTGGTCATTGGTATAGTGATACTAAAGTCAAGAACATAGGTGCATGTAATATTCTACATGGCACTGGATAGACCCACAGTGAGATTCTTCATGTTTTATAAAGTCATAAGAAAGACTCACAGTGATAGTGGTGTAATGATCCTCTGACTTGAGATCATTATATTTCTATACGATGATTAATGTACTTTGACTACATTAAAAGTTACCTTTGACCGGGTAATGATAAAAGTGTACATCGGGTATATTATGAGTTGTATGAGAAATATGAATGATAGATAAAGGATTTAACCCTCCTATAATTAGGAGAGATATTATTGGCCTCTTGATTGAGTGAGACTATGAAATGCATGGCCATGCTCAAATACTGATTTGTTTTTAATAGTCTACTCATTGATCAAGGAAACCCGGATTAAATTATGAAGAGGATGACAATGAACATGCCTCGAGTTTAATCTATAATATATGGTTAAAGGGATTATATTACATGGAAACATTTATCATGAAAGGTTTAATTGAATCACTGATTTAATTATTATTTAATTGGGTAGCAATGATGTATTACTAGATGCCGCTCATTGTTTATAATTTTATTGAAGAATAAAATTATTGCCAATTAAATAATAACCTATAGGGTCACACACAAAGAACGCCTAAAGGAAGAATTAATATAAATTATGAATTTAAATTAATTAATTATAATTCAAATATTATTATATATTAATTAAGTTGGACTTAATTAATTGAATGATATAAGATTTGAATTTTAAAGATATGCTTTTCTAAATTAATTAAGTTTGACTTAATTAGTTATTTAAATAATGGATTAAAAAAACCTATATGGTCTAGGTTTTATGAAACCTACATGGGCTAGGTTTAATTCATAATGGGCCTTCTCTTACCCATCATATAAATAGAATATGATGGGCTCTTTTAGGGTGAAGTAAGTGCTAAAAACGTTTTTGATAAGAACCCTAATTATAGAGGCAAAAGAGAGAGGCAAGAAGAAGAAGCATATCTCGGTTTTGGTGGCTAGTACCTCCGTCCTTGGCGAGATCGTTTGACGATTCTTGAAGGTGTTTGTGTGGATACCGTAGAGGCGTATATCGAGAAGGTATCGCTGTGATTCAAGCTTGAACCTCCATTAATGGCTAATCGAAAAGCTTCTTTAAGGTAAAACACTATCCCGAATTAAAATATTTTTTTTTCGCATGGATCCTGGTTTGGGTTTCGATATTATTTTGGTTTTAAAGTTATTTTTCCGCTGCGTTTGTGCCTCGAAACCCAACAATGGTATCAGAGCTACTTGCGAAAAGTTTTAATTCGTTATGTGTTTTAAAAGTTTTTGATATATACATGTTTGTATATGATTTGCCATGTTTTCGTTGCTATACAATCCATGTATATATGTGTATATATGTTTCTGAATATTTGATATTCATATGGATTGAATAATCATGTGATGATTGGATATATTGCCGTATGTATATATGATATACGTTTTGTTCTTATTTTAGAATTGTATATGATACGATTTCTGAAAGCACTGCCAGAATTTCTGAAATCTGGGTACAGTGTGCGTTTTTCGCAGAGGCAGTACCTATTCCGAAAGGAAACGGGCCAATGAGCAAAACTGATACCTAAAGGTATCACCGACGCGTCTGTAAGGCGTTTGACGTCAATAAGACCCTCAAAACAGCGATTTATTGTTTTCTGGAATTGTTTTCAGTTTTTCGATTTTTTCAGTTTTTCACCGTATATGATTTCTTTGATTGGATCATCTGAAATATGATATGGTATGATAAAATATGTGATATGCTATACTCTCTAATTGTTATGTGAACATGATGTATGGCTATTTGATATGGTTATGATCCAATTATATATGTGTAGATATATGATTTTGAATATATATGATAATCATTATGGATTATATAATCATGTGATGATCATAGGTATCGATGCTTATGTATATATGATATATATTGTTCTTGTTATGGAGATTGTATACGATGCGATTTCTGAACCATCTGAACAGGTTTGGTGAAATCTGTGTCCAGTATCCGAATTGAGCAAACGATATGTGTTTTCTGACTGAAAACGAGCGTCTGAACAAAACTGATAGCATAGCTATCATCGACTCATCTGTAAGGCGTTTGACGCCGTTCAGTGCATGAAAAAGGCGATTTATTGTTTTCAGAATTTGATTCTGATTTTCTGATTTTTGCGGTATATGATTTCTTTGATTGGATCATCTGAAATATGATATGGTATAACATTATTAGATAATATGACATGTTATTTAATTGTTACTTGAGCATGGTGCTGGTTATGGCCTTAAGACCCGTTGTTTAATGGTTTATGGTTTTGGTTTTATAAATACGACTTGCATGTCGTTTTCTTCATTCTTGTAATTGTTTAACCTCGAATGTAAATCGAGTTTTATTATGTAAGTACATTAGTATAGGTTCGATTCAATTGTTCAATGTAATGTACTTGAATATTGAAGGACGATCCAAGAGGAGGTGCATTCAAGGGAACAAGGAGAATGAAGACATGTAATTGTATTTATGTATTTCCACCATAGATTGACCTTGATCCTTTCATTAGCTTGAAAGGATCATATAGGATAAAGGCCATAACCAAGCACATTTACATATTGCACTTTACATATTGATGTATGATTGTATGTGTAGGATACAATGTGATGCATGCTTTAATTAGATTAATCATGTATTAATGTATGTATTAGATACATCACCCATGCCATGCCTGCTAAACAAGATAAAATCTGTAACGATTCAAGATTTTAAAATTGAACAAAACGAACATGAGATTCCTGTGTTTATGAAACACGGAAATAAGTATGAATTTCCAATTTTTTGATATGGGGCGATTTTGACAAAAATACAAGCAGCGCTTGTAAGCAAGGTGGATTTTAAGTGAGACCACTGTGACTCCTCCACTGGACTGGAAATCAAACCATTGATGAATTTTGAATTGAAGTACTTAGTTCAAGGAAAAATTGGGAATCTCTTGATGATGGGATCATGGTCGTTTTAATAACTAAACCCCTTAACAAAATATTAAGTTTTAATCGGATGCTTTCCAATGAATGAACACTCATCGAATCCTAGATCGATAAGGGGAAGGGCTGTCAGTGGCAGGGGACTCCTATCTATCGTGGTGAGATGCGAAGAATATAAACGGTTATATTCGGTCGTTGTATCATTGGGTCTAACTTAACTGAGTCGTCATAGGTGAAAATAAACGGTTATATTCAACTATTATGAACTTAGAAGCATAGAGTTTGGTTAAAAATCTATTAGATAGATAAGATCAATCGTTGTTCGCCAAACTATCCAAGAATTATATGTGATATAATTGACAACTGTTGTCTACCTAAATAATCATTTTTTTAAGGACTTCCAGTGGTTGACTTAGAACATGACCAAATATGGATCTTGGCTCACTAGAAAGAATTATGCGATATACTTTCCGAATTGATAGTAAGGGCTATTAATTTGATAAAAATAGTGGGAGATATATATATTTTGAATATATATGAATAATCACTTGAACATAAATTAATAATACCGTAGACTGATTATTTTATGCATTTTAACATTGTAGAAATTCTAAATGACAAACAACTCAAATAACTTCTCCGTGCAATCAGTCCTTGAGAAGGACAAGTTGACAGGAACAAACTTCCTTGATAAGCAAAGGAATTTGAGGATTGTCCTCAGGCAAGAGCGAAAGCTCTATGTCACTGATATTCCACGCCCTGGACCTCTACCTGTAGGTGCATCGGTCGATGATCGAATTTCTTATCAGAAGCATATCGATGATGACAATGATGTTACTTGTCTGATGCTTGAGACTATGAATCCTGAGCTTCAGAAACAGCATGAGCAAATGGTTGCTTATATTATGATTGAGCACCTTAAACGTATTTTTGAAGGACAGGGTCGTCAAGAGAGGTTTGATACAAGCAAAGCCTTGTTTGCAAAGGCAAAAGCAAAGGGTGATTGTCACTATTGCAAGAAGTCGGGTCACTGAAAGAGAAACTGTCAAAATTACTTGGAGGATATGAAGAAACTGAAGGGTGTTCAAATTTCTGACCCAGGTATTTATGTTATAGAAGTCAATCTATCTACTTCTACATCATGGGTATTAGATACTGGATGTGGTTCTCACATTTGTATAAATGTGCAGGAACTTCGAAGTAGTAGGACTTTGACTGTAGGAGTAGTCGACCTACGCGTTGGCAATGGAGCAAAGGTTGCTGCACTGGCTGTAGGGACTTATCATTTATCGTTGCCCACTGGGCTTATTTTAGAACTTGAGAACTATTTTTACGTGCCTGCAATTTGCAGAAACATTATTTCCGTTTCTTGTTTGGACAAGATTGGTTTTTCGTTTTTGATTCAGAACAATGGTTGTTCCTTTTCATTGAATAATGTTACCTATGGGGTTGCACGTTTGTTTAATGGTTTATATGTTCTTGATCTTGATACTCCTGTCTATAATATAAATAATAAACGTCTTAAGACAAATGACTCAAATCAAACATACCTCTGGCACTGTCGTTTAGGCTATATAAATGAGAATCGCATTTCCAAGTTACATAGAGATGGATACTTGGATAAGTTTGATTTTGAATCATACGAAGAATGTGAACCGTGTCTCATTGGCAAAATGACTAAAGCTCCTTTTACCGGACAAGGTGAGAGAGCCACCAAACGATTGGAATTGATACATAGTGATGTATGTGGTCCAATGCGTACAATGGCAAGAGGTGGCTTTTACTATTTCATAACTTTTACTGATGATTTTAGTAGATACGGATATGTATATCTTTTGAAGAACAAATCCGAATCGTTTGAAAAATTCAAAGAGTATAAGGCCGAAGTAGAAAAGCAAATAGGCGAAAGTATAAAAGCTCTACGATCTGATCGTGGAGGAGAATACTTAAGCTTGGAATTCAAGAATTTCTTAAAGGAGTGTGGTATTGTATCACAACTCACTCCTCTTGGAACACCACAATGGAATGGGGTGTCTGAGAGGAGAAATCGTACTTTGTTGAACATGGTGCGATCATTGATGAGTCAAGCGGATCTTCCAATTTGTTTCTGGGGTTACGCCCTAGAGACGGCTGCACAAACACTAAACCGAGTTCCTTCTAATCGGTTCAAAAGACACCATATGAGATATGGACTGAGAAACGTCTTAGCATGTCCTTTATGAAAGTATGGGGATGTGAAGCGTTTGTAAAACGTTTAGTCTCTGATAAGCTAGGACCAAAATCAGATAAATGTAATTTTGTGGGATACCCAATTGAAACAAAAAGAGGTATTATTTCTATAAACCTCCAGAGAACAAAGTGTTTGTTGCTCGAACGGCTGTGTTTCTAGAGAAAGAACTACTTTCCAAGAAAAACAGTGGGAGGATAATAGATCTCGATGAGGATCGAGAACCATAAGATAACGTTGAACC
The DNA here is from genome assembly GCA_030848705.1 of Heracleum sosnowskyi. Classification (NCBI taxonomy): domain Eukaryota; kingdom Viridiplantae; phylum Streptophyta; class Magnoliopsida; order Apiales; family Apiaceae; genus Heracleum; species Heracleum sosnowskyi. The sequence goes on from CM061244.1 coordinate 45,984,025, forward strand.
AGAGCTGGAACATCAGCAGAATGTGACTCAAGATGTTGAGAACAATACTGCTCAAGAAATACAGGTTGTTCGTAGATCTAGTAGGATTCGCCATGAGTCAGAGAGATATTATGGATTTCTCCTGACTCAAAGTGGCGATGTGATGCTTGTAGATGATGATGAGCCTCTCACCTATAAGGATGCTATGAATAGTCTAGATTCCGAGAGATGGCTGGAGGCCATGAAATCTGAGATGGATTCCATGTATGAAAACCAAGTATGGACTTTGGTTGAACCACCTGATGGGGTAAAACCCATAGAGTGCAAGTGGGTTTTCAAAAGGAAAACTGACATGGATGGTAATTTACAGACCTATAAAGCAAGACTGGTGGCGAAGGGTTTCAAGCAAATTCATGGTATTGACTATGATGAAACTTTCTCACCAGTGGCTATGGTCAAATCCATCAGGATTTTGCTTGCGATAGCAGCTTATTATGACTATGAAATTTGGCAAATGGATGTTAAGACCGCCTTTCTTAAATGGAAGCTTAGAAGAGGATGTGTACATGACACAACCTCAGGGTTTTGTTGATCCAAGGTTTGCCAAAATGGTCTGTAAGTTGCGACGATCCATTTATGGATTGAAGCAGGCTTCGAGGAGATGGAACATTCGTTTTTGATGAAACAGTCAAAGAGTTTGGCTTCATTCAAAATCAGGATGAGCCATGTGTTTATAAGAAGGTTAGTGGGAGCCATGTGGCATTCCTAGTATTATATGTAGATGACATATTACTAATAGGGAATGACATTCCTTCTCTAAAGACTATGAAGACTTGGTTGGGAAAAAGTTTCTCGATGAAAGACTTAGGCGATGCTACCTGTATCTTAGGGATCAGGATCTATAGAGATAGATCTAGAAGATTAATCGGTTTAAGTAAGAGTACATACATTGACAAAGTGTTGCATCGTTTAGGGATGCAAGAGGCAAAAAGGGGCTATGTCCCATTGTCTCATGGGATAGCAATCTCAAAAGAAAACTGTCCTAGATCATCAGATGAAAAGGACCGTATGTGTAAAGTACCATATGCTTCGGCAATTGGTTCTATAAAGTATGCAATGATATGTACTCGTCCTGATGTTTCGTATGCTTTAAGCATGACGAGCAGATACCAGTCTAATCCCGGTGAGAGTCACTGGACAGCTGTCAAGAATATTCTTAAGTACCTTAAACGGACTAAAGATTCATTCTTGATATACGGAGGAGATGAGAAGCTAGTTGTAAAAGGTTACACCGATGCTAGTTTTCAGACAGATAGGGACGTTACTATGTCTCAGTCTGGATTCATGTTTTGTCTAAATAGAGGTGTTGTAAGTTCGAAAGGTTCGAATATACACATATGTAAAGTGCAAACTAATGATAATGTTGCGGACCCACTGACTAAGGCTTTGTCGCAGCAGAAGCACGAATGTCACACTAGTTCCATGGGTATTAGATACATGGGTGATTGGCTCTAGTGCAAGTGGGAGATTGTTAGTGTTAGTGCCCTAGAGACAATGTGATTGTGCTTCTAGGAAATACTTTTGTTAATTAATGATTATGTTCTATCGATTATTCTACATTAATTTATTATGTCTTTATTTACTGCGATATAAATATTAGTATAATAAATGTCCTTGGAACATACAACACGTATTCTATATCTTTAAGTATGTGACTTAAAAATGAGATTATAAGAATAGTGTTTATATTCCTAAATATCCCTAATCGAGCATTGTAAGTTTGGGACAACTATAATGCATAAAGATTAGTATGTTTGTTGACAGATGACCACATCTCATTGGTCATTGGTATAGTGATACTAAAGTCAAGAACATAGGTGCATGTAATATTCTACATGGCACTGGATAGACCCACAGTGAGATTCTTCATGTTTTATAAAGTCATAAGAAAGACTCACAGTGATAGTGGTGTAATGATCCTCTGACTTGAGATCATTATATTTCTATACGATGATTAATGTACTTTGACTACATTAAAAGTTACCTTTGACCGGGTAATGATAAAAGTGTACATCGGGTATATTATGAGTTGTATGAGAAATATGAATGATAGATAAAGGATTTAACCCTCCTATAATTAGGAGAGATATTATTGGCCTCTTGATTGAGTGAGACTATGAAATGCATGGCCATGCTCAAATACTGATTTGTTTTTAATAGTCTACTCATTGATCAAGGAAACCCGGATTAAATTATGAAGAGGATGACAATGAACATGCCTCGAGTTTAATCTATAATATATGGTTAAAGGGATTATATTACATGGAAACATTTATCATGAAAGGTTTAATTGAATCACTGATTTAATTATTATTTAATTGGGTAGCAATGATGTATTACTAGATGCCGCTCATTGTTTATAATTTTATTGAAGAATAAAATTATTGCCAATTAAATAATAACCTATAGGGTCACACACAAAGAACGCCTAAAGGAAGAATTAATATAAATTATGAATTTAAATTAATTAATTATAATTCAAATATTATTATATATTAATTAAGTTGGACTTAATTAATTGAATGATATAAGATTTGAATTTTAAAGATATGCTTTTCTAAATTAATTAAGTTTGACTTAATTAGTTATTTAAATAATGGATTAAAAAAACCTATATGGTCTAGGTTTTATGAAACCTACATGGGCTAGGTTTAATTCATAATGGGCCTTCTCTTACCCATCATATAAATAGAATATGATGGGCTCTTTTAGGGTGAAGTAAGTGCTAAAAACGTTTTTGATAAGAACCCTAATTATAGAGGCAAAAGAGAGAGGCAAGAAGAAGAAGCATATCTCGGTTTTGGTGGCTAGTACCTCCGTCCTTGGCGAGATCGTTTGACGATTCTTGAAGGTGTTTGTGTGGATACCGTAGAGGCGTATATCGAGAAGGTATCGCTGTGATTCAAGCTTGAACCTCCATTAATGGCTAATCGAAAAGCTTCTTTAAGGTAAAACACTATCCCGAATTAAAATATTTTTTTTTCGCATGGATCCTGGTTTGGGTTTCGATATTATTTTGGTTTTAAAGTTATTTTTCCGCTGCGTTTGTGCCTCGAAACCCAACAGGTAAAGCATCAGCATTTGCAGGTGTTGCAGCCTTGCCAGCTTTAAAAGCTCTATGCTTAGTCCTACCCCCAGCCCTTGGCTTTTGAGAAGTAGATGGAAGAGGTTCAGAGTTTAGTAGTGGTTGTGGATTTAAAAACTGTTGGACTGAAGCAGGAAGCATCAAGTCACCAACATTCCCTTTCTTAACATCCTTGTTTGTTAGATCAGAGAATATTCTCTTATGTAATTTAAATGAGGGAATGACATCCTCCTCAGCTATCTCAACCCCATCAACACACAGAGAAAAGATTAATTGACAGAAACGAGCAAAGTAAACTACATTCCTATTCTCTGTCATCTTCTCACCAATATTAACTAGTCTACCAAAATCAAAATGAGTACCATAGAGAAGAGAATACCCAATTTGTAGACTATCGATTGGAATAGCATCCCAATTAGTACACTTCTTCCCGAATGCCCTTGTAATGCAATCGAAAAAGAAACTCCACTCCTTCCTCAAGAATGGTCGCTTCAGATTACCTGTCCTTGCCAAAGGCCCAGAGTAACCAATCTCCCTCATCATACGCTGAAGATCTGAGTCACCAACAGAAATGGTGAACGCATTGAAATCTTCACACCCAAGAGCATCTCTAACAGTGGTTGGTGTAACCACATACTCTTGTTCAGCAAATTCAAAGATAATTGAAGGAGTGCCTGATTCACCTCCATCATTATATACACCTGTTTCCCAGAAGGCTTTGATTTGAGGACCAGATAACCGTGTTGGTTCCACTAAAGCTTGGCCAATATCAGATTGTGCAAGAAAATTTTGAAACAGGTGAAACGCCTCCGGAACGTTTTCAATAGACAGTGGGGCTGCATAGTTATTAGGGACAAAATCGAGACCAAGAGACTGAAACATGGTTGTTGCCATTAGATCTTTCAAAGAAATCAGAGTTTATAGTTCAAGAAAGTGTTTAAGAGATGTATGCAGAAAGATGTTTGTAGAAATGTGTGTGAGATATGAAAGTATGAATGTGAGTCAGTTGTGAAAAGTTTAAACGAATTTGTGTATTGTATATTAATACAGAAAGAAAGTATTAAAAACTGAACCGTTTCTAATTAATACACACAACTGTCTTACTTCGTATAACGTGTGAGTGGGACACGTGGCACACATTCAATGATTTACAGCAAATAATTGACAGTTTCCAATGCGCATGCGCAGTAAAAACAGCAATTAGTACCGCCCTGTACACTTTTCTAGACACTCAACCTCTCCCCTCTGTTTAATACACTCTTGAACAACTTTCCAATCATACTCTTTTTAAATTTTCAAAACAAATGTCTTTTTCTCAAAGTCATAATATGTCTGAAACAAACAAAATTTATTTTAATCATCAGAGATTAAAATAAAATTACCTCAGCGTAGAGTACACAGTTCATCAGTGTTTACCAATCCTCCTCCTTTATAAATAAACTCTTTTCACAAACTGTACAGGTGTGAGTATTTGTGTGTGAATTAGCAGAGTTTACTGAATATGAATATTTAGACCATCTCAAAGTGCATAGAATCCACAAACTAAAGCAGTAAAAAACTGGTTGCTCAAACTCTCATATCAAATAAAATCTGATGTTTTATATCTAAACTCTGTATACTGATATCCTTTCATTTGGATATATCTTTTACTTTCACCCCCTTTAAAATTTTTTTTTTTTTTTTTATTTTTCCAGTAATCAGGGGTTGGCACTAGTCACCAAAAATCAAAGATTTTAGCCCTTATTTCATACAATAAGTTCCTGGATCGTCCTAGACACAACATGATCTCAAAGGAATTTGTGCTCTATTTGGCATCTTTTAATTTGAGGGTGAAATATTTGCAACTAATTTTCAGAGTTTAGATTTTTCATCAGTTAATACAATTAATTTATGAGAGAAAAAGCAAACAGCTAATACAGACTCAGTATATAGGATCAATAAACTAAGAGATACTACAAATATAGAGACAGTATCATGCTGTGTAAAATTTCTGCACATTTTGTAATCAGAATTTATAATACTTAGAAGGATTCATGATTACTTACTGAAAATCATGCTTCATACAGCTTTCTTCATCGGTCCATATGTTTCAGACAATATCACAATCAGAGTATAACATCAGACTTGAACTGACAGAGTATAACTAATAGAGTTTACTATCAGAGTTTAACATGCTGGTACAAATAACAGTTAACACATGCAAAGAATCATGAGCATAAAATCAAACATGTATAGATTTTGAGTCTATCCAGTATCTCTAGTCAAAACCAGAGACCATTCCAAGTTCATTTACCAGTCTTGTAAAGGTAGTTTCACTCAAAGGTTTGGTGAAGATATCTGCAAGCTGTTGGTCTGTAGACACAAAATGAAGCTCAATGTTTCCTTCTTCCACATGTTCCCTGATAAAATGATACCTTATGCTGATGTGCTTGGTCATGGAGTGCTGTACTGGATTACCTGTCATAGCAATAGCACTTTGATTATCACAGTAAATAGGTATTTTGGAGTACCTTAATCCATAATCCAGCAATTGATTCTTCATCCATAAAATCTGTGCACAACAGCTACCAGCAGCTATATACTCTGCTTCTGCTGTGGATGTGGAAATTGATTTCTATTTCTTGCTGTACCAAGAAAATAATCTGTCACCTAAAAATTAACAGCTTCCACTTGTGCTTTTTCTGTCTATCTTACAGCCTGCAAAGTCTGCATCAGAGTAACCAATTAAGTTAAACTCTGATTCTCTAGGATACCACAAACCAAGAGTTATGGTTCCTTTGAGATATTTGAAAATCCTCTTCACAGCTGTTAGATGTGGTTCTCTGGGGTCTGCTTGAAATCTTGCAAAAAGACATGTTGCATACATGATATCAGGTCTACTTGCTGTGAGATAAAGAAGAGACCCTATCATCCCTCTATAGTTTGTCATATCTACTGAGGCTCCTGTGTCTTTGTCTAGCTTTGTTGCAGTAGCCATGGGAGTTGTGGCAGATGAACTATCAAGCAAACCAAATTTCTTGAGAAGATTTCTGGTATATTTTGCTTGATTGATAAAAATCCCATCATCTGTTTGCTTGACCTGTAAGCCTAGAAAATAACTAAGCTCTCCCATCATGCTCATTTGATATCTCGACTGCATAAGCTTGGCAAATTTCTTGCAGAGTTTGTCATTAGTAGACCCAAAAATTATGTCATCCACATAGATTTGTACTAGCAGCAAGTCATCACCATAGTTAAAATAGAACAAGGTTTTGTCAATTGTGCCTCTAGTGAACCCACTTTCTAAAAGAAATTGAGCCAGAGTTTCATACCATGCTCTAGGTGCCTGCTTTAGTCCATATAATGCCTTATCAAGCCTGTAGACATAATCTGGATGTTTGGGATCTACAAACCCTGGTGGTTGTTCAACAAACACTTCTTCTTCAAGTTTCCCATTGAGAAAAGCACTTTTCACATCCATCTGAAAGACTTTGAACTTTTTGTGTGCAGCATAGGCCAGAAAAATCCTTATTGCCTCCAATCTTGCAACTGGAGCAAAGGTTTCATCATAGTCAATTCCTTCCTGTTGAGAATAGCCTTTTGCCACAAGTCTAGCCTTATTCCTTGTAATCACTCCATCACTGTCTGTTTTGTTTCTGAAAACCCACTTTGTACCAACAATAGATCTATTCTTTGGTCTTGGTACCAGTGTCCAAACTTCATTCCTCTCAAATTCATTTAACTCCTCTTGCATTGCTGTTATCCAGTTAGAATCTTGAAGAGCTTCTTCCACTTTCTTGGGCTCTATTTGAGATAAGAATGCATGAAACAGACATTCATTATTTGTAGCACTCCTAGTTCTTACACTAGCTTCTGGATCTCCAATTATCAAGTCAGGTGTATGGGATTGTGTCCACCTTCTTGCTGTTGGTAATTGGCTTCTACTAGCATTATTAGATCCTCCCCCTTGATCCATGCTCTCCTGATTTTGTTCTTGACCATTTGCATTCTCTGAGGCTCCCCCTGAATTGGACTGTTCAGTATTTGAACTTTCAGAGTTTGACTCAGAGTTTCTATTGGATTCTTCATTTGACTCTCTTTCAGAATTTGAGTCATTACTTTGAAAAGTTTCTGAAGTTTCTTCACGCTCCCCCTCAACTGGTTCTCTATTTTGTTCTGTCAGAGAAAATTCTTCAGTGTTTACCAGTAGAGGGTCAGAGTATGCTTCGACAGAGTTTGTTGGATTTGCTTTATCAGAGTTTACATCATCAGAGTTTAGATCTTCATTTTCAAAGCGAAGTTGATCATGATATTCTTCATCTTCTATTCCAGTTATTTTCTTGTCATCAAATGACACATGAATAGATTCCATGATCACTTTAGTTCTCAGATTATAGACTCTGAATGCCTTTGTTGACAATGGGTATCCAACAAAAATTCCTTCATCAGCTTTTAAGTCGAACTTGGTCAACTGTTCAGGATGAGTTTTCAACACAAAACACTTACATCCAAAAATATGAAAATACTTCAAATTTGGCTTCTTATCTTTCAACATCTCATATGATGTTTTCCCATGCTTGTTGATCAGTGTTGCATTTTGAGTAAAACAAGTAGTTTGAACAGCTTCTGCCCAGAAATAGGTTGGCAATTTTGCTTCATCAAGCAATGTTCTGGCAGCTTCGATTAGGGTTCTGTTCTTTCTTTCAACTACACCATTTTGCTGTGGAGTTCCAGGTGCAGAAAATTCTTGCTTCACTCCTCTTTCCTTGCAGAAAGCTTCTAATACTGAATTTCTGAATTCAGTACCATTATCACTTCTTATAATTTTCACTTTGTACTCTGATCCTTTGTCCAGTAGCTTTACATGTTCCATTAGAATTGAGGCAGTTTCATCCTTCTTTGCTAAGAAATACACCCATGTGTAGCTAGTGTACTCATCAACAATGACTAGAGCATATTTCTTTCTGCCCAGAGACATTATATTTACTAGAAGATTTACTCTTGAAAGATGACTTCCTTTGTTTGGCCTTTTGACAAGAATCACACAGGCCATCTAAGCTGAGTATTGACTTATGAAGTCCCCTTACAAGATCTTTTCGAATCAGCTCATTTATGTTGTTCAAGTTTAGATGAGAGAGCTTCTTATGCCATTTCCAACTCTCTTCGTTTGACAATCTTGCAGATAGACACACAGTTATTCCTTCAGAGTTTGTTACCAAACTTGCTTCATAGATATTATTATGCCTGTGTCCAACTAGAACAACTTTCCCTGTAGATTTGCTGATTACTTCACAATGTTCATTATGAAAATCTACATGGTATCCTCTGTCACAGATTTGACTCACAGAAAGCAGATTATGCTTGAGTCCTGTGACTAGAGCTACATTCTTGATTATGACACTACCAAGATTGATATTGCCATATCCCAGAGTACATCCTATGTTGCCATCTCCATAGGAAACTTTTGGGCCAGCCTTGTCCTCATAGTCTGATAGCAGGGCTTTATTTCCAGTCATATGTCTTGAGCATCCACTGTCCAAGATAAGGGTGCTCTCTTTTATGCCCTTGTTTTCAGATGAGTCAGCTTCATCTCTACCAGTTGCCATGAGAGCATAATTGACTCCCTCATCTGAGTCTGAAGTGTCTGCCCAGTCCTTCCCTTTAGTGATGAGTGCTTTCTCAGATTTTCCTTTCTTGCACTCTGGAGCATAATGACCCATTTCTTTACACTTGTAGCACTGGATCTTTGACTTGTCTTTCCTTCCAGACTTGGTATCCTTTTCATCAGACTTTTTGAATTTTCTTTTATAAGAATTTGAATCTTCCCTTGAGAATCTTTTTCCTTTCTTGAAGTTCTTGAATCCCATCTTCTTGAAAGTCTTTACCATTAAAGCAACCATTCTCATCATCTCTTCTTCATCATCCTCAGAATCAGAAGCTTCATCATCAGTGTTTGAGCCATCATCAGAGTTTGATGACTCACTTTCAGACTTAATGACTAAGGCCTTTCCTTTGACTTTCTTTCTTGATGATTCCTTCTTGACAGGCTTTTCTTCAACTTTAAGAGCAACAAATTTTGTCTTCTTTCCAGATCTTTTGTTTCTTTGTTCTATCTCCAATTCATGAGTTTTGAGCAACCCATAGATTTCATCAAGATCTGTTTCTGCAAGATCATAATTGTCTCGAATTGTTGTTGCCTTCAAATCCCATCTTTCAGGCAGTGATAAAGAAACTTGAGATTTGACTCTTCAAGTTCATATTCTTTATCAACCAGGGACAAATCATTCAACAATTTACAAAATCTGTCATAAGTATCTGTCAAACTTTCATCAGATCTAGAATCAAAGTGTTCATACTCCTGTGTCAGAATAGTCTTCATGTTCTTCTTTATAACACTAGTTCCTTGACACCTGACTTCTAAAGCATCCCAAATTTCTTTGGCAGTCTTGCAGCCAATAACTCTGTTAGACATGACATTATCTAAGGCACTGTGGAGTAGATGTCTAACCTTTGCATCTTTTGCAATTGATGAGATGTCCTCAGGAGTTAAGTCTTTCTTCTCTTTTGGAACAGTCTTTTGTTCTTGACCAGTTATAACAGGAGACAATTTAGTTGGCATATGAGGACCATCATAGATTCTGTCAAGGTATTCTGGATCTGTGGCTTCCAGAAACATAGTCATCTTCACCTTCCATATTGGATATTCAACTGGTCTTAGAATTGGAACCCTGATTGTCTCATATCGACTCACAGAAGTAGGTTGAACCTTCTGAACATTAGAACCTGCATTAGAACCTTCCTGAGAGTTGTTAGTCATGATTATACTTGTGTTTAGATCGATAAACTGTATATATTAAACATCCTTGGCTTTGATACCAATTGTTAGGCCAAATACACAATATATAATCAATATTAATATGATAATGACACTTAAGAACACTGTTTATGAATCAACAACTGAATTATATAAAATAACTCTTCTCTTTGTGATGTTAAAGAATCACAGAGAGCTGCTAGGTTACAAGAATAATATATTCAATATTCGCATCCCTTTTAGGGTTAACCTATCTGTGTTTATATAATACACAGTTACATAATCAATCTCTAATTGATATTCCTATAAATTAGCTATACAAATTATATCAATTTAGGATTTCTTCTGTCTTCTGTTCCGTTTCCTTAACTATCTCAATATATTTTGCTTCTTTCCATCTTCAAGATATAATGCTTCTAGAATCTTCATTTAGCACCGACAGTTAATAAACTCTTCACCCTGTCAGACTTTATCAAACTCTGACTGGCTTCTATTAAACTCTGTTGAGTACCTGGTACTTAAACACTGATGAACAAACGTCAACAATTATATCTAACAAGGTATGATTTTTTTGCAATTTCGAATTAAAGAAAACCCTAGCAGCTCTGCATTAAGAGAGGCTAGAGAGAGAGAGAGATAGGGGCAGTTTTTCGGCTAGTACCGAACTCCGTTGATCGTTGGACGATCGAGCGTTCGTGTGGACGACTTTGGCGACGCAGATCTTGGACAAGGGCTGTGTGGTGATTACAACAAGGACCTCCATCTCTCCGAACTTTAAAGCTCTTTAAGGTATGATTTCGTGTCTCCATAATCAGCCATGTCTTGTACACGGATCCTAGGGTTAGGGTTCGGATTTTTTATTGTTTTACGACTGTTTTTCGCTGCGTTTGTTGCCCCGAAACCCAACAGCTTTCACTCCAGCTTTCAGAAAGATCACAGAATTTCTCAGTGTAGTGAAGTAAGTCTGATCTTCAGGATTTGCACTTCTGATGTCCTGAACGATAACTTCCACCTCCGCATTGTCGTTGACTTCTAATCCGTCTTCAACTCCATAAAAGGTTTTATAAGCTATCTCCCAGTCAGTCCCTTGCTTCTTTGCTAAATCCATCATTTTCTTCTTCCTCACTTTAGCATACACCTTGAATCTTTTCAGCTTTTCACTCCTTAGAACTGCTTGGTGTCTTTGCTTTTTAGCTTGCCTGACATCTCTTTCAGCTCTTTCAACTTTCAATATCTCCAAGGCAGCTTCCTGTTCCAGTGACAGAGAATTTGCTTCTTCTTCCATATCATCATCCAAGATAGGATGTTCTATTGGCTCTGGATAATATGGCTCATGCTCCTCTTGAGGTGGTTGCTCATGCATGATTTCAAATTCCTCCTCACTCTCCTCTTCTTGCACCATGTTCTCAATCCAGTACTGTCTAACTGGAATAGCTTCATTGGTTTCCCAAACTCCCCATCCAGTTGTTTGCCATCCTTCATTTGTCTCCCCTTCTCCAACTTTCTCCCCCTTAGTTGAGGAATCCTCGATGTAGTTATCCCCATTGTAAAAGGTAGTAGAAGGATCAGGTTGTTGATATGAAGGTCCGGGTTGTTGGTTCCTCAACATATTCCAAATAGACTGCACTCCGTCACCTTGATTCTCCATGAAGTCAGAAATGTCTCTATTCATTTCATGTATAGAAGCTAGCTTCAGGTCAATGTCATCCAATCTCATCTTGGTAGTCTTTTCAATTCTGTCCAATCTCTGGTTCAGCTTAGACTCCACTCTAGAAAGGGTGTTCATTGCATCATTTACCCTAGCTTGACCATCCCGGATAACCAGAACGTCTTCTCTCAAAGCTTCTTGACCTTGCTGTAGAGCATTAACTTCATTCATGAAACCATCTTTCAGCTCTTTGACGTCAGTCCTCAAGTCGACTAGTTCCTCCATTGCTTCCTTCTTCAAGGAGTCCATTGCTTGTTTTGTACCTGTTATAGTGCCAGATGCACTGCCTAAGACCCGGTAAGTTCTTCTAGAATCAGCCGCCGCCAAGTCAACCTTCTCTTGAATAGACATTAAAGAAGCATTGGCTTGATCAGAGGAGATCCCTTGGTCAAAGGAAGGTCTCAGTGGAACCTTGAATAGAGGATTTCCTTGCTTATCATGAACCGTCATCTCCTTGAGTGTGGATTGAACATGTACTTCTCTTTCTGTAGGTAGTAGCAGATCATCAATATTTGGTAGGGTTAGGGTGTCACTCCTCACATTTGGCTCTGGGTGTGCACTCAACGTTTCTGTTGGTGTTTCACTCATTTTTTCTTTCCCACTCAGGCTAGGTGTAAGTGTTTATGTTTCACTCAATCCCTTAGTGCTAGTTGTACCTGCATCAGAAAACACTGTAGCCATCCTTAAGGAGGTCACCGGTGGTGCAATGGGGCTTCGCAAGTCCCCGTCCTTGGTTAAACCAAGTTGCTGATCATCCGTAGATGATGTATCCTTTGTAGGATCTAGAGTTTGAATCTCTAGGAGGCTAGAATCAGGCTCTATTAACAGCAGAGATCCTGAAACTTCTTCAATAGTATGTGAAGACTTTTCCTCAGTTAACTCTTCAATGTGAATTGATTCATTGTCACCGAGTTGCCGATCTGCACCTACGTTAGACCCTTACCCGCAGGATCCAGATATGTTCCATCTGGGGAGCTAGGAAATGACCCTTTAAATTGTGCATTTAGGTCAGAACCTTCTCTCGACGTCTATGAAGACTCTTGGTTCTTAGAACCTTCAACCAGTGAACCTGATCGTAATATGGTCGGAACACCAGATGCTTTCGTCAATTCCTCCTTGCTATATTAAGCTATTGGTTCAGATATTGCTTTAGTTAGCGTAGCCCAATCAGCATCGGAAAAATCTATAAAGGGCTCTTTGGATAATTGAAATGAAGTTTCAACAGTTGCCTCGGTTTCTATTCTTCTCCTTTTAGAGGAAGGCAGAGCTGTTATTGAAGGGTGTATCTCCTTATGTGGTGCTGCTTTGGCACTATCTCCCTCTACACTCACGGATGTCTGAATATTGGGTATAGGAGGGGAAGGAGGTTCGTTTATGTTTTCATTTGGCTCGTCCAAAGGCTCTATGACCGTGGTTAGAGATTGTGGGTTTGCAATCTCTTAGTCAGAAATGGCCGCTGAGGGCTCTGGATCTACATCCATTGTTTGTGGTTCAGGAGCCAGTACGGGTTCAGGAATGTTACCTTCAATTACTTGTTCCCCTCGGGGTAGAAGTGGTAGGGGCACCGTTCTTAAATATTCAGTTAGAACATTGGGTACCCCTGGAAGATGATTCTTTCTTATTAGAACGGTTATTGCATTGCTCTTCATCCTCATACACTCCATGGTCTCCTCGCCTTTGAATGTCTCCCGTTCATTATCTGTTAAGACATCATTGAGAATTAGCTGTAGGAACCTAGGATAGAAACAAAGCACATCGTCCATGCCTGTCTTGTCATCCAGTGGTCCCATGCATAGAATGACTTGATCAATCACTAACTTTCCTATGTTTATATGCCTATTGTTAGCAATGGCAAACCCTATCTTCTGAAGAAATAAGGGAATACCATGCAGATTTGTCAGTTTTGCAGTAAAAACATGGATAAGTGTGTGAAAGAAGAAATTCCACGGCTTTGTCAAGTAATGCTTAAGGAACTCTCCCACAAAGAAGTTTGGTTGTTGACTTCTTATGAGAGTGAAGAAAGCATGTATCTCCTCAGTTGTGGGATCCGGAACATGGTTTTCTGTTGGAAAATGTAGAATTCTATTAAAGTCATTTTCCGTTACCCTTATTGTTCTGCCCCCTGGCACAACAAAACTGAAGGACCTTACATTATTCTCAGTTGTATCTGTGGCAGATGTGTACAACGCAGTCAATTGATCGATACAAAGGACTACAGGAGTACTCAAAGAATATGCCACTAATGAACGTGTGTTCATAAATTCTGCCCATGCACGAAACTTAAGGTTCGTAATGGATTGCAAATTCTGAAACGAGACATGATTAGTCTTGGTTACGATAAATTCTCCGGCCATTTTAATTCAAATTTCCAGAAAATTAAATTTAAACCAAAACTAATTTTCCAATTAATTATTTCTAATTAATTAACCTTAAAACAAAATTACCCCTTTTTACTCTAACACACAAACTTAAACACTTGAATTAAGAACCCTAAATTAGTGAACTTCAAACAACCACTAAAATCCAAAGAAATTAACTGTTAAACAATCAATTTCTAAAGATAAGAACTTTTAACACTTTTCTAAGGTTCAAATATTTAGTTCGATGGATTCTTCCTTAGAAATTTCTAAAAACTTAAAACAATCAAGTTTTCATGGTTAAAATTAACTCAACAGTGAAACACGGTAAATTTTTCAAGCTTTTCTCGGTTAGAATGAAGAATTCTATCGAATGGGTGTTCTTGAATGTATATATATATATTGTAAGTATATAAATGGCTGTTGCTTTCTTAGATCTGTGAAAAATTGAGAAAGAAAAAGACTAAGGCACGTTTTTATACACTTGAAACTGACAGGGGTAAAAATGTCATTCCATGTTCGATAGTTTTTTAAATGAACGTTCGATGGTTTTCATCTAGGGGCAAAACTGTCAACTATACTTCGATAGTTTTTGAAAAACTATCGAAGTTTTTGAAAAACTATCGAAGGTTTTGAAATACAGAATTTTAAAAGTTTTGATGAAAACTATTGAAGGCTATTTCTTTAAAAACTGAAAAACTATCGAGGTATGTTTGGAAAAACTATCGAGGTATGTTTGGAAAAATTATCGAGAATTTTAATATAGAATTAATTAAATTCACTTCGATACTTTTTCTGCTGAATTTCAAAATCTATCGAGAATTTAAATATTGAATTAATTAAATTCACTTCGATATATTTTAAGATTATCCTCAAAAACTATCGAAAGGTTTATTTCGATGGTTTTTCTTTTCCTATTTAAAAACTATCGAATTTTCCTTCGATGGTTTTCATTTAGTACTTAGAAAAACTATCGAATTTTCTAAATTAGATGGTTTTTGCTTCTGTCCAATTCTTAAAACCTGTTCTTGTTTTAAAAATCAAACTTTTTAATTTTCTGTCAAGTTTTAATTTGAATAAACTTTTTCAAATTCACCAAAATCAATTGTTAACAGAAAATTCACAATTTTCTTAGAATAAAATCGACTAAATATCATTGAATGATATTAACCAATTAAAATCCAATAAATTATGCTGCATTAATCTACAATGTTAAAAACAAAGTAAATTAATTCAAATTAAATAGATGCTTAAATATTTAGAATAAATATTAGCACCTAAATAATTTTAGAATTAATAACCAATTAAATGCCAGAAGATATATCATCCATAATTATGACATAAAATTAGTACAATAATCCTAACTACGAGAATTGCTCCAGAAAATAAATTCACGAGTCCTAAGGATATAGAAATTCTTAAACTCATGTATTCACTAGGACTATCTGCAGTTACTGACTTCTAATCAAAATCAATCAGAAAGATTTAACATCCCAAGTTCACCAACCAGCTTTGAAAAAGTGGATTCATCAAGCGGTTTAGTAAAGATGTCTGCAATTTGTTCCTCTGTGGGTACAAAGTGTAACTCCACAGTTCCATTCATGACATGCTCTCGGATAAAATGATACCTGATGTCGATGTGCTTCGTCCTCGAGTGTTGCACTGGGTTGTTGGAGATTGCTATGGCACTTGTGTTGTCGCAAAATATTGGAATCTTTGTCAACAAAAGCCCATAGTCACGGAGTTGGTTTCTCATCCACAAGATCTGAGCACAGCAGCTACCAGCAACAATGTATTCAGCCTCAGCTGTAGATGTGGATACTGAATGCTGCTTCTTGCTATACCAGGAAACTAACCTTCTTCCAAGAAACTGACAGCTTCCTGAAGTACTCTTCCGATCAATCTTACAACCTGCAAAATCAGAGTCTGTGTATCCAATAAGATCAAATCCTTTATCTTTAGGGTACCAAATTCCAAGATTTGGGGTCCCCTTAAGATATCTAAATATTCGCTTAACAGCTATTAGATGAGATTCTTTAGGATCAGACTGAAACCTAGCACACAAGCATGTTGCAAACATTATATCTGGTCTACGTGCAATGAGATAAAGTAATGAGCCTATCATACCTCTGTTGCCTGTGATGTCAACCTTCTTACCAGTTTCATCCTTATCAAGCTTAGTGGCAGTTGGCATTGGAGTCTTTGCTGTAGATGAGTCTTCCATTTGATACTTCTTCAGAAGATCTTTGATGTACTTGGACTGACAAATGAATATACCATCTTGCCTTTGGTATACTTGCAGTCCAAGAAAGAATGACAATTCACCCATCATACTCATTTCATATTGACTATGCATTAACTTAGCAAATCTCTTGCATAGATCATCATTAGTAGAACCAAATATT
This sequence comes from Heracleum sosnowskyi, assembly GCA_030848705.1. Classification (NCBI taxonomy): domain Eukaryota; kingdom Viridiplantae; phylum Streptophyta; class Magnoliopsida; order Apiales; family Apiaceae; genus Heracleum; species Heracleum sosnowskyi. The sequence continues at coordinate 46,000,412 of CM061244.1, forward strand.
ATGTCATCAACATATACTTGCACCAATATCAAATCATTTTTGTGCTTTTTGTAAAAGAGAGTTTTGTCTACAACACCTCTTGTAAAATCATTTTCAAGTAAGAATTCAGAGAGAGTGTCATACCATGTCCTTGGAGCTTGTTTGAGTCCATAGAGAGCTTTGAATAGAAAGTACACAAAGTCTGCCAGTTTTGAATCCTCAAACCCTGGAGGTTGTTGCACATACACTTCTTCTTCTAACTCCCCGTTCAGAAAAGCACTCTTCACATCCATCTGATATACCTTGTAATTGGAATGTGCTGCGAATGCCAGAAACATTCTGATGGCCTCAAGTCTTGCTACTGGTGCATAGGTTTCATCATAATCTATACCCTCTTCTTGAGAGTAACCTTTAGCAACCAGTCTGGCTTTGTTTCTCGTTACAATGCCATCTTCGTCCAACTTATTTCTGAATACCCATCTTGTTCCAATAACAGATTTTCCCTTAGGCCTGGGTACCAGCTTCCAAACTTTCTGCCTTTCAAACTGATTGAGTTCCTCTTGCATTGCAATCACCCAATCTGGATCATCTAGGGCATCTTCAACTTTCTTAGGTTCTGTTTCTGAAAGAAACCCAGAATAGTGACATTCATTTTGTGATGTTCTTCTAGTTCTCACTCATGTGTCCGGATCACCTATGATCAAGTGAAAGGGATGATCTCTATTCCATACCCTTTGTCTTGGCAGATGCGATCTTGATGATTCTCCTTGTTCTAGATGTTGTGGAGTGTGACTAGTTGATCCTTCTCCTGCTCCCCCTGAGTTGTTGACAGTTTGATCTGTTGACCCTGTTTATTGATTAGTGGATCCAGTAGTAGTTTGTGTATTTCTACCACTATCACCACTTGGTCCAGAATCATTATCATTATCATTATTATTAATAACTGTAACAACTTCAGGTTCTTCTTCAATGTCAGAGAGATCTCCTGATAGATTTTCAAATACCAAGGATTCAGAGTTCTCTCTAGTTTGCAGGCCTGGTCTTTTGGTGTCGTCGAATGTTACATTAAATCTTTCAAACACCTTCTTATCTTCAATCACATATACCCTGTAAGCCTTAGATTCTAGAGAATAGCCCAGAAAAATGTCTTCATCTGCTTTGGCATCAAACTTGCCCAGATGTTCTCCATCTTTAAGTACAAAGCACTTTGCACCAAACACATGAAAGTACTTCAGTGTTGGTTTCTTGTTGGCCATTAACTCATACGGAGTCTTTTCATGATCTTTGTTGATCAGGGTTCGATTCTGAGTGTAGCAAGATGTACTCACTGCTTTAGCCCAAAATTAAGTGGGAAGTTTTGATTCATTCAACATGGTCCTTGCTGCTTCAACCAAGGTCGTGTTCTTTCTTTCCACTACTCCATTCTGTTGAGGAGTTCTTGGTGCTGAATACTGTCTTGAAATACCTTTCTCTGAGCAGAAATCATTAAGAACTGCATTCTTGAATTCAGTTCCATTGTCTGATCTGATTGTCCGCACAGGCAGCTTAGCTTCCACTTGTATCTTCTTGATGTGATCAATGATTAGTTGTGTTGCTTCATCCTTTGATTGTAAGAACAACACCCACGTGTACTTGGAGTAGTCATCCACCATCACCAATGCATATCTTTTTCTTGAAAGTGACATAACATTGACTGGACCAAATAAATCCATATGAATCAGTTGTAATGGTTCAGCAATGCTTGTCATTCCTTTGCTTCTATGTGATGCTTTCTTCGACTTCCCCTTTTCACATGCTTCACATAGTCCCTCCTGATTGAATTCCATCAGGGGCAACCCTCTCACTAACTCTCTCTTTACCAAAGAGTTCATAGTTTTGAAGTTCAAATGTGAGAGCTTCTTATGCCATAACCAACTTTGTTCTGAAGATGCCTTACTATAGAAACATGTAACTTCTCCTTCACTGGTAGAACTTAAGTCAGCTATAAACAAATTTCCTTTTCTTACTCCCAGTAGAGCAAGCTTCTCATCCTTCCTGTTGGTGATCAAGCACTTGTCATTTCTGAAATCTACATTGTAGCCTTTATCACAGAACTGACTGATACTTAAAAGATTGTGCTTTAATCCTTCAACAAGAGAAATGTTTTCAATGATGACATTCCCAATTTTCAATTTACCATATCCCGTAGTGAATCCTTTGTTGTCATCTCCAAATGTTAAAATCGGGTCGGTCTTCTTAACCACCTCTGTAAGCAGGGACTCTTCACCAGTCATGTGTCTAGAACAGCCACTATCCAGAATCCACACAACCTTTGAGATTTTAACCTTACCCTGCAATCACAGATCGATTAAGTGGACTTTGGTACCCAAACTTGTTTGGGTCCTGAAGGTTTAGATACTTTAACAGGAGTAACATTCAAGTTAGTCTTAACTTGTTTAACATTCATGATTTCTGTGGGTTTGACATTATCAGTGCTATTGCTACCAGATGCATTCATCAACTTAAAATAAGCATGCATAATGTTGTATGTACATAGAAAACACTCTTTATTACCACAGGGTTCATGAACATCAGGCATGTCAGACATGTTATGCATTACAGAAGTATCAGCAGTTTCTACTTTAACCTTTTTACATGCATGTGTAAGGTGTCCAGCAGAATTACAGATGGTGCACAACTTCCTAGATGCAATGGGAGAAGAAGAAACAATATTCTGATTTACAACCTTCTTTTTCCCATTCATGTTCTTTTTAGCCTTGTCAACTAAGTCACCTACTTCAGTTTTAGGTATTACAGTTTTTACTGAATTCCTAGGCAACTTAGTCTTTACCTCTTTTTCCTTCACTAAATCTTCCTCAAGCAATTCTTGTCTTATGAAAAGGTCATCCTCATGAAAAGGTTCTGAGAAGGGCTTGACAAAGACTGGACTGACCACATTCTTAAGAATGTGTGGAATATCCTTCTTGACAACAGAAGATGTCACAGGGAATTCCAGAATCTTTTTCCCAGCCTTTTTGGAGTAGTCAAGTCCTATAGCAGTTTTATTACCCTGGGTCTGAGTATCAATGATCTCCTTAGCAATCAGGGAGGAATTCTTAAAAGAATTCAGTTTCAAATCTAACTCTGAAATCTGCTTCGTGAGGATAGTCTCTATCTCATCTTTACACTTGACCTTGTTCTCTAGGTACATATTCTTTTGCTTAAGATCTTCTAATGTGACAACTACAAGATTTTTAATCTTAAGAACTAGTTTAGCATTTTCCATTTCAGATGCTAGCATGCTTGTGTGTACATTAAACAATTCTACACTTAGATCTTGCACAGTTTTCTTATACTCGGAATTTGACATGTCAATTGTAGTTAGGATAGGCACCAGAGATAATTGTGGTGATTCCTCTGAAGAGTCAGCCATTAGGGCAACATTTACATATTCCTCCTCTTCATCTGAATCAGTATTATCCCAGTGTTTTCCCTCTGCTATATAAGCTTTCCCTTTCTGCTTTCCAGACAATGCCTCCAGTTGATGTTTCAGCTTGGCATTCTCCTTCTTCAAATCCTCATCAGAGTCTTTCTTTTCATAGACATCTTTCATGTCTCTTGCTTGACGAGGCTTCCGACATTCAGTGGTGAAATGCCCTAACTCATTGCAGTTGTAGCATCTTGATTTGCTTCTGTCAATCGAGCCAGTCTTGTAGCCTTCCTTAAAACCTGTACCAGGTGAATACTTGCTCTTTTGGAATCTGTTGGTTGAGCCCTTGAACTTATACTTAGGGTTTCTCTTGAAACGAATGTGGCAAAACTTTGCAGCTAAGTACGCCATGGTTTTGTCTTCCATTTGCTCAATCTCTTCTAGGGTGTAGTAATCACTTTCATCAACACCCAAATTCACAGAATCCATTTCAGCTTCTATAATCACCTCCTTTCCAGCTCTAGGGGTTTGAACCTGAATATCAGAAGTTCTCGGTTCATCCACTACAAGTGTTGCTGATCTCACAAGTGCATTGTGCTTGTTATCCACTGTCCATGGTCCGTAGATTATCACTCGTTGTTCTTGCTCCATCTCATAAGTCTTCAACTTGCCATAGATCATCTCTAATGACATCTTTGTGAAGTCAATTCTTTCCCTTATGGATGAGGACTTGTGTTCTACATGATGGGGCAGCGTCATTATGAACTTCCTGTTTGTTTCTCTCAGTGGATAGGTCTTCCCTTTCATTGACAATTCATTTAGAAGCTTAGTATATTTCTCAAAGACCTGAGTTATACTTTCTCCTGGAAGAGACCTAAAAGCTTCATACTGAGAAGTCCGGATGTCCAATCTGTTTTCCTGAACGTCTTCAGTTCCTTCCATTATCAAATTACTGGTATCCCACATATGTTTCCCGCTTGTATAGTTCATCAACTGATAGCTCATTTCCTTGTCTGTAGAGTCTGCCAATATCAACATTAAGCCTGTATCCAATCGAATCAGTTCTTTATCAGAATTTGTGTACTCAGTGATATCCTTAGGTTGGGTGCCTTGAGGAATCCTGGTGCCATCAGGAGCTGTAGATTCACTAACTGGTTTCATTGGTACAAACAATCCGTTCTCTAATACGCCAATATACAACGGATTAGATGCCTTGATAAATAACATCTTCATCTTCCACAAACCGAAATCATCTCTAGTAAACGGGGGAACTTTAATAACAGCAGTTGTCTTTGGAGCACTCATGGTTTCTGAAAATTTCAAATTGTTTAAAATTCAAGAAATTCCAATCAAATGAAAAATTTTGAAAGTTAAAAAATTTGCTTCGAATTTTCAAGCTATGTTTGATTTTGGTCTCATTCACCGGATCTGATTTGTGTGTCAATCAAGTAGCTCTGATACCAATTGTTAGGTCCAAAGTATCGTAGAAGGGGGGGTTGAGTACGATACTCACAAATTATTTAATTTTGTTCGCGGATTAATCATTCAGTTCTATAACGAAATCAAAAGCACCAAATCAAAACACGAGTCGGGGAATATATCGTTTTATAAATATAAACCTCAAGGGGTGCTATAATTTCTAATCTGTAGATTAGCTTCAATGAGTTCTAGGTTATACAGAATCAATACAATGATAGAATTCTGAGCTCTATTAAATTCTCTGATAAATCTCTCTAGCTCAAACTCTCTCCTCGTAACTTCTTCTGTTGAAAATAACCAGACTAAAGAAGACACACTTTTCTCTTAGTAATTGTAGTCTTTTGTTTTAAAAACTATCGAACCAAAACTAAAGAATTAATCCTGGCCGTCCAATTTCCATCAACCTGACAAACAAAGAAACTTTCCACCTGCTCCCAAATTTAAAAACCATCGAATGAAATAAAGTAATTTTCCATTCGATAGTTTTTTAATAAAACTATCGAATGACAAATTAAATTATGTTGGTTTTCTGATTGAATTCCTTAAACACATTCGATGGTTTTCATAAATGAAAAACCATCGAACCATTTCTTGTCCTTGTTCTTTTAAATAATACCTTTTGAGTTTCAGGGTATTTAAGTTTTAGACTGTATCAATTTCTTCTGAGACGATAAAACAACTTGATCTTTTTAAGTGCAGTCAACTAGTGCAACTGGTCTGGTTCACAGATGAATAACACTTGATCAATTCTTCTATGTCTTCAATTCAATGTTGTTGATAAGTCCTTTGTCGATTTGGTTGCTTCAAGATAATCACTGGAATCCTGTGGTACTAACCATAAATCATTCCCATACTTTTGTAGTCTTGTTTCTTTTCCTGTCACTGAGGCTTGAACATTTTCATGAACTTCTTTCTGTGACCTGTTTACGGACTTCAAGAATACATACCATATTTTGATTTTTTGAGTTTACCTTTTCTTCTTTGATTCTGGATTCCTGTGCTTCTGTTAATATTATTGTATGTCTTGTCCTTTGTTGAGTTGTAGTTATCTCTTTTACATCTTATGTTACGTTATGCTTTACATATTCTAAACTTCATATTAAGTATGAATACTTTCAATGGAAAACTATGTACTACTTTTATATTGTTGGAAGAACTTTATATTAGTGACTAGTTAACTTGCTGAGCATTCTTTCGCTCATTCTTGCTTTGTTAAAAATTATATTTTCAGTGAGACAATAGTCGGTCGTCCCGTATTGCGAGGAAAAGAATGTGGAAGATACTCCCTTGAGATAGTGTAGTTCAAGAAGGATACTATATGAGTAAGTTGGATAGGTTCAGCTATCCTTATTAAGTGTGTTTACAAAATGGGTTGTAATAATTCCATGTAGAGGTTGTAGTTAGTAGTGTGAGATCCTGGATAGTACATTTGGTTTGTAATGACTAATGTTACTGTATATCGTTTCTAAGGCTATAACTTGTGTGAGTAAGAGATTGAGGTCTATGATGTTGTTTTGATTGGATCATTGAGTTAATACAGGTATTATATGACTGCATGGTGTCGTAGCAACCTGGATTCCTGACCCCGGATCTGGGGGTGTTACACGAGATGCCGTTATGAAGATGAATTGATGCAGAGTATCTGGATCTAGTGTAAGGTTATTGTATAAATTTTATTTCTATTAAATATTATTGTGTTTACAATTAGTTTGGCATGGTATACTTCTCATCAAATTTATACTAGTTTTATAGGATTTGTGCAAAGAGATTGTTGTAAAGAAGAATATTTAATTTGTGGAATTTTGGATTCTTGTTTCTAGCACTATAACCTAAAAGATATTGGTATAGTTGGGGTCGCAGATTATATATTTGAATTGGTTTAATAATTAACATGTTATTTAAATTGATATTTCATGGTGACGACCAAATCCTCTGACCCCGGATTTGGGGGCGTTACAGGAACAACAGAGCCTAAAACCTCAAATCATAGTCAATCCTAGTGACTATGAGTTAAGGAGGTTGCCACCACCTCCCAAGGTCAATCCCAGTGAGTTTGATCTGTCTGGCCTAAATGAAGAAGAAATGACGGCCAAGGAAGCAGCCATAACACAATCTCTTGAAGCTATAAAGGCAAGGAACATGAATCCTGAAAGATTAATTCTGGAATCAATTTCTAGGTCTCTATGCTCTACAACAATGGCTTCAGGCTCAACTCAATTAACCTCAACTTCAACAAAGCCAATGCCAATCCATACTACTATTCTAAGAGTTCTCACTCCAGAAATCATTTGTCCTTAGAGACTCCTAGATGGTGAAGCTTCATTTTACCAGGAATTTGAACCTTATCTAGATGGTATATCCTATTCTCCAGTAAAGCATCATGGAAAGAATAAACTGCAATTGGACTATCCACTTTCTAAGCCTGATGAGAACAAGGTGATGGGAAAAATCATTAATAAGTTTAAAGAGGATAATGATGTGAAAAGTGAAAGGCATATGCACTGGTCTATTTTTAAACACAGAGGATTCGACTCAGCTTAAAAAAGAATGTAATAAGTAAATAATATACAAACTGTCATAGGAATCTCAGAAGATAATATCAGTCAAAGTGAATGAAGATTAAAGTCAATCTACAGACTTTGAGTAATTCTACATTGAAAGAAGTTCATTTATTTGATCAAGCCTCAGTGAAGTATTCAAGAAAGTGGATCTATTAAAGTGACAGAGATTTCAATAGAGTGACAAGAAGTGTACATGTTACAGAGTTTGATAAAGGGAAAAGAAAAAGAACCACAACCTAAAGTCAAAAGATGAAGAACAGTCATTGCAGTTAGTCACTCATAAACCAGATAGTACATCGAGTGTCAACATCATACAGTGGAAGTTCTCCATTAATTTCAGTGGTTCGAGGATTGATTCTGCTATCAAGGAATTATATTATTTCTCTTTTAATTAATTAAATTAGTTAGTAAATTTATCCACTAAATTAATTCAACAAGAATTAATTTATTCCTTAAATTAATTATACGATTAATTAAATTAGAATTAATATAAATCCTAGAAGGACTTTGAAAATGAACTGGTATGACCATCACAGATAGTCATGCCGATTGTCATGCTAGTACAATCAGTAGTCCTGCCGAAAGTCATCCTAGAACAAAGTTAGTCATGCCGATAGTCATACAAGAAGGAAATGGAAGTCATGCTAGTTTAGTGGATTGTCATACCGATAGTCAAAGAGATAGTTATTCCAATTCAAACAGATGGCGTACATATATCACAATACAAAGGCAGTTGACTTCTCAATTACATCAGTGGTACATCAAATTAAAATAGACAGAAGCATCAAAGTGATATCTCTCTTCTCACTCTGCTTAAACACAACTGCCCGAGCCTTCCACAAAACTAGTGAATTAAATTCTAGTCTTGATTGTAACATTTAATTCAATAAAATTAGTTTACTTGTTGTGTGACTATCTAGCGGATCATTATCCCTAGAAATTATCTCGAACTACTTTTTAGTATTCGATCTTTTTATTACAAATATAGATAAACTCATGTTGAATTTATTCTAATTTGTTTTAATTAGGTTGATAATCATTCCCTTTAATCTGTACTGTAATTGTAACACCTTTCAAGTTCAATATTAGTTATATTTAACTTGAATCTTGTTTCATTTTATTCTGCTTAAAATTTGTTCTTGATTTATTATTTCACGAACCGAACAAATTCGATTAAACAATATAGTTTGTATTCAACTACCCCCCCTCTTTCTACAAACATATCAGGACCTAACAATTGGTATCAGAGCTAATTGATTGACGCACAAATCAAGATCCTTAATTTCGTGATTTATCAAGAACGACTGAATTTTATTTTATTTTAAAATTCAAGATGTCTACTTAGAAAGTTGGAACTGTAAAAATTTCTATGTTTAGTAGAGAGCACTATGGGATGTGGAAGAAGAAGATTCTTTTATTTTTTCAAGTGGCTAATCCAAAGTATCTTGGTGTATTGAAGAAAGGTCCAAAAAATCCAATGGTTATTGAAGAGGAGCGTATTGAGAATGACCTTGTTCTTCAAGCTGGAAGGACCTTTCCTAAAGATCCAAAAGATTATACAGCTAATGAAAAGGAAGATGCTTCTATGGACGCAAACTTACAGTTAATTCTTGTTGACTGTCTGGATCCCATTATGCACAATCATGTGTTGAATTGTAAAGATGCTAAACATATTTGGGATAAAATTGAGATAATCAATGAAGAGACTGAAGAAGTTAGAGAGAATAAACTAGAAATTCTCACCTCTGAGTATGAGCACTTCAGATCAAATCCAGGTGAAGGTATCTATGAAGTTTTTGAGAGATATAACAAATTGATCAACGATCTAAATCTTCATGTCAAGTACTACACACTCAGAGAGATAAACAAGAAATTTCTCTTGACACTTCCATCCCATCTAGAGCATAGGATTTCAGCCATTAGAGAAGCAAGGGATTTGAGTGAGATTTCACTAGAAAGACTGTATGGTGTTCTGAATATAGAAAGCCAAGACAAGCAAAGAAAACATCATACGCTACAAATCAAAATAGTAAACCTAGTAAAGCTTATCTTGCTGAAGGAAAGAGCTAAGATGATTCTGAAAGTGAAGATGAAGAAATTGGTAATCTTGCACTCATGGAAATAGGAGACAAAACTACATCTTACAAATCTGAGGTAACTTTTACTGACATTGAGATGGTTTATCATCTTAGAGGAACCTTATCTTGTGCACGTAGTGAAAATGATAGAATAATTCTTCAGAACACTGCTCTTGAAAAAGAAGTTAAAGAATTAAGATTAGTGCATGTTAATCAAGATGAACTTAAAAAGAAAGTAGCTTTTCTTGAGAACTGTAATAACCCAAATTTTTGAACATTTTAAAAAGACCTTGATGAATAGTAAAAATGTGTTCGAAGAAAAACTTTTCAAACCACACTATGTATGTGTTGGAAAACTGAAGTTCCAAAGCTAAATTATTATTATACAATGCAAATGAGTGAATGTAAATCACGCCAGATTTCAAAAATTCAGAACTTGAGAAATATTTCATAGAAGTCTAAAACCGTATTATCGATATATAATATATTTAAGTGTATGTAAATCTCATTTATGTTCCAAGATTAATGCTCGAACTGTTTTAGTTAAGTATTCGATCGTTCGGATGAATATTGAATAGTTACTGTCCACAGCGTGAATCGCGTCGGGTTTTTATTCGCACTTTTAGAAAATAGTTCGAATTATTTTCGAGAGAACCAAAAACCATGATGAATAGTATCCCCAGATGAATAGTGAAATATTTTAGTCTCCGATTGATCCCATATTTCGGCGGAAGTTTTGGAATAATAAACGGTTACTTATCACGCAGTCGGAAATCGTAAATGAAATCAAGGATTCAAGAGTCAATTTATAGAGCGTCGAGGAGCGCTTTTGTATTAAAATAAAAGAAAGGAATTAAGGAAAGATATTTGTGGAGGAAGTGTATTGAGGAAGCTTTGTAAACTTAACCAAAGATGAGGGCTTTACTTGCACTTTGGTAAACAAATATATTGTCATCAACCACACTTTGTTTTATAAATCAAAAACCTAAACAAAGCTAACCTACAACCAAAAACGAGCTGCCCCCCACCCCCCATTTCATCAAACTTTTGGCCAAGGAAGAAAGAAGGAAAAGATGAAGCAAAAGTACATGGATTCTTGGTCAATTCTTGAGATCTTTAGCTTAAAAGAAAGAATGAATTAAACCCAATATTTCAAAGGTAACATCTCCAACACCCACCATCTTTAGAATGCTCTTTTATTAAGATAAAGAAGATGATGAATAGTGTTTTCTTGAGTTTTATGTTTAGACTTGAAAGATTAAAGTGTTTATGTTTAGTTTATGTTATGCTTAGTTGTTTTATGTATAAAGATGAATGGTTGGTTGAGTTTGGAGATGATTTTTGACTTGGTTACTAATGGATGAGTTTTTTAATGTTTTATTGTTGTTATATGAGAAGTATAAGGTGGATTGGTGTTGATTGAGTTGAGTTTAAATTGGGAAAATGTTAAGTGTTAAGCCATCGTAATGCCCGTTTGCATTTAGGACTAATTTAACCACGATTTACGAACTGTTAATTTAATTGTTTTCAACACCACTGCCTCCGAAATTGTATATCTTGTTTTGTAGTTTGTTTTGGTATAAAGATCATGTCGAGACGATTTACGGTTAAGGAGATATGTCCATTTTAGTAAAAGCGATTCAAGAACACCAAACTGCTACTTTGTGCCCAAGTGTATGCAAGAAACGAACTCCTTAACAATTGGTAAAAATTATGACACTTAGAGGATGTGTAACTTCGACAGTTAATAAGGTCACCGAAAAGGTTTCGTGCAAAAACGTTAATTTTTCGATTTTATAAAAATATCGGAACCAAAGTTGCGCGATGACACTATTCATTAGAGAAGCTACTGCCCTGTTATGTTAATTCGGGAATATGGGTCCTCTGTCCAGGACAAAATTTTTGATGGATTATATTCTAGACACTCTCTAGATCGTGCACGCGAAAACGGTGTGTCAATTGAGTTAACGGTTAATGAGTTACGAGCGTTTTAGTTAAACTAGCGCAAATAGTAGAACTCCGTAGTTGAGTCGACTTTTAAAATGCATTTCACCAATTTAAACTCATATTTTCCAAATCAACATACTTTTGATAAATAGTACAAATACTCAAGAAGCACCTTGAGGTGGTTTCGTAATTAATTATTAAATTTCTGATTTATTAAAAGTGTTAGAGTGTGAGTTGCGGAATAGTGATTTTATGGGAAGTCAACTCTAGAGGTACTACTTTGACCATCTGTTTTGACTAAGTTAAAAGAGTGATTTCGAGTCGACTAAAACACGAAATTTGTTAAGGTATATCAATGCAACTTGTTGGAGTAAAGAACTAGATTAAAGACCATCAACAAGATAGTTTTACGAATAGCTAAAGTAGACCCGAGAAGGTGAAATACCGGGCAAAATAAGTGTTAATAATAAAATGACTAAGTACATATTGTGATTGTCATAGTTAGACTCAATATAGGTTTGTGGATTAATATCGAGGTCCTATCATGATCTTTGTCTCAGTAGAGTCTTTCAGTGGCATGTTTCGGTCCTCTTCCCCGTTACTTAGAAAAAGTGAGCCACCGGTTCAGGTACAAGATACTATCATTACCGCCCGGACAATTAGACATCCAACCCGTAATCGCAACGACCCAATTGCAAGAGCAGAGCTCTACCAACTGACATAGTGGAAATGGAATCATCAAGTGTAAGTAGAATGAGTACGGGTACACTCGATTTAAGTTTGAGAATTAACATCGAACCGTTAGAGTAAGAAAATTGTAAAGTCTGAAGGTGTTAGCAATCTCGTTACTAAGTAACGAATTGGATTACACTTATTTATAGTATAAATAGTTGTTGCATCAAGATGGCTAATCTAGATTATTATATCTATTGATAGAACTATTTGGAACGAGTGGAACTTAGAGAACATATCTTGGACTCCAAACAAGTTTTCTAATCCTATGTTTTACTTATGAATATATCTTTGGAGCATCTTTATGCAAGTTTCCGTTTCTTAAAACTTAAATATAATATTTTTTATATCTTGTTGTGTTTACTATTTTGGATATCGAATATATATACTCGTTTATCCTATGTTACAAATTTTATGTGTTAAGAATTTAATAAATTATACATGGTACATAAACGATATCTTAAGTTGACTTCAGACGTCGACTCTAGAAATAGAGTCCGTCAATCCAAAATAGATTTGACCGGGGAGCGGTGTATTATTTTGATGAAATAATGTTATGAAAACCCGAAAGGTACTTAAGGGAAAAAGTCTACGTACTTACGAATAGTTAATGAATATTATTTATTAAAAATATTTATCTTGGATTAGATATGCTATTTAAATATTTAATAAATACTAGCTTAAAACTCATGCGATGCACGGATTGTTAATTGTTATTTTATTATTATTTTTTTAATTGTATTTGTTAAAAAAATAAGTAGGCATGTTAAAATAGCTAAACACTTTTAATTAATTAAAAACATAAAAACAGATTTGAAAATAAATAAATAAGGGTTTGCTCGTTATATTTTTGGAAAAGGGCTAACATGTTTTAGTTAAAAAAGGTAATTGTCTGTGATATATTTAAAAAAGTAGGGGAATTTGTTAGAAAAAATAATGTATTTTAGGTGAAAAAGGTAATTGGTTATAAATAGGTAATATTATTATTTAATAATATATTTCTATAAATAAGTGACGTTAATTAAGTAAAAACACGAATTTAAGAAAGGGCAATTAAGTAAAATCACAACGTACCATACCGACCGACCAAACTTTTAATGTTTCGTCTATTATATAATAGTATTGATTTTAACTTTTCCAAAAATATTTAAAACATTATTTCAAAATTATCCAAGATTCTCCAACTTTTATATTCATACATTTTCACACTCAAAGTTCTTTATTAAACCCCCGGTCATGGTTTGCTCAAGTAGCATTGTTTTCAAATAAGAATTGGTTGACTGAGGTCGGACCTCAATTACTCATTTTCTTTTCAAAAGGATCTCAAAAAGAAAATAAAAAGAAGACTATGGCGTGAGCAGGACCGTTGACTAACGATCCCGAGTTTAATGTAAGAGGTTGTTAGCCAGGCGGTCCATCAATTATTGGCCGTATGCGCCAGGATGAGTGCAGATGGAGCTCCCATACAGGATGATTGCGAATGAAGCTTTCAATCTTGGATAACTTATGAATGAAGTATTTGCCCTTCTACTAGTAGATAAGACCCGCGGTGGATATGGATGTGGCGACTGATCATCGTCAAACCATGTCGTGTTTTGTTTTATATAAGTCTCATTCCTTCCAATTGGAAATTGATATTAACACTGTAACGATATCCAAGGTGCTAAGTTACCGATAGTGTTGATAAGAACTAAAGATTGTTTTTTTACAAATGATTCTGGTTATTTATTGATGAAAGAGAAACGATATTTTAAAAAAAATGGTGAACTAGTGTTGTTCATCTAGCAGCATCTAGAACTACGTACTTATTGATTTCAAAAAATTGTGTTAAGTCACTGATAGTGTCTTTCTAAATTACGAACTAAATTCGTTCATGTGGTATTATTCTAAACTTCATAAAATATGAATACTTTCAATAGAAAACTATGTACTACTTTTATATTATTGGAAAAACTTTATATTAGTGACTAGTTAACTTGTTGAGCATCTTTCGCTCATTCTTTCTTTGTTAAAAATTATATTTCCAGTAAAAGGAGACCATAGTTGGTCGTCCCGTACTGCGAGGAAAGGAATGTGGATAATACTCCCTTGAGATAGTTCAGTTCAGGAAGGATGCTGTATGAGTAAGTTGGACATGGTCAGCTATCATTAGTAAGTTTGTTTACAAATATGGTTTGTAATAACTCCATGTAGGGGTTTTTGTTAATAGTGTGAGATCCTGGATAGTGCATTGTTACTGTATATCGTTTCTAAGGCTATAACTTGTGTGAGTAAGAAATTGAGGTCTATGATGTTGTTTCGATTGGATCATTGAGTTAATACAGGTATTATATGATTGGATGGTCTCGTAGCGGCCCGGATTCTTGACCCCGGATATGGGGGTGTTACAGAAATGGTATCAGAGTGATAAGTTATAGTACTCAAAGATGAGAGTGTTAAAAGTTATGTCTAAGTAAGAGAATAACGTAAGAGCTCATATAGAGTTCGTTATTGGACTACCGGATGTAGTACCATTGAGTAAGCAAAGAGTGAAATAATTACTTGAGGTCTTATAGTAGTACCGATAGAATCTTTGGAGACCATCAGAATAATGAGAAAAGAGTCTAGAAACGTACATGATTTATCAAAGACATTGTTATAGAATGCGGAGAAGAGTCTCAAGAGTATTTGAGGTAGAGGCAGGATTGCCAATACTATTGGTTGATTTGACTGGCGCGAATTTTGTAACTCGTAGCCCTTCATAATTGCCCACAAGGGGTAGCAAGTGTGAGGACCCAAGCGTTTGAAATCCCTTACGCGATTAAGGTTACTTGGACACCTGGACTAGTTAAAGGCATTGTTTTGTCTATGAGGTTTCAATACCCCGCGAACAACGATTCCACCAGAGATAATGTGTACTACACCATTGGGGATTTCGTTGCCCTCGAGGAAGCTTTTGCGTGTATATATTACGAGAACGTTATCGTAAGACGAGCGCGCTAGACGACATCATGTGAATGCTTCGTACCATAGGACAAGATGGCTCAAATAAGAGATCAAGAACATTGTGAATTGATGGCATGACTTCGATGAAGATTGCGTACGGTCGCAACGAGCGATACGGCGATCTCAGAACCTATCGGAAAGGAGGTCAGTGTGTTTGGAGTTAGAATCTTTTGATACAACTCCTGTTAGAGACTACATATGTATTAACTAGTAGACCTCCATCTTCTGTTGACATATTGATTCGAGCGTGTAAGCCATGAATTTTGGATTGCTATTGAGGAATGACGAATAGCTTTATGAACCCCCAATCTATTAAGTGATTTTGATATGATTTTGAGAGACTATTTAGTTAGTATCATGTATAATGAAGGTGAGGAGATGGGATCATCCTCGTACTGGTGATGTTAGAACTTACGGATGATCATTGACTTATTTTGGTATCTACTTGCTGGTGCATTACTCAATCTAAAATTGTTCACGTCCTATGTTATCTTGATTAGTTTATTTCAGTTAACCCTTTTAACTTCCTACTTCAACTTTGGATGTAACCAACAACTAAATTATCAAGCTGGAGAACCACTGCACTATCTATCAGTAATTGATTATCAAGCTGCTAACTCCGATCCAATGATTGAAGAAGGTGAGATCGAAATGGACTAAACAACAGAAGCAAAGAACAAAAGAACTATCAGCTCAGACTACAGGAGCAACTTCAATGTATAAAGTTTTATTGTTTTTGATTTATGAAATCTGGAAATGTATATATATCTGATCCAGAATGCATTTAATATTATTATGCTGTCTTACTTTAATTAGTTTCATGTTTCCTTAGTTAGTTGAGTTATCCTCGAAGTATTTGCTTGTCAAACTCTATCCAATCAAATAGGACAAAGGACAAGACATACAATAATATTAACAGAAGCACAAGAATCCAGAATCAAAGAAGAAAAGGTAAACTCAACAAATCAAAATACGGTATGTATTCTTGAAGTCCGTAAACAGGTCACGGAAAGAAGTTCATGAAAATGTTCAAGCCTCAGTGACAATCAAAGAAACAAGATTTTCAAGACTACAGAAGTATGTGAATGATTTAGGGTTAAGTACCACATGATTCCAGTGATTTAATTGAAGCAACCAGAACGACAAAGGACTTATCAGCAGCATTGAATTGAAGACATAGAAGAATTGATCAAGTGTTATTCATCTGTGAACCAGACCAGTTGCACCAGTTGACGGCACTTAAAAAGATCAAGTTGTTTTATCGTCTCAAAAGAAATTGATAAAGTCTATTACTAAACACCCTGGAACTCAGAAGCATTTTCTAAAAGATCAAGAACAAGAAAAAGAGTTCGATGGTTTTTCATTTATAAAAACCATCGAATGTGATTCAAGGATGCAATTAGAAAACTAATGTAAGTTAAATTCTCATTCGATAGTTTTATTAAAAAACCATCGAATGGAAATTTAACTTTAAACATTCGATAGTTTTCTAATGTGAAGAGCAGGTGAAAAGTATGTTTGTTTTTCAGGTTGATGAAAATTGGACGGCCAGGATTGATTCTTCAATTATGGTTCGATAGTTTTCAAAACTAAAGACTACAATTACTAAGAGAGAGGCAGTGTCTTCCTCAGTCGAGGTTCATTTACAGTAGCAATTACTAAGAGAGAGTTTGAGCCAGAGAGATTACAGAAGAAATTAATATTGCTCAGATTTCTATCATTGTATTGATTGTGAATAACCTAGAACTCATTGAAGCTAATCTACGGATTAGAAATTGTAGCACCCCTCTAGGTTTATATTTATAAAAAGATATATTCCCCGACTCTTGGTTTGATTTGGTGTGTTTGATTTCGTTATAGAACTGAATGATTAATCCGCGAACGAAATTGAATTATTTGTAGGTATCGTATTCAACCCCCCCTTCTACGATACTTTGGACCTAACATATCTCGGAAAATCAATCCTTTCCTAAAATCATGGAACAATATCAATCACCATAACTCCTGACTTGGTCAGCTACTGATGATGACATCATGAGTTTTCAGCTTCTGATGATGTAGGTACTGATGCTACCCGATCCTGATGCAATCATTAAATCACCAATATCCAACAATCTCCCCCAATTTATACTTTCTCTGATAAAGCATAAATTCTCTTGATTTAATGATGCCAAAACCTCCATCAAATACTCGCAGGATAAATGTGAGGATTTTGCCTTAGATATTTTTCAAAATCAGACACTTTTATGAACCCTGTATTTCTCTGAAGAAACTTCTTCATCAACTCGTCTTCTTTCAACAACAAGTCAATCATCTTTCTTCTCAGCTTCTTCAACTTTTCATTATCCTTGTGTGTCTGATAAATCGCTGCTCTCATGTGATATCCCTGATTTTATTTTTATTTTTTTATATTATCTAGTAAATATGTTATGAATTTGATATAAGCTGTAGTTGTCTTTGGTGAATATGTAAAAAATTTATTAGTGATGATTTAAGTATTAGATATAAGCATTGCCTGATCAATTACTAGTATACCTATTATATGTAGTTTTCTTCTAACCTTAGGATTTAATTCTTTTGAAAGCTCTTAAATAAATTTATTTGTAAATATATCAATACTATTATATAATAGACGAAACATTAAAAGTTTGGTTGGTCGGTATGGTACGTTGTGATTTTACTTAATTGCCCTTAATTAGTTTTTACTTTTGGTTGGTCCGTATGGTACGTTGTGATTTTACTTAATTGTCCTTAATTAGTTTTTACTTAAATAACCTTACTTATTTATAGAAATATATTATTAAATAATAATATTACCTATTTATAAGCAATTACCTTTTTCACCTAAAATACATTATTTTTTCTATTTTTTCTAACAAATTCCCCTACTTTTTCAAATATATCACGGGCAATTACCTTTTTAACTAAAACATGTTAGTTTTTCTATTTTTCCTTACTAAAATCCCTCTTTTTCCAAAAATATCACGGACAAACATTTAGTTATTTATTTTTAAACCTATTTTAATATTATAATTATTTTTTAAAAGTTTACCTATTTTAACATATCTACTTATTTTTCTTAACAAATGCAATTACTAAAAATATTAAAATATAAATAATCAAATACCTATTTATAACCAATTACCTTTTCAGCTAAAACACATTATATATTTTTTCGAACAAAGTCCCTCATTTTCTAAATATATCACGTAAATTGCCTTTTACAATTTACTTTTTCTATTTTTCTCACTAAAATCCATTTTTTTCCAAAAATATCACAGGAAACCTTTTACTTATTTATTTTAAAACGTATTTAAATACTTTTAATTATTAAATTTTAAAACCTTATTTTCCAAAAATATCACGGGCATTAACCTTTTTAAACTAAATATATGTTACATTTTTTTATTTTTTTCTTACTAAAACCCCTCATTTCCAAAAATATAACGGGCAAACCCATACTTATTTATTTTAAAATCTATTTTAATGTTTTTAATTAATTAAATGTGTTTAGCTATTTCAACATGCCTACTTATTTTTTGCACAATTACAATTAAAAAAATATTAAAAAATAATAATAATAAAATAACAATTAACAATCCGTGCATCGCACGGGTTTTAAGCTAGTATATATATATATATCAATACTATTATATAATAGACGAAACATTAAAAGTTTGGTTGGTCAGTATGGTACGTTGTGATTTTACTTAATTGCCCTTAATTAACTGTACTTCGTGTTTTTACTTAATTAACCTTACTTATTTATAGAAATATATTATTAAATAATAATATTACCTATTTATAACCAATTACCTTTTTCACCAAATATATATTATTTTTTCTATTTTTTCTAACAAATTTCCCTACTTTTTCAAATATATCACGGACAATTACCTTTTTAACTAAAACATGTTAGTTTTTCTATTTTTCCTTACTAAAACCCCTCATTTTCCAAAAATATCACGGACAAACATTTAGTTATTTATTTTTAAACTTATTTTAATATTATAATTATTTTTTAAAAGTTTACCTATTTTAACATGTCTACTTATTTTTCTTAACAAATGCAATTACTAAAAATATTAAAATATAAATAATCAAATTCCTATTTATAACCAATTACCTTTCTAGCTAAAACACATTATATATTTTTTCTAACAAAGTCCCTCATTTTCTAAATATATCACGGGAAATTGCCTTTTACAATTTACTTTTTCTATTTTTCTCACTAAAATCCATTCTTTTTCCAAAAATATCATAGGAAACCCTTTACTTATTTATTTTAAAACGTATTTAAATACTTTTAATTATTAAATTTTAAAACCTCATTTTCCAAAAATATCACGGACATTTATCTTTTTAAACTAAATATATGTTACATTTTTTATTTTTTCTTACTAAAACCCCTCATTTCCAAAAACATAACGAGCAAACCCATACTTATTTATTTTAAAATTTGTTTTAATGTTTTTAATTAATTAAAAGTGTTTAGATATTTTAACATGCCTACTTATTTTTTTGCACAATTACAATTAATAAAATAATAATAAAATAACAATTAACAATCCGTGCATCGCACGGTTTTAAGCTAGTATATATTTGATAGTTTATTAGCACACGGGTTGTGTACAAAAATAGAAAAAGGTAGTCATAACCTAGTTTAATCAGCCGTCGTGGACGAAACAGAGAATAGCCATTCTCTCGTAATCATTGAGAATTAATTTGAAGTCCAGGTATTTAATTGCTTCTAATTGCTTGATTGTAAATAAATACATAGAATTGTGTGATAAGTTCTTTAATTGCTTGTGTAATTTAATGCATGTAATAATTGATAGATAATAGTAGTACTTTTATACTAATTTATGTCCGCATGGGTGTGTGTTTGAATTTAGTCTACATATGTAATTTATTAGCCTTCAGTGGAGTAAATGGTTTGTTATCACATGTGAGATATACTCTCTCCATCCCATTCATTTCCATTCATTTTTATACATTCCAAAAATAGTAACTTTTAATAATATAAAACACTATTACACCCACTACTTTCTCCACTATCTCAATTCTTTAACAATATAAATCACTATTACACACACTACTTCCTCCACTATCTCAAATCTATTATTAAATATTGATAGGTCCCACCACTTTACTCACTTTTCATCTAATTTTACTCATTTTTTATATATTTTCTTAGTCTACGTGCCCCGTCCCAGTGAAGGAGGGAGTAAGTTTTATGGAGTATTATTCATCCATTACTATATGAAATCGGCAAGGTGATGTTATGCCCCGCTTCGCAGCGGCTTTATAATAATATCTCTAAATTTTCTCAAAAAATATTCTACAAAATACGTTTTTAAATAAAATAATATTTCTAATAAAAAATTAAGTTTTCTTTTGATTTATATATATAAAGTTCTAGATCGTTCAATCAAAAACTATAATTATACCTTCACAGCTATTAAAATCTTCAACACCTCCAAATCTACTCTCAGTAAGAAAAAAATCAAAAAATATGAACAAACATTCTTTTTGTTGCTGGGAGTATTTTTTATTAATAATGATCTATTTTTGTCAAAACAAATAACAACAAAAACAACAACAACCTCTTCCTTTTAAAAATTACTATCTTAACATACTACTCTCCTAAACTTTCTTTTTTTATGTAATATAATAGAAAATAGATGAACGTTTTGGTAAATAAGATCGGGCTTGCATAAAAAATTAAGCAATTAATACAAAAAACTAGAAAAAATCTCAATTGCCTTTTAAATATTTAATAATGGAAAAACTAAATATACAATTTTAATATTTTTGCATTTAAAATCTCTACTAATAGAGGAAAGTAAATATAATATTCTTGCATTTAAAATCTCTACTAATAGAGAAAGTAAATATATAATAGATATTTACTAATAGATGAAACTAAATATCACTAATGGAGGAAACTAAATATTCGATTATAATATTCTTGCCTTCAAAATATCTAAATTATAAAAAAAAGTGTACTACCTTACATTATTTTAAACTTTCCTCTATTATTATCTAAATATTCTCATAATATATATTTTCAAATGAAATTAACATCCTAACATTTTCTTCTCTTAAACTTTCTTCTTTTTTTATGTTATTTTTTAATGAAATTACTATCTTAACATACTGCTCTCCTAAACTTTTTTTTTATGTAATATAATAGAAAATACATGAACGTTTTGGTAAATAAAAAGTTAATAAATTAGATCGGTCTTGCATAAGAAATTAAGTAATTAATACAAAAAATTAGAAAAAATCTCAATTTCCTTTTAAATATTTAATAATGGAGAAAACTAAATATACAATTTCAATATTATTGCATTTAAAATCTCTACTAATAGAGGAAAGTAAATATAATATTCTTGCATTTAAAATCTCTACTAATAGAGAAAGTAAATATATAATAGATCTTTAATAATGGAGGAAACTAAATATCACTAATGGAGGAAACTAAATATTCGATTATAATATTCTTGTCTTCAAAATATCTAAATTATAAAAAAGAAGTGTATTGTCTTACATTATTTTAAACTTTCCTCTATTATTATCTAAATATTCTCATAATATTTATTTTCAAATGAAATTAACATCCTAACATTCTTTTCTCTTAAACTTTCTTCTTTTCTTATGTGATATAATAGAAAATACATGAACGTTTTGGTAAATAAAAAGTTAAGAAATTAGATCGGTCTTGCATAAGAAATTAAGTAATTAATACCAAAGATTAGAAAGAATCTCAATTGCCTTTTAAATATTTACTAATGGAGGAAACTAAATATATGTTATGGATAAAAAAACGTGCTTGTGTAATTAATACTAAGGTTTAATGAGTTTCGAGCTTTAATGGTTGCACTCGTGTATCCGGACTAAATTGGTCCTCACATGATGCCTACGTATCTCAAATCGTTATTGAGAATCAAGCCAAAGACGTAATTCCGATTGTAGGATCAGGTCCTTTATATAGGCGTCTGGAGCCTAGTATTTATGGTATGTTTAGGAGTCTTAGCGAATAAGTCTCCTTTTTGATATTGGATAAACATTGTATTGCTTGCAGGATAAGTCTTTTCCTTGTTGATAAAGGCTATGACTCATTAATTGCCTTTAATTGGGATTCCGGATCCTTCTTTGATAAGATTTCCATAATTTGGACTCTTTTAATGAGCTGTATATTTTCCCTATTCATTAATTACGAAATTAATGAATAGTTAGGGATTTGGGCATTAAATATCAAGCCTTTTCATTGGACCGTCAATTATATTTCTATAATTACTTTTCTGACCATATCATTTGCCCCCCAACTTCTGGGAGAATACCCTTGGGATTTTCGTAGAAGTTACAGCGCATTTTTTCCATTTTTAGGGCATTTTTTGACCTCAAACTAGGTTATTTTCGACCAGGAATTCGACCTGGAATTAGTAAAAATTCGACCAGGATTTCGACCTGGAATCAGTACAAATTCGACCAGGATTTCGACCTGGAATTAGTAAAAAATTCGAACAGGATTTCGACCTGGAATTCGAGCTCAAACTGTTGTGAGGTCGAAGCCGTCGACCAGGAATCCCAGGTCTTTTTCGACCTCACCTGTTCGACCTCGACTCAGTATGTTTTCGACCTGGAATTGTAAGCCATTGTCGACCTCGATTTTCTGGTCATTTTCGACCAGGATTTCCTGGTCACGTTCGACCAGGATTTCCTGGTTACGTTCGACCAGGATTTCCCCTTTTTCGACCTCGATGTTGGTCCCAGGTCGTCTGTTTTGACCAGGAATTCCTATTCATTTTCGACTAGGATCATTCGACCAGGATTTCGACCTGGAATTCGATTTTAGTATATCTTCGACCTCGATTGGTCGTGAGGTCATTTATTTCGATCTCGACTTATAGGTCAATTTCGACCTCAAGGTGTCGACTTCGATTCTATGTGTTTTCGACCAGGATTTCTTAGTTATCCTGGTTTTATTTTGGTGTGAGGTCGTATGTTTCGACCTCAATTTCCAATACATTTTCTATCTCGTTTGCTCGATCTCATCCTCGTGTTTTTTTGACCTCGTTTTTTCAGGTTAACATAGACTTAAGTTTTTGGGTCAACTTCAACCTCATTTCCTTCTGCTTTTCGACCTCATTTTAATGTGAGGTCGAGGGATACGATCTCGATTTGTAGTGTATTTTCGATCTCAGTCAATTGACTTTGACCTAGGGTCTTTTCGACCTCATTTTTCCAGTTTTTTGACTTGCTTTTGGTGCGAAGTCGATGGTCACGACCTCAATTCCGTGTGTATTTTCGACTTGGGTCGTACGACCTCGATTTAGGGCCTTTTCGACCTCAAATCTTTAATTATTTCCCTTTATTTGGGAGTGAGGTCGTTTGATACGACCTCAATTTCCCATATACTTTCGACTTCAAGCCTTCGATGTCGATCAAAGGTCTTTTCGACCTCGATTTTTTCATCATTGCCTTGGTTTTAATCCAAGATTCATTCTTTTTCTTGGGCCTTAATTAGTCCATTTTAATTTGGACTTAAATCTTTCCAGCCTTGGGCCTTAACGGGCCTTATTTGATTTGGGCTTCGATTTTGCCTAATATTTAATTGATTTGGGCTTTTGCCTTTGTAATCCTTAAATGGATTTTATGGGCCTTACTGGCTATAGACGGTTGCCCTTCCTTAACCGGTAGGGTTTCCAGTCACTTTGCTTATAAAAGAGTGGAATTTCCACTTTATTCTTCACTTTATATCTTCAAATCTCCGAAAATTTCTCTCTAGTTTTTCTCTCTTTTATTCCGTGGTGAGGCGATTCCCGGCGAGCTTTTTACGGTGGTGTTCGTGTTTTCTGGGTTCAATCTTCTTCCGTTGAAGATTTTCTGGGCTCAACCTTCATCCCTTGAAGATTTCTGGGATTCTTTGAAGATTTTCTGAGAATTTCTTTGAAGATTTGAAGATTTGAAGATTTTTCTGGGTTTTCTCTTGAAGATTTGAAGATGTCTGACAAAACTGCTCAACGCCTCCAGAAAATGAACAAAGCTTCTAAGAGAGGTATCACCATTCGTTCTTCTCATATGTCACTTCAAGATATGATTTTAGAACGTAGTGATGAATATCCTTCTGTGTCCCACTTAGATTCTTTTGACTGTAGTAACAAATTCCACGAAATCGATTTAATTAGGGACTATAACAAAATGTATAGGGTTAAGTCCCCTTATAGGTTAGTCTCAGCCGGCCCAGGGGACCGTTCTTGCCATTGGCGTCCTGATGCTTTATGCATTTACAAGGATGCCATTGTCGCGGGACTTAGGTTCCCTTTTCATGAGTTTATTCCTAGGCTTTTGGCTGATGTTGGGATCAACCCTTGCCAATTTCCTCCAAACTCCTGGAGAATCATTATGTGTTTCATTGTCCTTTGTTTGAAGAACAATTTTCCTTTGTCTGTAGCTTTGTTTAGAAAAAATTTCCAATTTAAGAATAGCTCAGCCATTACTTTGGGTTGGGTTTATATCAACCACCGTCCTTCCACTCCCCCCATATTTCACCCCAAATCTATTCCAGATAACAACCCCAAGTGGAAAGAGGAGTTTATGTATTTGATTTGGGAAGGAGGGGATTGGGGCACCCTTTTTCGTAGTTCCTTTAGTAGGGTTTCGGATGGTAGCCCTAGTAATATCATCCTGAATGATGAAGAGGCCCATGCATATGCTGAGCTCACAAAGGATGATTGTGCCACATTGGCTTGGGTGCTCCTGGACGAGTTCCAGCTTAAGTCCTTGGGACTTTCAAACGTTTCTGATAAGGGTAATTCTCACCTCATATTTTCCTTTGTTTATTTAAGATTGTCTTATACCAACTGTTTCTTTCCTTGTGTTTTTTGCAGTTGCTGTCTTTATTAATAAGACCAACGAGCCCGAAGATGGGGAGACAACAAGGATGAAGAGGGCACGTTTGGGAGGGAAGGACTCTCGTGCTTCCAGTGTTCCAGCTTTTATAAGGCCCCATGTGGACCTTACTGAAGATGCTGAGGGTCCTGCCTCGGCCAGGAGCTCAGTTTGGCGCCCCAACTGGGGTCTTAGGAAGAAGGACACTGTAGTGGGAGTGTCCAAGCATGCCGTGGAGTGGTCCTACCATTCTTTGACTCCTTGTGACTACAAGGACTTTGTCTCCAACTCCACCATTGAGGGGGTGGAGCATGCTGGATCTCAAGCTATGGCTACTGTAAGTATTTCTCTTCTTTTTTCTTTGTAGTTAATAATGTATTTCAAGTTTAAGTTTTTGACTTGTAACTTGCTTGTAGGTTAATGCCAACTACCAAGGGGCTCTCTTTCAAGCCAAGGCTTGGCGCTCATCTTCTGAGGCCAACCAAGGCAAGTTTGAGAAGTCCCAAGAGGAGGTGGGCTCACTGAAGGCCACCTTAGCCAGGAAGGAGAAAGAGTTGGCTGACTCCCAGGCTGAGCTGGTGTCTTTGAGGAAAGGCAAGGATGACTTCATCGACGAGTACCTTGACTCCACGGAGTACGAGGACTTGATTGATAAGCATGACGAGCTCCTCTTCCCAGTTCAGTATACTAAGGGATGGGATGATGCTCTTTCTGCTGTTTTGGAGAAGATGCCTGGATCTCTCCTTATTTCTGATTTTCCAAGCCCTCACCTTCCTACTCCTTTGGAGATGGCCTTGGCTGGAGAGGACGAGATGGAGGAGGATGACAGGATCTTAGACCTGGATCACACTTCTCCACCTGGTCAGACTGCCGGAGCTGATGATGCTGTCTTTCCCTCTAGAGAGGAAGAGGAGGAGGAGGAGGACGTGGACAAGGAAGATTAGGTGTAGTTTCACTTTTGGCCATCATGGCTTGTACTTTTGTTTATGTACTTTCAGCCTACGGGCTTAACTTAACTTTTCTATTTAAGTTTTTATCCAGCCTTATTTATTTCTTGAGGCCATTCATGGCTTGTGTTGTTTTCTTGCTTCTTGAATGTTTGTCAACACTCATAGTATATAAGCTTTAAAACATGAAAATACTGAATTTATTCATAACTTGAAAATGGGATCAACCCTTACATAGTACCCAAG
Source organism: Heracleum sosnowskyi (assembly GCA_030848705.1). Classification (NCBI taxonomy): domain Eukaryota; kingdom Viridiplantae; phylum Streptophyta; class Magnoliopsida; order Apiales; family Apiaceae; genus Heracleum; species Heracleum sosnowskyi. Next base: position 46,026,672 of record CM061244.1, read on the forward strand.
TTTAAGAACTTGGGTTGGTTTTATCAAACCTTATTCATAGTAGTGAGTCCTCCTAGGAAACACCTTAAACATAATAAACTTTCAAATTGGAGGCATGCCAAGTCCTTGGCACCTCATGCCCTTCAAGGGTTTCTAGCTTGTATGAGCCTCGACCAAATACGTTCTTGACGCGATATGGTCCTTCCCAATTTGGGGCCAACTTGCCTTTTTGTCCAACTCCGGATGCTTCAATCTTTCTGAGAACCAAGTCTCCTTGACGAAAGAACCTTTCTTTAACCCTTAGGTTGTAGTAGAAAGAGGCTTTCTTTTGATGTTCAACTATCTTGGCGTTTGCTTCATCTTTAACTTCGTCAATTAGATCCAAAGCTAGCCTCAAGCCTTCTTCATTTTCTTCTGGTTCATAAGCCTCAACTCTTGGGGAGGTGTGAGTAATCTCCACTGGGACCACTGCCTCTGCTCCATAAGCCAATAGAAATGGAGTTGCCCCGGTGGTGACTTTACAAGTAGTACGATATGCCCAAAGTATGGGGAGTAATTCGTCTACCCAAGTGTTTCTGGAGCGTTCAACTCTTTTCTTTAGTCCATCCAGGATAATTCGATTTGCAACCTCAGCTTGCCCATTTGCTTGAGGATGGGCAACAGAAGTGAAGCGCAACTTGATATCGTTCTCATCACAATACTTCTTAAACTCATCGTTGTTAAACTGAGTTCCATTGTCCGTGACCAGGACTCGTGGAATTCCATATCTGCATATAACATTTTCCCAGAAGAAATGCATCACTTGCTTGGTGGTTATCTTGGCTAAGGGTTTAGCCTCAATCCACTTGGTGAAGTAGTCGATTGCTACTATCAAGAACTTTCTTTGAGCACTTGTGTTTCTGGCACCGTTCACATTTCTTCACATAGCTTTTAGCATCAGCAAGTATGCTTGGCCAATAGAAACCTAGACGGGTGACTTTATGAGCAAGGGCTCTGCCCCCCAAGTGTTGTCCACAGATTCCTTCATGCACTTCCTTTAGGGCCAATTCTGCCTCTTGGGGTCTCAAACATTTCAGATATGGAATGATGAAAGACTTCTTGTATAGGAGTCCCTCAATCAGGGTATACCTTAATGCTCTGACGTATAGCTTTCGTGCTTCTGAAGTATCGTTGGGTAGCCACCCAGTTTCCAGATGAGTTTTGATGGGATCCATCCAACAGCTGCCAACATCAATGGGTGCTACCAACTTTCCGTTGATGCTCGGGGTCTTCAAGACTTGGAAGTATACACTCCCTGCATAGTTTTCAATTTCAGAAGAAGCAAACTTAGACAGGGCATCAGCCTTTATGTTTTCTTCCCTTGGAATATGCTCCACATAGCATTCGTCAAATTGAGTCATGATGGCCTTAACAAGTTTCAAGTACTTGGCCATGACTTCATCTCTGGCCTCAAGTTCCCCATTTACTTGGGAAACCACTAGCCTCGAGTCTCCACATACTTTCAGAGTTTTGACCCTCAAGGCCCCAGCCAGCCCTAAGCCAGCTATCAGAGCTTCATACTCAGCCTCATTGTTTGTCGTTGGGAAGTCAAGTTTTAGTGCATACTCAATGAGGAATCCATCAGGACTTTGTAGCACTAAACCAGCTCCACTTGATTTTGTTTTTGATGCTCCATCAAAATAGAGCACCCAATATTCTTTGAAGTCCATATCTTGATCTTTCTTATCTTCCACTATTACTTCCTGCCCCCCGACTTCTTGGTTGTCAATGGTACATTCAACCATGAAGTCAGCAAGTGCCTGAGCTTTTATGGCCGTTCGAGGCTTATACTTGATGTCAAATTCGCCCAATTCAATAGCCCATTTGATCAATCTTCCACTAACTTGAGGGCTATGCAAGATGTTTCTTAGAGGTTGATCAGTCAAGACCTCTATCTTGTGAGCCTGGAAGTACGGGCGTAGCTTTCTTGAGGCCATTATCAAGGCTAAGGCAAACTTCTCAATCGTTGAGTAGTTTATTTCTGCCCCATGAAGAATCTTACTCACATAGTAGACGGGCTTCTGCACTTTCAATTCTTCCTTTATCAGTACAGCTCCAAGGGCTGTGTTAGAAACTGCCAAGTACAAGTAGAGAGTTTCCCCTGGCTTGGGTTTTGCCAATAGTGGTGCCTCAGCCATGTATTTCTTCAGGGCCTCAAAGGCCTCTTGGCTTTCAGTTGTCCATTCAAAAATTTTCACTTTTTTGAGTGCTTTGAAGAAGGGTAAACACTTCACTCCTGACTTGGAGACGAACCTTCCCAATGCTGCCACTCTCCCTGTTAGTTTTTGGACATCTTTGACAGTCCGTGGTGGCTCCATGTCTAGAATTGCTTTGATTTTGTCGGGATTGGCCTCAATTCCTCTCTTGGAAACCATTAGGCCTAAAAACTTTCCCGAGCCTACACCAAAGGCACACTTTGATGGATTCAACATCATCTTGTGGTGCCTCAGCACTTCGAATGCCTCTCGGAGGTGCTTAATGTGATCGGCCTTATCGAGGCTCTTGACTAGCATGTCATCTACGTAGACCTCCATGGTTTTTCCAATTAGGTGCTCAAAGATTTTGTTTACCAACCTTTGATATGTTGCCCCTGCATTCTTAAGTCCAAATGCCATGACTAAGAATCAGAAAACACCAAAGTCAGTGATGAACGATACTTTGGCGATGTCATCCTCATGCATCTTGATTTGATTGTATCCACTGAAGCCATCCATGAAGCTAAGCATCTCGTGCCCAGCTGTAGCATCTATTAATGCATCAATTCTTGGTAAGGGAAAACAATCCTTAGGACATGCATCATTCAAGTCAGTGAAGTCGACGCACATCCTCCATTTTCCGTTAGCCTTTTTAACCATCACGGGGTTAGCTAACCATTCTGGGAATTGGATTTCCTCAATGAACCCAGCTTCCAAAAGCTTATTCACTTCTTGCTTAATGGCTTCAAGCCTCTCTGGAGCAAAATTTCTTTTCTTTTGTTTCATTGTCTTCCTTTCTGGATCCACATTCAATTTGTGAGATATCAATTGGGGATCAATCCCTGGCATGTCGGCCGCTGTCCAAGCAAAAACGTCATTGTTTTCTTGAAGAAAAGCCGTGAGTTTGCTCTTCAGTGGTTCGGGCAGTAGTGCCCCAATATAAGTCACCTTCTCTGGTTCTCCTGGGACTAGGGGAATTGGGACCAAGTCCTCAGCCGGTTTCCCCCTTCTGTCCTCGTTGTCGCTGATATTCATGTCTTCAATTAGGAGAACTTGCCCCCCGGTTCCATCAGGCCTTAACGCGGCTACATAACAACTTCTAGCCATCTTTTGGTCTCCTCGTTCTTCACCAATCCCATTCCTCGTTGGGAACTTGATCTTTAGATGATAAGATGAGGCAACAGCCTTGAACGCATGAAGACCAGTCCTTCCCAGGATTGCATTGTAGGTTGAAGTCGCTTTTATAACTATGAAGTTCAACATCTGAGTAGACGTATTCATCCCTTGCCCCATAGTCATTGGGAGTTGGATAGTGCCTTCCACTTTTGATTCCACCCCGTTGAATCCATATATAGGCATATTTGAGGGTGTTAACTGAGAGTCTGTGTAACCCATCTTGATAAAGGCATCGTGGAACAAGATATCCACTGAAGCTCCATTATCAACCAAGACTCTTTTTGTTTCGGAGTTGCCTATCACAGGTATTATGACAAGAGGATCATCATGGGGGAACTTCACCCCTTCCAAGTCTGAATCGTCAAAACCTATTGACACTTCTGTCCTGGCACGCTTCGGTGCTTCTCCAACCACAGTCATTACCTCTCGGGCATAAGCCTTTCTTGAGTTTCGGGAGGATCCAGCAGCAGTTGGCCCTCCGAATATCATGTTGATCACTGGCCCTCGGGGCTTGGGATTCCGATCTTGATCGTTGTCCCTTCTATCATAATCCTTCCTTTCATAGTTCCCCCTTTGGCTCCCTTGGCTTCCATCCTTAGTGAACTTGCTGAGTTTTCCTCTTCGTATCAGAAACTCAATCTCATCTTTCAATTGCCTACAATCTTTGGTGTCATGACCGACTTCTTTGTGGAACCGACAAAACTGATTTTGGTTCCGTTTGGACAAATCAGCCCTCATTGGCTTTGGCCATTTGATATCTTCTTCCTTGGCTATCTCCATCAGAATTTGACTCCTGGGAGTATTTAATCTTGCATATTCTGTGAATTTTGGCCCAAAATTGTTTCTCTTGGGGGGAGAATCGGAGTTCTTTGATGTTCGGGGAAACTTTTCCTTGACGTCGTACTCCTGAGTTTCTTTTCTTTTCTTTGAGTTTCCACTACCGCCAGTAGTGGGTTCATACTTTCTCATGCTTTCTTCGGCCTTGATATACTTTCCGGCTCTATCTTGGAGCTTCAGCATGCTCTCGGGGGGGATGTTTAGCTAACAACCGTTTGAAGTGGTCATCAGTGGTTCCTTGTTGCAGGGCTATCATAGCCACTCTGTCCTCTAAGTCCGGGACTTTCAGAGCCTCACGAGTGAATCGGTTAATGTAGTCCCTTATGGCCTCATTCTGCCCTTGACGGATTGCCATGAGTGATGCAGAACTTTTCTCATGCACCCTTCCACTAATGAACTGATTGATGAAAGCCTTGCTTAGTTCCTTGAATGACCCAATAGAGTTGGGAGGTAGACGGCTATACCAACGTTGGGCCATGCCTGCCAAGGTTTGTGGAAACGCCCTACACTTGACTGTATCGTTGGTTGGCTGCAACAGCAGTGCATTGGAGAAGGTCCTTACATGATTTGCGGGATCTCCCGTTCCATCATAGGCTTTGATCGAAGGCATCTTAAACTTTCTGGATATAGCTGTTTTCATGATGTCTTGAGTAAACGGTGGTGTAGGATCATCAGGATCTCCTAGGGGCAACATAATACTAGGATCACCCCTTAGGGCTTCAGCCCTCTTGGTCCTCCTTGGTGGATCCAAGTTGATTATCGGGATTCCTTCAGTCGTTCGGCCCCGAGATTGAGCGGCCTCTTCTTCAGCAAGGAGTTTTTTGAGCCTTGCAGTCTCTGCCTCATGGGCTGCAAGTTTCTCCCTAGTAGTTTGGGGTTGCTCCCGATTTGTCTGTGAAGAACGTCTCCTTCTTGGGGCGACATCCTCCCCAGTTTTATAACCTTCATCCTCGGTGTATGGGCCAGAGTAATCTTGAATGAGAGGGGTCTGACGAGTTTGTTGATTTTGGGGTCCTAGACCTTGAATATAAGGGGGCACATATGCCTCATGGTAGATTGGATTAGTTCCACTACCGCCCGCCATGGGTCGAGGGGGCATGCCATAGCTTGACATCCCCAAAGTCTGATTTGCGTATTGAGGGAGATCAGTAGTATGGAGTTGAAGGCTTCTCGGGGCATTCATGAGCAGCGGGGAGGTCGTGATTGGTTGCTGGTGAACGGTCTCTTGTGGATTAGATCCATGAATGACCATCTGCAGGGGATTCGTCCCTTCAATCGAAATTGGGATTTCCGGTCCTTGAGTGTTGGTGGGGATATTCGCCCCTTGTGTGCCGGTAGTCGCCGGTGGCTGATCAGCCTCAGAGGTGATAGGGCGATCATCGGGAGTTTGAGTATCCCGAGTTGTTCTTCGTGTGTTTGCCATGGTTGATGTTGTCTTCCCACAGACGGTGCCAAATGTTATGGATAAAAAAACGTGCTTGTGTAATTAATACTAAGGTTTAATGAGCTTCGAGCTTTAATGGTTGCACTCGTGTATCCGGACTAAATTGGTCCTCACAAGATGCCTACGTATCTCAAATCGTTATTGAGAATCAAGCCAAAGACGTAGTTTTGATTGTAGGATCAGGTCCTTTATACAGGCGTCTGGAGCCTAGTATTTATGGTATGTTTAGGAGTCTTAGCGAATAAGTCTCCTTTTTGATATTGGATAAACATTGTATTGCTTGCAAGATAAGTCTTTTCCTTGTTGATAAAGGCTATGACTCATTAATTGCCTTAAATTGGGATTCCGGATCCTTCTTTGATAAGATTTCCATAATTTGGACTCTTTTAATGAGCTGTATATTTTCCCTATTCATTAATTACGAAATTAATGAATAGTTAGGGATTTGGGCATTAAATATCAAGCCTTTTCATTGGACCGTCAATTATATTTCTATAATTACTTTTCTGACCATATCAATATACAATTTCAATATTTCTGCATTTAAAATCTCTACTAATGGAGGAAAGTAAATATAAAATTCTTGCATTTAAAATCTCTACTAATGGAGAAAGTAAATATACAATAGATCTTTACTAATGGAGGAAACTAAATATTACAAATGGAGGAAACTAAATATTCAATTATAATATTCTTGCCTTCAAATATCTAAATTAAAAAAAATGTATTACTTTACATTATTTTGAAATTCCCTTTATTATTATCTAGATATTCTCATAATATTTCTTTTCAAATGAAATTACCATCTTAACATTCTGTTCTCCTAAACTTTCTTTTTTAATGTAAAAATACAATAACATATTGGTAAATAAGAAGTTAAGAAATTAGATCGGTCTTGCATAAGAAATTAAGTAATTACTTGGTAAATAATTAATTACATTTAATACTTTTGTAAAAACAGCTAATTAATAGTATAAATATACACCTAAACTCTGTTAATTGTCTACTGTAATTTTTGTTGTTAACATTGTTCTTCTTTACTTTTTTGTTTGTTCATGTTAAAAGTGTGTATATGAGTACACGAGTATGAGACTTTTTCCTTAATGTTATTTATCTTATTACGTTTGTTTGTATCCTAATGCAGCATCATATTAAAATCTTTGACAAAACAAGTTATTTGCTATTATTACGTTTGTTTGTATCCTAATGTAGGATAATATTAAAATCTTTGACAAAACAAGTTATTTGCTATTAGTGTTGATTGAGTTAAGACATGGATTAATAAGGAGAGCGATTCATCAGTTAATCAATTAAAATAATAGGCCGAGCAAGGTGATTTTCATGTACATTCAGTTGTGAATTGATTTATATGTTTATGTGAGTACGTTATTAGTTTTGAATTTATAGTTAAAAGTTGATACACCTGTATACAAGGTAACTCGAAAGTGGAGAATTCATTATGTCTTCAAAAACAAATTTTATCATTGTTTTTTAACGTTTAGATAGTTATTGCTCTAATTTTTATGAGAAAAGATTATATCTTTTAGTAAAATATTTTCTATAATTCATACACGAAAATTCAAAGATAAAAATTGTATATTAAGAAATTAAAGTGTATGTATTTCGAAAATATCATGTTAAGATTTATTCGACTGAAGAATTTATTTAGTGTGTGCATTTTTAACAAAATTCAATAAGGCGGTGCATCTATAACAAAAATCATACAAGAATAAGAAACATTGAGAAGAAGTCATTAATTTTTTTTTTTAAAGGAAGAGGTTGTTGTTTTTGTTGTTGTTTTGACAAAAAGAGATCATTATTAATAAAAAAATCTCCCAACAAAAAAAAAATGTTTGTTCATATTTTTTGATTTTTTTCTTACTGAAGTAGATTTGGAGGTAGTGAATATTTTAATAGCTCTAGAACTTTATATATATATATATATATATAATTCAAAACAAAACTTAATTTTATATTAGAAATATAATCAATACTATTATATAAAGGAGAAGACGAGGGTGGTGAGGTGGCGCTCTCAGATCGCTTCGTTCTATTTTTCTAATTTTCTCAATTTTTTGAATTAATAATATTAAAAATTCGAAAAAATCTCAATTACCTTTTAAATCAATACTAATAGAGGAAACATATAATATTTTTGCATTTAAAATCCCTACTAATGGAGAAAGTAAATATACAATAGATCTTTACTAATGGAGGAAACTAAATATCACTAATGAAAAAAACTAAATATTCAATTATAATATTCTTACCTTCAAAATATCTAAATTAGCAAAAAAGTGTATTACCTTGCATTATTTTGAACTTTCCTCTATTATTATCTAAATATTCTCATAATATTTTTAATGAAATTACTATCTTAATATACTGCTCTCCTAAACTTTCTTTTTTTATGTAATATAATAGAAAATACATGAACGTTTTGGTAAATAAGAAGTTAATAAATTAGATCGGTCTTGCATAAGAAATTAAGTAATTAATAAAAAAAACTAGAAAAAAATCTCAATTGCCTTTTAAATATTTAATAATGGAGAAAACTAAATATACAATTTCAATATTCTTGCATTTAAAATCTCTACTAATAGAGGAAAGCAAATATAATATTCTTGAATTTAAAATCTCTACTAATAGAGAAAGTAAATATATAATAGATCTTTACTAATGGAGGAAACTAAATATCACTAATGGAGGAAACTAAATATTCGATTATAATATTCTTGCCTTCAAAATATCTAAATTATAAAAAAAAGTGTATTACCTTACATTATTTTAAACTTTCCTCTATTATTATCTAAATATTCTCATAATATTTATTTTCAAATGAAATTAACATCCTAACATTCTCTTCTCTTAAACTTTCTTCTTTTTTTATGTGATATAATAGAAAATACAGGAACATTTTGGTAAATAAAAAGTTAAGAAATTAGATTGGTCTTGCATAAGAAATTAAGTAATTAATACCAAAGATAAAAAAAATCTCAATTGCTTTTTAAATATTTACTAATGGAGGAAACTAAATATACAATTTTAATTTTCTTGCATTTAAAATCTCTAGTAATGGAGGAAAGTAAATATAATATTCTTGCATTTAAAATCTCTACTAATGGAGAAAGTAAATATACAATAGATCTTTACTAATGGAGAAACTAAATATTACAAATAGAGGAAACTAAATATTCAATTATAATATTCTTGCCTTCAAATATCTAAATTAAAAAAAAAAGTGTATTACTTTACATTATTTTGAACTTTCCTTTATTATTATCTAGATATTCTCATAATATTTCTTTTCAAATGAAATTACCATATTAATATTCTGCTCTCCTAAACTTTATTTTTTAATGTAATATAATAGAAAATACAAGAACATATCGGTAAATAAGAAGTTAAGAAATTAGATCGGTCTTGCATAAGAAATTAAGTAATTACTTGGTAAATAATTAATTACCTTTAATACTTTCGTACAAACAGCTAATTAATAATATAAATATACACATAAACTCTGTTAATTGTCTACTACAATTTTTGTTGTCAACATTGTTCTTCTTTTATTTTTTTGTTTGTTCATGTTAAAAGTGTGTATATGAGTACATGAGTATGAGACTTTTTCTTTTATATTATTATCTTATTACGTTTGTTTGTATTCTAATGCAAGATCATATTAAAATTTTTGACAAGACAAGTTATTTGCTATTAGTGTTGATTGGGTTAAGACATGGATTAATAAGGAGGGCGATTCTTCATCAATTAATCAATTAAAATAATAGGCTGAACAAGGTGATTTTCATGTACATTCAGTTGTGAATTGATTTATATGTTTACGTGAGTACGTTATTAGTTTTGAATTTATAATTATAAGTTGATACACATGTATACAAGGTAACTCGAAAGGGAGAATTCATCATGTCTTCAAAAACAAATTTTATCATTGTTTTTTAACGTTTAGATAGTTATTACTCTAATTTTTTATGAGAAAAGATTATATCTTTTAGTAAAATATTTTCTGTAATTCATACACGAAAATTCAAAGATAAAAATTGTATATTAAGAAATTTATAGTGTATGTATTTCGAAAATATCATGTTAAGATTTATTCGACTGAAGAATTTAATTAGTGTGTGCATTTTTAACAAAATTCAATAAGTCGGTGCATCTATAACAAAAGTCCTACAAGAATAAGAAACATTGAGAATAGGTCATTAATTTATTTATTTTTAAAAAGGAAGAGGTTGTTGTTGTTTTTGTTGTTATTTGTTTTGACAAAAAGAGATCATTATTAATAAAAAATTCTCTCAACAACAAAAAAGATGTTTGTTCATATTTTTTGATTTTTTTATTACTGGGAGTAGATTTGGAGGTAGTGAATATTTTAATAGCTATGAAGGTATAATTGTAGTTTTTGATTAAACGATCTAGAACGTTATATATATATATATATAATTCAAAACAAAACTTAATTTTATATTAGAAATATTATTTTATTTAAAAATGTATTTTGTGGAATATTTTTTGAGAAAATTTAGAGATATTATTATAAGCCGCTGCGAAGCGCGGCTTAGTAAACTAGTTTTATTTAAAAACGTATTTTGTGGAATATTTTTTGAGAAAATTTAGAGATATTATTATAAAGCCGATGCGAAGCGCGGCTTAGTAAACTAGTTACTATATAAAATCGGCAAGGTGATGTTATGGGTATAAATTGTGCATTTGATTACATTAATGAGTAGATTAGTATATTAATTAGTAGATTAATTAATAGCTATAAAGTCACTGCCATGCTACAAATTAAGATGTGCATTTTAATTTACTGTATCTGTTTTCATGCTTAAGTCTATCTTAATAATATTATATTTTAACTATGAATCATGAATTGTATTTAAATGCATATTCGTTTATAAAGTTAATTATTGATGTGTCTGATCCTTAGTAATACATGTTAGAGCCGGTAAATGGCTTGCTCAATTTAAATATTTAATCTTGTTTGACGTGCCTGATTAATTTTGGTGCATACTAGTTCATATAATTAAGTAAGTATCTAAAAGTGTATTTGAGAGGTATGTGAGTTATTCTCTCCTTCAACTGTGATATTTTTTCTCTCCTTCTCTGTGAGAGGTATGTGAGTTATTCTCTTCATTACTAAATCTTAGTTTTGTGAGAGGCGATTTCGCAATGGCAAATGAAGAGAACCTGGACAGGTTTATGGCAGATCTAGATATAACAAATGTGGAGAATGAGGAAATGGTGTTTGATGAGGACGTTGAAGAGGTGGGGAATAGATTCGAACTGTGTCTGGTGGGTAGGTTCTTAACAGCGAAGCATCTCAATGTCCGTGTTATGAAGTCTAAGCTTGCTGATGTGTGGAAACCTGCGATGGGCATAAGCATTAAGACGCTGAAGGAGGGGCTTTATCTTTTTCAGTTCTACCACAAGGATGATATGGAGTGGATGATGAATAATGGGCCTTGGTCCTTTGATAATGCGACGCTGGTGACTGGCAAAATTCCGGCAGGAGGGGATCCTACTAAGGTCCCTTTAAATGAGGTAGAGTTCTGGATTCAACTCTATGATATTCCAAGTGGGCTTAAAACAGAGTCGGTTGGAAAGCAATTAGGCAATTTTTTTGGCTCTTTTGTCTTGTATGATGCCAGTAATGATGCGAGTATTTGGAGGGAGTATATGAGGATTAAGATTAAGGTGGATGTGCGATTGCCGTTAAAGAGGAGGAAAAAGATTTGCAGACGAGACAGATCAGAATGTGTGGTTAGTTGCAAATATGAGAAGTTAGGGGATTTTTGCTTCATTTGTGGCCTGTTATCTCATACGGAACGTTTTTGTAAGAAGAAACTGGAAGGGGGCAGTAGTGCTGGGGAGAAAGATTGGGGAGCGTGGCTTAGGGCTCCACCAAGGAGGGGGGCGGCGCAAGGGCGGAGCAAATGGCTCAGGGAGGAGGGTTCGGAGGGATGGGGAGGTAATTTAGGAAAGGATGAATCTCAGGATTTTCAAAGTTGGAGGGAAGCGAGATTGGGGGGATTACGTTATCAAGAAAGGAAAGCTGGTGAGGATAATTCGGGTTGTTTGGATATGATTAAAATAGGAATAATTAAAGGGAAGGAAAAGGAGGGAAATGACTTGGTTCAAATAAATGGGTTGGGCCAAGAGGAATTTGATGGGCTGGTTGTTGAAGAAAGGAAAAGACAGAGAGTTGGGTCGAATGAGGTGATGGATCTGGACAAAAACTCTGGTACATTTAAATCAGGTTCTGGGCTTTCTCAGGTGGATTGCACTGAACCTTCTGCTTCTGTTTTGGCTAAGCTTGCTATGCAAGCTAGCCAGCTCCAATGAGTTGCCTAAGTTGGAACTGTAGGGGTCTTGGGAAAGCCCGTACAGTTCGTGTGCTATGCGATCTTGTTAAGGATCGTAATCCCGATGTGTTGTTTTTAATGGAGACTATTTCTGTTGCTAGTAGGATAGAAGAGTTACGTGTTCAAATGGGATTTGCTCAAGGATTTTCAGTTGATCGTGTAGGTAGGAGTGGGGGGCTTGCTGTGTTTTGGAGGAGTCATGTGGAGTGTAGTATCACTGGTTTTTCTCAAAATCATGTGGACTTGGTGTTTGCAGAGAATAATATTCAAAAATGGAGATTAACTTGCTTTTACGGGTTTCCAGAACGAGCGAGAAGAAAACAATCGTGGGAGTTGATTTGCAGTCTAGCTGCAGCTTCGAATCTTCCTTGGTGTATCATGGGAGATTTCAATGATCTCTTATATACGTCAGATAAAAGAGGTAATCACAGACATCCGGAGTATCTTATGAGGGGTTTCAGAGAAGCGCTGGATAATAGTCTGCTCTCGGAAATTGTTTTGAATGGTGGTCAGTTTACTTGGGAAAAGGGGCGAGGTTCTAGTGATTGGGTTCAAGAGAGACTTGATCGGGCTTTTGCTAATGCAGGCTGGTGGTCGTTATTCCCTCTATGTAAGCTTATGGTTATTACTACAGCAGCTTCAGACCATGATGCGTTGTTTTTAGAGGTTCTGAGTGTGGTGGTGTCGAAGAAAAAATTCAGGTTCAGATTTGAGAATACTTGGCTAAAGGAGGCTAATTTTTTGAAGGACGTGAAAGGTTGCTGGGAAAATCTTCCGGTTTCTCATTTGTTGCCCAAGCTTATGACAGTCTCGAGGTATATGGAGAAATGGGGGAGGGACTTCTTTAATAAATTCAAAGAGAAAGTCAGGAAACAAAAAGAGTTGCTGGATAAATTACGAGAGAAAAGGGATGATCAGAGTGTTAGAGAGTTCTTAGCAGCTCGAGATAGACTCAATGAAATTTTATTGCACGAGGAGGTGTACTGGAAGCAGCGTGCGAAGATGTTCTGGTTGAAGGAGGGAGATGAAAACACTAAGTTTTTTCATGCTAGTGCTACATCACGATGCAAAGCGAATCGAATCAATTATCTGGTGACAGAGGAGGGCATTAGAATCGATAAAGCGGAAGAGATGTGTGGCTTCGTTGCTGAGTATTTTAATAAGGTGTTTGCAGAACCAAACGAGGCATTGGTGGAAAATAATAACACCAGTCCCAGGTTAGTATCTCAGGAGCAAAATAGAGAGTTAGTAGCGGAAGTGACTTTTGAGGAGTTTACTTTGGCCATGAAAGAGATGCACCCTGACAAGGCATCGGGTCCGGATGGCTTGAATCCGGCTTTCTATCAAAGTTTTTGGGATGTTCTGGGCAGAGAAGTATTTGAGTGTTGCAAGGGTTGGCTTGAAGGTAATTCTTTTCCGGCTGATTTGAATAATACGAATGTGGTTTTGATTCCTAAAAAGGAAAATGCTTGTTCTCTCAAAGATTTCAGACCTATAGCGCTTTGCAATGTGTTGTATAAGATTATGGCTAAAGTTCTTGCTAATAGGTTGAAAACTGTTTTGCCAAATCTTATCTCGGAGAATCAATCAGCTTTTGTTCCAGGGAGGTGTATCACGGACAATGTTATAGTGGCTTTCGAAATTATTCATCATATGAGAGGGGAGAAAAGAGGACAGGAGGGGAATGTTGCTCTAAAGTTGGATATTAGTAAGGCTTATGACAGAGTAAATTGGAGTTATTTGCAGAAAAGAATGAAATCGCTGGGGTTTTGTGCTGAGTGGATTAACTGGATCATGAGATGTGTGACAACAGTGTCGTATGAGGTTTGTTTTAATGGTTTGAATGTTGGTCCTATTAATCCTAAGAGAGGCCTTCGCCAAGGCGATCCTCTTTCCCCCTATCTATTTCTTTTTTGTGTTGAAGGTCTGTCTAACATGCTGGATAATGCAACTGAAGAAGAGAAGATTCATGGTTGTTGTGTGAGTGTAAATGCTCCAGAGATAACCCATCTCCTGTTCGCCGACGATAGTTTTCTGTTCTTTAGAGCCTCTAGAGAAGAAGCTGATCATGTAAAGAGTATCCTGAACTCTTATGAGAATATGTCTGGGCAAGCAGTAAATTATTTGAAGTCGGGCATCTTTTTTAGTTCGAATGTGAGAACAGATAAGCAGAGGGAAATCTCTTCGATTCTGGGTGTTCATAGTGATGTTTCAAACAGCAATTACTTAGGGTTACCATCGTTGGTGGGAAGATCTAAAAAAAGGGTGTTTGGATTTTTGAAGGAAAGAGTGTGTAAACGGATCGATGGGTGGAAATCGAAACCTATCTCTCGAGCAGGAAAATCGATTCTAATAAAGAATGTTGCCCAATCCCTGCCGTCTTATTGTATGACTTGCTTTTTACTGCCTAAAACTTTGACGCAGGAGATTCAGAGGTTGTACAATGCATATTGGTGGAGCTCGGGGTCAGGTCATAATAAGGGGGTGAAATGGCTTTCTTGGGAGGCCATGTCGATGCCGAAGTGTAAGGGAGGGATGGGATTTAGAAATTTGTTTGGGTTTAATATTGCATTGTTGGGGAAGCAGATTTGGAGGTGTTTACAGAGTACTGAGTTACTGGTATCAAGAGTGTTAAAAGCCAGATATTTTCCGGATGGAAATATTTTGGAGGCGAATAGGGGTACCAAGTCTAGCTTCGTGTGGACAGGGATATGGCAGGCGAAACAAGCTCTTTGTGGAGGTTTTCGTTGGGTGGTTGGGAATGGAGATACTATTACTGCAACTAGAGATCCTTGGCTTGCCAAGAAGCAGGATTTTAGAGTGGATTATCTGCCAATTTACGAGGGAAGAAACGAAAAGGTTTCGACTTTATTCCAGCCGGGGTCTAAGTCCTGGGATTCAGACAAGGTGAGAAGTCTATTCAGTAGGGTTGATGCGTTAGCTATCCTGGCAACGAATGTGCCACAACGTCAAGTTGAAGATAGGATAGTGTGGTCCAAGTCAATTGATGGTATATATAGTGTGAAGACTGGATATCGAGTTTGGCACGACCTATATGCTGGTAGCTCTGGCTGTGTCTCCTCAGGTGGTTGGAGTCGAATATGGCGTTTGCCTCTTCCACATAAGGTAAAGATTTTCATATGGCGGCTATGCAGAAATAACATACCAGTTCGGATAAGGCTGAAAAATAAAGGTGTTAGTCTCCCTATTATCTGTCCTATGTGTGGAGTGGATATAGAGCACCTAATGCACTTGTTCTTTGACTGTCAGTATGCGAGTGGATGTTGGCATTCAATAGGATTAGTTTATGACACAAGAGAAGTTTATGAGGCTTCAGAATGGTTGTTGAGCAAGTTGGAGTGTGCCAAGCATGAGGAGATCGTTACTGTTTGTACTGTGCTGTGGGGGATTTGGTTCTGGAGAAATAAGAGAGTGTGGAAAGATCAGATGGTGAATCCGGCCATAGCAATGGAGAGTAGTCTTAGCTATATTAAACAATGGAAGAATGCAAGGGCTATCTCTGATCAGGGGAGTAAAGAGAGAACGACAAAGAACAATGTGGAGAAGAAGTGGAAGCCACCAGACCCTGGAGAGCTAAAGATCAACGTCGATGCGTCTGTTTTTGCAGGGGAGGAGACCTTTTCAGTTGGCATAGTTGTTCGTGATCATGAAGGCAAGTTTGTGGAAGGTAAATGTCTTACTCTTCCATGTCCAACGTCAGTCTTCGAGGCTGAGTGTATAGGGGTTCGGGAGGCACTATCATGGGTGATGAAGTTCCAAGGAAAGAAGATGGTTATTGAAACCGACTCTCTTCTTACAGCTCGTGCAGTGAATGGTAGGGGTGAGAATATGTTGGAGCTGGGTCATATTATCGATCACTGTAAGTTGTTGATGAGAAGTCTAGGAATGGTCCGTGTAGTTCACATAAGGAAGCAAGCCAACAGAGTGGCACATAGTCTTGCTAGGTTGCCCTGTTCGTTAAATTGCTTTATTGTTTTTTCATCTCCTCCTACACATTTGGTGGAGACAGTGTTGAATGATGCTTTGAATTAATGAAAGTAAGTTTATTTCAAAAAAAAAGTGTATTTGTATGATAATGAATGGTAGTTAAGTATGAGATCTATCTTCTTCTGAAATTTTCGATATATGATTTCTATATAGATTTGGGTAAAGGCATATAGTTGCATCATGTTAGCAAGATTTTGAGATTTTTGGGATTAATTTTATAGCAATTATTCAGGTACGAATTCTTTATTCTTTATTCTCGTATTTTAAATTATAAATATTTCTTATATATTGTTGATCCAGATTCATAAATTTTTACTCTTTTGTACTCTCGGTTACCTACTGATATTCTTTTCTCATTGCATTTAAATTATAAAAATATTCATTAAATTTATTGTTAAGTCAATTTTATAAAATTGTGAGCTCTGTACTCTTTGTGTACTTTCTAGTACGCATTCCTATATTCATTTCGTATTCTCTGTTTTTATAATTATTATTGCCAACTCATTTATTTCTGTTTCGTTTCGTAATTGTATTGCAATATTGTTTTGTTCTGTTCAGTTCAATGAGTTTGGCAAAATTTTGAAACCTATGTGTTGGGATCTTAGACCGATCTGTGTGGGTTAATCACAGACAATGTTCACATGGAGTTCGGAGTAAAGGTGAACTAGGCACTTACTCGTATCAGTGCTGTGAGCATACGAGCACGTCTCTAGGGTATGAGATTGTGTATAGATCATGATCAATATTGTGTGTTTTCTTCTTCGGGGTTACCGAAAAAGGATTCTCTGTATTGTAGAAATGCCATGGATTACCGGGGAAGAACTCTCTGTTTTGTACTTCGCTTTGTGCGAGTACATATCTGTATAAGAGACCTTTTATGGATACATACCTTACTTGATTCGGCCTTATATTTGTTCTGTTTCGGTTCAGTGCACTTATTATGGTGCTTTTATCTTTGTTGGCTTTCTTGCTTCATTTTATATTTGGATTTGTTTTGGAAACTCTGTGTTGGTGAGACACAATTCACTCAGTTATTTAAAACTTGATTTTTATTTAAAATTATATTCGTACTGGGCATTTGGCTCACTCGTATTGTTTAACTTTCCGCAGGTAATCAGGGGTATAAACGGGATTGCGATGAGAGCCACCCACTTTAGCTACAGTCTACGTAGATGTTTTAATAAATTAGAGAACTTGTTCAGTTTGAGATTTCTAGACTTTTCAGTATTTTTATTTTAGAGTTTCAGAGTTTGATATTTATGAGGATTATCAGTTGTTTTCTGCTTCGATTTAATATAATTTATATTTTTGTTTTGATATTTGTTTATTAATTAATAGTCCGAAAAGTCGGGCTGTTACATCTCAAATCTTCAATAGAACTTTTCAACATCCTTTCGTCTAGGTATATACATTTGAATCTCTCACTGTCAAGACTAAAGGTCAAATGTGTAATACCTAGAGATGTTTCAATGAACACACTACCCTTCTTCATTTCCACATCACATCCTTCCATGTCAATGTACTTAGGAATATATCCAGTATTCTTAGAATTCAGTTCTAACAACTGTAAATCAATACTGGACTGGATCTTCTTTCTCCACTTGACACATAGATCATCTTTGGGAACAAAAAAATACAACACATATCTCAATTCTTCCAGATTCTTCATTGAAATATCCAGAGCTGTCAATATAAATGTAGTTCCATCCTTGAGAAAATACACCAATTTTTCTTGAGGCAGATTTCCATCATAAACATCATAAACCATTTGAACAGATATCAGTTTGTCAAGATGCCTTTGAGTCAACTTGTCACTCAGATTTTCTGTTAAACATGTTTGATCATATGATGCTACCTGAGGAGTTATTTCTGCATCAGGATGTCCGATTCCTCCAAGAGTTCCTGTACTTCGACATTCATTTTTCTTTTTCGCAAATTCTTCATAAGATCTTTTGAATCTTCCAGGTTCACAAGTACCAGGAATGTCAGAAAGACTTTTGAGATGTCCATTTGACTTGAAGATTTCATTGATGTGAAGATTAGATTTGTCTTCCCTGACATCATAACCTTTTCCTTTGTAACCTTTATGCTTCTTGAAACCAGAAGCACTCCTTGAACTCCTAGCAACATCTTCCTTCTTCCTAAGATATTCTTGCAGCATAGCTTCATATTTTGCAAAATTGTATCGTTGCAAAGATTTAAAATAATCTATCTCTGCTTGCTTAGCTGCTTCTACATTCAACGAAGTCTTTACAAGGAATATATGCCTATCAGTATTCAGATCTTCTTTCCTTCTACTTCTTCTTTTAACCAACGGAATATCATCTTCCTTTTCTTCTTTCTCGTGTGATTTTGCAGAACTTTGTTTAGAAGTTCTCATTTGAGAGGGTCCTTCAAGTACTTTCTTTCCCTTTTCATTCACAGAAATGGTGGGTAGCTCAGATGAGATTTTTACACCAGGATTTGACCCTTCTCTGATCATAATACCTTTTAGAGGTTCTGTAATCAACTTGGTAGTTCTTCCTCTTCCTCTACCATGGCCTTTACCTTTAGTCTTGTTCCCTCTTTTTCCACTCCTGACAGATTCTTTCTGGGATTTTAACATCTCATACTCTAGCCTTTGAGCATCAACTATTGCTTCTACATCCTCATCAGGATACATTTCATGAAGAAGTCTCCTTGCTTGTTGCTCATCAAATGCTTCAAGTCTGGGATCTTTATATTGCACAATATATTCTGTTCCATCAATATTTACAGTTTGATGAAACTTCTTCGCCTGCTCAGCAGTTGTCACTATAATATCTTCAGAATGCATTTTTGTCCCAGACCCAGAAACTTGAGTTGACTACTGTTCTGACCTTGTTTAGTCATAGAAATTTTCGAAACAGTAACAGCATTAGTGGTCTCCTTTTTCTGACTAGAGCCTCCATCAGGAGCATCATCTTTTCTCTAAACCCCTCAACATCACCACTATCATTTTCACATTCTAATTCATCTCCAAATATCAGATCTTCATGAGTATCTTCAGAAATTCCAGTAATCTTCATGTCATCAAATGATACATTTACTGAAACATTAACAATCTTGGTTCGTAGATTATATACCTTGAATGCTTTTGTTGTGTCTGGATAACCAACAAAAATTCCTTCATCTGCCTTTGTCTCAAACTTTCCAAGTTGTTCAGGATGAGTTCTCAGAACAAAACATTTGCATCCAAATACATGCAGATGTTTTAAACTTGGTTTCTTCCCTTTAACAATGTGATACGGAGTCTTTCCATGCCTTGTTATCAGAGTGCAATTTTGAGTGTAGCATGCAGTGTTGACAGCTTCTGCCCAAAAATAAGTAGGCAGTTTAGCTTCTTCCAACATGGTTCTACCAGCTTCAATCAGAGTTCTGTTCTTCCTTTCAACTGCCCCATTTTGCTGTGGAGTACCAGGAGCAGAGAATTGCTGCACAATTCCTTTTGATTTACAGAATTCTTCCATTGTTGAGTTCTTAAATTCAGTTCCATTATCACTTCTAAGAACTTTGACTTTATTGCTGGATCCATTCTCCAGGAAATTGACATGGTCTATCAGAACTTCTGGAGTTTCACTCTTTTTGTGTAAAAAGTATACCCAGGTGAATCTTGTATACTCATCAACGATTACCAGCGTATATCTTTTCTTGTTAATGGTCATAACATTCACAGGGCCAAAAAGATCCAGATGGAGCAAGTGATAAGCTGTATCTATTGAGAATTCTGATTTACTCTTGAAGCTGATCCTCTTTTGCTTGGATTTTTGACAGGAGTCGCATAGACCATCAGGAGAATACATTGCCTTTGGGAGACCTCTCACTAGATCTTTTCTTACTAACTCATTGATATTGTTAAAATTCAAATAAGATGGTTTCTTGTGCCAGTTCCAACTTTCATCTACTGATGCCTTTGATAAGAGACATGTCATTGTCCCATCAATAACAGAATGTAAGTTGGCTTCATATATGTCACCACGTCTATAACCAGTAATGACCACTTTTCCATCCTTCTTGCTAGTTATTTCACAATGACTTTCATGAAAGTTGACATGATAACTTCTGTCAGTAATTTGACTGATGCTCAAGAGATTCTGCTTCAGTCCCTCTACCAGAGCTACGTTCTGAATGATGACATTTCCAATCACAATATTGCCATATCCCAAGGCGTGTCCTATGTTGCCATCTCCATAAGAAACCTTCGGGCCAACTTTCTTCTCAAAGTCTGACAATAGGGTCTTGTTTCCAGTCATATGTCCTGAACATCCATTATCCAGAACTAGAACATTTTTCATGTTGCCCTGCAGTCAGTAATTCAATCAGTTAAAATTTTTAAGAACCCACACTTGTTGGGTTCTATTTTACAATTTCTTGTTAAGAAATGCAGCGGAATTTTTCTTTAAATCATCTTCAATTGAATTTGATTTTATTGAACTTGATTTAACATAGTTTTTCTTAACATACACATGCCTGGATAACAGAGTAAATTTGTTATCAAGATTTGCACCTTTATTAAATTTAGGCAAAGGAATATAATTGTCATGGTACAAATTATGATAACTAGTACATGTGTAAACTGAATGCCAACTACTACCACAGTGAGAACATGGATTCTGTGGTTTATAACTAAGTTTTCTATTCCTAACACCAGAGATATGAATTTCAACTCTCTTCTTTCTATTCTTCCTGCAATCAATGGCAAGATGATTAGTATGTACAACAGGTATAACATGTCTTCCTTGGAGCATTAGGAATATATTTGTAATTGTTAGACTTATCAATTCCCTGTTTTCCATTCCTGTGTCTTTTAGGAATTTTCTTGTTTTCAATACCAGTTACTGCATTGATTTTCTTCTTTAACTTACCAGATGAAAGATGCCCTATGTTCTTTTCCTTCTTGACACTTTTGTTAACAGACTCAGTACTGACTTTAGCATGAATTTTAAGAGGAGTTTCAGTACTAGTTTTAGAGACAGATTTCTTATGTGATTTGGTTTCTTCATTTGAAATTGATTCAATCTCTATGTTAGAAACTAATTCATCTGTCAATTCTTCCTCAGAAACTGTTTTAGTACTTGAACTTGATCCTTCTTCAAAGGTAGAGTTAACTTTCATTTCACTTGAGGGAACAAATTTTACATGTGTGGACAGAGTGATCTTTTCTTTTTCTTTTTCCTTGTTCTTTTTATATCCTAAATACTCTTTCCAATTTTTATCATGCATAAGTAAATGAGTCTGTTTACCAGAGTGAGTCCATACTCTTATTTGTTCTCTTTCTTTCTTCAACTCTTTTTCTAGAGACTCTATCCTTAACATCTGCTCAATTTCTATCCTTTTGAGTTTCTCACACAAGTTCTGAGT
Source organism: Heracleum sosnowskyi (assembly GCA_030848705.1). Taxonomy (NCBI): domain Eukaryota; kingdom Viridiplantae; phylum Streptophyta; class Magnoliopsida; order Apiales; family Apiaceae; genus Heracleum; species Heracleum sosnowskyi. The sequence continues at coordinate 46,048,109 of CM061244.1, forward strand.
ATCTATTAAAACTACTAATCCAGTCTCTAAACAATCATTTATTTTCTTAATATCAGTCACTTCATTTAAGATTATGATATTTTCCTTAGATTCATTATTATAACTCATATGCATGGTTTTTAGAAAAGATTTCAATTCACACATATTATCAGTATCAAAAGCATAAGTAGTTTCTGGTACGTTTTCATCAATCTCCTCAATTTCAGCCATCAGTGCATAGTTAGTTTCTTCTTCCTCTTCAGAATCAGAAGAATCCATCCATCCTTTGCTTGAAGTAACAAGTGCCTTTCCAGAAGTCTTTCCAGCTTTGGGATTGAACTTGCCTTTCTTGTCAGAATATTGGTTCCCTTTTGAAACCCTTCCATCTTTTCTGAATTTGCCATACTTCATTTTCCTGAAGCCTTTAACCATCATGGCCATCATCTGTACCGGCTCTTCACTAGTACAAAAGAGACTTTTTACGTCGCCTCTTTTACGTCGCGTATACAAGTAACCGACATATATAATACTAATATACATCGGGTTATTCAAAAAACCGACGTATATTTACATTTTGAAGTATTTTTTACGTCGGTTTAGAAAGCACCCGACGTATATAATTAACATATACATCGTGGCCTAGAATGCCGACGTATAAAATCCTTTTTTACATCTGATTTTTGACATCAACGTATAAGATTATATTTTAAAATTTCTTTTTTTATGTCGGTACTTTAAGACCCGACGTATAAAATTATATTTTATATCGTAGATTTTAGACGACCGACGTATACAAATTTTAAATTTAATAAAATAAATATTTTTTGGTAATTTAGATATCCTCTGTACTCTTTTGTTATTTATCCCATTCTCTCGACTATCCCTAAATTGAACACCTCCCTCTGAACTGAACAACTTTCCAAACGAACAACACACAACATATATCTCCGGTGCCCTAATTATGAACACACAGCTTTCCTTTGAATTTTGTCAAGCCTAATTGGGTACGTTTCTGTTGGATACTACCTCTGATGCCCAAATTAGAACTCTTCATTTCAATCGCAATTGGCTACTTGATTTACATTTATATCTGCTAATTAGGTTCGTATTTTACCTCAAGGTCTTTGCTTTACATATATATGACTGTATATATACATATGATTGCATGTGTAGTTGTGTATATATCGCTTTTTCTTATTGTTCGGAACATCATTGATTATATGACAGAATATGATTACATATGTACAGGTTCAATTTATTTGAGTTTTTTGACTTATATGCTTCACTATGCTCATTTTATTGTTTCATTTATTTTGGTCGAACAACTTAAAATTTGAGTTTATCTGATAAATTAAGTGAAAGTTTTGTCAAAAAACATGTGTGGTAGTTTTGTCCAAAGAAATTCAGAGGAAATTCTGCCTAAAGAACTTGCACTTGTTTTGTAATTCTTTTGGTTGCTGACTTGTTTTGTATTGTCTTACACAGTTGGATTCTACTGCTGTCAATTATAATTGTTTGGGTAAAAAGTCAAACTTGAGCTACCTTCTATTTTCTTCTAATCAGGCTTGCTATCATAGTAATACTAATAAAATTAAGATAATTTTCTTTCTTAAATTAAGAAACTTTGTTTTTTTTCACTGTCAACCTCCTTAGTAATACTGCAGAAATAGATATAGTAAATGCAAAGACACTGAAAAGGCATTTGTCTTTAAAATTAGTGGTGTTGCTTTAAGTGGTTCTGGCTTCTCGCAACATAAACCCAATGGTTTACCCTATATCTCATTCTAAAGTCATTTTTAAATGTTTTAATATTACCCTCGTTGAAGAGAAAGACGAGTGCATGTGTTTTTGATGGGGTGTGTGACAAATGAAAGAAAACATATTTAGTTAATAAAATTTGACCGTCACTATCCCTCAGAGCTTAAAATCTGAACTATTGCTACTTGATTTAATAGGTTGCAAAGTTGATTGCAAGAGGTGCTTCAGTGTCTTGTACCCTTTTGTGGAGGTATTTCCCGTTGTACAAATTTTTACTTTCAATGTCTTCCTTCTCGCTATTTCTTGAACTTGACATGGAAAACTAACAATCTTGATTATTCCTTTACCTCAACCTCAACTATCTATAGCTTGTTTTGGTATAGTTGCATATGTTGGAAACGTGAATGAGCTTTTATACTAAAAGTTTGATAATATTAAAAACACAACAGCACTCGTATTTCACACTGAATAATGAAACTACAACTTATATTTTGTTACGCACAGAAAAAGCTGCAGCCTTACTTTTTCTCACTTTCAAGAGCTACGGCTCTTCAATTTTTCCTTCTCTCTGTTTACAAACTTTACTCGGTGTGTCTGCAAATGAACTAGCTGGGGTTCTATTGCTTGTCTCATTGCTTACATCATTTTTAATCCATTTAATACATTTCAGGCAGCCCACCTTATTTTAAGGTTTTAAATTAAAACTCCAGCTTTGGTACTGTCCTGCTGTTTGGAACTTCTTCCTTTCACATGAATCTTCTTTGTGTATATTGCTCCTGCATGTGGACTTTAACTACATGTTTCCTGATTTTTGCTTTATCCATGCACTCTATAAGATATGTAACACTGTTTATTTATTATACACGTCTTGACCATCTAGCATAAAATCCAGAAGCTTTGACAGCTTAAACTTATCTACAACCTTCTTCACTTCCCAACGTACAGCTGCTCTGTTGCATGCATGGACGTACAATATAAAATAACCTAGCTATCTTGCCATTTTTTCTTCCCTTGATATTAGTACATCTATTTAAAATGCACACCCAACTATTAAATATATTCTTGTTGAAAAGGCTTTCCCATGTTCATTACAAGCCTGGTTTTTATATATTCTTTTTTCTTATACTACAGGTTAAAATTGAGTTCCTCCCTCTATACACCAACTATGACCTTGGTCTTGCCAAACAGAGTCCACTAGCCTCAGGAGTTCTGACCGAAAAATATAAAAGTGGAATTGTTTCACAGGACAACAAATTTGCACCAGAAAACTATTAGGTAAAAGATATGTAGAGGTTTAGTGTTGAATCATGCACTAATATATTTTGCCGTAACATTTGAAAAAATTATTCGTTTACTTTGCACAGCTAAGGGTTTATTAGTTTACTAGTTTTGGATTCTGGCATTCTTTTCAGCTTTATCTCCAATAGCTAATAGCTTGCCCTCAGGTGTATTATGTGCTTGGATTACATACGTTCCACCTCGACCAGAAGGTAAAGATAGAGGAATTAATGATTTCACTATTTGACATAAGTGTTTACTCGATTAATATTCTGATGTTCTTTTTTTCTATTTCAGTATGTTATGATAATTTATACAAATGATTAATTTAAGCATTTAGAAAATTAAAGACTATGTGGAATTGCATTTATAAACCTATTTGTTTTCTAGGATGGGTTACATTAGTTTAAAGAGGCTGGGTAGCTGGTTTATGGGTAGCTAGACTAGACCGAATGGTTTTACTTAGATATAACAGTATATCAGTAACACTGAATCTGCTAGTAGTGCTGATAGACCTTGGTAACACAAATTTGTCCATCTTTTGATTAGTTTACAGAGGTTGGGTAACTGGTATATGGGTATGCATGAGTACTTTTGATTGCAACAACTCTGCTAAGATGCTAACAATGAACCAATCAATGGATTACTTCCAACTCCTATTTAAGTACTCTTGATGTTTTGATTTCAATACTTATAAATTGAATTTTCATGAAATGCGAATAGTGAGAATTTTAGTTGTTAATCGATTCGTTACTGTATTATGTTGGTGATCACATCTTATTTTTCCTATGGTTATTACAGAAACGCTGGAAATGAAAGATAGAAGGGGAAAAGGCTGGAAGGTTTTTTTTTGACACAGGCTTTTTACGTTTCGTCAAACTAGCGAGGAACATAGTTCTTATTTTTTTTATCAGATCAGCTTTTCTTGTACAATCTTTTAATATGAAATGGTTGACGACTTACATCGAGAATTTCTGAACATTGTAGATGTACTCTTTCAAGTATGTTATAATAAAATATGTTGATTATTTAGTCAATGATTGTGTTTATGTTGTATTTGGAAGTTGGAAAATTTTGGTTATCACAATTTTTTTATTATCCATATTTTGGTTAGATCGGGTTTCTAATTGTTCAATAGGTTTCTAGGTAGAGAGAAATTGAAAAAAAAAATTATTTTTTTTGACAATATACGTCGGTTCCCTATGAGCGATGTACAAAAGGTAAGGTTTATACGTCGGTTATTTGGCTTTTATACGTCAGGTTTCTTTGACTCATATACGTTGGCTTTTAGGCTTTTTACGTCGGTTTAATAGCCGACGTTTATTCTACCTTTTACGTCGCCCTTTTATCCGACGTAAAAGACCTCTTACTTTATACGTCCCCCTTCCATACGTCGCCATTTAACCGACGTATATGACATATTTAACCGACGTAAAAGGTCATTTTTGTACTAGTGCTTTGTCAGAATCGTCATCTGATTCCTCATCAGTACTGTCATCAGTATCAGTATCTGATTTCACAGCTACTTGTGCCTTAGCCTTCATTTTGTTTTGACTCACATGCCTTTCCCTTTTCACATCATTCCTTGATTCAGTCTTTAAAGCCACAGACTTTGGCTTTGCTTTTATACCTTCCTTCGGTTTGATTTCGAGATCATATGTTTTCAGCATTCCATAGATCTCATCAAGTGTCATTAAATCCATCTTATAAGTGTGTCTTATAAGATTTTGTTGGCTTATCCATTCAATAGGTAGAGACCTTAGAAACTTGACATTTGAGTCTTCAACATCATACACTTTTCCCACAAGATATAGTTCATTCAACAAAGTAAGAAATCTATCATAGATTTCTGTTATATCTTCATTATTCTTTGCTTCGAATTGTTCATATTCTTGAATAAGAATACCTCTCCTATTTTTCTTTATTTCTTCAGTTCCTTGACATTGAACTTCCAATGCATCCCATATCTCCTTAGCAGTCTTACAAGCAATAACTCTGTTAGATAAAACAGTATCTAAACTATTATGCAAAATGTTTCTAACCTTTGCATCCTTTATCATTGTTGCTTTGTCCTCACGTGTCCAATCTTTCTTTTCTTTCGGAACAATACTTGCAGCAATCGTCTCAGTTCCTGCAACAGGCTTAGATGGAACAAATGGTCCATCAGTTATCATGTCTATATAATCAGGATTTGAAGCCTCTAGGTACATTGTCATCTTGACCTTCCATGTTGAGAATTCAGATTTCTTCAACATTTGAATCTTCATAGTTTCATACATGTTTCCTAACATCTTGATCGTGTCTGATTTGTAGAATTATCAGTCTGCTCTGATACTAATTGTTGCCCAGTAAATATCGATTATAGAAGGGGGTTGAATATAATCGTACTAAATAATCGACTAAACAGATATATAAAACAATCAATACCAGCTCGCTCGCTGAGAGTGACGCTATTCAACAGCCTCACTGCAAACCATTTTATCTTGGAATCGCTTGTACATACGGTAAGGGCTAAATACGCTTTAAGGAGACAGTCACGTACTGGGCTCGGTTTTGTTCCATGTCTTCTTCTTTTATTCGTTTAATTGTTTACTGTTTTGATACACCTCTTATGTTATTTCCACGTTATTTTATGTATTAATTTTCACATATTGTCTAACAACATTTCCCTTCGGACAAATGCATTTTTGGTTGAATATCTAGGTATCTCTTTAGTTTCGAAAAATCATATTGTTACAGAACTAGAAAGCGTCTTCAATCTGCTAATGACATATATATCTCCAGGTATGGAGTGGTTAGCTGCTTAGTGGTTGATGGGCAGCTGTGTGTACTGATATTGTTATCATGGTTCACGGGCCAGAAATATTAAACTCCTATTGATTTACCCATAAAACTGCTCAAAATGTTTAATCCACATCATAATATAAGTACACAAAATGTTATCATTAAGATAAATTAATCAAATTACGTGACGGTATGGACGAATAGGGTATTGTCTGTCAACTAGTTACCATATATTCTCCCTGAATAGCTGGAGTAGCAGAATATGATAGAATTAATATATAATCATAAGAAGCATAATTAAATGGCCATACCTTAATTAGCAAAAAAAAAAAAAAAAAATGGCCATACCTTGCTTAAAATATCATGCATGCACTGCAATTATTACAAATTATACTGTGCACCAATATTAAATTAAACAATTAAAGAGCTGGAGTTGAACTAGCTAGAAGTAGTGAAAATAGTCAGAATTCTCACGGGTTGTAGTAGTTGTTTGTTTTAGTTGTATAGCTAGGGATCTAGGAAAGCCAGATCATGAATGAGATGATTTTTGTTTGACTAATTACCTCCAGATTCAACTAATCCTAACTCTTACAGTTGAGTTATGGTTAAATTCTCCATTAAAATATTATTAATTACCAGTTGTATCGATAAATCATACAGTAATATTTTATTTAAAAAATGATGCTAATTGATATATAGACTTTATTGCTGGACACCTAATTAACTAGTGTCACTGTGAGAGCATTCGGATCTTTCAGGGACATGAAAATTGGGAATGAAATGGAATCGTAAAGAATCGCAAGCAGTGTAAACCAAATTATTTACACATTTAAGTATTTAACTGTAATGTGGATGCGGCTGTATTTAGGGATAGAAATATGAGCACTTTTGGCTGTCTAATTATAAGAGATTAACGTGGATCGTTTGTTGCAGGTTACGGAGGTCAGTTGGGTGAAAATTTTGATTCCAAAATTGCAGAGGCCATGGCATTCAGAGAAGCTCTTTCCTGGTTGAAAAGATTGGAGATCTCAAACGTCCTTATTGAGCTCTATTGTCTCACAGTTGTTCAAGCTCTGAGAGGAAAGGGAAAAGATTTTTCTTACTTTGGCTCTCTTATACCCCCTCCGTCCCAGTGAATTGTATATACTGGGATTGGGCACGTAAACTAAGAAAAAATATAAAAAATGAGTAAAATTAGATGAAAAGTGAGTAAAGTGGTGGGACCTATCAATATTTAATAATAGATTTGAGATAGTGGAGGAAGTAGTGGGTGTAATAGTGATTTATATTGTTATAGAATAGAGATAGTGGAGAATATAGTGGGTGTAATAGTATTTTATATTATTAAAAGTTAATATTTTTGGAATGTATAGAAATGAATGGGACATCCCAAAATGGAAAGTGTATAGAAATGAATGAGACGGAGGAAGTAACAGATTGTTCATCTATTATTAATTAGGACTTAAGGTTCTATTCGGTTTATTTTATTAAATGATTAGCGAATATAGCAGATATTATTAGAGAAGCTAGTTATTTTATGTCTCATTGTAAGGAATGGTCTTCTATACCTTACTTTTTTATCGATGTAATTACTCAAGATATTGAATAAAAGTTTCTATTTTGTTTCAAAAAAAAAAGTTGTCAATTCAATTTATCATATTAATATCCGAGTTAAGATATACTTGGAATCTAGTTCGCAAACAACTAAAGTCTAAAATTTAAGGAAGAAACAAATGTATTTGACGAGGTACAGTACAGTGTTTAAACAATGTGTATATTTGGCATATACAGCAGTCCGTCAAAATACAGACCCCCATAACTCGAAAAATAGTCTTGCAAAACATGAGAGATTTTTATAGATCTGTCGATTCGTTTTGTTTTTTTATTTTTGTGTCGCGTATTTTCGTGTTTCGTGTACAGGAATATTAAACCGAAACACGACCCATTAAGAATTCGTTTCGTTTCGTGTATCATCGTTTTGTATACTTTTCTTGTCGTGTTTTGTGTAAATTTAAATAAAAATTAAAATATAATAAACAAATAAAAATATTTAAATATTAGTATTTTTGGTTTAATTTTTACTAGTTGACTCTTAAGTTAATAATTCATAAAGAGTCAAGTGTGGTCGGATCTTGTTAAACTTAAATTTGAAACTATTTTCTTTTTTGTTATTGTAAAAATAATATATACAACATTTATTTATTATATGTATTTACATAATTTTAAAATATTTATTTAATTATTTAATTATTTTGTATCGTGTACCCAAGGGTAAACCCAAAATCGACACTATAATTATTCGTGTAATATCGTGTTCGTGTACTTTTGTGTTCGTGTACCGAAAAGGTAAACACAAACTCAATATTATGGTATGGTGTTATCGTGTCGTGCACGAAATTACAATAGCCAGATCTAGATTTTTATTTCAAGTCAAAAACAATACTTCATTTAATAACAACCGCGGGCACTGTACAATGGTAACACACGAAGTTTTGAAATGAGGCACTCTATTCACAAAAAGTAACATTTCCACGTGCAATATGGTGACAACATTAGATTTATGGTCTTAATTACCAAATGCCCCATACATTCTCTCTGAGAAACAGAAGGTTATTTATGTGCGTCCATACAAGAGGTTTATCTCATGGTCTTGGCTCTCAAATCCACGACACTTTTTCATCGTTAAGCAAGAGAGTTTCATATCTACAGTGTGTGTTCTATTTGTGTGTGTGTGTGTGTGAGAGAGAGAGAGAGAGAGAGAGAGAGATGGCACTGGAAGAGGCTATAGCACTCCAAGACCTGTTCAGTTACAGAAGTAGTATAGATATTTACGATATATTCGGAGGTGGTTACAACTGGGGCTCCAACTGTGATTTGGTACAAACGGAAGAAAAACTAGGCAGTCTTAATATACTTGAGAGTGGAGCTGAAAACTTTGTTAACAATAATTCTCAACTCTCTCATTTACTAGAATCACATGTGGAGCAAAGGGGATGCAATTCCTCTCTGGAGTTGGAAACGACAGAAGCGAAATCTACACAAGAATTTCCACATTCTGAAACCTCTACAACAATCCCTTGTAGACCTAAAAGAAGAAGGACAAGAAACAAGAGGAACTTGGAGGACATTGAGAACCAGAGAATGACTCACATTGCGGTCGAGCGCAACCGTCGGAAACAGATGAATGAGTATCTCTCCTTGCTCCGCTCACTCATGCCTGAGTCTTATGTCCAAAGGGTACTCCTTATTTTTAACTCTATAAATTCACTCCATTTTACACTTTCATTTTAACTAATGATCACTTGAATATACCATTGTGATTAATTAGGTTGATCAAGCATCAATAGTTGGTGGCGCCATCAATTATGTTAAGGAGCTTGAGCAGCAGCTACAATTCCTCAGTGTACAAAATCACAAAAGTCAAAATTTTGAGGCTAAAAGTTCATCTTCTCCGTTTTCTGAATTCTTTGCTTTTCCACAATACTCCACAAGTTCAAGCGACAAAGATAAGTCGATAATGACGGATGATGATCCATGGGCCAAAGTAAAACATTTTTCGTCTGCCATGGCTGATATAGAGGTGGCAATGGTAGAGAACCATGCAAATATGAAAATAAGATCTAAATCCCGGCCTAGACAGCTTGTGAAATTGGTGCATGAGTTACAAATCCTTAGACTAACTCTTCTCCATCTCAGCGTTACAAGTCTTGATCAAATTGTTCTCTATTCTCTCAGTGTTAAGGTTCGTTTTTGAGTACACTTCAAAGTGATGGTCAAACTTTACCCGCTTTTGCATTTTGATGACCCAAATTTTAAATTTGCAATTTAGTTGCCAGATATTACTTTCCGTTTTCAAAAAGATGGCTAAGAGATACTTTTTTAGAAAAAAAAGTGGTCCGTAACCACTTTTTTGAAAAATAAAAGTAATGTTCGGCTACCTATTGCAAATTACTACTTTATTTAGAAAACAAATAACTTAAAAAAGTTGTCCGTAACCACCTTTTTGAAAAATAAAGGTAATATCCGACCAGCGTATTGCAAATGAAAAAATATGATCATCAAAATGCAAAAATGGGTAAAGTTTGACCAGCACTTTGAAGTTTACTCTCGATTTTTTAACAACTTTTCTCAAATGAAAACACTCATATTACCCTATTTTAACTCTGCTTTTGATAAAACCCGTGGGACTCAGCTGCTTTCATGTCAATTCTTTTTCTATGTTAAAAGAAAAGAATCATGATTTATTTTGTAATGATGGACTGATGGGATGTTCATATTCAGGTGGAAGATGATTGCAAACTCAATTCGGGAGAAGAAGTAGCAACGGCTGTGAATCAGATCCTTGCAAAGATCCAAATGGAAGGAGGTTGTTTTTCACCAAATTTTCTTCAGTAACCATTTTTTTTTAACCTGATTTATCATGATTTGCTCAAGGCAAAGTACTCGTTACTTACATGTAGTGTACTCTGTAATCACGTGAAAGACCAAACTTAATTCGAAGTGTGTCGAAATAAATATTACATTGCATATAAATATTTAAATATATTTATATTTACATGAAATATTTACTACAGATTAAACAAATATACAAGTCAATATCACCAAAAAGAAATCAGTAAAGTTTATTATATACATATATATATATATGTGTATATATTATGCAAATCCGGCAACCACCTGGTAACATGAATATCGAACAAAAAGAGAAGTTGGTGTTGCGCTAATCAGGATGGATTTGGATTTGAACCAGATTGGTAACAATGTGTAGTGCTCCTAAAAAGCAAGATATGATATCGTTAGGTATTAAATAATTATGTACCTGTTATTAACTTTAGGAACATTTTGAAAGACATTATGCAGGCCATAAAGCTGCACTGTTTTGGTTTTGAGTTGGAAAAAGTTGGGAAACATCTGACCTGGTGTGAAAAACATTCTTTCTAGTGGTAATTATTGTATCCTGCTTTTAACAAAACATTTCTGTAATGAGATGCATGGGAGAAAGTATTTTAAGACTTGTGAAACAGAGAAAATGTCCAAAATACCTATCAAAATACTATTAAAACAGGGTGTATTATCCAAAATATCTACCAGCTAAATGTTCCGTCCAAAATACCCGCTGAATACGCATTATAGACATGGTATTGCGTATGCATATTTATATCTACCATTATAAATATGGTCATAGACTTTTTGAAAAAACAAAGAATATGCAATACCCGCTGAATACGCATTAGTGAATATGTCACATGCGTATCCCGTCACCGCTCATTTATAATATATTTCATATTTATATATTTAAAATTTTAATATGGGTTTCAGGATAACTGCGGGGTTATAATTATATATTTCTACATTTTTAATGACAGTTTAGTAAATACTTGAAATATTTTCAGAATATTTTACAAATTTAGGCGAGAACTTGTTATAACCTCAGTCTACGGGTGACTTCAATTTTAAATTATCGTAGCAGCTTTATTACACCGTACGTACAACAACTTGTAGCTTGGCTTCACTGTAAACATGCATATAACCATGGGCTATAAATAATGCATGCACATAGATATTAAATAAATTTGTAGCTTGCGAGGACAGCTTTGTTTTCTTTTATTAACAACCAACATAAATGGACACATGTCACTGTATCTGATAGAATGGGAAATGAACCAGAGAGGATGTTTAGTTACTGGTTTTGTTTAACTTCACACGATGGAGGAACAATCATTTTTGTATTTTCATGTTTTCTCTTTTGGAATGGTCAATAATTTTGAGAAAGTTGATGTGGTTGAAGATTTTACATATCAGCACTGTCTGCTCAATGTTTTTAGCTTTTTCAACCATCACTCGTTAGTCGTTAGCTAGCTAGCTATATGCCTTGTTTATAATCAGAAACTATAGTATTTCCTAGCTATATTACCCGGTGGAGATCTAGGGTTTGAATTGTTGGAAGATTCCATGTGTGGTCTTTCTATCTTTTGTTTTTACATTCTTGTTTTCGAGCATGGTAACAACAACTATCACGATTCTCTCCTATCACAATATATTACCACCCCCTATCACGATTCTTGTTTTCACGATTCACCATTTTGATGCAATCATGCAAATGAAAAAACCCAAATGCATATATTCTTTTGTACATGTCTATGACCATATTTGGCAACAACTTAAAGCCTAGAATTTAAAATTATTTTTGACTTTAAGTTGAAAAATATGTGTTTGTGTAATAAATTTTTTAAAAACAGCTTAAAGTCTAAAGTTGTTAGGAGGTAATAATTTATTTTATTTTTGTGATTTTATTTAATAAAAGTTAATATTATTATTCAAATGTATTTTTTTATTAAATTTTATTATTTATTTTAATATTTTAAATAACTTATAAGTTAGCTATTTTACAAAATTATACAAACAGCTAATTTTCATTTTTCACTTAAACGTAATAAATAATAATTTTAAGTTTACTCAAACGCCCTCTATTTCAAGTGAAAATGGCACTTAAAACCGATAAATTTTAGTTTGATTTTTAATTGTAAGAGCTCAAGATGGAACAAAACGACATCATACCCAAGGAGTCCTATATTTTCATAAAATCATATTTTTAAGTTAAAAATCAGTAAAAATTTTACTTTAAATGTCGATTAATTTCAAAAAATTAGTGATATATAATTTATTTTAACCCTAATTATTTTGTGATCTTATAGTCTGTTTGGCATTGCTGTTGCAGAAAGCAACAGCAGCTTTTTTGTGAAAAGCAGCTAAAAAAGTGTTTGGTAAAATTTAAAAGTTGTTTTTCTGAAAAGCTGTTTTTAGAGAAAGCAGGCCCCATGCTTTTGAAAAAAGCTGCTTTTCAGCTTTTGCGGGAAGCAGCGCAGCTTTTGCGGGAAGCAGCGCAGCTTTTGCGGGAAGCAGCTACTCGTTTCAACATCAAAACTCACCAAAAACATTAATTTTTTATATTATACACCAAAACATGAACATATCAAAAATATTACCAAACAGTTATCTGATTTTCACAATATCACTTATTTTAACAACACTTTTTTCAATAGCACAACAATTTTTAACAGCAATCCCAAACAGAGCCGTTCCGTCATTATTAGCCGTCCATGTGGGGGTGGGGGTGGGGGTGGGGGTGGGGGGTTAATTTGTTGAAGATACAGTGATGGATGAAGAAAGTGTTTATTATGATTATTGTATCATTAACTGTCAGGATGTGTGTAAAATATATTGCTATTAAAGGAAGGACCTATTGGAATAACCTTTTCACTGCTTCTCCGGATTTCTCTCATTCCTTTACCAAAAGGAGGTTCTCTTTTTTGGTTTATCAGCCATAATAATACATCTAAATCAAATAAATCCAAGAAAAAAATCATTAATCCTCAGTCCTCTTCGCTGCAGGCTAGTATATGCGGTTCACACGTAGACACAAAGTTGTTATGGTACTTACACTTCAAAATGATTTTAAGGATAAACAACTTTACTCACCATTACAAAAGTTATCTGCTGAAGCATTAATCATTTTATATTCAGTAAGCCAAAGACCATTTTGACAGTTCCCCGGTGTGTAGGTAGGTAGGTTGGTAGGTAGAGAGATTCAGTTAAAAATCAAAATTTACAAAATTGTCTATCCACCATTATGAACGTTCTCTGGAGGAATCAAGATAGAAAAATATTCAAGGTTGAGTATTTTTATTTGATTTTTTAGGATTAGCGGGAGTCCAAAATAAATAATATTTTTTATTGATTTTTTGAATATTTTATTCCACTCCAGTCTCCACTAGTATTGCTTCCCCGATATCAATGGCACGCCTTGATGTCAGTTTAATATACAGTGTACAGGCACTAGAACAAGTCACCGGTAGTATGTGTTTACACTGGTTGTCTGCAGAGAATGGAAGTTCCCAAATTTCATATATTAACATACATACCATTGCCATGCTTAAAACATTGTTTTGGGCTTCACACTCTCTCCACTTGCTGCTTTTTTGAATGTTTAGGCCACATATACTTATTGTGCTCTGTTCCTTTATGGGCATGCATACAACTTAAATGCACGTATAATAAGTAATAAGTAAACAGGGGCTTTTTTTTTAATTCATCTAACTTATTTAAATTTGAATGCGAATATCAATCCTTTTAAAAACAAATTATTTAACTTTGTTTAAACATTTCATCTTTTATAAATTAGTAGCTTATAGAAAAGGTAATTTTTTGAATGCTATATATTTTTAACATGTCTAATAATTTGAAAATTATTGAAACATATTTAAATATTTTAATTTCAATATATATATATATATATATATATATATATATATATATATGTCATTACTCCGGGAAGAACTCTCTTATATAAAGAACAATAAAAAAACAACATAGAATCTTACATAAATTGCATGTTGATTCTATTTTTCTCACAAAAAAAAGTTTATTACGAATAAAAATAGAATCTAACAAAAAATTAGAATCAAATAAAACATGATTACATGTAATTTCATTGTGATAAATATATATACAAGATTCTGTACTGGATTCTATACTGGATTATATGTAATGTTTAATTTTTAAATTTAGATGAGATTCTACGTTAAATTCGATATTTTAGGCTTAATTGTTGTTCAATTTTATGATTCTAATTTTAAAAAATCAATTTTATGAAAAATGAAGTGTTTATGATGGTGTTCTTTATTGTTCTGTGTTCTTCGTAGAGTGCAACTCTATATATATATATAGGAGTAGAATCAAATAAAAACTTTTCTAAGTTGCAAACTTATAAACTTTTTTGGGCCATTAAAAACTTTTCTAAGTTGCAAACTTATAAACTTTTTTGGGCCATTAGATCAAAATTCATTGAGGGGCGCTGATTCTTTTAAAATTTATATGGGGAGGGGTAAAATATTAACTTCCTATATTTTGTGATATAACTAACGTCTATTTCTATACTACAACCATACATTATTGACCTATACATATATTACATCTATATCCTTGATTGTTCCTTTGATTTTTTTTTATCTTTTTTTTCGACGATAATAAATGGCAGCGAAAGGCGGAGTATACACTAAAAGAAAAACGGCTAAATTCGACAAGAAAATTTTTGTCGAATTTAACTAAATTCGACAGAAAATATTTTTGTTGAAAATGCTCGCGTCGAATTTAGCAAATTTTGTCGAATTTATATAAATTCGACAGACTAAATTCGACGGATTATTTTCGACAGATTAAATTCGAAAGATTAAATGCAACCAACTTTTGTCGAATTTGATAATGCTAAATTCGACCAAATTTGGCCGAAAAATAAATTCGACCGAATATTTCAAAATTTTCAAATTTTCAAATTCTGCTAAAAAAATTTAAAATTTCAGATTTTGGCACCCAAAGTGCATTAGATTCGACCAAATTTGGTCAAATTTAGTATGCTAAATGCGACCAAATATAGTCGAAATTACATATTAAATTCGACCAAATTGGGTCGAATTTAATGAACACCAGTTTTTTTTTAAAAAAGCAACAGAATCTGCTACTCAAGAATTGTTCCATTTTTATGCAACTTTTCACTAGTTTCTGCATATTAAGAAGGTGATTACATTAAACAATAATGGATTTATTTTTTGTACTAATCCGAAAATAATATAAATCAATAATATTGAACTAAAAATACAACAATTTCTGCTCCTTTTGAAACACATTAAAAATCAAACACTATAAATATCTCTCTACCCAAATAATATCCAAATGTAAAGAAAAAAAAAACTTAACTTGGTGTTTGTATAATTATAATGACTTGTGTTATTTTGCTTTTAAGTTGTCGGAAATGAACTCGCTAGAGGTCGTAGAGGCCGGAAGTGGTGGAAATGAACTCATCGGAATTGATTGAGGTGAACTCGCCAAATGCTAGAAATGTAATTAAAGAATGTTCTAATATGAATGAAATATATATGTTGTTTGAAATGTATGAAACATGTGTTAGTGATTATGTATATAAATTGATATGTATGTTTATTAGAGAAAAAGAATGGAGTATGAGTAATGAATGTTTAAAGAATATGAATGAATGAAAAATATAAAAGAGAAAGAGATAAGTGTAATTGAATTAATGGTTAGGATGAAATATTTTAGGAAAGAAATGGATGGTCTAGATTGAATGTAAAATAACAATTCATGTGCTTGTTTTTCAGCCACTACAAGCGTTACACATGGCAAGAAAAAATTGGCTTATTCTGAATTTTACTAAATTCAATCAAAGCTGGTCAAAAATAAAACACGGGTAAATTCGACTAAAATCGGTTGAATTTAGGAGCTGGTACTAAATTCGACCGATTTTGGTCAAATTTAGGAGCTAGTACTAAATTCGACACAACACTGTCGAATATAGTTTTGAATAGTGTGAAAAATTTTGGGCATGAAATATCCCACCTTTTACTAAATTCAAAAATATAGGCGGCAAAATTCCCCCCAAAACTAGAAGTTAATTCGACAGAATTTGGTCGAATTTGGCTAAATCTGTTAGGAATATGTTGTTCTTGATGATAAACATAAAACACTTAGTAGAATTTGTGTAAAGTAATTTGTAGCTTTCAACGGAATGGTATGCTTTGCAGCAATCCGTTGACAGGTAGCTCATCAACGAAATGAGTGATGTAGCAATGGCACTGTACAATACTTCATAGCTTGATATGTAGTGTTGTTGTAGGTATTAGATAGGTTTTCTAAGTCATGTTGACTAAGTACTAGATAGGCAAAATAGGTTGGTTAATTGTAAATACATCATGCCTTGTAATTTTGCCTAAGTGAAGACCTGTCAACGGAATGAAGATTATCCTATCAACGGTATAGAGTTTACTCATCAACGAAATGAAGAATAAAGCTATCAACGAAACACATCTCCCTACTATCAACGAATCATTATTGTTTTTCTGAATAGTTGACAAAGTGATAGTGATAGTTCTCTGACTGCTCAAAAGGTGATGTAGAAGGGTACAGTGCATTGGAAACCATTAAAATGGACATTGGAAATAAGGAAACATCCCAGTTTCCAATTGGGTTCTTGGAATGAACTATTATATGCAAAAGACAAGGATACTCAAGAACCACTGGACAAAAGGATGAAAAGCAAACTATTGGCGGTTACTCATTGTACTTTTAGTGTAGCCAAAAATAGAGTTGTAAACTTGGGCTTATATAACCAAGTGTAGCAGTTACTTTAGAAATAAGAGAAGAAAAACAAATAGACTGTATTAGCTATCTTTGAGAGCAATCTTCTCTACATTCTTGTAACTGAGCAGCTGTGTACATCTTTGTATCACAGATTATTTCCGCAATAAAAACACTTCAGTTGGATCATCAAACAATCCAACTGAATTATTTACTTCTTGTGTTTTTATTTAATTAGTTCAGTTTTCATTATTTAATTTTAAGTTCAAGAAAATATCTAGAATTGTATTCAACCCCCCTTCTACAATTCTGTTAGGTCATTTGGGATTAACAATTTGTATCAGAGCAAGCTTCTAACATACAAGAAGTTTAAAGATCAAGACCAAAACAGAAACCATGGTGAAGAAGGATGCAGGTGTGAAAATACCAATTCTAGACAAGGACAATTACTTTCACTGGAAAGTAAAAATGCATCTACATCTCATGTCTATGGATGAGAGATATGTAGAATGCATTGAGAGAGGTCCACATGTTCCTATGGGAATTGGATCTAGAGTTGGACTGCCAGATGATGCTCCTGATGTAGAAATTCCTAAACCTGTCTCAGAATGGACTGCTGAAGATGCTGCAGAAGTCCATAAGGATAAAAGAACCATGAACATTCTGTTCAATGGTTTGGAACAAGAGATGTTCGACAATGTTATCAACTGTACCACTGCTAAAGAAGTATGGGACACTGTTAGAACACTTTGTGAAGGAACTGAGCAAGTAAGGGAAAACAAAATGCAACTCCTCATACAACAATATGAGCATTTTCATTTCAAAGCTGGTGAAACCCTAAATGACACTTTTAGTAGGTTTCAAAAGCTTCTGAATGGATTAAAGTTGTATGGGAGGGTCTACCAAACTAAAGACTTAAACCTCAAATTTCTTAGAGCTCTTCCAAAGAAATGGAAGCCTATGACTGTTTCTCTAAGAAACACACAAGAGTACAAAGATTACACACTTGAGAGGCTTTATGGAACATTAAAGACATATGAGCTGGAAATGGAGCAAGATGAAGAAATTGAGAAGGTACAGAGGAAGGGTGGATCTGTTGCATTGGTTGCATCTGTGAACCAACTTGAAGAAGATAATGAAGAGACTGTTAAAGCTACAACTAGTCGAGCTAGTTGCAAGAGTGATGTCAGCAAGGGCAAAGGAAAATTGACAGAAGAGGAAGAGCCAACCAACTTGGATGACTTAGATGAGATTGATGAGCATATTGCATTTCTGTCAAGAAAATTCTCTAAGTTAAAGTTCAAGAGAAACTCAGACTCAAGACCACCAAGGAGAGACTCTCAACCTAACAAAAGTAATTGGGTTGACAAGTCTAAGATTAAATGTTTCAACTGTGGAACCCTTGGTCATTTTGATGGGGATTGCAGAAAACCAAAAGCTGAGAAGGGCAACAGGAGTTTTGAGCCCGTTGACTACAAGAAGAAATATTTTGAACTTCTCAAGCAAAAGGAAAAGGCTTTTATGTCAAAAGAGTATGATTGGGCTGGTAATGATGAGGATTCTGATGAAGATGTTGAATATGTCAATTTGGCTCTAATGGCTGACAATCATGAGCAAGAAGCAAGTTCCTCAAGCAATCAGGTAACTACTACTAATCTTTCTGAGCTTTCTTTAGAGGAATGCAATAGTACAATTAATGACATGTCTATTGTATTGTACAATTTGAGTGTTTCTCTTAAATCACTTACAAAGGAGAATTCTAGAATTAAGGAGACTAATCAGCTCTTAAGTGATAGGAATGCCATGTTAGAAACACAACTCATTGATTTTGAGAAAATGAGGCGTGTCAGTAGGGATGCTAAGAAGGAACTTGAAGCAGTCTTGGAAAGGGAACAGATTCTTAAGGTTCAATTAGAATCTGAACAGAGAGTGATTGCTAAATGGAAGGATTCTAGGAATGTTGCTAATAACATCATAAATGTTCAAGGAATGGAATCCTTCTGTGAGCAGTCATGGAAGAAAAACAAAGAGAAGCTAGGATATGTTGATGAAGTCCTAGAATCAGAAAAAGAGTCAACAAACAAGAATGATCACTTGTTGGAGGTTGATGTGTCAACGGATCATGCTGTTCCGTTGACAGATGAACCATCAACGGATCAGGCTGTTCCGTTGACAGAGGAAAAGAAACAGAAACTCACTAGACTTAATGACAAGTATGGTCATGTCACCAAGAACTTTGTTCAAGGTGAGTCTAGTAAAACTAAGAAAGTTGAGAAGCCTGTCGAAAGAGCTAATGTAGGTCACTTGTCTAACAAGCAATTGAAAGACAAGTCAGAGAAAGTTCAAGTTGAGACTAAAGGCAATAAAAAGAATAACAGAAATGGAAAAGTAGGGATTAACAAGCACAACAATTACACACCTGATAAATATGCACCGAGAAAGACATGTGTTAATTGTGGTAGTGTTAATCATTTGTCTACTAATTGCAAGTCTGTTAAGAAACCTGCTAATGTGAAAATGCCTAAGTCTGCATTGAATGTTTCTATGCCTGCAATGCCTGTTATGCCTAACATGTTTGCTCCATATGCACAGTATCAGAATCCATATGCTAGTATGCCATTTGTGCCTAACCCTTACATGAATATGTTTAACATGCCACAAATGCCATGGAATAACATGTTTGGTCCTTCAACTATGCATGATGTGAATGAAACTGTGAGCAACCCTCAAAGATCAACACCTAAGACAAAGGTTGATTTAACTCAATCTGAGCCACAAGTGAAAAATGATTTGAGAGGGAAATCAAAGGCTAACAAAACAGGACCCAAGGAAACTTGGGTACCAAAATCAACTTGATTTGGTTTTATTGTGTGCAGGGAAACAAAAGGAATCTTTGGTACTTGGATAGTGGTTGTTCAAGACACATGACTGGTGATTCTACCCTGCTCACAGAGTTTCAGGAAAGAGATGGCCCTTGTATTGCTTTTGGAGATGACAGCAAAGGCTACACAAAGGGATATGGCTTGATTTCAAAAGAGAATGTCATCATTGATGAGGTTGCATTGGTGGATGGTCTAAAGCACAACTTGCTTAGTATCAGCCAACTCTGTGACAAATGATTTTTAGTTACTTTTTCTAAGGAAGCCTGTGTTGTTTCAAAAGGTGGAAACAATAATGTGGTCATGACTGGATTCAGAAGAGGGAATGTGTACATTGCTGACTTTAGTAGCACAAGTCCAGATACAATCACTTGTCTTTTTAGCAAGGCAAGCAAGGATGAAAGTTGGCTGTGGCACAAGAAACTATCTCATCTGAACTTCAAAGTTATGAATGATTTGGTAAGGAAGGATCTTGCTAGAGGAATTCCACAGGTGGAATTTTCCAAGGATGGTTTGTGTGATGCCTGTCAAAAAGGGAAACAAAAGAAGGCATCATTCAAAAGCAAGACAAAGTCATCAATTGTCCAACAGCTTGAGTTACTTCATATGGATTTATTTGGCCCTGTAAATGTCATGTCAATTTCAAAGAAGAAATATTGTCTTGTGATTGTTGATGATTTCTCTAGATTTACTTGGACTTTCTTTCTGCACTCAAAGGATAAGGCAAGTGAAATCATTATCAATCACATCAAGATGGTAAACAACAATCCTGACATCAAAGTAAGAAGAATCAGGAGTGACAATGGGACAGAGTTCAAGAATTCAACAATGAAGTTGTTCTGTGAGGAAAATGGAATTGTGCATGAGTTTTCAGCTGCGAGAACACCACAGCAAAATGGTGTAGTTGAAAGGAAAAACAGAACACTCATTGAAGCTGCAAGGACAATGCTAGATGAATCAAAGTTACCTACTTATTTTTGGGCTGAGGCAGTTAATACAGCTTGCTTCACTCAGAATATTTCTTTGATTAATCAAGCCAAAGGAATGACCCCTTATCAGTTACTCAAAAGAAAGAAGCCACTACTGGATTTTCTTCATGTTTTTGGATGCAAGTGTTTTGTTTTGAGAAATCAAGCTGAGCATTTGGAAAAGTTTGAAGCAAAAGCAGATGAAGCAATATTTGTGGGATATGCAGCAGGGAAAGCTTACAGAGTCTATAATCTCAGAACCAACATTGTTATGGAATCTATACATGTTGTTTTTGATGATCTTAAAATTCAAGGTCTCTGTGATGAAGGTTTCCATGAAAGTCTCTCTTTTGAGAATGAGGAAGGAGCTCAAGAGTACCATGAGAAGGCAAATGAGAAACAATCTAAGGTTGTTGTGTCTAGCACAGATGAAAGCAGCAGTGAAGATGAAATTGCTGCATTAAGATTAAAGAGAATAGCTGCTAACAGACCTATTGACCATTCCGTTGACAGTCATACTGGAGGATCCGTTGACAGTCATAATAGGGGATCCGTTGACAGTCAAAATGAGCATTCCGTTGACAGACAAATGAATGCTTCTAGGAATGATCAAATGGGGACAACAAACTCAGGGGGAGTTTCTCAAAGAAATACATCTGGACAAGGAAATCATGATCATGAGGCTACATCCTCTAGAGCTAATCTACCCTCCTCAAGAAAGTGGACTAAAGACCATCCCTTTGAATTGATTATAGGTGATGTGTCTTCAAGAGTTCAAACTAGAAGAGCAACTCAAGAAGAATGTCTATACAGTAGCTTTCTGTCTCAAGATGAGCCAAAGAAAGTTGAGGATGCACTTCTAGATCCAGACTGGGTGTTAGCTATGCAAGAGGAGCTAAACCAGTTTGAAAGAAACAAAGTATGGCAGCTGGTGCCCAAGCCTAAAAACAGGTCTGTTATAGGCACAAAATGGGTGTTCAGAAATAAGATGGATGAAAATGGCGTTATCACAAGGAACAAAGCTAGACTATTTGCTAAAGGCTACTCACGGGAAGAAGGAATTGATTTTGATGAAACTTTTGCTCCTGTTGCAAGACTAGAAGCAATAAGAATCTTTCTGGCCTATGCAGCTCATGCCAATTTCAAGGTCTATCAAATGGATGTGAAGAGTGCTTTTCTGAATGGGGAATTGGAAGAGGAGGTATATGTGAGTCAACCTCCTGGTTTTGAAGATGATGATTTTCCAGAGTATGTATACTTTCTCCTCAAAGCACTCTATGGTTTGAAGCAAGCACCTAGAGCCTGGTATGACACTCTTTCACAGTTTCTTCTAGAGAATCACTTCACTAGAGGTACTGTGGATGAAACTCTCTTTCACAGAATTGTGAATGGCTCTACTATACTTGTTCAAATTTATGTAGATGACATAATCTTTGGGTCTACAGATGTGAATCTTTGTCAAAAGTTTGCCAAGCTTATGCAAAGTAAATATGAAATGAGCATGATGAGAGAATTAACCTATTTTCTTGGTCTTCAAGTAAAACAGGTTAATGAAGGCATATTCATTAGTCAAACAAAGTACATTCATGATTTGCTGAAGAAATTTGATCTAATGGATTGCTCTCCTGCCAAAACTCCCATGCCTACTACTACTAAACTTGAATTGAATACTAAGGAAAAATATGTGGACATTTCAAGTTACAGAGGCATGGTAGGCTCACTTTTATATTTAACAGCTAGTAGACCTGATATTATGTTTGCTACATGTCTTTGTGCTAGATTTCAAGCTGATCCTAGGGAATCCCATTTAGTTCCTATTAAAAGAATTTTCAGATATCTCAAAGGAACACCAAACCTTGGCATTTTGGTATCCTAGAGAATCTGGCTTTGAACTAATTGGTTATTCAGATGCAGATTATGCAGGATGTAAAATTGACAGGAAAAGCACAACTGGCACCTGTCAATTCCTAGGAAACAAGCTTGTGTCATGGTTCAGCAAGAAACAAAACTCAGTTTCTACCTCCACAGCTGAGGCTGAGTACATTGCAGCTGGAAGTTGTTGTGCACAAATTTTATGGATGAAAAATCAACTACTTGATTATGGATTAAGAGTTGAGAAAATTTCTATTTTCTGTGACAACACTAGTGCTATTGCCATTACTGAGAATCCAGTACAGCATTCAAGGACCAAGCACATTGACATCCAGTACCATTTCATTAGAGAACATGTTATGAATGGTACTGTGGAGTTACATTTTGTTCCAAGTGAACAACAACTTGTAGACATCTTTACCAAGCCACTTGATGAATCAACATTCTCAAGACTAGTAAGTGAGCTAGGTATGCTAAATTTCTCCTAATTATTTTTGAGATTTTTGCAAGTTACAATGCAGCCAGAAATTTGCTAGGTTTTTCTGTGAATTAATTTTCTAAGGAAAAAGTGAAATTTTGTCCAAAGTCAAAATTACTATGTCAACGAAACGCATCATTTCGTTGACAGCCTTAGTACTTTTCTGGGTGTTCCGTTGACAGCACTTTTATGTCAACGAAACGCAGCTTTATCAACGAAATAGGCAGGGGCCTCAAACGGTCAATTCTGATTCGTTGATATAGTTTAGTTAATCTTAACCGTTGAAAGCTGACACGTCTTTTACCACGATCTATACATACACCCCTATAAGTATAAATCGTGGTAATACTCTAAAAGTAACGGTTATATTTTTTTTAAGCCAATCCAGTAATTTTCATTGATTATTGGACTTAATTTCTGAGAATTTTTGGGGGAGTATTTAAGAAATTCTGTTTTCTTTAATTCTTTTCTACATGTTCTCAAAAATTCCAAAGGCTTTTCTTTCTTCTTCTCTCTAACAAGAAATTCAGTTCGAAGATTTTCTTCACTCAACAATGACACCCATAGTCAAGCTTATGTCAGCAGGAGGGTTCATTTATGAAAAGAACAATTCTATTCCATTTGTTGTCAAGGAAAGTCCGAACAAAATCTTTTTCAAAATGATGGACTTCATGATGAATTGCAAGTTGGGCTATGCAATGTTTCACTCAACTCCGCTCTACAATGAGATAATCGAGGAGATTTGGACCTCATGTGAGTATAGTGGAACAAACTGCACACTATAATTCACCATTCAAGGTAAAGAGTATATAGTTAATTCTGATGTATTGCAAGCATGTCTACAAATTCCTGAAAATAACTGTAATGCTTTGCCTACATATACTGAAATGATTAACATGCTAAATTCTATAAACTACTCTTTGCCTACTGATAATTTGGGTAAGATTATTAGGAGAGGTTTGGTTAAGGAATACAGTTATTTAGCTGATGCATTCATTAAGGTCTTTTCTGGAAAGATTAGCAATTTTGATGCATTAACTAATTCTATGTTGATTCTCTTAACCATGCTCCTAACTGATAGATATGACAACTTTAGCACCCAACTTATGTATGAAATTGGTGCTAAGTTGGGTGATAAGGCTAATAAGAAAAAGAATATCTATTATGCTAGGTTTCTGATGATGTTGGCTAATCATGTTAGTCCAGCACCATTAGTTATCTCTAACCCTGTTTCCAGGTTTGAGTGTTTTGTGCAAGAGAAGAGGGTTTTGACAGATATACTGAGACTTAACCACAATGGTGATGTCCCAGTGGTGTATCTGCCCATCATTGAGGTAACTACATCTAACCCTGTTAGTGTAATTGTTACTTCTATTGTTTCACCCACCCATGTTGCTATGGAGTCTGTAGCTGTGTCCCAACAGGCTCCTGCCCCAACAGCAAAACCTAAATCTAAGAAATCCTCCAAGCCAACCTCAGGTGCTTCTCAAAAGGCACCTGTTGCAAAAACTACTTCACAACCAAAGGGGAGTGATTCTGGAGTTGTGAGAGGTGAGGGAAGGGGTGAAAATCAAAGAAACCCCAAAAATAAGGAAGGAAAGGATAGTGTGTCCCAGCCAAGCCCCATTGTGTCTTCCCAACAAGGCACAATGACTAAAATGGATTTAAACACAAGTCTAGTTGCATCCTCCCAAAAGGATGTGATTATTGAAACAAGCTCTCCTCCAAGAGCACACTCCAAGAGGGTAAGGGACACTTCAAGCCCACAGTCTACATTTTCCCAGAAAGGAGGCTTGATGAGAAGCTTCCCCTTCTCACTGTATCCAAGATGAACAGGTTTTTCTCCAAGGAACCTGAAGTGTCCTCATCTTTGAAGACTCTTTCCTCTAGAGTGGACAAAGTAGAGGCTACACTTTCTCAAATGCAAAAGGAACAGGAGAAACAGACTCAACTCCTAACTCAGCTTTTGGCAGCTCAGGGACTCCCTATCATCTCTCTTGATGATAACAAAAAGGGGGAGAAATGTAAGGAGCTTGATATACAAATCACAAAGGTTTTGGTCCCAGCCATTTCCTTACCAGAAGAGCCATTAGCTATGGGGGAGTCAGGGAAAAACAAGCTTGATGGCATTGACCTAATTCAGCAAGCATCAATGAGGCTTCAGCTTGCAAAACAGATAAAAGACCAGTGGTCTAGCATAGATGCAAGGGTCAAGAAAATTGCTGGAACTTCAAAGACAAATCAGCCATCAACGGATCAAGCTACCTCTACAGAACCATCAACAAATGAAATGGTGATAGTATCAATGGAGCCACAGTTCAAGAGTTCATATGTTATAGAACCCCTTCAACATGGAGTCTTTCAAGATTCAAGAAGTGAGAAAGGGCAATCTTCATGCTTTAGGGATGTGGATGCAAGAGGGATATCTCCATTATCACCTGCCAAACCCAAGGGCAAAAACATTGCAAGGATATTTTATCCTCCACCTAAGCCAGATGAGTTCAAAGTCCTAGGGAAGCTGATCATTGAAAGCAAAGAGAGCAATCATCCAAGCATAAGGAACAAAATGGCCATCATCTACATGGATAGCAAGGAAATTTGCATTTGGGTTGGTCACCAAAATTTTGCTAAGGCCAAAGCTGAAGAATCTGAAAGGGCAGCAATGCAAGCACTTGCAGTTGCTCAATCACTTGAAGATGAAGAAACCCTACATGAAGAAAAGGCTAAGGATGAAGCTAAGGAAGCTAGAAAGAAAGGAAGAGTGCAAGGCAACCAAAGGCTAGAGCTAAAAGGAATCTGAACTTTGATAAAGATGATTCCCAGGACACTGCTCAAGACTCGTCCACAACAATTGCACATCAAATTCCTGTTGATCTACCTCTTGAGGGAAAGTTGGCTTGTGATCCTGCACATCCTGTCAACTTTCATGATCAACCAATAATGCCAAAAGAGGAGCCTTTTGAATTTGATGAGGCCTACTTTCCAAAGTTCCTATTTGAGAAGGATCAACCAATGAAGACAAAGAAAAGGGATGTCAAGGCAAAGCCAGTGTTTGTGAGATATCCACAACCTCAGAAACCCCCTGCCAATCCAGAGGACTGCATGTACATTGTTGACATCAGGGAAGAATCCAGTTTACATCTTGATATAGACAACCTGGTGGAAGTAAGGGGCATTGCAGATTCTCAAAAATTGCATGAGAGACTAGTTTTTGTATTCAAAGGTGGTAGAGAACAAGTGTGGCCTCTCTACAGAATTTTAGGAGAAGACTATCAAACACTACTCTCAGTGTTTAGATGCTTGAAGAAGGACTTTGGCTTCACCAAAACAGCCAAGTCTGAGGTGGTCTCCAAAATTTGTCATATAAAGGCTAGCTGGAACAAGCCTGAGGCTCTTCCCAGGATTCTTAGAGTGCCCTCAACAGGAAAGAAGATCCATCTTCAACCATACTGGATGATGGAATTTAAGGACAAGGATAATTGCAGAAGATTCTTCAGGATGGAAGACCAGCTGGATAAGGCATCTAATCAAACTCTAAAGTTTATGCAATCCATGCTTGGTGATCAAGATGAAGAAGAGAAAATCTTTTACAGAAGGCTACAGGTCCAAATTGAGGAAAACAACTCTAAGAGAGGGAAGAAGACTATGCCACAAAGAAGACACGGATGAATCATTTGCTCAGACTAGAGGAGCACTCTTGAGAATTAGTCTTGTAAGTCTTGTATTTTGCCTAAAACATTATGAAGCTTATTGCATTTTCTACTTTTGTAATTTATGATGTATCTGAGTGTTTTTGTTATCATCAAGTCTCTTGATTTATGGTTGTTATTCTATCAGTCATAAATTGGGGGAGATTGTTAGGAATATGTTGTTCTTGATGATAAACATAAAACACTTAGTAGAATTTGTGTAAAGTAATTTGTAGCTGTCAACGGAATGGTATGCTTTGCAGCAATCCGTTGACAGGTAGCTCATCAACGAAATGAGTGATGTAGCAATGGCACTGTACAATACTTCATAGCTTGATATGTAGTTTTGTTGTAGGTATTAGATAGGTTTTCTAAGTCATGTTGACTAAGTACTAGATAGGCAAAATAGGTTGGTTAATTGTAAATACATCATGCCTTTTAATTTTGCCTAAGTGAAGACCTGTCAACGGAATGAAGATTATCCTATCAACGGTATAGAGTTTACTCATCAACGAAATGAAGAATAAAGCTATCAACGAAACACATCTCCCTACTATCAACGAATCATTATTGTTTTTCTGAATAGTTGACAAAGTGATAGTGACAGTTCTTTGACTGCTCAAAAGGTGATGTAGAAGGGTACAGTGCATTGGAAACCATTAAAATGGACATTGGAAATAAGGAAACATCCCAGTTTCCAATTGGGTTCTTGGAATGAACTATTATATGCAAAAGACAAGGATACTCAAGAACCACTGGACAAAGGGATGAAAAACAAACTATTGGCGGTTACTCATTGTACTTTTAGTGTAGCCAAAAATAGAGTTGTAAACTTGGGCTTATATAACCAAGTGTAGCAGTTACTTTAGAAATAAGAGAAGAAAAACAAATAGACTGTATTAGCTATCTTTGAGAGCAATCTTCTCTACTTTTTTGTAACTGAGAAGCTGTGTACATCTTTGTATCACAGATTATTTCCGCAATAAAAACACTTCAGTTGGATCATCAAACAATCCAACTGAATTATTTACTTCTTGTGTTTTTATTTAATCAGTTCAGTTTTCATTATTTAATTTTAAGTTCAAGAAAATATCTAGAATTGTATTCAACCCCCCCCCCCCTTCTACAATTCTGTTAGGTCATTTGGGATTAACAAAATCTGGTCGAAAATAAAACACGGGTAAATTCAACTGAAATCGGTTGAATTTAGCTTTATTCGACTGAAATCTGTTGAATTTAGCTAAATTCGACCGATATCAGTAGAACTAAAGCTTAAATTCGACCAACTAGGGGTTGTGGTCGAATTTAGTGTAAGTGACATATATATATATTTTTAAATGTTTAAGATATAAATATTTAAATTAACTAATTTTTTGCACACACTATATTCTTTTGATAATATTCACATCCGTACGGTTGGATTACTCAATTTTTTTTTAAAATAAACTGAAAACTCTAACCCTAGTCTAACCCCTAAATCTAAACCCTAAACCGCCCATATTTTACTCAACTATGTCGTTTATGTACAAAATTATAAAAATAAATAAATTTTACCCACTATTATTTATTCAATTTTTTTTATTGAATGTAATATGTCGTCCAAATACTTTCATATTTTTTTTGTATTTTTTAAAACTAATTAGATATTTTATTTAATATTTCTAAAAGTATGAAAAAATGAAAGTTCAACATTATCTAATCATATAAAAAAATTTGTAAATTTTTTGTACAACTAAATTCTTACATGTACTGAATGGTATCTGAAAGGCATATGTCAAGACTTATTTGTAAACACCGAGGATTCTACTCAACATAAACTAAGATGTAATAAGTAAATAATATATTCATATGTCACAGGAATCTCAAAAGATAATATTTGTCAAGAGAATGAAGATTAATGTCATCTATAGTCTTGAAGTAATTCTACATTTGAAAGAAGTTCAATTTATTGATCAAGCCTCAATCTAGATCGTAAGTAATTTTATTTATAAATTAATTCTCAAGAATTCATTTATTTATTGAATTATTTAAGTCATTAACTTTATTTATTTAATCTATGAATTAATTCTTTTAGAACTAATTCATTTATTAAATCAATTAATGCAAAATGAATTAAATTAGAATTATTACTTTCTAATTAGTACTAGTAGTACTATCAAATTAATACTAGTAGTACTATCACTATTAGTACTACATATAGTACTACCAAGTCATTTGGTTAGTACTACCGATAGTACTGCCAAGTGATTTGATAGTACTGCTAGTATAATTTGTATTAAAAAGAAATGGATTGTTTTTGGCGCGTGAAAGGAATGCATGTTGACTTGTTTAAATAGAAGTGTGTGATCAAGACATAATGTATTCAACACAGACAGAAACAAGAACATCAAATTCATTACTTTTGCCATTAACAACCAACCAACTACAAAGTTTCAAGTTATTCATTGTAATCAATTCTAGACATTAATGTTATATCCAATCCACTAGAATTCAATTACTTGTATTGCTTTGACAATCTAGCGGATCATAATCCCTAGAAATTATATCGAACTACTTTTTAGTATTCGATCCTTTTATTACAAATATAGATAAATTCATGTCGAATTTATTCTAGATTTGTTTTAACAAGAACTCTGTAATCTGTACACTGATTTGTAACATCCTTCAAGTTCAATAAAGTTTTATTTAACTTGAATCTTGTTTCATTTTATTCCACAGTAAATTTGTTATTGTAATTGTTAAATCTTCAACAATACAAATTCGATTAAACGGTACTGTTTGTATTCAACCCCCCTTCTACAAACATATCAGGACCTAACAATTGGCATCAGAGCCTTTTGATTGATACACTAATCAAAGATCCATTTTTTGTGATTTTTTTCTTAAACTCTGAAATTTTTATTATTCATCAAAAATCTCAAAAATGTCTACTACACAGAAGGTTGATACAATAAAGATTCCCGTGTTTAGTAAGGAGCATTATCCTATGTGGAAGAAGAAGATGCTCATGTTTCTTCAAGTGGCCAATGTTAAATATCTTGGAGTGCTGAAGAATGGTCATAATGTAATAACCCCAAATTTTGGACTTAGTTAAAAAATTTTGATGAATAGTAAATATTGATGAATAGTAAAATTTGCTGATGAAAATATTTTCAGACCACACTATGTGGAAGACATGGAATGAATGTTTCGAAGTTATATTAGTGATGTATAAGGAGAATAAGAGAATGTAAATGCAATCAGAATCAGGAGATTCCCATTCGAATTTTAAATCACTATTCATCGGACAATCAAGGATGTATTGATTTGATCATTTTGAGAAAGTATATAGAATGAGAAATCCATGATCATATCTTAAACCAAGGTGAGAAATCTATGATCATATATTAATCCAAGGTAATGGAAAGATCAAGGAAGTATCTCCTAGCATTGGTACAGAGAAACATTTTTAAAATCACTTGAACCTATCGCGAAACAAAAGCGTAGCGAATTATGGATTAAACCCTAACCAAGGGAGAAGTATCATATAAGATCATCAAGTATAACATATAAGAGGATTGACGACACAAATTATGACATAAGCATGATGCAGGAGGATGACATAGGTGATGACAAGTGATGACAAGGTGATGAATCACCACCTTGTCACCACTTTCACTACACAATTAACCAAGGCTTGACATGTGGCATGGGATGACAAAACCAAATAAAGACCACACAATTACAAACTAAGCTTCCCATTCCTTGTCAACGGCCTCCTTCTCCTCTTCTTCTGAACCAGAACCAGAGCGAGTGGCTGCGGAATCAGCCCCGGCTGTCTGACGAGGGGGAGAAGAATGTCCTAGATCCAATATCCTGTCGTCTTCCTCCATGTCGTCCTCTCCAGCCAAAGCTACCTCTAAAGGAGTTGGGGCATAGGGACTTGGAAAGTCAGAAAGGTTAAGGATCCAGGCATCCTCTCCAAAACCTTAGCAAGAGCGCCATCCCATCCCTTAGTGAACTGAACTGGGAAGAGAAGCTCGTCATGCTGACCGATTAAGTCCTTGTACTCCTGGGAGTCAAGGTACTCATCGATAAAGTCATCCTGACCCTTCCTCAGTGTAACCAGCTCAGCCCGGGAGTCGGCTAACTCCTTCTCCCTCCTAGCCAGTGTGGCCTTCAGAGAGCCCACCTCCTCTTGGGACTTCTCAAACTTGCCTTGGTTGGCCTCGGAAGATGAGCGCCAAGCCTTGGCTTGAAAGATAGCCCCTTGGAAGTTGGCATTAGCCTACAAACAAGTTACAAGTCAATACAAGATAGAAACTTGAAACATGTTAAAGCTACAAAGAAAAAAGGAAGAAAACAACTTACAGCAGCAATAGCCTGAGAGCCTGCATGCTCCACTCCCTCCAAAGTGGAGTTAGAAACGAAATCCTTGTAGTCACAAGGAGTCAAGGAATGATAGGACCATTCCACAGCATGCTTAGACACCCCCACCACAGTGTCTTTCTTCCTAAGACCCCAGTTGGGGCGCCAAACTGAGCTCTTGGCCGAGGAAGGACCCTCAACCTCTTCAGTAAGGTCCACATGAGGCCTTATAAAGGCTGGGACACTTGTAGCACGGGGATCCTTCACTCCCAAGTGAGCCCTCTTCATTCTTGTTGTTTCTCCATCTTGGGGCTCGTTGGTCTTGTTAATAAAGGTCGCAGCTGCAAAAAACACAAGGAAAGAAACAGTTGGTATAAGACAATCTTAGATAAATAAAGGAAAGTATGAAATGATAATTACCCTTATCAGAAACGTTTGATAGTCCCAAGGACTTAAGCTGAAACTCATCCAGGAGCGCCCAAGCCATTGTAGCATAATCATCCTTGGTAAGCTCAGCATAGGCATGAGCCTCCTCATCGTTCAAAACAATGTCATTGGGGCTACCATCCGAGACCCTACTGAAAGATCTAAGGAAAAGGGTACCCCAATCCCCTCCTTCCCAAACTAAATACATAAACTCATTCTTCCACCTTGGATTATTATCAAGGATGGATTTTGGGTGGAAAATGGGAGGAGTAGAAGGGCGATGGTTAATGTAAACCCAACCCAGAGTAATGGCGAAGCTATTCTTAAATTGGAAAATTTTCCTAAACAAAGCTACAGACAAGGGAAATTTGTTCTTCAAACAAAGAATAATAAAACACATAATGATTCTCCATGCGTTTGGTGGAAGTTGACAAGGGTTGATCCTAACATCTGCCAAAAGTTTGGGAATGAATTCATGAAAGGGAAATCTAAGCCCCGCCACAATGGCATCCTTGTAAATGCAGAGAGCATCAGGACGCCAATGGCAGGAACGATCTCCTGGGCCAGCTGGGACTAACCTATAAGGAGACTTAATTATATACATCTTATTATAGTCCCTAATCAAGTCGATTTCATGGAATTTATTGCTACAATCAAATGAATCTAAGTGCGAAACAGAAGGGTATTCATCACTACGTTCTAAAATCATATCTTGAAGAGACATATGAGAAGAACGAATAGTGATACCTCTCTTTGACACTTGATTCACTTTCTGGAGACGTTGAGCAGTACGATCAGACATCCTCAAATCTTCAAAGTAAATCCCAGAAAAGCTTTAAATCTTCAAGAGGAAATCCCAGAATCTTCAAATCTTCAAACTAAAACCCAGTAAATCTTCAAAGGATGAAGATTGAACCCAGAAAATCTTCAAAGAATGAAGATTGAACCCAGAAAATCTTCAAAAGATGAAGATTGAACCCAGAAAATCAAAGAACACAACCACGAAAATCTCGCCGGAAATCGCTTTACTACGGAATAAAAAG
The DNA here is from genome assembly GCA_030848705.1 of Heracleum sosnowskyi. Classification (NCBI taxonomy): domain Eukaryota; kingdom Viridiplantae; phylum Streptophyta; class Magnoliopsida; order Apiales; family Apiaceae; genus Heracleum; species Heracleum sosnowskyi. Next base: position 46,080,758 of record CM061244.1, read on the forward strand.
AGAGAAAATCTAAGAAGGCTAGAGAGAAATTTTTTGGAAAGTTGAAGGTATGAAGTGAAGAATGAAATGGAAATTCCACTCTTTTATAATCAAGGTAGCCGGTTACCCTACCGGTTGAAGGAGGGCAACCGACTATAGCCAGTCAAGGCCCATAAATCCTATATTGGACTACAAAAATCAAATCCCACAAAGACTTGAGGCTTAGGCAAGTATAAAGCCCAAACAAATTAAGGCCCAATGAGGCCCAAAGTATGGAAATTTAAAGTCCAATAGAAATTCGGGCTAATTTGAAATATAGCCAAGGCAAAAACAAAAAATAATAGATTTGAGGTCGAAAAGACCTTAAATTGAAGTCGTACAATCGAAATCGAAAACATACGGGAAATCGAGGTCGAATCCATCGACCTCGCTCCCAAACGAAGTCGAAAAAATCATGAAATTGAGGTCGAAAAAACCTTAGATCGACATCGAAGGCTCGAAGTCGAAAACACACGAGGAATTGAGGTCGTATCCATCGACTTCGCACCAAAATAAGGTCAAAAAATTAAAGATTCGAGGTCGAAAAGACCTTAGATCGAGGTCGTAGACCTGAGGTCGAAAATATACTGAAAACTGAGCTCGAACCATTCGACCTCATACCAAATTGAGGTCGAAAATGTATGGGTTCGAGGTCGAAGACATGAGGTCGAAAAAGAACTATTAATTGAGCTCGAACCATTCGACCTCATACCAAATTGAGGTCGAAAATGTATGGGTTCGAGGTCGAAGACATGAGGTCGAAAAAGAACTAAGAATTGAGCTCGAACCATTCGACCTCATACCAAATTGAGGTCGAAAATGTATAGGTTCGAGGTCGAGGACACGAGGTCGAAAAAGGCCTAGAATTTGAGGCCGAAGCCTTCGACCTCACTCCAGTTGAGGTCGAAAATGAGGTCAAAAATGACCTAAATCCTGGTCGAACAGTTGAGGTCGAAAAAGACCTAGAATTTGAGGTCGAAGCCTTCGACCTCACTCTAGTTGAGGTCGAAAACGAGGTCGAAAATGACCTGTTTCCTGGTCGAAAATGAGGTCGAAAATGACCTGTAACCTGGTCGAAAATGAGGTCGAAAATGACCTGTTTCCTGGTCGAAAATAAGGTCGAAAATGACCTATTTCCTGGTCAAATTTGACCTGTTTCCTGGTCAAAATTGGAAAGAATACGCTATAACTTCTACGAAAACCCCAAGATGATTTTCCCAGAAGTTGGGGGGCAAATGATATGGTCAGAAAAGTAATTTTAGAAATATAATTAATGATTCATTGGAAAGGCCCCATAATTAAAGCCCAAAACCCTGATTATTTATTAATTTCGTAATTAATAAATAAGGGAAATATACAGCTCAGGAAAAAAGTCCAAAATATGGTAAATTCATCAAAGAAGGATCCAGAATCCCAAATAAAAGAAATAATGAGTCATAGCCTTTATCAACAAGGAAAAGACTTATCCTGCAAGAAATACAATGTTTATCCAATATCAAAAAGGAGACTTATTCGCTAAGACTCCTAAACTACCCTAAATATGAGGCTCCAGACGCCTATATAAAGGACATGATCCTACAATCAGAACTACGTCTTTGGCTTGATTCTCAGCATTAGTTGAGATACGTAGGCATCTTGTGAGGACCGATTTAGTCTCGAAACACAAGTGCAGCCATTAAAGCTCGAAAGCTCATAAATCCTAGCAATTAATATACAATCACGTTTTTTAATCCATAGCAGTAATTGTCCGTGATATTTTTGGAAAATAAGTAGATTTTGTTAGAAAAAAGTGTTTTAATTATAAAATGAAATCAATTAGTTTCTATTTTTTATATTATTTTATTATTTAATATTTAATAAATAGAATAAAGGACCGAAAACCGAAAACCGAAAACCGAAAACCAAAACTTTCAATGTTTCGGCTTTAATAATACTAGCCTATAACACGTGCAAGACACGGGTCATCAAAGAAGATTAATACATTACAAACTAAAAATATTGATGGGAACATAAAATATTATTTAAAGAATAAAAATTAATGTGATAAATTATAAAATGAGAAACTTAAATATTAATTGAAACATAGAAAAAATAAATAAAAAATACAAATGGGGTTGAGGAAGATAAATGAGGCATTATTAATATTATTTTATTAATAATAAAATAATATTAATAATAAAGGACAAATAGAAAAGCTAAAATGTTTTAATCAAAAAAAGTAACTACTCGTGATATTTTTGGAATTGTTTTAATTATATTAACTGTTGAAAGGCATATGTCTAGGCCTATTTGTAAACACCGAGGATTCTACTCAACTTTAATTAAGATGTAATAAGTAAATAATAAAAATCAAATGTTACAGGAATTTCAGAAGATTATATCTGTCAAAGAATGAAGATTAAAGTCATCTACAGTCTTGAAGTGATTCTACATTGAAAGAAGATCAATTTGTTGATCAAGCCTCAGTGAAGTATTCAAGCTCAGTGGATTTATTAAAGTGACGAAGATTTCAAGTGGTGACAGCAAAAGATACTGGTTACAGAGTTCTTGAATGAGAAGGAAGTGAATCACTGCTTAAAGTCAAACAGATAAAGAACAGACATTGTCGTTTGTCACTCATGAACCAGACCGTGCATTGAGTGTCAATGTACTAATATGTTTATTCTTTATCTAAGTTTTAAGTGATTCAGAAATTAATTGAGAAGTCAACTAATTCTATTTATTCTCTTATAAATAATTAATACTATTAAGTAAATTATTTATTAAATTAATTCTGTAAAGAATTAATTTAATACATAATTTATTTAGTTAATTATTTAAATTAGAATAAAAATGTACTAGGAAGACTTAAGTTTAAACTATGAAGACTCTGTTTTTTAAACTAGGAAGACTCACAAGTGAGTCTTCCCGATTGTCTTCCTAGAGTTAACCATTGTCTTCCCGGTTGTCTTCCCTATTCTTTTCTTGTCTTCCCGAAAGTCTTCCAAGGGTAAAGTGATTGTTTTTCTGCTAGTCTTCCTAGTGCAATTTCTATTCTGCTAATTGCATTGCACGTGGGTTTACTAAAAGAAAAGCAATGATAAATACAAGACACGGGACTTGGACAATTACATTACAATAGAACAAAGAAAAAAGGCACAAAAGAACAAAACATTCTATCTTTACTGTGTCTTTACTTCTCAACTGCAAAGCCTTCAATTTCTGCCAGAGATTTAATTCTTGTATTGATTCTTAACATTTAATCCATAAGAATTGTATCTCTTGTACTGCTTTAACTTTCTAGCGGATCATAATCCCTAGATTTTATATCGAACTACTTTTTAGTATTCGATCCTTTTTATTACAAATATAGATAAATTCATGTCGAATTTATTCTAGGTTTGTTTTATTAAGAACCCTTGTAATCAGTGATCAAATTGTAACACTCGTCAAGTTTAATATAAGTTATATTTAACTTGAATATTGTTTTAGTTTTATTCCGCATTAATTTGTTCTTAATTGTTAAATTATTCAAAGGACAAATTCGATTAAACGGTATCGTTTGTATTCAACCCCCCTTCTACAAACATATCAGGACCTAAAAACTGTATTTGTTAAAAAAAATACGTTGACATGTTAAAATATGTAACCTTTTTTAAATAATTAAAAGCATTAAAATATGTTTTAAAATAAATAAGTAAGATTCGCACATGATATTTTTGGAAAAGAGAGATTTTAGTGAGAACAGATATAAAAGGTAATATATTTTAATTTAAAGGTAATTGCCCGTGATATTTTGGGAAAAGAAGTAGATTTTTTTAGAAAAAAGTGTTTTTAAAAGTGTTTTAATTATTTTGGGAAAAGTGTTTTGGGAACTATTTTTGTATTATTGTATTATTTATTAAATAAAATAAATGACCGAAAACCGAAAATCAAAATTTTCAATGCTCCACCTTTAATAATACTAGATTAAAACCCGTGCGATGCACGGATTGTTAATTGTTATTTTATTATTATTTTTTAATTGTATTTGTTAAAGAAATAAGTAGGCATATAAAAATAGCTAAACACTTTTAATTAATTAAAAACATTAAAACAGATTTTAAAATAAATAAGTAAGGGTTTGTTCGTTATAGTTTTGGAAAAAGAGAGATTTTAGTATGGAAAAATAAAAAATGTAACATATATTTAGTTTAAAAAGGTAAATGCCCGTGATATTTTTGGAAAATGATGTTTTAAAATTTAATAATTTAAATTATTTAAATACGTTTTAAAATAAATAAGTAAAGGGTTTGTCCGTGATATTTTTAGAAAAAGAATGAATTTTAGTGAGAAAAATAGAAAAAGTAAATTGAAAAAGGCAATTTCCCATGATATATTTAGAAAATGAGGGACTTTGTTAGAAAAAATCTATAATGTGTTTTAGCTGAAAAGATAATTGGTTATAAATATGTATTTTATTATTTATATTTTAATATTTTTTAGTAATTGCATTTGTTAAGAAAAATAAGTAGGCATGTTAAAATAAGTAAACTTTTAAAAAAATAATTATAATATTAGGTTTAAAAATAAATAACTAAAGGTTTGTCTGTGATATTTTTGGAAAATGAGGGGTTTTAGTAAGGAAAAATAGAAAAACTAACATGTTTTAGTTAAAAAAAAGTAATTGCCCGTGATATATTTGAAAAGGTAGGGGAATTTGTTAGAAAAAATAAAAAAAAATGTATTTTAGGTGAAAAAGGTAATTGGTTATAAATAGGTAATATTATTTAATAATATATTTCTATAAATAAGTAATGTTAATTAAGTAAAAACGCGAATCAATCAATAATCAATACTATTATATAATAGACGAAATATTAAAAGTTTGGTCGGTCGGTATGGTACGTTGTGATTTTACTTAATTGCCCTTATTTATTTATATAAATATATTACTAAACAATAATATTACCTATTTATAACCAATTACCTTTTTCATCTAAAATACATTATTTTTTTCTAATAAATTCTCCTACTTTTTCAAATATATCACGGACAATTACCTTTTTTAACTAAAACATGGTAGTTTTTCTATTTTTCCTTACTAAAACCCCTCATTTTTTAAAAATTACCTATTTTAACATGCCTACTTATTTTTCTTAACAAATGCAATTATTAAAAATATTAAAAATATAAATGATCAAATACATATTTATAATCAATTACCTTTTCATCTAAAACACATTATAAATTTTTTCTAGCAAAGTCCCTCATTTTCTAAATATATAAGGGGAAATTAGCTTTTTCAACTTACTTTTTTCTATTTTTCTCACTAAAATCCATTCTTTTTCTAAAAATATCACAGGCAAACCCTTTACGTATTTATTTTAATTATTAAATTTTAAAACCTCATTTTCCAAAAATATCACGGGCATTTTCCTTTTTTAAACTAAATATACATGTTACATTTTTTTATTTTTCCTAACTAAAACCCTCATTTTTCAAAAATATAATGGCCAAACCCTTACTTATTTATTTTAAAATCTATTTTATTGTTATTGATTGATTAAAAGTGTTTAGCTATTTTAACATGCCTACTTATTTTTTTAACAAATACAATTAATAAAATATTTAAAAAATAATAAAATAACAATTAACAATCCGTGCATCACACGGGTTTTAAGCTAGTACTATTATATAATAGACGAAATATTAAAAGTTTGGTTGGTCGGTAGGGTACGTTGTGTGAAAGGCATATGTCTAGTCCTATTTGTAAACACCGAGGATTCTACTCAACTTTAATTAAGATGTAATAAGTAAATAATAAAAATCAAATGTCACAGGAATCTCAGAAGGTTATATCTGTCAAAGAATGAAGATTAAAGTCATCTACAGACTTGAAGTTATTCTACATTGAAAGAAGCTCAATTTATTGATCAAGCCTCAATGAAGTATTCAAGCTCAGTGGATTTATTAAAGTGACGGAGATTTCAAGTGGTGACAGAAAAAGATACTGATTACGGAGTTCTTGAATGAGAAGGAAGTGAATCACTGCTTAAAGTCAAATAGATAAAGAACAAACATTGTCGTTAGTCACTCATGAACCAGACAGTGCATCGAGTGTCAACGTACTATTGTGTTTGTTATTTATCTAAGTTTTTAGTGATTCTGGAATTTATTGGGAAGTCAATTAATTCTATTTATTCTCTTATAAATAATTAATACTATTGAGTAAATTATTTATTAAATTAATTCTGCAAAGAATTAATTTAATACATAATTTATTTAGTTAATTATTTAAATTAGAATAAAAAGAAATTAATTAAGAAGTCAACTAATTCTATTTATTCTCTTATAAATAATTATTATTATTAAGTATATTATTTATTAAATTAATTCTGCAAAGAATTAATTTAATACATAATTTATTTAGTTAATTATTTAAATTAGAATATATTTGAACTAGGAAGACTTAGGATTGAACTAGGAAGACTTAGTTCTTTGAACTAGGAAGACTACCAAGGCTGTCTTCCCGGTTGTCTTCTAAGTACATTGGCTTGTCTTCCCGAAAGTCTTCCAAGGCAATTTATAGTTTTCCCGATTGTCTTCTAAGTACATTGGCTTGTCTTACCGATTGTCTTCCAAGGCAAAAAGAGAATTGTATTTCAGTAAGTCTTCCATAATACACTGCAAGTGGATTGGCGCGTGGAATGCATTCAAGTGGATTGTATTTATAAGTCAAACGGCAGAAGACATAAAGAATACAGAAGAAAAGATACAGAAGAAAAGCAAACAAACATTCCATTGAAAGCTCTTCTTTAATACCTTCAACTGCAAAGCTCAAACTTTCTGCAGAGATTTAATTCTTGACTGTTCTTCAACATTTAATTCATAAGAATTGTATCTCTTGTACTGCTTTGACTTTCTAGCGGATCATAATCCCTAGATTTTATATCGAACTACTTTTTAGTATTCGATCCTTTTTATTACAAAAATAGATAAATTCATGTCGAATTTATTCTAGATTTGTTTTATTAAGTTCTTTGTAATCAGTGATCAAAGTTGTAACACTCCTCAAGTTTAATAGAGTTTCTATTTAACTTGAATATTGTTTCAGTTTTTATTCCGCACTAATTTGTTCTAAACAGTTAAATCTTTTAAAGGACAAATTCGATAAAACGGTATAGTTTGTATTCAACCCCCCTTCTACAAACTTATCAGGACCTAACAATTGGCATCAGAGCCTTTTGATTGATATACAAATCAAAGATCCAATTGTTTTGAGATTTTTCTTTTAAACTCTGATTTTTTATTTGAATTCTAAAAATCTCAAAAGATGTCTACTACACAGAAAGTGGGGACAGTTAAAATCCCAATATTCAGCAAGGAGCATTATCCAATGTGGAAGAAGAAAATGCTCCTATTTCTTAAGGTTGCAAATCCTAAATACTTGGATGTGCTGAAGAGTGGTCCCAAACTCCCTATGATTATTGATCCTGAAGTTGTTGAGGATAATGTTGTGACTAGGGCTGCTAGGATGTACCCTAAAGATCCCAAGGAATACACTCCTGATGAGAAAGAGGATGTTACCTTGGATTCCTGTCTTCAGTTGATCCTTATTGAGAGTCTTGATCCTATCATGCATAATCATGTCCTAAATTGTGAAACTGCCAAACATATTTGGGGAACCATAGAGATAATCAATGAGGGGACTGAAGAGGTTAGGGAGAATATGCTGGAAATTCTCACTTCACAATATGAGCATTTCAGATCAAACCCTGGTGAAGGTATCTCTCAGGTTTTTGAGAGATACAACAAATTAATCAATGATCTGAATCTCAATGGGAAGCACTACACCAACAAAGAGATTAACAAGAAGTTCCTTCTTACCCTTCCACCTCATTTGGAGCACAAAATTTCTGCCATTAGAGAAGCAAGAGATATGAATGAGATTGCTTTGGAGAGATTGTATGGTGTGCTAAAGACCTATGAGCTGGAGCAGATTCAACAGAAGGAGCTGTATGGAACTGGAAGGATTGTTGGTACCTCCACTGCATTGGCTGCTGAAGTCCCACAGAAACTGGAAGTGAAGGCTGTTCAACCTTCCAGTTCTCACATGAATGTTATTGATGCTGAATATGGATTAACATCCATTGATCAATCTGGTGGTGACTTCTATTCTTTGGAAGAACTTGATCAGCTGGAGGATGGTGATTTGGCTTTGATAGTCAGAAAGTTTGGGAAGTTTAGATTCAAGAGGAATCCCAATCTTAAGTTCAGACCCAGATTTCAGAGAGGTGGATCTTCATCTTCAAGTGGCACAAGGGGTGGCTACAAAACTGGAACTGTGGAAATGAGTATAATCAGATGCTACAATTGCAATGAGTTGGGTCACTTTTCTACTGAGTGCAGAAAGCCAAAGCAAGTGACTAGAAACACATTTGATTCTAGCAAGAAGAACAAGATTGGGAAGGCCTATGTTGCTGAGGGAAAGAGTTGGGATGACACTGACAGTGATGAAGAAGCAGGTGAGATTGGGAACCTTGCTTTAATGGCTAAAGAGGAAAGCACTTCATCCAGATACATGTCAGAGGTAACCTTTACTGACGCTGAAATGATTTATCATCTTGGTGGCACCATAAGTTGTGCACGCACTGAAAATGATAGAATAAATCTTTTAAACACAAATCTTGAAAAGGAATTAAAAGATTTGAAACTTGTGCATGTTAATCAGGATGAACTTAATGAGAAAATTGCTTTTCTGGAGAATAGGGTTAAATGTTATATTCAACTGGAAACCATTCTCAAAGAGCAGATTAGTGAGCTCAAAACCAAAGCTAATGCCTATTACAACTCTTGTAAGACGGCTAAAGAAATTTTCAATAAACAAGCTATTGGTAATCATGTCAGTATAGGTTATGATTATAATGAGGCTATAGGATTGCTTGGTATTAATACACCTTGTAGAGTCAGAGAAGAAGGAAAGGCTGTTCCTTATATTCTTAAGGGTATTAAAACACCCTTCTGTAAGGAGTCTGAGGCAGAGCCTCTGAATGAATCTTCTATCATTATTGCTGAGGAGATTCATGAAGAAGATGTTGCCTTAGAAGCTGAGCAATCCAAAAAGTGTGTATCTGATATTCCAGTCAAAGTTGCTAAAACTGAAAAGACTAAATCAGATATCCATAAGTTGGATCAAAACAACTGTAGAACTAACATGCCTGCTATTAATTCTTCTCATAAAGCATGTGGTGTGAGTAATTGCATGTCTTGTGCTTTTAATGTTATGTATGCTTTCTTTAATAAAAAGCATGTATCTAGTGATAAGACTGCTCCACGTCAACATGTTAATAATAAGAAGCATGTTAAAACAAAGACTACTAGTCCTCCTCAGACTAGAGTGGATTCATTTATCCCTAAGCCTACTCAGAAATGTGTTAAGGCTGGTTATAAATGGAAACGCTCTTATGTGAAAGAGGATGAAGTAGTTTTAGTTAGAAATGTTGTTTTGCCTGACAAAGGCCAGTTCTTTAAGTATGCCGGACCCAATCAATTTTGGGCTCCGAGGAAGGACTAATCAATCTGATATTGCAGGGAGTTAAACAGGTAAACCGTGTTATGTGGATTCTTGACAGTGGCTGTTCAAGGCATATGACCGGAGATAGAGCCCTGCTATCAGATGTGGTTGTGAAAGCTGGCCCAGTAGTTACCTTTGGAGATAACAGCAAGGGTATTACGAAAGGATATGGCTGTTTGAAGTACGGAAATGTTATCATTGAAGATGTTTCATTTGTGGAAGGTCTGACGTTCAATCTTCTCAGCATCAGTCAGTTCTGTGACAGAGGATATGCTGTTTCCTTTGAAAGAGAGAAGTGTCAGATCACTCACAAGAAGAATGGAAAGCCTGCTCTTCAAGGAGTAAGGAAAGGTGACTTGTTCATAGCTGATCTGAACTCGGGATTCAAAGATGAAGTTAATTGTTTTTATGCTAAAGCTTCATCAGATGATAGTTGGCTATGGCACAAGAAGATGTCTCACCTTAACTTCAAAACTATGAACTCTTTAGTCAAGAGGGAATTAGTTAGAGGTTTGCCTCAGATGGAATTTACACAGGAAGGACTGTGTGAGGCATGTCAGAAGGGAAAGTCAAAGAAAGCTTCTCACAAGGGCACTGACACATCATCAATAACTGAACCTCTTCAGCTACTGCACATGGATTTGTTTGGTCCAGTTAATGTGATGTCCATGTCAAAGAAACAATATGCACTTGTGATTGTTGATGACTATTCAAAATATACATGGGTTTTATTCCTACATTCCAAGGATGAGACCCCATTCCTGGTGATTAGCCATGTGAAGTTGATTGAGCTGGATTCTAGATTCCCTGTTAGAGCCATAAGGTCAGATAATGGTACGGAATTCAAGAATGCCATTCTGAATGACTTTTGTGCTGATAAAGGAATAACAAGACAGTATTCTGCCCCTAGAACTCCTCAACAAAATGGAGTAGTGGAAAGAAAGAATCGTACATTGATTGAAGCAGCTAGGACTATGCTAAGTGAGTCCAAACTTCCAACGTACTTTTGGGCTGAAGCAGCGAATACAGCTTGTTATACTCAGAATCGAACTTTAATCAACAAAGACCTAATGAAGACTCCGTATGAGATCATGAACAACAAGAAACCAACTGTCAAGTACTTTCATGTATTTGGAGCAAAATGCTTTGTGCTTTTAGATGAAAATGTTAAACGTGGCAAGTTTGAGGCCAAGGCACAAGAAGCTATTTTTGTTGGTTATTCCAGAAGATCTTACAGGGTTTATGTGGTTGGCAGTCACACAGTAAAGGAAAGTGTCAATGTTACTTTTGATGACACTAAGTTCCCCAATATCCAAAAAGAAGATTCATCTGAGGAGCTGAAGTTTGATAACTTGCCAGACTCAGAATCAGATGATGATGCCCCACCTGAAGTTATTGCTGGAAATGATAATAACAATGATGATAATAATCCTGGTGATGGTGGTGGAAACATTGGTAACAATGGAGATACCACTAACACTGGAGAAGAATCATCAAGGCAGACAAGCAACAACTCAGGGGGAGCAAATGAAGGATCAACTAGTCACTCACAACATCAAAGTGAATTTCAAGGCGAATCATCAAGATCAAATCTTCCAAGACAGACTGTTTGGAATAGAGCTCATCCTTTTGAGCTGATCATTGGTGATCCAGATGTTGGAGTTAAAACTAGAAGTGCTTCTCAGAATGAATGTCTTTTCTCAGCATTTCTATCTAAAATGGAGCCAAAGAAAACTGAGGAAGCACTTACTGATCCAGATTGGGTGATTGCTATGCAAGATGAACTCAATCAGTTTGAACAACAACAAGTCTGGAAGCTGGTACCCAGGCCAAAGAACAAGAAAGTAGTTGGTACTAGATGGGTATACAGGAACAAGCTAGATGAGGATGGCATTGTTACAAGGAACAAGGCAAGACTGGTTGCACAAGGGTATTCTCAAGCTGAAGGCATTGATTATGATGAAACCTATGCACCAGTGGCTAGACTTGAGGCCATCAGGATGTTCTTAGCATTTGCTGCTTACTCCAATTTTAAAGTCTATCAAATGGATGTTAAGAGTGCATTCCTGAATGGTGAACTTGATGAAGAAGTGTATGTGGAACAGCCCCCTGGCTTTGAAAATCAGGAGCTGCTGGACTTTGTGTACTTTCTCTTCAAGGCTATCTATGGTCTCAAACAAGCCCCAAGAAAATGGTATGACACTCTCTCTGGTTTTCTTTTAGAAAATGGTTTTGTTAGAGGTATCATAGACAAAACTCTTTTTTCAAAGAAACACAAAAGTGATATGATATTAGTCCAAGTCTATGTGGATGACATCATATTTGGGTCTACTAATGATAATCTCTGTAAGAGATTTGCTGAGCTAATGCAGAGTAAGTTTGAAATGAGTATGATGGGTGAGCTGAAGTTCTTTCTTGGATTACAAGTAAGTCAAAGGTCAAATGGAATATTTATTTGTCAATCCAAGTATCTCAAAGAACTCCTCAAGAAGTATCACATGGAGGATTCAGCATCAGCAAGGACTCCATCTCCAACAGGAATCAAACTTGGAGCTTCTGACAAATCTATCAAGGTAGATGTTACAAGCTACAGAGGTATGATTGGCTCCTTACTCTATCTTACTGCTAGTAGACCAGATATTATGTATGCTACATGCTTGTGTGCAAGGTTCCAAGCGGACCCTAGAGATGTTCATCTCGTTGCTGTGAAAAGAATCTTGAGATATCTTAAGGGTACACCTAATCTAGGTATCTGGTACCCTAAAGATTCAGGTTTTAATCTTGTTGGATATACAGATTCTGATTATGCAGGTAGTGTTGTGGATAGAAAGAGTACCTCTGGGAGTTGTCAATTCCTAGGAGGTAGGTTGATTTCCTGGTATAGCAAGAAACAGCAAACAGTTTCCAATTCAACAGCAGAAGCTGAATATATTGCTGCTGGAAGCTGTTGTGCTCAGATCTTATGGATACGGAATCAATTAAAGGACTATGGCTTTGCATTAGACAAAATCCCCATATTTTGTGATAATACAAGTGCCATAGCAATCTCCAACAACCCTGTGCAGCACTCGAGAACGAAGCACATTGATATCAGGTATCATTTTATCAGAGAGCATGTCATGAATGGAACTGTGGAGTTACATTTTGTACCCACAGAAGAACAGACTGCAGATATATTCACTAAATCTGTTGATGAATCCACATTTATCAAGTTAGTTGGTAAGTTGGGTATGTTAAACAGTCTTAGTGATTAACAATATATCTGTCAGGTTTGTTATTTCAAAATTCATTTTCTCTTGTCATTTAACTAATATTTGCTGCTAATTCTCTGTTAATATTACTTGCTTGTGTATTTAAATAACTCTGAATAATGTATTTTCTTTAAAAATATTTTTCTCATATTTTTTTAAGTGGAGAAATGTATTTTTATTGAAAATATATTTATTTAGAATTATTTAGATATTTTTCAGATTGTAAATATTGTTGTTTGAATTTTTCTGCAAGATAATATTAATTTTATGCATTTCTAATATTCTGCATATTTTTCTAGAATTTATGGAATTTTCTGTGAATTTTTCTAGAATTTTATATATTTTTCATGCATTTTTCTAAGTTGTTCAGAATTTTTTTTATTATTATTTCGAATTTATTCTGGATTTTTTGGTAAGTCTTCCCAGTTTTACACTAGGAAGACTACCGGGAAAACAATGTAAATTGTCTTTTTGTTTTTTGTTTTTTCTTTTTAATTTTAAGTCTTTTCCTAAGTCTTCCCAGTTTTTGAACTAGGAAGACTATCGGGAAGACTTAGAATTAATAGATTTATTTTCTGTTTTTCTTCTTTTATTTTATTCCGGAAGACTTTCTAGTTTGTACTAGGAAGACTACCGGGAAGACTATCCTAAGTCTTCCCGATTGTCTTCCCAGTACAAACGGTAAGAATTCCTTTCTTTACAGTTTATTTAATAAATATATATATATATAGATACACACATACACTGCACGCACTTTGCCTTAGAAATTTTTAGTCTGTTCATTTTTTTTCTAATCCTCCCCATTCGAATTCTCTCATTTCCTGCAGATTCATTGATCTTTAATCATTCTTGCTCAAGTTTTTACTTAGCAAAACTTTTGTGTTCTTTCTTATTCAAGAAAAATAAGTCGAATTGCTGTCCATTTTTTTCCTTTTTCATTTCCTTTCGACTTAAGTGTTCTTGGTTTGCTAAGTGATTTTCTTGTTTTAGTGATCTTTGTATTTCTGTATCTAAGTACTGTGTGTGTTTACTGTGTGTGTGTTCTTGAAATCACTTACCCAATTTAGTTTGCATTTCAAAGTGTAATTCGAATTTTTTTTAGGATCTAAAATTTGCAAAGTAATTAATTTTGGTAAAATTTAATTTTGTGGATTTTTGTAATTTTAATTAATTCTAAAAATCCCTAAAATTTTATTTTTATTTTTAATTAATTAAAATTTTTAGTGTCTTATTTAAAATGGATCCTAATAATTTTGAATTAGTTTTAAATAATTTTGTTGGGTATTTTGATCCGTTAAAGTGTAAGGTGGAACGTTTCAGACCGTGGATTCAATTTTTAAATAGCAATACTTGTGTTAGTTATGCTATTTGTGCCAATGCACTTCTGAAAATTGATCCATTAAGGATGTTGTGTTCAAGTGCTGTTATTGCTGACAATTCAAAATCTTTTACTTTCAATATTCTCAATCAGCAATATACAGTTACTTTTGATTTATTTTGTGATGTGTTGCATTTTCCAAAGGACAGGTTTGATCCATTACCCACTGATGATGAGTTAACACAGTTCTTTGTGAATATTCATTATCAGGGTCCCTTTCAAATGGTAAAATTGTCAAAAACTTTTGTTGTAAGGGAATGGGATCTGTTCTTTGATACTATAGCTAGGGTATTTGGTAACTGCACAAAAACAAACTTTCATTGCATTACCAGTCTTAATCAATACATTGCCTATGCTATAGTATTTGGTCGTAGATTGAACTTTGCTGAGATTCTGTGGAACCTTTTGCTCAACAGGCTTGCTCACTCTAGGAGAGATTCTGATAATGGTGTGAAAGTAAGGTGTTGGTACCCTCGCTTTCTAACTCTTATCATTAATCATCTTCTCACTGCTGAGCAGGTAGAACTGTTTCGAGAAGCTAGATTTGAAACCTCTCCAACCACAGACACCAAATTCTATACTAGACTTGATGTCTCATCCAAATTTACCACCATACCTGTTCTTGTTTCACCATTCATGAGACAATTCATTAATCTTCCTATCTTTGGTGAACAAGTTCCCGAACCACATCCAGTACCACTGCAGGTAGTTATTCCTAACCTTGGTTCTTCTTCTGGTACTTCAATTGAAACCCAAGTGGTTGTTAGGGCTGACCCAGAGATTGTAGATCCACAGTCTCTGACCCAGGTCATAGAGCCAAACAGAGAGTCAAACACTCCTGAAACACAATCTGAGCCTAATGTACAAACCAGTTCAAGAAATGTTAGTGATATAGCTGAAATGAGTGTTCCCACAGCTCTGTCTCCACCCTTAAAGAAAAGAAAAACCTATAGGGAGACAACTGTTAGCCCATCTGTATCCTCTCAAAAGGATATGGACATTGATATGGTCACTACACAGTCTCTGGAGACATCCTCTCAACAGGGTGGATCTATTGAAATTCGCCATCGGGCCATGGCATCTTGTACTGAGTCAAGCACACTCCCATTACTCACAATGGGAGAAGATATCCATCTAGATGACACTCAGGACACCATGTCAGGAGAGCACTTTACTTTTGACTTTGAAACAGTGCCTACCATAGTTACGGTAGAAGTGCCTTCACAGGCATCTGAGGGAAAATCTGATTCTTCGCCAACTCAAATAGAATCATTTTCTCCCCTCCCAGAGGGAACATCTCTGGCTCCCCTAAGGGATTTTCCACTCGCAGTTTTTACTGGAGAAAGTGGAAGGCAACCTAATGAATCCAACACTGAAGCAATTCAGTTTCAAATTCAATCTGATTTGGAATTCATTGGGGATTGGGATTCGCGAACTCCCATTGCACCACCACTGACCTCTCTTGAAGGGGCTAGGGTGATTTTTACTGCAGGTACATCCACTGAGAATCTAGACAGACAGTTAGTGGTGAGAGATATGAGTCAAACACCGAGTGAAACACAAGCACGTGAGTTGAGTGAAACACCACTGAGAGCAATTGAAGTGAGTGCACACACTGACACAAACACTGCTTTGTTAAAACAGCTAGCTGATCTACAGAAGAAGTTGCAAGAGACCCAGGCTGAAAACACAATTCTAAAAGCACAAGTGGTTGCACAATCTACCACCTCTGTATCAAATCAGCTGGGTACTGTGAAAGATGACCTACAAGGATTGAAGAATAATCTCCTCCCGAAGCTGAATTCAATCCAACAATCTCAAGTACTAGTGGCTTCAGACATCTCTGATCTTACAATGTCAAATGCTCAAATATCAGAGAGTGTCAGGGAGATAGCTGCCATTTCTACCAAGGTGGACTTTATTCTGCAAACAGCTGATGAAAATCAAAAGTTTAATGAAGAAAGGATTTTCAAGATAGAAGGAGGAATGGAGCATCTGAATGAAGGTATGAAGCACTTGTATAATATGATCAAGAATTCACATCAACCTACTGAAGAGCAAAGAATTTTCTTTGAGGGAGATGATGAGGATGAGGATGATGCTGATGAAAGAGGAGATGGAGGAGAGATAAGGAGAACATCTGAGGTGAATCCTAGGGCTTCCACAGCTCAAACTGTAGAGGATTCCTCAACTAAGGGGGAGAATTTGGAGAAACAAAGAGGAGGAGAAGCTGGAGGTTCTGGTTCTGTAAAGGACAAAGGAAAGCAGAGGTTAACTTTTTCTGATGCTGACTACTATCAAGGTGAACAGGGAGATTTTGACAATATTGAATCTGAAGAAAACCCTGAAGATATCTTTGGTGAAGTGGAGGTTGAAGGAGAGGCTGACTATGCTGACTGGGAAGATGAACCTGAAGTGGATCCTGCCTTTGAAGCTGAGCTGTTAAGACAGAAAGCTGATCTAAAGAGAAGAGAGGAGGAGAATGCTAAAGTTTCTGACATCATTTCAAAGCATCTAGTTATCCAAAAAGCTGAACATCAAGAAAAGCAACGGCTTCATGATATAAAGGTCAAGGACAGGAAGTTATATGTGAGGCTGAAGCTTGGAGAAGAATGGGATAGAGCTAGAGAGATGTTTTCACATTCAACAGGTTCAGATAATGATGGAAAGTTTTTTAGCATGTTGGAAAGATACAAGAAGGTCAATCCAGACAACACAGTATATATGAAAGCTCTTCATGCAGAGATTTCAAGGATCTCAACTGGATATGACAGAGTTAGAGAGGAGTTGAAGATCTATGTTTATACTCATAATGAGGGAACTTTCTTAGTGTCTCTCAATCTTCTGGAAAGCAGAACTCTCTCTGAACTATGGGTCTTCATGTGCAAGGTAAAAAGAACTTCTCCATTAGCTGAGCTGTTGCATGATCAGCTAAGAGACTTTGCAATGAAAGCTAGTCCACAAGTGGTGGAAGTGCCTTATGAAGTAAAATTTTTTAAAGGAAGGGCACTTCAGACTTGTGGTGTGGATCCAATATCTCTGAAGGATTTTCCTGCCAAGCATCTTGTCTACTTGGAGAACATGTTGAGGACTTCAGGATTTGCTACACAAGAGAAGACAGAAGTTGCTGATTTGATTCAAGACTATTGCATAGCAAATATCAAAAGATATCATCAAATGAAGAATAGGCTAAAGAAAGTCACAACTCAACCTGTCAGACCTAGTGGCATTACTTCTGAATCTGATCGTGTTCTGGACAAGGATTTGCTTGAAGCACTTGAAGAAGGAGAGATGATTGAGTCTGAAATTTGAAGAAGCTCTGTTTGTAAATATTAAATGTTTAGAGCTTAGGTGATTCAAGATAGGATAAATGTATTCATATGTTCAGTCTAGAGGAACATCTATCTTGTATTTATCGTTACTGTTTGAATCTGGAAATTGTTATATTTAATCCAGAACTTTTTATTATTTGCTTGGCTCTTAAAAGTCTTATCTTTTCTTGTTTTAGTTGAGTTATCCTCTAGAGGTATTTGGTTGTTATTGTCTAACAAACAAATAGGGGGAGATTGAAAGGCATATGTCTAGTCCTATTTGTAAACACCGAGGATTCTACTCAACTTTAATTAAGATGTAATAAGTAAATAATAAAAATCAAATGTCACAGGAATCTCAGAAGGTTATATCTGTCAAAGAATGAAGATTAAAGTCATCTACAGACTTGAAGTTATTCTACATTGAAAGAAGCTCAATTTATTGATCAAGCCTCAATGAAGTATTCAAGCTCAGTGGATTTATTAAAGTGACGGAGATTTCAAGTGGTGACAGAAAAAGATACTGATTACGGAGTTCTTGAATGAGAAGGAAGTGAATCACTGCTTAAAGTCAAATAGATAAAGAACAAACATTGTCGTTAGTCACTCATGAACCAGACAGTGCATCGAGTGTCAACGTACTATTGTGTTTGTTATTTATCTAAGTTTTTAGTGATTCTGGAATTTATTGGGAAGTCAATTAATTCTATTTATTCTCTTATAAATAATTAATACTATTGAGTAAATTATTTATTAAATTAATTCTGCAAAGAATTAATTTAATACATAATTTATTTAGTTAATTATTTAAATTAGAATAAAAAGAAATTAATTAAGAAGTCAACTAATTCTATTTATTCTCTTATAAATAATTATTATTATTAAGTATATTATTTATTAAATTAATTCTGCAAAGAATTAATTTAATACATAATTTATTTAGTTAATTATTTAAATTAGAATATATTTGAACTAGGAAGACTTAGGATTGAACTAGGAAGACTTAGTTCTTTGAACTAGGAAGACTACCAAGGCTGTCTTCCCGGTTGTCTTCTAAGTACATTGGCTTGTCTTCCCGAAAGTCTTCCAAGGCAATTTATAGTTTTCCCGATTGTCTTCTAAGTACATTGGCTTGTCTTACCGATTGTCTTCCAAGGCAAAAAGAGAATTGTATTTCAGTAAGTCTTCCATAATACACTGCAAGTGGATTGGCGCGTGGAATGCATTCAAGTGGATTGTATTTATAAGTCAAACGGCAGAAGACATAAAGAATACAGAAGAAAAGATACAGAAGAAAAGCAAACAAACATTCCATTGAAAGCTCTTCTTTAATACCTTCAACTGCAAAGCTCAAACTTTCTGCAGAGATTTAATTCTTGACTGTTCTTCAACATTTAATTCATAAGAATTGTATCTCTTGTACTGCTTTGACTTTCTAGCGGATCATAATCCCTAGATTTTATATCGAACTACTTTTTAGTATTCGATCCTTTTTATTACAAAAATAGATAAATTCATGTCGAATTTATTCTAGATTTGTTTTATTAAGTTCTTTGTAATCAGTGATCAAAGTTGTAACACTCCTCAAGTTTAATAGAGTTTCTATTTAACTTGAATATTGTTTCAGTTTTTATTCCGCACTAATTTGTTCTAAACAGTTAAATCTTTTAAAGGACAAATTCGATAAAACGGTATAGTTTGTATTCAACCCCCCTTCTACAAACTTATCAGGACCTAACATTGTGATTTTACTTAATTGCCCTTAATTAACTGTACTTCGTATTTTTACTTAATTAACCTTACTTATTTATAGAAATATATTATTAAATAATAATATTACCTATTTATAATCAATTACCTTTTTTACTTAAAATACATTATTTTTTCTATTTTTTCTAACAAATTCCCCTTCTTTTTCAAATATATCACAGACAATTACCTTTTTTAACTAAAACATGTTAGTTTTTCTATTTTTCCTTACTAAAACCCCTCCTTTTCCAAAAATATCACGGACAAACATTAAGTTATTTATTTTTAAAACTATTTTAATATTATAATTATTTTTTAAAAGTTTAGCTATTTTAACATGTCTACTTATTTTTCTTAACAAATGCAATTACTAAAAATATTAAAATATAAATAATCAAATACCTATTTATAACCAATTACCTTTTCACCTAAAACACGTTATATATTTTTTCTAATAAAGTCCCTGTTTTTCTAAATATATCACGGGAACTTACCTTTTACAATTTACTTTTTTTATTTTTCTCACTAAAATCCATTCTTTTTTCAAAAATATCACAGGAAACCCTTTACTTATTTATTTTCAAACGTATTTAAATACTTTTAATTATTAAATTTTAAAACCTCATTTTCCATAAATATCACGGACATTTACCTTTTTAAACTAAACATATGTTACATTTTTTATTTTTTCTTACTAAAACCCCTTATTTCCAAAAATTTAACGGGCAAACCCATACTTATTTATTTTAAAATATGTTTTAATGTTTTTAATTAATTAAAAGTGTTTAGCTATTTTAACAAATCTACTTATTTTTTGCACAATTACAATTAATAAAATATTAAAAAATAATAATAAAATAACAATTAACAATCCGTGCATCGCACGAGTTTTAAGCTAGTACTATTATATAATAGACGGAACATTAAAAATTTGATCGGTCGGTATGGTACGTTGTGATTTTACTTAATTTCCCTTTATTAAATTCGTGATTTTACTTAATTAACCTTACTTATTTATAGAAATATATTATTAAATAATAATATTATCTATTTATAACAAATTATCTTTTTCACCTAAAATACATTATTTTTTTTATTTTTTCTAACAAATTCCCCTACTTTTTCAAATATATCACGGACAATTACCTTTTTAACTATAACATGTTAGTTTTTCTCTTTTTCCTTACTAAAACCCCTCATTTTCCAAAAATATCACGGACAAACCTTTAGTTATTTATTTTTAAACCTAATATTATAATTATTTTTTTAAAAGTTTACCTATTTTAACATGCCTGCTTATTTTTCTTAACAAATGCAATTACTAAAAATATTAAAATATAAATAATCAAATACCTATTTATAATCAATTACCTTTTCAGTTATAGATTTTTTCTAACAAAGTCCCTCATTTTCTATATATATCACGAGAAATTGCATTTTTCAATTTAATTTGTCTATTTTTCTCACTAAAATCCATTTTTTTTCTAAAAATATCACGGACAAACCCTTTACTTATTTATTTTAAAACATAATTAAATAATTTAAATTATTAAATTTTAAAACCTATTTTCCAAAAATATCACGGGCATTTACCTTTTTAAACTAAATATATGTTACATTTTTTTATTTTTCCATACTAAAACCCCTCCTTTTCCAAAAATAAAACGAGCAAACCCTTACTTATTTATTTTAAAATTTGTTTTAATGTTTTTAATTAATTAAAAGTGTTTAGCTATTTTAACATGCCTAATTATTTTTTTAACAAATACAATTAAAAATAATTAATACCTTATATATAATAAGCGTAAGGGAGATCTTATCCAAAACTTTGGTCGGTCACTGTACTACCAAAAGTATATGATCCGTTGGATTATAAAACTATAAATATTCAAATAGATGAGGACCGTTAGATATAATATTAAAAATTGTATTTGATCAATAATAGGATAGTATTTAAATACTAAAAGATGTATTTTGATAATTTAAACCAACTATAAATGGGTTTTCTATATTGAATAGAAATCTTTATGTAAAAATTCGTAATTATCTTTTCTCTTTAGTTTATGGATAGTTCCAGTTAGATAAAAATTAATAAACCATCATTAAATTAAAGATAATTTTGTTAGCTTCGCATGGGCTGTAAAATCGTTAAAATCTGTTGTCTAAAACTCAAGATAGAGCCCAAACAGTAAAGTGATTATCTAAATTTTAATAAATATTTTTTTTATTGTAGATTTAATTTTTTTCCTAATTCTTTTAAATTTATAAATTCTATTTTTATTTCAATAAAATATTAAAATCAATTTAAGAAAAAATTAAAATCGATATGGTCCGTGTACGATCACTATACGACCAAATTAATAATTACAGTTAGATCTTAAATAGATCGATTAGAATTGTTAGATCTAATATTAAAAAGTGTATCTGATTAATAATATAATTATATTTAAATACTAAAAAGTGTATTTTGATAATTTAAAAGTTTTCTATGTAAAAATTCTTAAATATCTTTTCTCTTGAATTTATGTATACTTCCAATTAGATAATAATTGTTAAACCAAATATCAACATAACAATTCATATTGATTATAATATTAAAAATTATCAATATAACGCTGATGTATATCATACTAACAATGATACACATGAACCTAAAGAGACTTATGAGAACTCCTGTACATAAATAAATTTAAACACTTTTTTTTTTCTGAAGGAACATAACAATTTGATTAATCCAAATTATAATTATATTATTTTACATATAACAAACATAAAAGGATAATATCAAAATATTATTAAAATATTGAGGGTTTCATATTCATAAACGATAATTTTGAATATAATACTTATATTAAAATGTGTATTTGATTAAAGGTAGGATTATATTTAAATACTAAGAAGTGTGTTTTGATAATTTAAACCAATTATAAATTGGTTTTCTATATTGAATTGAATTGTTTATGTAAAAATTCTTAACCATCTTTTGTTTTCGGTTTATGTGTAGGTCAACAGGTCAAGTTAGATAATAATTATTAAACCATCATTAAATTAAAGAAAATTTCGTTAGTTTCGCATGGGTTGTAAAATCGTCAAAATTCAATTTCTAAAACTCAGGATATAACCCAAATAGTAAAGTGAGTATCTAAATTTTAATAAATATTTTTTTTATTTTTGTAGCACCAGTTTATTTATTTTTCCACTAATTGTTTTAAATATAGAAATTTTATGTTTCTTTCAATAAAGTATTAAAATTAATTAAGAACAAATTCAAATCGATAAAGAATATAATAATATGAGAATAAAATTTTATATAATCATAACATAATTTTTATTCTATTTAATAATTTTTAAGTAATAATGTATTTTAAAATTTTATATACACTGTAAATAAACCGAAACATTAAAAGTAAAAGCATTTAGTAAGATACTTATATCAGTATATACTTGATATCCTTATTATATTAAATCCTTATTAAATCCTTATATATAATAAGCGTAACGATTATGAATTGAGTGATCAAACGACCATACTTATAAGAACGCTTTCATTATTTAGTCTTTAATATAATAACATAGATTTTTACGGGATATACTATAAAAAAAAGAATTTTTTACAGAATTTTGATCGTCACGGTGTACTACTTTAAAAGAAACACTATTACAAAAAAAAATTATATTTTAATTGATAATTTATTTTCTCAAAAGTTCAAAGTTCCCGCATCATTAACATATTACAAAAGAGAGTATATTATATTTTAGCAATAAATATTTTAAAAAAATATATTAAAAAAATATTTAAAAAATTAATGATGTTATCATGGTAGTTTGGTCCTAAATACCGCCAAAACATTCTCAGCCGTTAGATCCAATACTTTTAAAAATAGATGATCAAGATTATATCATATAAAAAGAAGTTATTATCTAAAAATGATATAAGTTAAAAGATATTATATTAGGATTGGATTTTCCAAAAAGTTAAAACATAAAAAAAGTTGTAATTAAATAAGGAAACCCATTAAATCGTTTAATCTTAATAGATAGGTGAAAACTGTTAGATTTAACATTAAAACATGTATTTGGTTAATAAAGGTTATTCTAATAATCTAAACTACATATAAGTTAAGTAGATTTCCTAAATCGAATAGAATTCTCAACATTAAATTTCGTCACTTTATTCTCTTTTTAGTTTTAGAATAGTTTTTAATTGAAAAAGAACTATTAAACCACAACTAAATTAAAGATTATTTTGTGAATTTCACGTGGACCGTAAAATTGGCCCAATCTAACTTTTATAACTCAATATATAAAAAATATTAAATTGAGCGTGCAGAATATAATAAATATCAAATTTTTAACTATAGTTTTTTTGGCTAAATCTTTTTTAACAATAATTTAATCATGTAAACTAATGACTTTTAAATATTAACATATTCATAAATAAATATAATTATAAATATTAAAAAAACAATCGTGTGTTGCGCATGAGTAATAAAAATATAATTATAAACAGAATAATTATAAATAAAATTTAAATAACCGTGCATCGCACGGGCTATAAGCTATCAATACTATTATATAATAGACGAAACATTAAAAGTTTGGTTGGTCGGTATGGTACGTTGTGATTTTACTTAATTGTCCTTAATTGTATTTCGTGTTTTTACTTAATTAACCTTACTTATTTATAGAAATATATTATTAAATAATAATATTACCTATTTATAACCGATTACCTTTTTTTCCTAAAATAAATTATTTTTTCTAACAAATTCCCATACTTTTTTCAAACATGGCAATTACTTTTTTTAACTAAAACATGTTAGTTTTTATATTTTTCCTTACTAAAACCCTTCATTTTCCAAAAATATCACGGACAAACCCTTAGTTATTTATTTTTAAACCTATAATATTATAATTATTTTTTAAAAGTTTACCTATTTTAATATGTTTACTTATTTTTCTTAACAAATGCAATCACTAAGAATATTAAAATATAAATAATCAAATACCTATTTATAACCGAACTCTAAAACACATTATAAATTTTTTCTAACAAAATCCCTTCTTTTCTAAATATATCACGGAAAATTGTCTTTTTCAATTTATTTTTTCTATTTTTCTCACTAAAATTCATTTTTTTTTCAAACATATCATAGGAAACTCTTTACTTATTTATTTTAAAACAAATTTAAATACTTTTAATTATTAAATTTTAAAACCTCATTTTCCAAAAATATCACGGGCATTTACCTTTTAAAACTAAATATATGTTACATTTTTTATTTTTTGTTACTAAAACCGCACATTTTCTAAAAATATAACGGGCAAATCCTTAATTATATATTTTAAAATATGTTTTAATGTTTTTAATTAATTAAAAATATTTAACTATTTTAACATACCTACTTATTTTTTTCACAAATACAATTAATAAAATATTAAAAATATAATAATAAAATAACAATTAACAATCCGTGCATCGCACGGGTTTTAAGCTAGTTTACAGCCCGTGCGATGCACGGTTACTTAAATTTTATTTATAAATATTTTGTTTATAATTATAATTTTATTACTCATGCAACACACGATTGTTTTTTAAATATTTATGAATATTTTAATATTTAAAAGTTATTAGTTTACATGATTAAATTATTGTTAAAAAAGATTTAGCCAAAAAAATTTATAGTTAAAAATTTGATATTTATTACATTTTACACGCTCAATCTAATATTTGTTTATATTGAGTTATAAAAGTTAGATTTGGCCAATTTTACGGTTCACATGAAATTCACAAAATAATCTTTAATTTAGTTTTGGTTTAATAGTTTTTTTTTCAATTAAAAACTATTCTAAAACTAAAAAGAGAATAAAGTGACGAAATTTAATGTTGAGAATTCTATTCGATTTAGGAAATCTACTTAACTTATATGTAGTTTAGATTATTAGAATAACCTTTATTAACCAAATACAGGTTTTAATGTTAAATCTAACGGGTTTCACCTATCTATTTAAGATTAAACGATTTTTATTATTTTGATTATAAATGGGTTTCCTTATTTAATTACAACTATTTTTATGTTTTAACTTTTTGGAAAATACAATCCTAATATAATATCTTTTAACTTATATCATTTTTAGATAATAATTTCTTTTTATATGATATAATCTTGATCATCTATTTTTAAAAGTATTGAATCTAACGGTTGTGAATGTTTTTGCGGTATTTAGGACCAAACTACCGGGATAACATCATTAATTTTTCTTAATATTTATAATTTTTTAAAATTTTAATTTTTTTAAATATTTATTGCTAAAATATAATATAGTCTTTTTTGTAATATGTTAATGATGCGGAAACTTTGAACTTTTGAGAAAATAAATTATCAATTAAAATATATATTTTTTTGTAATAGTTCTTCTTTTAAAGTAGTACACCGTGACGATCAAAATTTTATTATATTAAAGAGTAAATAATGAAAGCTTTCTTATAAGTGTGGTCGCTTTGTTTGATCACTCAATCCATAAATCTTTCAAATTAAATTGTTGAGAAACATTACATATAACAGTAAAATTATCACGTAGAATGATCTAAGATTTGAATCTACCAACAAAATATTAAAATTTACAGGTTTTTTTTTGAAAAAAAAGAATTTTTTTCATTTTTTTCTTTCAGACATAGGTTATTTGATAATATTTTTTGTAAAGTACGCTTTTTCAGAAAAGTACTATACTAATTGATTAACAAACTTTTAAAGTTTTGAATTTAATAATTTAGAATGTATATAGGTTAAAAAAGTTAGGTCTGTTCTGTAGCTGAGTCTACAATTTCAAAATACTGTTTTTTTTAATATGAATATAGTCCTGCTAACAATGAAATTAGGTCTCTATGAGTGCTTATAAAACAAAATCACCATTTGCGTATAATTTATTATTTAATAATAAATTATATTTGATTAATTATGATCTATAACTTAATAAAATAGGATAAAAAATATGCACAATTTTATAAAATTTTATCCTCGTATTATTATATTCTTTGTTGATTTGAATTTTTCTTAGATTGATTTTACTTTTTGAACATAGATTTCTAAATTTAAAATAGTTACAAAAAATTAATTAAATTGGCGTTAAAATAATGATGACATAATAATCATTATTAGAATTTAAATACTCACTTTACTGATTTGGGCTTTATCTTGTATTTTAAAAATCAGATTTTGACGATTTTACACCCCACGTGAAGATAATTAAATTATTTTTAATTAAAAGACGGTTTAACAATTTTTATCTAACTGGAATTGTACATGGAAGAAAGTCACGAATTTTTTACATGGAGAATTCTATTCAATATAGAAAACTTATTTATATTTGGTATATTTGGTTTAAATTATCAAAATACACTTTTTAGAATTTAAATATAATCCTATTATAAATAAAATACACTTTTTTAATATTTGATCAAACTATTTTCATTTATCTAGTTAAGATCTAATAGTCCTTATTAATTTGGTTGTCACGATCAAAATTTTGGATAAATCGCTATAATGTTATTATATAAAAGAGTTTAATATAATAAGGATATCAAGTACATACTGATATAAGTATCTTACTAACTGCTTTTACTTTTAATGTTTCGGTTTTATTTATAGTGTATATAAAATTTTAAAATACATTATTACTTTAAAATTATTAAATAGAATAAAAATTATGTTATGATTATATATAATTTTATTCTCAAATTATTATAGTCTTTATCGATTTGAATTTGTTCTTAATTTATTTTAATACTTTATTGAAAGAAAGATAAAATTTCTATATTTAAAAAATTAGTGGAAAAATAAATAAATTGGTGCTACAATTATAAAAAAATATTTATTAAAATTTAGGTACTCACTTTACTATTTGGGTTCTATCAAAAATAAAACGAGCAAACCCTTACTTATTTATTTTAAAATTTGTTTTAATGTTTTTAATTAATTAAAAGTGTTTAGCTATTTTAACATGCCTAATTATTTTTTTAACAAATACAATTAAAAATAATAATAATAAAATAACTATTAACGATCCGTGCATCGTACGGGTTTTAAGTTAGTATTAATATAATTATAAATATTAAAAAGAAGCTGTGCAGAGTTATAAGGTCGTATTTTTCTAATAATAAAATCTAACCAGGGTTGTAAGTTGTAACTTATTATCTCTATCTACGATTTATTGTGAGAAGTTGTTATTTTTCCGAATTTAATCCCAGAAATACCCAATCAAATACAGACTCAACTCCGCAAGATTTGATGACACGTGCCTGTCTAAAAAATTGGGTATTCTGAAGAACACTGCAGAAAAAAGATACGCAAGCTGAAAGAGTCGAAATCGAAATGGGTGATGGGCACAACAACAACAGAGGATCTGGGGGTGGAAGTAACAAGCCAGAATGGTTACAACACTACGATCTGATTGGTAAAATTGGTGAAGGAACTTATGGCCTTGTTTTTATTGCTAAAATTAAGTCAAATCGAAGCAAATCAATTGCTATCAAGAAGTTTAAGCAGTCTAAAGATGGTGATGGTGTTTCTCCTACTGCTATTCGTGAAATCATGGTACCCCATTCTTTTTTTTCTTGCTTTTTTTGGTGGGTTTTTCGAAAGATTGTGACTTTATCTGTGGGTGTATGTATGTATGTATAGGTTCGGATTGAATGATGATTCGAGAGTGGTTTCTTTGGGGTTTTATGAAATTCTGTTGAAAATTAAAGATTGTCACTTTAGCTAAGTTTAGTACTTTTCTTGGATGATTATGCTTTTCTGTATGTTTTTGGAAGAATGGAAATTTGAGAGGGATTTATTGCAAGTTCAGTCATAGTATTGTCGAAAAATCGAAGCTTGTTACTTTAGCTAAAATGTATACAAAGGTGAAAGTTATGGCCTTTTTGTTAACAGACTAGAAACTTGAAATTAGCTTCTTTGCTCTGTTTGTCAATCAGTAGATTGCAGTGTATTCTGAAAGAATGATAAATTAAGATTGCCATTTTACTTCCATATTTTTCTTTTTTATTCGACTCTTAGTTACAAATATGAAGTTTGTCCTTGAACTAGTTTTCTGATGGTTGATTTAATTTTTTAACTTCTTTTTTGTTTATTCATATGCAGTTGCTCCGTGAGATAGCACATGAAAATGTGGTAAAGCTTGTGAATGTGCACATTAATCATATAGACATGTCACTCTATCTAGCTTTTGATTATGCGGAGCATGATCTCTATGTGAGTTTTCATTAGATGTGATGTTCTATGTTCAAATTTTTGTATTCTGTGCAGTTAAATTTGAAGCTAATTTTCAAACTGGCTAGTGTGATCAACAACCATAATCATTAATTTGCTCAGTTCCCTGCTTTTCAGTTTTCATAATCTGATTTCCTGTAGTTAGAATTACTTACTATTAACTTCTCTTTTCTGTAATGCAATGTCGCTAGCATGTAAAGTAGAATAAATTGAGTGCATAGACATCTATCTGCTTATGGATTCCATGGTTGTTATCGCTTTCGTCAGCTCGGCTCTATTGGCAATCTTGCGCCCCAGAAACTTGTAGATTGGGTAAAAGATAAACAAGAAATGGAGTAGTTTTGAATTTGGATCGGGTAATAAGGATTAAACTTGTACAGAAAGGACTAGGTCTAGTCAGTTTAGTTTTCAGTCAAAATAAACAATTATAGTTTGACTGTTACTTTTGAATTCTTAATATGCATGTGTAAACTATATTATACAAACATCGCTACTAATTAAAAATGTTACCGTAACAGTATGTATCAGATAACAATTCTGATACATATAAGTTGATAAGCATATTAAGTTGTTAATAATTCGGGATATGTGATCATATATATTTTTATTAGTAGAATAAGTAATATATTATAATTGTTATCAATGTGGGATTGCTATAACCACAACTCGTCTTGATGTTGTAACCGCCTTGTTAGTTTCATCCAACTATATTTTAGCTATTGATGGTTTATTCCTTAACCGTACAGGAAATCATTAGACATCACAGAGACAAGGTTAACCAAGCCATTAATCCATACACAGTCAAATCAATTCTGTGGCAGCTGCTTAATGGGTTAAATTACCTTCACAGGTGAGACATGATTCGATAATCTTAAACTGAATTTAGTTGAATCCTATATATTTTGACACTGTCTATTGTTATATTGATATGTAAACTCTTCAGTAATTGGATTATGCATCGAGATCTAAAGCCATCAAATATTCTGGTATGTTTATAATACTTTTTCCTCTTTCCAGCCATCATTCTCATATTCAGATATTTTAATCAAAAATATTTGAAGTATTACCTACAGTATTTATACTATTTTCTTTTGGCATTGACCAGGTAATGGGTGATGGTGAGGAACAGGGTGTTGTTAAAATTGCTGACTTTGGATTGGCAAGAATTTACCAAGCTCCTTTAAAGCCCCTAGCCGAAAATGGGGTACGTAAAATTATGATTTAGAAGGAAATTAACTTCATATCACTTGAACCTCCCCTCCCTAAATTCCATAGAAAGAGTCAATTTTTACATCTTTTTCGGCCAGCCTGCTGAATTATGAAATTTATGTTGTGATTTGAGTTTTTCAATCTCAAAAAAATATTTTTTGTAATTATTAATACCTTTGAAGGTTATATAAACTTGATTTGGTTTTAACGAAGATTTTTAACCTTTTCAAATTAGATTGTGTAATTTTGCTGAAATCGAGATTTATTTGTGTAACTGAGTGGTTCTTTTGTCACACTTGATGAGCGATATGGAGTTATTTATATAAATGTTGGTCTTTTCTAGAGCCAAACCTGGAATAGGGATGTCGTTAGCTCCAAAATGGTGCTACAGATGGTCTTCTAATCTGAAGTTTTCATCTGCATGATAATTCATTTTTTCCCTTGAGAACATTTTATTCGAAATAATGGGCTTATACCTCTGAAAATTTAAGCATTGTGATCTCAAATTTGGCCCTAACCCTCAGTGTCTTCAATTTATCAAAATCTAAGAAATCTTCGGGAACCATGCTTGATTTTAATCTTTTGTTGCTATCTGAGAAGGCGAGCTGTCACTTCTCATCCTATATCCTGGTCGTTTTTAGTGACTATATTCAGATGATAATTTTTGCCGGAGTCATTAAAAAATCCACTCATCTTTTAGGAAGGCTGCAGTGGGATGAGAAATAGTTAGGTTTTAAAAAAATATGTACTCATGTGTAGAACTTGTTTGGCTGTCATGATTTGCTTTAGGCTTTAGCGTACTGCTGTTAGTGTCTTTGCTGGCAAGCAAAGAGGAAAAGTTCCAGTATCTGCTTCAAAATTCATATTTCATGGGCCCTTATATAGTATTATGTGTTTTTTAAGTCTGCCGTAAGTATTGGAATAAATTATGCATAAAACATCAGGTTCTTGCTATATGGATGATCGTCTATCAGTGCATTTGTATTTTTAGGTCTCTTGTTGTATGAACTGACTGGTTTTAGTATGGTTGTGCAGGTGGTTGTAACTATTTGGTATCGTGCACCAGAGTTACTTCTTGGATCGAAACACTATACCAGTGCTGTTGGTATAACTCCCTTCCATTAGATCTTCATTATAAATTTTCATTATTAGTAGATGATGTTCTTTTGGGTTCACTTAACCTGCTAAATGGTTTAGTCTTTCTCTATATAAAATGTGGTTTTTGTTTGCTGTCAGATATGTGGGCTATTGGTTGCATATTTGCTGAGCTTCTGACACTGAAGCCACTATTTCAAGGGCAAGAAGTAAAAGCAACACCAAATCCTTTTCAGGTATTAAGAATGAATTTTTGTTAAGCGATTCCATTTTCTTGTATTGGTAGCAATTTGAAGATATATCTACCACATGTGCAGCTTGATCAGCTCGACAAAATATTCAAGGTCCTAGGTATGGAAATTCACCTCTTTGCTTTCTGGTGTTTATCTCGTTACTATATTTACTTAAGATTAATTGTGAGCTTCTGACACTAGGTCATCCTACACAAGAAAAGTGGCCTACACTTGTTAATCTTCCACATTGGCAACAAGATGTTCAGCACATTCAAGGGCATAAGTAGTAAGCTTCAACTTTTTTTAATTTTCTTTCTCTTAGACATTAATTTTCTTATGGTAAATGTATCATCAAACCTTCATCACCCTCCCGTACTAGGAGTGTTTGAATCTCATCTAATGAAGTATATTTTGTTTGATCCTTTTGACAGTGACAATCCCGGTCTTTACAGCATTGTCCATCTCCCACCAAAGAGTCATGCTTATGACCTACTCTCCAAGATGCTCGAGTACGTGATACTCCGCTTCTTTGAGAACTTAAAGTTTACTGAATAAATGGAAGTTTAAATTTTTATGAAGAGCCATGCAGAATTTAAATAATATGATTAAAATGGTTTGACACTGTATATTTTTTCCTCGTACTGATGCATTTATAACCTTGGGCACAATTTCATTGTCATGTCTTCCCCATTTTTTTCTGTGAATCTGTCATAGGTTGTTCCTTTCAAGTAACAGATCACAAAAGAACTTTATTGTACTTAAATCCTTGTAATAGTTATGCAGTTCTACATTTTAGTTGCTGTAAATATAAATAAGATCGTACCCAACTTTGCAGTGCACCTAGTAGGCTAGCAACACCAATCAGATTTTGAAGATATTTGAGGACATGATCCAGTTTATCTACAGATGATAGACTATAGACTGATCCATTTCAGAGTTGACAGATAAAAGATGCTGTAGGTTATTTTTTCTCGATCATGCCCAGAACATGAAATGCACTACAGCAGTTAACACTCAACTGTGTAGACCTCCCTTGAATATGGCAGTTGTTTTTACTAAAACTACTAAATTGTACAGTATTGTATTGAAAAAAGACATTTTCAATGATTTTTAAGGAATATCAATTCCCCTCATGTATTCACAATATAGGAGATACATATTTGGTATTTTTTTCCCTTCAGGATATGACATTTAAGGTTTTTATGATCCTCTTGTAATCATAAATGTTTTCTTCCATCTTATTTGCAGATATGATCCCCGAAAACGAATTACAGCAGCACAAGCACTTGAACATGAGTATGAAGTTACAAGCCTATTTAGTTTGCACACATATTGTACAACTTTGTTTCATTATCTTTGTCTTCGCTTCTTGCTATCATCATGTGGAATTCTCAGGCCTTCAAAATTCTCCTATCCCTGAATTTCT
Source organism: Heracleum sosnowskyi (assembly GCA_030848705.1). Taxonomy (NCBI): domain Eukaryota; kingdom Viridiplantae; phylum Streptophyta; class Magnoliopsida; order Apiales; family Apiaceae; genus Heracleum; species Heracleum sosnowskyi. The sequence continues at coordinate 46,113,235 of CM061244.1, forward strand.
CCATTGTTATTAGTTACAAGACAAAGTTGTCTACAAGTTGAGATTCTCTTTTGATAGACTATGTTTTCTAGGACTTCCTTTTAGGATTCCCCGGTAAATTTTGTATTGGTTTGCAAATTTAGTTTAGATTATTACATTAATCATCCATAAACTGTTCAAACATCGAGGTCCTCACACAAAATCATTTGGTTGTGAGATAACTAAGTTGTCTAGTATATTTTAGGCTTTCCATGGTGGTGACAACCTTGTACTTGAGAGCAGAAGGGGTAATTGCATATTTCTTTCCTAGTATTGTGTTCACTTTCCTATTGTCTGATAATATCTACTTTTTAGGTATTTTCGGGTGGAACCTCTTCCAGGTCGCAAGTAAGTACATCATCATCTTTTGAACTTGATGTGACTTTTATGTGTTAAAGCTACATAAAAAAATTGTTAAGTGCAGTTACTATTGTCTGTCAATAATCTGAAATTTGCATGATAATAAAGCCAATGTTAAGTTTTACTAAACGCACATTTTCTGCTCATAAATTTGACCGTAAATGTAACGTCAATGTTCAGTTCACTGGTATCGACACAACCAGGAGACAAGGTGGTGAATTATCCAGTTCGTCCAGTAGACACAACTACAGATTTTGAAGGAACCGCGCCTCTTCAGCCAACTCAGCCGGTATGGAGTTCTGAGATACTTAAAGTCAATTTAGAAGTCGAGGCAGGGTCGGCTCATCCTATAGACGGATGAGGCGGTTGCCTTGGGCCTCAAATTTTGTATAGCCTCAAAAAAATAATTGACTTGTATAATTAATTTATAAATTATTGTCTTTTTCAAAACTACTAAATAGTAAAAAGAAATCTATTTTTCATACTTTTATTTTTGGGTTCTCAAATTATTTGTGTAAAAGATATAAAATTATTATCTAGATATCAAACATTTTTAACAGATATTCTTATTGTGTGTTTGTTGTATTCATTGCCCTTAATTTTCTATTGCATTTGTTAAGTCTCCTATCTGTTTAATTTCTAGTTTCTATTTGAATAAATAATATTATTTTTACACACTTTTTATTTCAACATAACCTCTATTTTTTTGTTTAAGTAATATTTGCATGTTTAGATATAGAAAGGTGTATATGAATAATTCATAAAAATGAAAGCAAGTTATAAATTTTGTTATTATTTCTTAAGAAATATTTTGTTGAGAATAGTATAAGATCCAATCTTGGTTTCTCAGACTCGGCTAGAAGTGTCCAACATGGATACGGGTCCAAGTGTTGGACTCGCAACATTCTGGAAAGTGTACATGTGTTTGGCCTAATATAAGTGTTCTGTTCATGTCTGAGTGTCGAGTGTCCAACATGGGTGCTCGAGGAAAAATGAAGAGTCCGAGTAACATAGAATCCGATTTAAGCCTCCTTTTAACACCTTAAGGTTTTGGGAGGGTTGGTGTTATCATGGTGTCAGAGTTCGGTGTTTCCACTAATACGAGTGAGGGGAGTGTCGTATATAGTATAAAGATTAAGGTCTCCTTCTAATCCCTTAAGGTTGGTATTAAGGTCTCCTTCTAATCCCGTAAGGTTGGTTTTGAGAGGGCTGGTTACTTATCAAATATCAATATTAACCCAGCTAAAAAACTTTATTACAAATATTAATAAATAACTTAACATAATATATATGTTATGTAAATGGTAGTATATTTTATTAAAATAAATATCTACCAGAATCCAACTTACATATTACTTGCATTATAAAAAATGCATAATGATTTTGATTTTCGCATCACGAACATCAAGTTTATATTTATTTATTTCATACCTAATATTTTAACTGAATAGACCTCAGTTTTTAAGTTTGCCTTGGGCCACAACTTTTTAAGCTGGCCCGTGTCGGTGCATGCTAGTGAAATTTAAATAATAAGTTTGAGCATACCTTGTAATAGTATTAACAATGTATGATTAGACTTACCGACGTGTGTTCCATGTAAAAGTATGGGCTGGACAGGGTCAGAAACGGGTTGTGCCAGAATTAACCAGACTTAGGCAGATTTAGGCGTCACCCAGCCGTATAATAGCCGCCTAAGGATGCCTAGGTGACACTAGGCATTGCATACCCATAAAAATCTAGGTAGGCTGGACACCTACCCGTTTCCGTCGCCTTTCCGCCTAGACGATGCCTGGATAACTATGGAATAAAGATAATTTACAGATTACGGATTACTATTGTTTCCATGTATTCGTTAATGATGGTGTCTTATCTACTAAAATGGTTGTATGAGTAGTTAAGCTCAATTAAGTAGTTCGAATTAACTCTTCGGGATTAGATATGGAGCTACATCAGGAAATAGTAAATATGTTCACCAATGTTCTTTTTAATTGATCAGGCTTCATCTGGAAATGCCGTAATTGGAGGTATTCCTGGTCAACATGTGATGCCAAATAGATCTCTTCCTCGGCCAATGCATATGGCGGGCATGCAAAGGATGCAACCTCAAGGTATCGCGGGTTATAATATGGCTTCCCAGGCTGGTATGGGCGGTGCAATGAATCCAGGTGGTATTCCTATGCAGCGGGGTGTTGCTCAGGCTCATCAACAGCAGCAGGTTTTTCTTAGTTTACAAAAAATTAATTTGGTGTTCTGTTGTGAATTATTTTTTTCTTTCCTAATGCTATTTGCCACGTGTAAATAGCTGAGAAGGAAAGACCCAACGATGGGAATGAGTGGATACCCGCCACAACAGAAGAGGCGCTTCTGAGGCCATTGAGCAAAAGTTTTTCAGGAGAATCAATTATTGTAACCCATATTAGGTAATACTACTCTAAAGCTGCTCAAGTACATCCATGGTTTTTGTTTAACAGGGAGGTAGTTACTTAACATGCAAATCTGCGCAGATATATTCAAATGGTATGCAATTAATTGTGTAGCCAATCTGTCAAGTCCAATCAAAGCTAACTAGAATCTGGTAGAGAATATTCTGCTTAGGATTAATATAAATCACATGATTTTTTTGTTTTTGTAAGCTGCCTAGTCCTACTGCCGTTATATAAAAATATATATTCATGGAAGGAAACAACCGACTCCTGAAACTTACTCGTAAATTTCAGCAACATCACTCCAAACATAAAATAACCAATGCTTCTGACCGAAGATGACAAGTATTCAACCAGTTATTCAAAATTAAAACGGAAAAGCTACTGGTCCCGTACCATTACCGACTTGTTTGTGACTTGTCAACATCTTAAAATTTGCATTAATGTTTTTTTTTCACACGTTGGCAACATTATTATAAATATAACTGAATTTGCTTATAGTTTGTCTTCTTTTGCCAGGCCTAGATTCATCGAAATTTTTGATGTACAGAATTTGCATTTACCTGGTTCAACTCCGAAATTTAGTGCAAAAGCGGTGATGTGTGGTTGATGCTAGTGCCATCCTCTTCTCGGTTGTCTCCTCGTGATTATATTGTTGTATAAAGGCATTCAAGTCGTCTTCCTATATCTGTGCTGCGAAGCTTGACTAACCAAGTGTAGTTTCAGTGTTCAAAGTAGCAACTACAAAACTACGACAGAACTATTATTGGGACTGCAATCCAGCAGCAGCTTCTGTCAATGTATAACGATGTATGATGTATCAATCATTGTGAAGTTGTAAAGCTATTGTATCTTTCCATCTGGCCAATCTATTGTTATAATCTGGGTTCTGAAAATGGATTATGCCATGAAACTTAGATTAGGTTCCGTTTCTGATTTGATTCCAAAAAATATCACGACAATTACCTTTAAATTAAAACATAATTTCTTTTATATTTGTTATCACTAAAATTTCTATTTTCCAAAAATATGAGGTGTAATATTTACTTATTTATTTTAAAATCTATTTTAATACTCTATTTAATAAATAATAAAATAATATAAAAATATTAACTAGTTGATTGTCTTTTATAATTAAAACATTTTTTTTCTAACAAAATCTACTTCTTTTTCAAAAATATCACGGGCAATTACCTTTAAATTAAAATATATTACCTTTTATATTTGTTATCACTAAAATCTCTCTTTTTCAAAAATATCAAGTGCAACCCTTACTTATATATTTTAAAACTTATTTTAATACTTTTAATTATTTAAAAAAACTTACGTATTTTAACAAGTGAACGTATGTTTTTAACAAATACAATTAATATAATTAAAACACATCTAAAAATATTATAGGTAGTTACTTTTTTTTAATTAAAACATGTTAGTTTTCCTATTTGTCCTTATTAAAAAAACTTACTTATTTTAACATGTCAACGTATTTTTTTAATAAATACAAGTAATATAATTAAAACACTTCTAAAAATATCACGGGCAATTACCTTTTTTAAATAAAACATGTTAGATTTTCTATATATCCTTATTATTAAATATTATTTTATTATAAAATAATATTAATAATACCTCTTTTATCTTCATCAGCCCCATCTGTATTTTTTAATATATTTTTTTACGTTCCAAATAATATTTAAGTTTCTCATTTTATAATTTATCATATTAATTTTTACTTTTATTTTAATATTTTTCATTCACATTAAATTTTTAGTTTATTATTTTTTAAGACCCGAGCCTTGCACGGGTTATAGGCTAGTATTATTAAAGACGAAACATTAAAAGTTTTGGTCAGTAGTATTTGGGTCGGGTCTATCTATAATTTGGGTCGGCTCTATGTATAATCAATTTATTTATAACCAATTATTTTTTTCAGCTAAAACACATTACCTATTTTATATATTTTTCTAACCAAAACAACTCATATTCTAAAAATAAAATATGTAACATATATATAAAATGGTAATATTATTACATATTAATAACTGATTACTTTTTCACCAAAAACACATTATATGTTCTACATTTTCTAACTAAAACTCATCTTCTAAACATAACACATGGAAAATAAATATGTAATGGTAATATTGTTATATATAATTATTAATAAATAATTACTTACACTTTTTAGATAAACACATAATCTTTTTATTTTTTTATAACTTAAACAACTAATTTTCTAAAATTAACACGAGCAACATATATATAAAAAGGTAATATAATTTTATATTTTTTCAGCTAAAACACATTACCTATTTTATATATTTTTCTAACCAAAACAACTCATATTATAAAAATAAAATAGGTAATATATATATATAAAATGGTAATATTATTACATATTTATAACTGATTACCTTTTTCAGCAAAAACACATTATCTGTTCTACATTTTCTAACTAAAACAACTTATCTTCTAAACATAACACATGGAAAATAAATATGTAATAGTAATATTGTTATATATAATTATTAATAAATAATCACTCAACCTTTTCAGCTAAACACATAACCAATTACCTTTTATACCTAAAATATATTACTTTTTTTTTATTTTTTGAAAAATTCCCTTACTTTTTCAAAAATATCACAGGCAATTACCTTTTTTTAACTAAAACATATAAGCTTTTTATTTTTACTTACTAAAACCTCTCCTTTTCCAAAAATATCACAGACAATTTCATTTATTAAAATAAAATAATAATTGTTAATAACTAACCAATTACCTATTTTAGTCAAAGTGTATATTCTTTTTTATATTTTCTCAAAAACTTTCCTCGTATAATTTCATCAACCAATCGTAGTTAGACTATCCATAAAAACGCAATTAACCAATCAAAATTTAATTTATTTTTAATTTGAATTTAAAGCTATTAAAACTTTTCTCATATAATTTTATTAACAAGAGGTGGTTAGACTATCCATACAACTTGATTAATCAATCAACATTCAATAATTATTTTGGTTTTAATTAAAATTTAAATTCATTAAAATTTTACTCATATAATTTTATTTACAAATACTAATAATTAACCGATTACCTTTGTTAGCCAAAACATATATTTTTTTTAAACTAAAATTTCTCCTTTTCTAAAATTATCACAAAATTATTGCAGATGACATCTATCTATACTATACTATTATATTGAAAGTTTTGATTTCGATTTTCGGTAATTTATTCTATTTAATCTTATTTAATCTATCTATCTGTACTATTATATAATAGCCGAAACATTAAAAGTTTGATTTTCGATTTTCTCACATATATAACATAACTACAAACTCTTTTAATTATACTTTACTTTGAATTCAAAAACACGACCTTTTTTTAGAAAATATTATATATATTACAACAAAATATATTGTTAATTTTGATGGTTATCTTTACTAACATGTTTACTAAGCTAATAAACTATTATAAAATCTATAAAAAAATTAGATTTAAAGTATTAAAGTAGTACTTTTAATTCTTTTTAAAAAAGGTAGCATTTTCAGAAGTATTAAAATCTTAAAAATTTAAAAGTAAATTTCAAAATTAATATTAAAGTCGTGTGCGTTACACGGATCATTGGCTTGTATCTATACTATATTATTAAAGACGAAACATTAAAAGTTTTGGTCGGTCGGTTGGTCGGTATTTGGGCCGATTCACGGGCCTATCTATAATCAATTTATTAATAACCAATTACCTTTTTTCACTACATTACCTATTTTATATTTATTTTTTAAACCAAACCAACTCATCTTCTAAAAATAAAACGGACAACATATATATAATATGGTAATATTATTATATATTTATAACTTATTATCTTTTTCAGCTAAAACACATTATTTATATATTTTTTATCTAAAACAACTCATCTTATAAATAGGACACATATATGGAAACCAAGTTATTGATAACCAATTACCTTTTTCAGCTAAATTATATTACCTATTTCATATATCTATTTAAATAAAACAAATCATTTTCTAAAAATAAGACGGACAATATATATATAAAATGGTAATATTATTAGATATTTATAACCGACAACTAAAACACATTATGTGTTTTATATTTTCTAACTAAAACAACTTATCTTCTAAATATAATACATGCAAAATAAATATACAATGGTAATATTGTTTTATATAAATATTAATAAATAATAAGTTATTCTTTTCAGCTAAAACAAATTATCTCTTTTATATTTTCTAACTTAAACAACTAATTTTCTAAAAGTAATGCAGACATATATATAAAAAAATTAATATAATTTAATATAATTGTTAATAAGTAACTAATTGTCTTTTTAAGGATATTACCTGTTTATATTTTTTAACTAAAACAACTCATGTTCAAATTAAAAATAACACGGGCAAAAGATAGATATATTAGTAATATTATTATATTAAACTTATGAAATTATGTTTATTATAATTTTTTTAACATTCAATTTAAACGAGATAATTAATTAAAATAAAAGTAATAGTATAATCAAATAAACTCGGTATATTGAACAAGCACATATTTTGATACTTGCACTTGAGTCCCTTTTTAGATTTTTAAGAGTAAAAAAATACGAAACATTAGATATGTTATTTTAAAATATTTTATATTTTAATATCTAAAATACTACTATTGATTACGTCAATAATATATTAAATTTAAATATTATATTGTTAGATTTATAAATCCAATATATATATATATATATTAAAATTTTATCAAATTATATATAATAACTAAAATCTAAATAAAAAATAAGAAAATATTAAAGAAGACCGTGCATCGCACGGGATATAAGCTAGTATTATATAATAGACGAAACATTAAAAATTTGATCGGTCGCTAAGTGATTTTATTTAATTACTCTTACTTTTTTAAAAAAAATATTATTAATTAATAACATTATTTTTAACCAACTTTTTCTTAAAAAATCACAGGCAGTTACCTTTTTCATGCTATTGTTTCTATTTTTTCTTACTAAAACCCTTCTTTTTCCAAAGATATCATGGGCAACCCTTAATTATTTATTTTAAAATCTATTTTAATAAATTTAATTACGGGAAATTACCTTATTCAACTAAACCATGTTATTTTTTCTATTTTTCTTGCTAAAACCCCTCCTTTTCTAATAAATATCACAGGTATACCTTTACTTATTTGTTTTATTACTTTTAATTACAGACAATTACATTTTTCAACTAAAACATTTTACTTTTTCTATTTTTCTTTACTATAACTAACCTTTTTCTAAAAATATTACAGGCAAACCGTTATTATTTATTTTAAAATCTATTATAATATTTTTAATTATTTAAAAAGTTTAACACGCCTACTTATTGTTTTTAACAAATATAATTAACAAAATATTAAAACGTAAATAATAATAATAATAATAACAATTATTAATAACAATCCGTGCATCGCACGAATTTTAAGCTATCTATACTATCAATACTATTATATAATAGACGAAACATTAAAAGTTTGGTTGGTCGGTATGGTACGTTGTGATTTTACTTAATTGCCCTTAATTAATTGTACTTCATGTTTTTACTTAATTAACATTACTTATATATAGAAATATATTATTAAATAATAATATTACATATTTATAACCAATTACCCTTTTCACCTAAAATACATTATTTTTTCTATTTTTTCCTAAGAAATTCCCCTACCTTTTCAAATATATCATGAGCAATTACCTTTTTTAACTAAAACATGTTAATTTTTCTATTTTTTCTTACTAAAACCCCTACTTTTCCAAAAATATTACGGACAAACATTTAGTTATTTATTTTAAAACCTATTTTAATATTATAATTATTTTTTAAAAGTTTACCTATTTTAACATGTCTACTTATTTTTCTTAACAAATGCAATTACTAAAAATATTAAAATATAAATAATCAAATACCTATTTATAACCAATTACCTTTTCAGCTAAAACACATTATATATTTTTTCTAACAAAGTCTCTCATTTTCTAAATATATCACGGGAAATTGTCTTTTACAATTTACTTTTTCTATTTTTCTCACTAAAATCCATTCTTTTTTCAAAAATATCACAGGAAACCATTTACTTATGTATTTTAAAACGTCTTTAAATACTTTTAATTATTAAATTTTAAAACCTCATTTTCTAAAAATATCACGGGCATTTACCTTTTTAAACTAAATATATGTTACATTTTTTATTTTTTCTTACTAAAACCCTTCATTTCCAAAAATAAAACGGGCAAACCCATACTTATTTATTTTAAAATCTGTTTTAATGTTTTTAATTAATTAAAAGTGTTTAGCTATTTTAACATGTCTACTTATTTTTTGCACATTTACAATTAATAAAATATTAAAAAAATAATAATAAAATAACAATTAACAATCCGTGCATCGCACAGGTTTTAAGCTAGTTTATATAATAGACGAAACATTAAAAGTTTGGTTGGTCGGTATGGTACGTTGTGATTTTACTTAATTGCCCTTAATTAACTGTACTTCGTGGTTTTACTTAATTACCCTTACTAATTTATAGAAATATATTATTAAATAATAAAATTACATATTTATAATCAATTACATTTTTCACCTAAAATACCTTATTTTTTCTATTTTTTCTAACAAATTCCCCTACTTTTTCAAATATATCACGGACAATTATCTTTTTTAACTAAAACATGTTAGTTTTTCTATTTTTCCTTACTAAAACCCCTCATTTTCCAAAAATATCACGGACAAACATTTAATTAGTTATTTTTAAACCTATTTTAATATTATAATTATATTTTAAAAGTTTACCTATTTTAACATGTCTACTTATTTTTCTTAACAAATGCAATTACTAAAAATATTAAAATATAAATAATCAAATACCTATTTATAACCAATGACTTTTTCAGCTAAAACACATTATATATTTTTTGTAACAAAGTCCCTCTTTTTCTAAATATATCACGGGAAATTACCTTTTACAATTTACTTTTTCTATTTTTCTCACTGAAATCCATTCTTTTTCCAAAAATATCACAGGAAACCCTTTAGTTATTTATTTTAAAACGTATTTAAATACTTTTAATTATTAAATTTTAAAACCTCATTTTCCAAAAAAATCACGGGCATTTACCTTTTTAAACTAAATATATGTTACATTTTTTATTTTTTCTTACTAAAACCCCTCATTTCTAAAAATATAACGGGCAAACCCATACTTATTTATTTTAAAATCTGTTTTAATGTTTTTAATTAATTAAAAGTGTTTAGCTATTTTAACACGTCTACTTATTTTTTTCACAATTACAATTAATAAAATATTTAAAAAAATAATAATAAAATAACAATTAACAATCCGTGCATCGGGTTTTAAGCTAGTATTATTAAAGACGAAATTATTAAAAGTTTTGGTCGGTCGGTTGGTTGATATTTGGGCCGGTCCTATCTTTAATTTGGGTCAGGCATATCTATAACCAATTGTTTTTTTCAGCTAAAACACATTACATATTTTATATAATTTTCTAACCAAAACAACTCATCTTCTAAAAATAAAATAGGTAACATATATATAAAATGATAATATTATTACATATTTATAACCAATTACCCTTTTCGGCTAAAACACATTATATGTTTTACATTTTCTAACTAAAACGACTCATCTTCTAAACATAACAAATAGAAAATAAATATGTAATGGTAATATTGTTATATATAAATATTAATAAATAACCACTTACTATTTTCAGCTAAACACATAATCTTTTTTATTTTTTCTAACTTAAACAACTAATTTCCTAAAAGTAACACGAGCAACATATATATTAAAAGATAATATAATTTTACATTTTTAATTTAAACAACTAATTTTCTAAAAGTAACACGGTCAATATATATATATATATAACTGTTATGGATTAAAAAACGTACTTGTATATTAATTGCTAGGATTAATGAGCTTTCGAGCTTTAATGGCTGCACATGTGTTTCGAGACTAAATCGGTCCTCACAAGATGCCTACGTATCTCAAATCGTTATTGAGAATCAAGTCAAAGACGTAGTTCTGATTGTAGGATCAGAGACCTTATATAGGCGTCTGGAGCCTAGTATTTATGGTATGTTTAGGTGTCTTAGCAAATAAGTCTCCTTTTTGATATTGGATAAGCATGGATAAGTCTTTTCCTTGTTGATAAAGGCTATGACTCGTTAATTGCCATTAATTGGGATTCTGGATCCTTCTTTGACCAATTTACCATATTTGGCCTCTTTTGATGAGCTGTATATTTTCCCTATTCATTAATTACGAAATTAATGAATAATTAGGGTGTCGGGCCTTAAATATCGGCATTTCCATTGAATAGTCAACTATATTTCTATAATTAATTTTCTATCCATATCATTTGCCCCCCAACTTCTGGGAAAATCTCCATGGGGTTTTTGTAGAAGTTACGACGTGTTTTTTCCCAAAATTTTCCATTTTAAGGGCATTTTTGACCTCAAATTAGATCATTTTCGACCAGAAATTCGACCTGGAAACAGTACAATTTTGACCAGGAATTCGACCTGGAAGCAGTACAATTTCGACCAGGAATTCGACCTGGAAGCAGTTCAATTTCGACCAGGAATTCGACTGGAAGTCAGTACATTTTCGACCAGGAACAGCTATAAGGTCGAAGCTGTCGACCAGGATTTCCAAGTCATTTTCGACCTCACCTGCTCGACCTGGGAGCAATATAATTTCGACCAGGAACAGCTGTGAGGTCGAAGCTGTCGACCAGGATTTCCAAGTCATTTTCGACCTCACCTGCTCGACCTGGGAGCTATATAATTTCGACCAGGAACAGCTATGAGGTCGAAGTTATCGACCAGGATATCCAAGTCATTTTCGACCTCACCTGTTCGACCTCGTTTCAATATGTATTCGACCTTGTGAGGTCGAAGTAGTCGACTTCACTTCGAAGGCCATTTTCGACCTCGATGTGTCGACCTCAATTTCATGTGTTTTTCGACCAGGATTTCCTAGGTCATTTTCAATCAGGATCATTCGACCTCGATTTCGACTTCAAACAGCTGTGAGGTCGAAGCTATCGACCAGGATTCCCAAGTCTTTTTCGACCTCACCTGTTCGACCTCGTTTGCCATATATCTTCGACCTCGATTTTAGTTCCAGGTCTTTTGTTTCGACCTCGAATCATAGGTCAATTTCGACCTCGTAGTTTCGACTTCAATTAGCCATTTTTCGACCAGGATTCTATGATTTCCTGGCTTTATTTTGGTACGAGGTCGTATAATACGACCTCGATTTCTAATGTATTTTCGATCTCGTTTGTTCAATCTCGATCTTGTGTCTCTTCGACCTCGATTTTCTTAGGTCAATGTAGACTTTGATTTCTAGGTCATCTTCGACCTCGAATTTCCAATTTTTTGACTTGCTTTTGGTGCGAAGTCGATGAACACGACCTCAATTTCGGGTGTATTTTTGACTTGGGTCGTGCGACCTCAATTTAGGGTTTTTTCGACCTTAAATCTTTAATTTTTGAGTTTATTTTGGGAGTGAGGTCGAGTGATACGACCTCAATTTCCCATATACTTTCGACTTCAAGCCTTCGATGTCGATCAAGGGTCTTTTCGACCTCGAATTTTTTTTTATCATTGCCTTGGTTTTATTCCAAGCTTAATTAGCCCAATTTTTAATTTGGACTTGAATTATTTGGGCCTTATTGGGCCTTTCTTATTTTGGGCTTCGAATTTGTCTGATACTTAATTTATTTGGGCTTTTGCCTTTGTAATCCATAAATGGATTTTATGGGCCTTACTGGCTATAGACGGTTGCCCTTCCTTAACTGGTAGGGTTTCCAGTCACTTTGTTTATAACAGAGTGAGATTTCTATTTCATTTCTCACTTCTCACTTTCAACTTTCTAAAATTTCTCTCTAGCCTTCTTAGCTTTTCTCTCTTTTATTCCGTGGTAAGGCGATTCCCGACGAGCTTTTGTACGGTGGTGTTCTTTTTTTTCTGGGATCAATCTTCATCCCTCGAAGATTTCTGGGTTTTCACCTTCATCCCTTGAAGATTTCTGGGTTTCTTTGAAGATTTCCTGGGAATTTCTTTGAAGTTTTGAAGATTTGAAGATTTTTCTGGAGATTTTTCTGGGATTTCTCTTGAAGGTTTGAAGATTTGAAGATGTCTGACAAAGCTGCTCAACGCCTTCAGAAAATGAACAAATCTTCTAAGAGAGTTATCATCATTCGTTCTTCTCATATGTCACTTCAAGATATGATTTTAGAACGTAGTGATGAATATCCTTCTGTGTCCCACTTAGATTCTTTTGACTGCAGTAATAAGTTTCACAAAATTGATAAAATAAGGGACTATAATAAGATGTATAGGATTAAGTCCCCCTATAGGTTAGTTCCAGCCGGCCCAGGGGACCGTTCTTGCCATTGGCGTCCTGATGCTTTATGCATTTATAAGGATGCCATTGTCGCGGGACTCAGGTTCCCTTTCCATGAGTTTATTCCCAGGCTTTTGGCTGATGTTGGGATTAACACTTGCCAACTTCCTCCAAACGCCTGGAGAATCATTATATGTTTCATTGTTCTTTGTTTGAAGAACAATTTTCCTTTATCAGTAGCTTTGTTTAGGAGAATTTTCCAGTTTAAGAATAGTTCAGCCGTTACTTTGGGTTGGGTTTATATCAACCACCGTCCTTCCACTCCCCCCATATTTCACCCCAAATCAATTCCAGATAATAACCCCAAATGGAAAGAAGAGTTTATGTATTTGATTTGGGAAGGAGGGGATTGGGGCACCCTTTTCCGTAGCTCCTTTAGTAGGGTTTCAGATGGTAGCCCTAGTAATATCATCCTGAATGATGAGGAGGCCCATGCATATGCTGAGCTCACAAAGGATGATTATGCCACAATGGCTTGGGTGCTCCTGGACGAGTTCCAGCTTAAGTCCTTGGGACTTTCAAACGTTTCTGATAAGGGTAATTCTTACCTCATATTTTCCTTTGTTTATTTAAGATTATCTTATACCAACTGCTTCTTTCCTTGTGTTTTTTACAGCTGCGGTCTTTATTAATAAGTCCAACGAGCCCGAAGATGGAGAGACAGCAAGGATGAAGAGGGTACGTTTGGGAGGGAAGGACTCTCGTGCTTCCAGTGTTCCAGCTTTTATAAGGCCCCATGTGGACCTTACTGATGAGGCCGAGGGGCCTTCCTCGGCCAAGAGTGCAGTTTGGCGCCCCAACTGGGGTCTTAGGAAGAAGGACACTGTGGTGGGAGTGTCCAAGCATGCTGTGGAGTGGTCTTATCACTCTTTGACTCCTTGTAATTACAAGGACTTCGTTTCTAACTCCACTTTGGAGGGTGTGGAGCATGCAGGCTCTCAGGCGATTGCTGCTGTAAGTATTTTTCCTTTTTTTTCCTCGTAGTTAATAATGTATTTCAAGTTTCTATCTCGTATTGACTTGCAACTTGCTTTGTAAGCTAATGCTAACTTCCAAGGGGCTATCTTTCAAGCCAAGGCTTGGCGCTCATCTTCTGAGGCCAACCAAGGCAAGTTTGAGAAGTCCCAAGAGGAGGTGGGCTCGTTGAAGGCCACATTGGCTAGGAAGGAGAAGGAGTTGGCCGACTCCCAGGCTGAGCTGGTGTCTTTGAGGAAAGGCAAGGATGACTTTATCGACGAGTACCTTGACTCCAAGGAGTATGAGGACTTGATTGATAAGCATGACGAGCTCCTCTTCCCAGTTCAGTATACTAAGGGATGGGATGGCGCTCTTGCTGCTGTGTTGGAGAAGATGCCTGGATCTCTCACCATTTCTGATTTTCCAAGCCCTTACCTTCCTACTCCTCTGGAGTTGGCTTTGGCTGGAGAGGACGACATGGAGGAGGATGACAGGATATTCGATCTAGATCATACCTCTCCACCCGGTCAGACTGCCGGGGATGATTATGCCGCCACTCACTCCGGTTCCGCTTTAGGGGAAGAGGAGGAGGAGGATGTGGACAAGGCAGATTAGATTGTAGTTTTACTTATGGCCATTCATGGCTTGTACTTTTGTTTATGTACTTTCAGCCTACGGGCTTAACTTAACTTTTTTATTTAAGTTTTTATCCAGCCTTATTTATATCTTGTGGCCATTCATGGCTTGTGTTGTTTTTCTGGCTTCTTGAATGTTTGTCAACGCTCATAGTAGATAAACTTTAAAACATGAAAATGCTGAATTTATTCATAACTTGAAAATGGGATCAACCCTTACATAGTATCCAAGTTTAAAACTTGGGCTGGTTTTATCAAACCTTATTTCTAGTAGTGAGTCCACTTGGGAAACACCTTAAACATAATAAACTTTCAAATTGGAGGCATGCCAAGTCCTTGGCACCTCATGCCCTTCAAGGGTTTCTAGTTTGTACGAGCCTCGACCAAATACGTTCTTGACGCGATATGGCCCTTCCCAATTTGGGGCCAACTTCCCTTTTTGTCCAACTCCGGATGCCTCAATCTTTCGGAGAACTAAATCTCCTTGTCGAAAGAATCTCTCTTTAACCCTTAGGTTGTAATAGAAAGATGCTCGTTTCTAATGCTGAACTATCTTGGCATTTACCTCATCTCTAACTTCATCAATCAAATTTAAGGCCAGCCTCAAGCCTTCCTCATTTGTTTCTGGCTCATAAGCCTCAACTCTTGGAGACGTGTGAGTAATCTCCACTGGAACCACTGCTTCAGCTCCGTAAGCCAAAAGGAATGTGTAAGATCCGGGAAAATTTCGTGCTATTATATGATGTGAAATGAAATTTTAATTTCATATTAAGAGTTATTAAATGATTTATCTGTTTAAACGTGCTAAGTTATTCGTTAAATGATTGAATATGTGATATTGTGGTGCTATGTGAAATGTGTGGGGAATTTGAAATTATTTTGAAAAGGGTGTCATACTATTTTATTTTATTTTAATTATCGAAAAGAAAATTTGGATCGTTCCCAAATTATTCGGGAGATTGGTATATCGTTCGTACCAATATTTCATTCGTTAAAGTAGGAAGTATTCGAAAATATTCGCAATAAAGGTATTTTGGTTCGTATATTTTGAATTAAACGATACTTGTAGTTATCCGTACTTTATGGATGCTTATCGTCTCGTGAAACGTGTATTCTGCTTTATTAAAGATTTAAAGCGTTTATTTTGTTAAATTGTATTTAAAGCGATCTATCGGATCAGTATCGATCCAAAAATGTCGTTTGGGGTATTATTTTCCGGTTAATATAAAAAGGCAAATCGTACTTTGTTTTGCGTATAATAAAGCTTAATTACAGTTAAAAATCTAAAAACCCCTGAAACGTGTTCTTCGTGTTCTTGAGAATCAAACTCAATTTTGAAAGCGTTATCGGAATCCGATTTCGATGTTCTTGTAACCAAATCGAATCTCTCATCATCCTCTATCCAAATCCACCATCAAAATCTATGTGGGTATGATTTCTGAGTTTTTCTTTATTTTAATTATTTTATTTATTTCGAATTTTTGATTTAATTTGGGGAAAACTGTGTTTGTGATTGTTCTTGTTAATTGATGGTATGAATGGATTGTGCGTGTTGTGCTGAGTGATTTGGTGATTTTTAATCGATTTTTGGAGTTTGGAATCGAGCTAATCGGAAGTTAGTAAGCTCGCCGGAAAACTATGAACTTTGGCCGGATTTTGGTTACGAGGATCGGTTCTTGATAATGTTTATATCATTGTATAGATCGTAGAGTTTAGATTTGATTCATATATTTAGTTTCGAGTTTAGTGTACAATTTCTGTTCACCGGATAACGGCCGCCGCCGCCGCCGGCAAAGTTTTGTTTGTCGGAATCGATGAGTCTGTGATGTTTTGGTACGAGTTTAAGTTGTGTAAAGTAGACGTTGTTGTGGCGAGTGTTTCTGTACAAAAAGACAGCGAGTTGGGGTTGGTTTGAGCTTTGCCGAAATTTCCCGGTGGCCGGACACCGGCCGAAAACTGGGAAACCCAGTTTTCCGGTGACGTGTTCTTGGCAACCCGGAAATTTCTTGGCAACCCGTTTTCAAACCCTAACCCGACCCGGTTTGATCCAAAAACCCTAATTCCATTTTCTGAATAGTGTTTCTGGGTTTTTATTTTAAAAATAATTCAAAAATAGTTTTATAATTCTAAAAATCATATCTTTGATTTAAAAAATACATTTTATTATTCCGAAAATTTTATAAATTCATAAATATTTATTTAAATTCGAAAATTGATTAAATTTAATTATTTTAATTATTTTTGATTAATAATTAATTTATTTAATTAATTGATTAATTCTTTTAATCAGTTAATTCTTAATAATTAATTATTAATTAGATTTAATTAATTAAAATTAAGTTTAATTATTTTCTAGCTTGGTTTATTTATTTAAAAATAGTTTGAGCATTTAAAGAGTGTCAATTAATTTTATTAATTGATTTATTTGCATTTAAAATACTTATATTGGATTTAAAAATCCGATTTTTGATTTAAAAAATTGTTTGTGGCTTATTTAAATTCAAATAAGCTTTGTGTGATGTTTTAAAAATAGTTACAAGTGCTATGTGATTCGTATGAGTTGTGTAATGTGTTTTACAGTCAGTATATGCCCGTACTAGGGCTAGCGTCTGAGTTTTTAATCTCGTAAATTATACCGGACGTCCAATACGTACCGGTTACTTGTTTAAATGTGTTATGTGAATGATGTGAATTATTTGTTGTTGAGTCATGCATGCGAATAATTGTTTTGAGACGTGTTTAAATGTAGTAGTTGTGTCTAAAATTATCGTGTGGGGTAGTTGGGATAGAAATTTGTCGGTTATGTTAGAAAGTGAGATTTACGAGGCCGTTGACTTGGATGTTGACTTTTTATAGTATGGGGATTGTCGTCAAGCGAGTTACGTGGATTACTTATGTGGTTGATTGCGATTGGTCTATCAATTGAGATGTGGATGTTTATGCAACAAAGATATCGGTAGGATCGGTAAGTGCGTCGAAGTTAAGTTACAATCATTTATGAAATATGAGGATTATACGTTGAAGACTAAGTACCGTCTCATGTTTGACTATCGAGGCTGGCACGTGGATTCGAAATGGTAGAAGCAGACTAGTGGTATTCGCAAGAGCGTTAAAGCAAAGAAGGACGGAAGTCGAGAATCGTGTGATAAGACAGAATAAGGAGGGATCGTATTGTTTCAGCATTACGAAATAGCTAAGGACCAGAGGCAAGTGTTTATACCCTTGCTTATTAATTAAGGGATATTATCTTGAATTATTAGTATGCATGTTGAATTCTTATTACTGAATTTTCAAATGTTGATTTCTTTGCATTGAATTGCAAGTATGTTATTTAATCTCGTAAATTGACGAGTACTCTTTTATACCTTTTGAGTTTAGACTCATATTTTCATATTGATTGGAAAGATATACTTATTATATTGAAAAGCTTGAAGAGATAATTATGGGCCGTATACTAAGGCTTTCTTTTAAAAGACTTGATTTAAAAATGCTAAGTTGGAATATTACCAACCCTAGATGAGCAGGAACTTGTGAACCCTATGAGGGAAAACTTATTCTGAAATTCTGAAGTGGTGTTGCTTGCCCTTCAGGTATTCCGTTTTTCACCTTGCACCTATGCAAACCTTGTTATCCTTTCTTGTTAATGTGATCATCTGATCCATTCCCTGATTCGAATTCATATATGCTGTGCATGATTTAGTTTACTTCCTTCAAGCACAAGGCTTATCTATTATAAGTACATGTAAGAAGGACTTGAACTATTTCTGTCAGAAGTTGATAAACCCTTATTTTCTTCATTTATAAACTTCACCTTGAATTCTTCTTAAACTTGAACTTGACTCTCTTGTCATTTACCAGACTGGTAAACCTTTATTAATTCTTCCATAATGTGATGATTTGAACTATTGAGGCCATCTAGAGCCTGTTCTTTGAACCCTACTCTATATTGACTTGTTACTCTTTTCTGTTGATATCATATTGTCTGTTTCATATCAGATTCAATCTTGTTAAGCATGTTATTGTTTATTCTTTGAACCCTACTCTATATTGACTTGTTACACTTTCTGTTGATATCATATTGTCTGTTTCATATCAGACCTAACCTTGTTGAGCATGTCATTGTTTATTCTTCATTATATCCCAGTTGTTACATCGAACTCGTCGATGCTTATTATATTGTCACTTTTCATGTGCACCTCCCCATATTGTGTCGATCTCGTCGATACTAGATTATATTGTTATTCCTTAATGGATTCTTCATAATTGAACTGTTTCCTGGAACGTGAGTTTTCCAGCAATTGTTGTATTAGGTTGTCGATTCTTCCGACACCTGATTGTCGAAGTAAGGTTGTCAATTGTTCTGACACCTGACGTATATAATATAGGATTGGAATGTTTTTTTTTAAATGGACCAATTATTGGTCGGGCCATTTATGGTCGATGTAATTTAGGCCCAGATTGGCCTTGGATCCGTAGAGGACTATGCATGAGCTAGTCCGGGGTTGTTGCGTGGCTGGCCAGCAGCACAACCTTTGATTTGATAAATGTTAAAAATCCAATTCTAATATTAGTTCTTATTTCTGAGATGAGTTACATCCATATGTTTTGTACTTGTGAGTTATGACCTGATATTCAGGTTTATTCGTTGCGTAAAATTGTTGGTTGTTGATTAATAAATGGTGGTTTCAATCTTGCTGAAATCACTTACTCTTAATTCATTTGGATTCCAAATAGTCGAAATCCATTTCCTTGATTCCATTGGCAGTCGTGAGATATCTATCTTGATGAGTTTTATTCATACCGCATATCCAGTCGGTACCATGTTGAAGTCTTGAAGTGCGTTCTTTATTCCTTGACCGAGCGTGTTGGCTCATTCTTACCCCTTGATTATTCTAACCTTCCAGAGTTGTTGGTTTCAGAAAAATGTTGTGAATAGATTTGTTATCTTCAAAACTAGTATTTTTATACAAACTATGGTCTTGAAGACGTATGAGTTATATTTATTTCATATGTTCTACTTACTATTGTAGATATTGTTGATTCGGTCATCGTAACGACCAATATAAATCTTTTGTGTTTTAAAACTATTCAGTTGAGAGAAACTGAATGAGAAATTGTGGTAAATTACCAAACTTAATTTGAAAATTTTAGAGATTTTAATTGTTCAAAAACAAAAGTTGTTATTTGAAAATCCAAAGTTTATTTTGGAAACCTTTCGTATTATATTTAATAATGCGCTTGCTGAGCAATTCATTCGCTCATACTTGTTTTATTTATATATATTTTAGCCTGCCGGAAAGAAGGTGTATTGGCAAGAGTTGTCCGCGTAGCTGATCAGAGATGGGGAAAGATATTAGCGTAAAGACGTTTTGATCCAGAGCATTGGAGCTAGTGAGAGATTTTGTATATAGATGTTTTCTATTGAATAAGATTTTGTATAAGAGTAGTGGCCTGGTATACTTCTTATCGAAGTTATACTAGTGTTTTAGATTGTGTGTAAAGAGAATGATTGTAAAAAGGAAAGTTGTTGTAATGAAATTTTGGATTCTTGTTTCTAGCACTATAACCTTTAAAGATTCTTGGTAGAGTTGGGGTCACAGATATTATTATTATTGTGTTGATTTTATATTGAACAGGTTGTTTGGATTAAGAGTGCAGTGTGACGACCAAATCCTTTGACCCCGGATTTGGGGGCGTTACAGTTGGTATCAGAGCAAGGGTTATAGTAAAACTAGAAACGAGAGTGTGTGGGAGTGTATATAGTTATATAAGGAACGTCAGAGCTCATTTAGAGTTCGTATTGGACTATTGGATATAGTACCGCTGAGTGAGTTAAGATAGAGGTATTTGATTGAGATAGTTGTGCTGAAATGGATAGAACTTCTTGCGTTTGTAGACGTCTGAGGCGGAATCTTCGAGGACTATTACGAGTCGACGACGACGTACGATATTGATAACCTTGCGACGTGGAAAAGAAGGGCTGAAATCGAATAACGTGGAGAAGAAGGGCTGAAATCGAATAACGAGCTATCGAAGGAGTCGACGGAGGAGTCATATGTGAAGACCTTGGTAATACCTTCCCATCCTAAGGAAATATTTGACATTTCTTTAAGCGAAGCTGTGTTGGTGAATATATTCCACCTTTTGACCTTGTACTTGATACTTTTGATCAATCATGATTGCAATTGCATCAGAGGTTGTTGTGACATCTATTTCAAATTGTGAAGCCTGTTGAAAATATGTTATTTAAATTCCAACTCCTTTATTCTTCCGGAGTGGATAACTCTAATTGTGATGTAACACTATTTGTTGATACTTCCTTTCTGATTGTTTTTCTTTTCTGGAAATAACACCTCTGGAATCTATTCAATTTCAATCCAAGGTGTGTATTTGAGAATTCTTATCGAAAGGCCCTGGTTGTCATTCCGACTCTAAATTTCTTTCATATTTCTCTACTCCAACTGAGGTAAACAACCCTATTTATAGGGGACACAAGGACTATCTGTCTATGTGATAGAAGTCTGACGGGACGCCGTCACTTGTGTGTTGTGAAATACAAGAAGGCTAATTACCTTTAGTACTGTCTTAATAGAGACACACAACATTGAGTTCATGTGATCAAATTGGTCTCTCAGTAATTCTTTCACTTCCAATAATGTTTGCTTTGGAATATGCAGATTTGGTAACCCCAATTGTGGGACATTTGCTACGATATAGAATCTTTTCACTTCAAAATATCATGAATTTTGTTATACCAAATAATCTGGGAGGTATGCCATTAGGGTGAACTGAAATTTACCCTACCATAATGAGCGAAGAATTTGCGATTGAATTACCACGAGCGAAAGCGGATTACGATGCGATTAGAATACTAGTAACATATAACGGAGCCAGTTGTTCTCTCTCTATCGATTAACGTTACGATGTGGAAGAGGTGAAGTTAGATAATTCAAGAGTTGATTGGAAATTGGGGAAAAATGTGTAATTGTGCTAATGATATCCCGTGTTGTGGAAGATGGACATAATAGGTTTTTGTCTCAATGAGAAGAACTTTTAAAATTTGATGATAGGCTAATAATGGAGAATGAGTTGATCTTTGAGTATTTCAGGATTGTATGATATGGTTGCAAGTCTTTTGCTCACGATAGTTAAGGTAGATCTTGCCAGTCAATGTGGATGTATAGAATGAGAATCAAGATAATGTCGAGTTGATCAAGCTGTTTCAGAAATGAGATGGAACCATGGAAAGGTGTCCTGAGTGTTACTGTGAATGTATCTTCTAAATTATTTGGGAATCAGATGGAGATTAATTAAGTTCTTAGGACTAAGTAGAACAATTTTTAAAGATATGGATTAAGTCACCAAGCTGATAAGGAATATTCTCACAATTATAGATAGGGAAAGAAGATGAAGAGGTGTTGATAAGGATTTAAAGACAATGGATGAGGTAATGAGTGATTGTTTTAAACTGAATATTTGTTTGGCACGGAAGGTATGTGATCGTTGAAAGCAGTTGTTAGATACATTGGAGGTAGATAGAGTTGACCCAAGAATATGGATGGCTGATAGTATGAGTAGAAAAAGGGAGATTAGAGACGTAAATATCTTCGGTTCAAGGATTAGAAAGGATGGAGTTTTAAGGTTATGATAACAAGAGATCAACTAGAAGGAATGACAGAAAATAAGGATTCAACCAGGATTGATTAAAGAGAAAGGGCTACATAAAGGAAAGAGTTATGGAAAGAGAAATGGAATTCAATTACAGGAAGGAGCGAGAGAGTATAATGGATAAGAAGGAAATGTAAGGATATATAAGAGGTTTAAAAGGATATTAATGTTGGTGAGTATTTAAATGCTTGGGATGCTAGAAAATGAAGACAGAGTAACAGAGGTATAGTAGACGATTACAACTAAAGAGATTCCTGATTGGAAGTGGGGACATGTTAAGATAAACTGGGTAGTATAGTTGTTAAGGCCTAGAGCTTATCGTGATGTTATTTGAGTTATTATTGACCGATTAACGAGAGATATTTATTAGATGAATTGGTTCATCTCTAGCTATTTGAATGAGGTAATAGTACGGCATGGAATGACGGGTTCAAATGTATTTGACGGAGATCCGCGACTTAATTAAAGAATTCAGACAGACTATGGTTGTGTACTAAATTTTTAAGGTAATTGGAAGGATCATTTACCATGATTAGGTTTCCTTACGACAATAGTTACTATGTCAATTTTTAACTGCTACCTTACGACGGTTTACTGCGTGTTGGGGAAGTTGCGTATAAGTTCGCGTACCACTCTATGAGTGGTGTATTCATAGTATATTTCATAAAAATATGAACCTATAGAGATTTAGTTAAATTGTTCTATGTTGAGTAACCGATTGAGATATTGAGTCAGTATGAGAGAGTGGTAAGTAATAGAGGAGTCAAATTAGTATGAGTATGAGGAGAAATCCTAAGGTTGAAGAGTCAACCTAGGAATTTGAGAATGAGATGTTGGAAAAATATCCACCTGTGTTTGCGTAAGCTGATTCTGAGGACAGAATCCTGTTAAGGGGGAAAGGATGTAAGATCCGGGAAAATTTCGTGTTATTATATGATGTGAAATGAAATTTTAATTTCATATTAAGAGTTATTAAATGATTTATCTGTTTAAACGTGCTAAGTTATTCGTTAAATGATTGAATATGTGATATTGTGGTGCTATGTGAAATGTGTGGGGAATTTGAAATTATTTTGAAAAGGGTGTCATACTATTTTATTTTATTTTAATTATCGAAAAGAAAATTTGGATCGTTCCCAAATTATTCGGGAGATTGGTATATCGTTCGTACCAATATTTCATTCGTTAAAGTAGGAAGTATTCGAAAATATTCGCAATAAAGGTATTTTGGTTCGTATATTTTGAATTAAACGATACTTGTAGTTATCCGTACTTTATGGATGCTTATCGTCTCGTGAAACGTGTATTCTGCTTTATTAAAGATTTAAAGCGTTTGTTAGGCTCAAGACATGTCTGAATACCACTATTAACAAGCCTACACTATGTGACTATGTCACACTACATGACCTAGTGATTTCTATCACTGGGATAGAGTATAGGTCTCTAAATGTACTTGTCTTGTTTTCATGAACAATAGCTTTATCATGTATGCTCAGATTTATAATGAGCTTAGTAAAGTTTCTTGCATCTAGAATGTATATAGGCCATTGAATAATTATCCTGGTAGAAGTTCAGAAGTGTTCATGCAGCAGGATAGAGTTGAATAAGGCCATGAAGAAATAAGTTGCAGGAATTTGTCTAAGGCATTATATAGCAAAGTCAAAAGAAAGCTATGTCGTGAAGTCACCAATATCCATGTCGTGAAGTACTATATCGCATAGTCCATTTTGTACTATGTCGAGAAGTCCTCAAGACACATGTCGTGAAGTGTTGAAGTCAGCAAAGTCAAAGGAGCCTAGATCGTGAAGTCCTCAGAAGCACTATGTCGCATAGTCATCAAATGACCTATGTCGCATAGTCGTCAAATGACCTATGTCGCATAGTCGTCAAATGACCTATGTCGCAAAGTCTTCAAAGGCTATATCGCGTAGTCCTCACAAGGGAGATCGCGAAGTCAGTGATAAAGTGGAGTTCACGATATCAACACTTAGCCGTTTATAACAAGACAAATCAAGGTACAGAACCAAGAATCAAAGGAGACAAATACTGAAGCATTTGTTCTGGCAAGGTGGTCCAAAGAACAGATGGCAAATCTACAGCTAAACTTGGAGAGAAAGATAAGAGACAAGCAGCTACAGAAACGGGAAAGACTCCGAAAAGCAGGTGGTCCTTCCTGACACAGTGAACTTCTTATGGCAGGACAAGTTGGACTTTCAGAAGGGGTAGCTGTGTAATATTGTGTGTGCCTAGTTTGTATAGGTGAATATATATCGTGCACACACAACTGTAAGCTGTAAGAGAGATACACATAGTCATTTGCAAAGCTCTTTTCTCTGTAAGCAAACAAGTTCAAACTGTTCTTGTTTAGAAGCCAGAAATTCGATTGTGAATTTCCTGGAAAGCTGTAGTATTTAATTTGCTTATACAAAGTAGATTAAAGTGATTGTGTGTGTTATTTACTTTCTGCATATTACATATCATAATCACATACAGTTGTTTACTTAGTTATTCAAGATCGAAAAATATATCAAACTATCCATTCACCCCCCCTCTGTCTAGTTTCTAGTGGTATTCATTTCTAACAAGTGGTATCAGAGCGTAGGCTGTTAACGTACAAACAAGAAAAGATCAAGGATGAGTTCACAGAAACTAAGCAGTATCAAGATTCCTCCCTTTAACAAGGAGCACTACAGTTTATGGAAGAAGAAGATGTTGCTTTTCATCAAAGCTTCTAACCCCATGTATTTAGATATTCTAAAGCATGGTCCCTTCATTCCAATGATCGAGATTGGTGAAACAACCATTGGCACTGAGATTGTACCAGCAAAACATGTGCCCAAAGATCCCTTAAAATACACTGATCCTGAAAAGGATAAAGTAGCATTGGATGGACATCTTCAACTTATCATTTGTGAATCTATGGACTTCAACATGTATGGCACTGTTGCTCATTGTACTAGTGCCAAGAAGATGTGGGATCTTATAGAAGTGCTCTGTGAAGGAACTACTGAAGTAAGAAAGAACAAGAAGCAGATTCTTGTTTCACAATATGAAGCCTTCATGGCTCAACCAAAAGAGGGAATCACAGAAGTGTTTGAAAGATTCAACAAGCTGATAAACGAGCTCAAACTCTATGACAAACACTATGAAACAGAAGAGCTCAATATGAAGTTTCTACTAACTCTGCCAGATCACTTGGAACCAAGAATCTCTTCCCTTAAAGAAAGAGATCTGACAAAGATTGGTTTTGATGTGTTGTATGGTGTTTTAAAGACATATGAGTTAGAGCTGTTTCAAAAGAGATCTATTCAAGCAAAGCAAGGGTTAGTGGCTAATACCTCCTGTGCACTTATTGCTGACAACCTAAGTCAAAGAATGGACTCTCTTAAAATCAGTCAGGTCAAGATTGAGGAACTGGAAGTTGAAGACACTGGTGATGAAACTCAGGTTGTGTATGATTTACCTGAAGAGGATGAGTTCTACAGTATAGATGAGCTGGACAAAATGGAAAACAAATCTTTTGCTTATATGGCTAGGAGGTATCCTAACATAAGGTTTAAAAGAAAGCAGCCATTTAGGTCCAAGTTCAATAATGGAAACACTGGTGGATCTAGTGGCTCAAACACCTTCAATAAAGGAAAAGGGATTGCTGGTGCTGCTAAAGGTGGATACAAGACAGGAAGTGTGGATAGGACCAAAATAAGGTGCTATAACTGCAATGAACTTGGGCATTTTGCCACTGAGTGCAAAAAGCCTAAACAAGTCAAGAAGGACAAAGCATACTTAGAGCTTGAAGCTAAGTATGAGGCTCTACTCAAGAAACAACAGGGCAAAGCTTTTATTGCTGAGGGAAAATGCTGGGATGACTCTGATGAAGAAGAAGAACAAGAGTACTCAAACTATGCCTTGATGGCATTCTCTGATGAAGGTGATTCAAGTCAGGTACCTATTCTTACTTCTCTTGATATGACTCCCCTTCAATATAAGCAAACTGTTGAAGATATGAGCACTGAGATGTTTAATATTCATACTAGCATGTTAGTAGCTAATGAAGAAATTGACAGACTAACTGCTAAGAATGTTGAGCTTACAGAAAAGAATGAGCAACTTGAGTTAATGGTTGTGAACCTGGATGGTTTGAAAAAGGAGGTTGAGTATCTTAAAAACAAAGTGATTTGTGCTGAGCAGATAGAGAATGCTCTTAGAGAACAAGTTGCTGAAACTGAACTGAAACTTAGAAGCTTCAAAAACTCCTCTGAACTTATTCAAACCTACCACAAGGAACACACTGCAGACTGCAAGGTTGGAGTTGGTTTTGACTATGATAATGACAAGGGAAGGAAGAAAGTCAAGGGCAAAGGAAAAGAAACTTTTACAAACAAAAATGCCCCAACCATACTGTCAAGTGTTGAACAGCCCATCTTCAAGAAGAGTGTTGTTGAGTTTGATGAGGAACTACTGATCATCAAGCAACAACTACTTGAAGAAGATGAGGCTGCTAAGAACACTTCTTCCTTTCCTGAACTTGTCAATCAGAAAGAGACCAAAGACAATCTTGTCAAGAGTTCTAAAGCAAAGAAAGAAGTTGTTAAGAAAAGGAAACAAAACAGAAATGGTAAAGTTGGTGTTAACAAAGGAAACAACTATGCTTATGTGCCAAATGCTCCCAGGAAACAATGTCAAAAATGCCTATCTGTTAATCATTTGACTCATAAGTGTAGTAAGCCTGAAATTGTTGAAGTTGATAACCTAAGTAACCTTTCTGCTAGCATAAATTCTAGTCATGATTCTTTCTGTGGTAAGCCAAACTGCATGACATGCTATGTGACTGTGATTGCTAACTGTTTATCTCTTAAACATAAACTGGACTCTGCACAATCTGGTGAATCACACACACACATACATTCTCATAGGACAGGGTCCCCAATCAGGGTTGAGAGGGTGAAAACTTCATGTGAGCCTAAGAGTGTAAACTCCAAAGCCACAGAAAAAGTGAAGTCTCCTACTATGAGAAATGCAATTTATGACAGAAGAATTATTAATCAAAATGTTTCTAAATCATCTGGACCCTACCAAGTGTGGGTACCAAAAACAACTTAGTCACTTTGTGAATGCAGGGCAACAGGAATAAAAGAGTCATATGGATCTTGGACAGTGGATGCTCAAGTCACATGACTGGTGATATAGCCCTGCTATCACATTTTGAGGAAAAAGCTGGCCCATCAGTAACCTTTGGAAATGACAACATTGGTTATACAATGGGATATGGCAATGTTAAATCAGGAAATGTCATTATTGAAGATGTAGCATTTGTTGAAGGACTGAAGCATAATCTCTTGAGTATTGGACAGTTTACCAACAGAGGCTTCAAAGTGGAATTTGATGAAGACCTTTGTTCAATCTCAAAAAGGGAAAGTGGTGAAGTTGTTCTAACTGGTGTGAAGAAAGGAAGCTTGTTTGTAGCTAATCTCAAGGCTGCAGATAAGGGAGAAATTTGTTGTTTCTACACAAAAGCCACAAATGAGGAATTCTGGCTGTGGCACAAGAAACTGTCTCACTTGAATGTTCAGGCAATGAACTCTCTAACCAAGAGAGAACTCATCAGGGATTTGCCTGCCTTGGAGTTTGTGCAAGATGGAGCATGTGAAGCTTGTCAGAAAGGGAAGATTAAAAGATCAAGTCACAAGAACAAGTTGCTCAATACAAATTCAAAACCTCTGCAACTAATTCACATGGACTTATTTGGCCCTGTGAATGTAATGTCCCTTTCCAAAAAGAAATATGCTCTAGTGATGGTTGATGACTATTCAAGATATACTTGGGTGGAATTCCTATTCTCCAAGGATGAAGCACCCCAAGTCATAATAGAGCATATCAAGAGAGTTGATAAAGAAGCACAAAGCACTGGTACCTCTGTAGTTGCTTTGAGAAGTGATAATGGGACTGAGTTCAGAAATTCAACATTGTATGAGTTTTGCAAAGATAAAGGAATTTCTCAACAATTCTCAGCTCCTAGAACACCTCAACAAAATGGAGTAGTTGAGAGAAAGAATAGAACTCTCATTGAAGCTGCAAGGACAATGCTGCTGGATGCAAAGCTACCCACTAGCTTTTGGGCTGATGCTGTTAACACAGCATGCTATGTGCAAAATAGAACATTAATCAATAAGAAGTCTGGCAAAACTCCTTACTCATTAATGACTGGAAAAAGAGCATCCTTCAAGCACCTGCATGTGTTTGGAAGCAAGTGCTTTGTGATGAAAGATACCTCTGAGCATGTTGGAAAATTTGATGCTAAGGCATTTGAAGGTATCTTCATTGGATACTCTCTGGAAAGGACAGCATACAGAGTGTTTGTACCTGAGCAACACAAAGTCATGGAAAGCATGGATGTTACCTTTGATGACAAGAAAACTCCAGGACTAAAAACAAGTGATCAAGACAGTGTGCTATTGAGATTTGAGAATCAAGGTTATCTTGAGGATTCTGAAAGTGAAGATGAAGCCCCTGTTCAAACTGTTCTAGAAAATGAAATTCTTGAAGTTGACAATCTTCTTCAAACACCTGTGCAAGGATTCACAT
The DNA here is from genome assembly GCA_030848705.1 of Heracleum sosnowskyi. Taxonomy (NCBI): domain Eukaryota; kingdom Viridiplantae; phylum Streptophyta; class Magnoliopsida; order Apiales; family Apiaceae; genus Heracleum; species Heracleum sosnowskyi. Next base: position 46,142,375 of record CM061244.1, read on the forward strand.
ACACAGGGGGAGAAGAAGAGAATGCAACTGTCAACCAAAATGAGATTGGAACAGATCAAGGAAATGAACAGGGGCACACAAGGAAATGGGACAGAGCCCACACTAGGGATCAAATCATTGGAGATCCTAGTGAGGGAGTTAGAACAAGAAGGGCAACATTAAATACTTGTCTGTATAGCTGCTTTCTGTCACAAGAGGAACCTAAATTAATTGAAGAAGCTTTGAAGAATTCTGATTGGATTGTTGCCATGCAAGAAGAGTTGAATCAATTTGAGAAAAACAAAGTATGGGAACTAGTGCCACCTCCAAAAGGAAAGAATGTTATTGACACCAAATGGGTGTTCAGAAACAAGATGGATGAAGAAGGAGTGGTAGTTAGAAACAAAGCAAGGCTGGTTGCCAAAGGATATAGTCAGCAAGAAGGCATTGACTATGATGAGACATTTGCACCTGTAGCTAGACTGGAAGCCATAAGAATCTTCCTGGCTTTTGCAGCTCACTCAGATTTTAAGGTGTATCAAATGGATGTGAAAAGTGCATTTCTCAATGGTGATCTTGCTGAAGAAGTCTATGTGTCTCAACCACCTGGCTTTGAAAGTGAAGACTTCCCAAACTTTGTGTATAGACTGCTCAAGGCACTCTATGGACTCAAACAGGCACCAAGAGCCTGGTATGAAACTCTATCTCAATTCCTTCTTGAGCATCAATTTACCAGGGGTACAATTGACAAAACCCTATTCTTCAAGAAGCATGGAAATGATATCATTCTTGTTCAAATCTATGTGGATGATATCATCTTTGGCTCTTCAAATGAAAAACTCTGTGAAAGATTCTCTAAGTTGATGCAAAGCAAATATGAGATGAGTATGATGGGAGAGTTAACCTACTTCCTAGGCCTGCAAGTACATCAAAGGGAGGATGGCATCTTTATAAACCAATCTAAGTATGTCAAGGATCTTTTAAAGAAATATGGTTTAGAAGAGTCATCCCCAGCTAAAACTCCTATGTCTACTGCAATCAAGCTGGATGAAGACAAGAAAGGCAAGAGAGTTGATATCAAGGTCTATAGAGGAATGGTTGGATCCCTGCTCTATCTCACAGCTAGCAGGCCAGACATCATGTTTGCCACATGCCTTTGTGCAAGGTTCCAGTCTGATCCCAAGGAATCTCACATGATGGCCATCAAAAGGATTTTCAAATATCTGAAGGGGACTCCTAATCTTGGGCTATGGTATCCAAAGGGCACTGGGTTCAACCTGGTTGGTTACACAGATTCTGATTATGCTGGATGCAGAATTGACAGGAAGAGCACCTCTGGAAGCTGTCAATTCCTAGGTCAAAGGTTAGTGTCCTGGTTTAGTAAGAAACAACAATCCACAGCAACATCCACAGCTGAGGCTGAATACATTGCTGCTGGAAGTTGCTGTGCTCAATTGCTTTGGATTAGAAATCAACTCATGGATTATGGACTAGTGTTAGAACACATTCCTCTGATGTGTGATAATACTAGTGCAATATCCATTGTTGCCAATCCTGTTAATCATTCTACTACAAAGCACATTGAGATCAGGTACCATTTCATTAGGGAACATGCTGCAAATGGTACCATAGAAGTCTCTTATGTTCCAACTGAGAAACAATTAGCTGACATATTTACTAAACCTCTGAATGAAGCAGTCTTCAACAGACTTGTGAGTGAAATTGGAATGCTCAATCCTTCATTTAGTTGTTCCAAGTAAGTATGCTAGGTAATTGTTGCAGCAGTAAATTTTCACTGTATTTAAATGATCTATTTGTTTGGAGTGAAAATCAGCTGAGATATGATTTATAAATATTTCAGTATTTTACTGCATATTTTTCAAAATCATATTTGTGAGTGGAGTTGTGAGCTTTTGAGACATCTCGATATAGATGATTTTCAGAGTTCACGACATAGTTCAAATTAAACAGACTTATATCGCAAACTGTTGAGATTGTGAGACTTCGCGACATAGTTCATTTCATGAGTTTGCGACATAGTTAATTCTATGACTTCGCGACTTAGTATAACTATATCGACAAGTCTCCATAGTTGACAGAATTTTGATTTAAATTAATTTTATTTCAAAATTTGATAAAAGTCTGACAAATTGCTTAAAATTCCTAAAAGAGAGCTTTAGACAGGGTATTTCTACTATATCGCAAAGTCTCCCCGATCCTTTCATTTTGAAGACTTTGCGACATAGTTCATTGTTGAGACTATGCGATATACTTTGCAAGACTTTGCGGTACAGGCCATTTTTGACTTCGCGACATACATATAGACTGTACACATTCATAACTCCATATCGTAGTGTCTCTATCATATAAATACCTTTTTCTAACCGTTTGCAACTTTTCATCTTGTCTATTGCTCTCAAACTTTCTAACCTAAGCACAAATTCTCTATTCTCTTTCTTACTCTCTCTCTTGAAATGGCACCCAAATCTCAAACAGTATCATCCTCTATTCCTTTAACCATTCCCAAAGAAACAAATCTTCTCACCATTCCCTCTGAGGCTGAGGCTAAACCCAGGTACAAGTGTTTTGTACGGTTCCTGAATGATTCCTACCTCAGCCAAGCCCTAACCTTGAACCCCACGTTGTATGTTGATGTATTGGAAGGATTTTGGCGAACGACGTTGGTTTCTACAATGGCTAGAGAAGATGGAACTTCATTCCAGGAGGTTACTTGTTCAATTGGAGGCAAACACTTCCAGTTTGGGGAGAAGGAGATAAATGAAGCTTTAGGGTTCAAGGTGGAAGGTCATGACCCAGAAGCTACTGATGCTCAAATAGTAGACTTCATGACCCTCATTCGGTATGCAGATGAGATTGATACTGGAAAGCTGAACAAGAAATTTGTAAGAAGGGAGTGGTCATTTCTATTTGATGCACTCCAGAAGGTGTTCCTTTGCAGAAAGACAGGATGGGACCATATCAGTCACATTGCTGTGAAGCTGGCCTATTCCCTAGCCTACAATCAGGAAATCAATGTTGGAGCAATAATCCTCAAGGAATTGACTCAAAGGCTAGGGAGGACAATCCGTGGAAGAGGTAATGACATCTTTTACCCTCGCTTTCTTCAAGTTATTTTAAATTATCTTGATGCTAATGTCCATGACTTGGAGGGTATTGATAAATCAAAGATGGCTTATTCCAAGTCCATGTCCAAGATTCTGTTTGGTTCATTGGACACAAGGAATCAAGTGGATGTGATCTTGAGTGTGACCAAGCATATGCAGGACACATTCGGGTCTTATCCACTTGATAAGCCCATATACCATGCTCTTTCCTGGACAGGGGAGGCTGAGACTGAAGGAGCTTCACAGTCTAACCCAAGCCTCCCTATCCCATCCAGCAACCCCACTGTAAACACCACTGTAGAGTCTAGTCAGCCAAGTGCATCAATCTCTCAAAAGGTTGATGTTCCTAAAAAGAAGAAGAAGAGAACCCTAGCTATTATCCATGAATCTGTAGAGCTAGCAAGTGAGATTCCTGAGTCACCTCTCACCAGACCAAAGAAGAAGTCAAAATCTAAAGCTACCACTGAATCCTCCCAACAGGATTCAGATGTGGAAAAAGGGGTACACCTGCTACTGTCTATGGCCTCTCAACAGGTCATGGGCATTGAAAAGAGCAGCCTCCCCACTGCAAGTTGTAATGAGTCTGCACAGGGTCAAGACCTCACTCTTGACCCTAGGAGTGATAAGGGTGATCAAACACTAAGTGGAGAGCACATCAATGTTGAAACTCCTCCTATTTCTCAGGGGGAGTTGCCAAAATCTAATCTGAACCCCACTTCTCTCTCAGATTCTTCCACTAAAATTTCTTCTGAACAAGAGAGTCATTCTCATGACAATCTTGCCCTTGATCAATCACAATCCAGCCCTGTGATTGAGCCAACTTCAAGTGACATGGTGCTTGACACTGTGCTCACCACTCAGGACCCACATTCAGTTGGTCAGGGAATGCATGCTGGGGCATATCCTAATGACACCAACACAAACATGGAGGATTCACCAGTTTTCACTGGAGACTCTGTGCCTAATTCTCCCATCCTTAGGGATGTGGAAATGTCTTCACAGACAAATAGGGCTGATGTTGTAACACATCCCATTTCAATGGAGACAACATCAGACCCTACAGCCATTCCAAGGCCGGAGGAGACTCAAACTCACACATCTCATGAAGTGCTTAGCACTAGCTCTTACTTGGCTCAGGCCACAATGTCAGAATGGCTGAAGCCTGTGCACCATGACAGGCCTTCAGGATCATCATCTGTGCCTTCCAATATGTCTGAAGAAGCCATACAAGATCTCCATGTGGCACAGATTGATGAGTTCTCAAAGATAGCTCAACATCTCCTCACCTCCAACCTTCCAAATGCTGATTATGAAGCTATCCTGCTATGCCATAAGGAGGATGTTGAAGCTCAACAGGAGAAGATTGTGAATACAGCTGAACCAGAGGGGAATGTGGATGCCTGGTTGGATGCTAAGAGGACTCTCAAGCTCAAGGATGCCCTGGCTTTTGTGAGAGAAGAATACCTCACCTCTCTGGGCTCAAATGCTAAGGATCTTTCTCCTGTTGCCATATATGAAGCTGTGAATGATGTGTACAAGAACCAGTTGAAGGCTCTGCATTATCTTGGGAAAGGGCTTCAATCAGAGATTTCTTCAATTCAGGAGGAGACAGACAGATCCCTCACTAAGCTAAGAAACACTTATCTCTCTGATTTTCCCAAGGTGGATGGTATCCTCAAAGAAGTCCAGAAAACCTCCACCAATGTGTCCATGATGGATGTGACTCTTGCCATGGTCACAGACAACATCAAGAAACTGGCTTCTTCACTGGAAAATCAAGCAAAATCTACCATCACCACCAATGCTATGTTGAATGTCATGTGGAAAAACCAGTATGGTGATAAGCTGGTGGATGAAGTCCCTCTGTCAGACATCTCCAAATATGACTTTGCCAGGGTCAAAGATCAATCCCTCAACTCATTTAGGTCTCAACAATTATTCTCCAAGGTGGATGGCTTAGAAAAGGAAGTGGCCTCTCTCAAAGATGAAAACAGAATGCTATCTGCATCTCTAAGCCAACTCAATGACAAGCTAGATGCTCAAGGCAACAACACAACAAACATCTTGCTGGTGCAGCAACAAATGATGACCTCAATGATGAAATCTTTCAACCTGCCTATTCCTGGGGAAACTCAAGACATCTTGTCTGATCCCAAGCCTAAGGGGGAGAAAGGAAAGGAGGTCAATGTGAAAAAGACAGGGGGAGCACCTACCAAGCAGTCAAAACTGAAGGGCAAGCTCATTGAAGAGACAATAAAGCCAATCAATCTTCCCCCTGTAGAGGTCATCAATGCACAAGGTCAGAAAAGCACAGTCACCACAACATTCTATCCATCCACAATGCCTAAAGACATCTTAACCTCTCAACCTGCTATACCTACTCCAATTGCTAAACCTACCCAAGCTACACTTATCACTGAGGCCAAGCTACAGGAAGTGGCAAACTCTAACATCTATCATGATGAGGCATTCCTGGAGTTTCTGAAAGCCACCTACAAGAATGCTCAAGGAGATGCACAAGTGTACAGAAAGAAGCTCAGGGAAAGTATCAAGTACTTCACAGTTGCAGTAAAGAAAATCAGGGATGTTTATCTGAGAGAAATAATCATGGTGTGCAAGGACAACTGCTTGTGGCACTTAGCATTTCAAACTCTAGAGAAACTGAGGTTTACTGAAGTGTCAATAATTCTGGAGTTGATTGAAAGGAGTGGGGCTAACAATGAAAGTCTTTATAATGACTTGGAGTTGAACCAAAATCAAAGACTGCCTGAGGTCATACCCAAGCCAAGGACAGTAATTTTTCAAAGTCTATCCAAAGTCAGAAGTATTGACCAACTAGTCATTCCCAAAGATCTGTAAATGAAGAATAACTCAAAGATCAATCAAGTGCTGCAAATGCTGAGAGCAAAGAAAGGAGTCAAGACAGCAGAGGAATTAGAGATGATTAACATTCTACAATCTTTTCTGATTCATGGTGTTTTGCCTGAATCTATCAAAGAAAAGAACATGAAGAAGGATGGGGAGGATGATGATGAGGAGAAAACCTACAGGAGGAGATCTCATTTAAGGAGTAATAAGGATGGAACAAGTGACAGCAGCAGGAGCAAATCTTCCAAGAAATCTAAAGATGCTGGTGATGACACAAAGGGGGCAAAGGAGACTGTGAAGAGAACTAGGAGTGGAATTCAGCAAGTCAAGGACATTGCTAGTAGTACTTTAACCACAACACAAGACTCTAAGTCTAGGGTGGGTACTGTTAGCAATGATCCTCCAAAATCATTATCCATGACTTCTGAACCTGAATTACCACAGATGAAAGATGAAGCCACTAAAATAATCTCAAGAAAACACTTCCACAAAGTCACAGCTAGTGGAGTGTTACAGTGGATGAAGGGGAAAGGAATGAAGCTACTTCCAAGTGATGTGGCACTGAAGACTAATTCTCCTTGTTCAAGAAAGGTATCTCTTGTGAAGCATTTGAAGATCAAGAGTGTACCCAAAAGGATAAGGATAACAAAGAAGACTAGAAAACTCACAAATGTTATTGGCATCAATGTGCTTCCACTAGATGAGGACTATGATGAAGATGCCCTAGCATTTTTGAGGGCTCAAAGGATCTTTGAAGTCAAAGTGAAGTTGGATCATCTAGATATCAAGTACACTGATGGAAGAGAAAGGAAAATGAAGCAAGGAAGCTGGCAATATTTCTATAAGTATGAGCTTGAAAGGATAAATGCCTTACTGAATTTTGAAGAAAAGGATGAAAGGACATGGAAGATAGATATTGCCAGGTACTTGAAGTTGCATGCTGATTATGAAGAAAACACGAGGAAAGAGAATGAAAAGAAAAACATACAGAAAGAGAAAGAAATGGCTGAGATGGAGGAGAGGGCTAAGGAGCTAAGGCAGAAAGGGATGTGCAGGGTCAAACAAAATCCTTACATTGTGGAGTACAAAAACTCACATGGAGGTCAAAGCAAAATAAGGATGGAGTTTCTGGACTCATATGTAGAAAGTGCACTCAAGGCTGCAATTGATGACTTGGAAGGCTCACCTCTCATTGAAGAACTGATTGCAAGAGAAGAACTTCAAGAAGCCATCATAGACATGAAGAGAAAAGAAGAAATAAGGAAAAAGAAGATATATGATGATTTGCTAGAGAAGCAATTGGAAGCTGAAGCTGCTGAGCAACAAAAGTAATCTGTAAGCTTTCAATTTTTCTATGTAATCAAATTTCTGATCTCAAGGTTCATGAATTGTTCTTTCTGTTACTAAAATTTCCTTTTATGTAAGTTAGGCTTGTTATCAGACATGAAATTGTGCCTAAGGATCTTACTCACAATTTGGGGGAGATTGTTAGGCTCAAGACATGTCTGAATACCACTATTAACAAGCCTACACTATGTGACTATGTCACACTACATGACCTAGTGATTTCTATCACTGGGATAGAGTATAGGTCTCTAAATGTACTTGTCTTGTTTTCATGAACAATAGCTTTATCATGTATGCTCAGATTTATAATGAGCTTAGTAAAGTTTCTTGCATCTAGAATGTATATAGGCCATTGAATAATTATCCTGGTAGAAGTTCAGAAGTGTTCATGCAGCAGGATAGAGTTGAATAAGGCCATGAAGAAATAAGTTGCAGGAATTTGTCTAAGGCATTATATAGCAAAGTCAAAAGAAAGCTATGTTGTGAAGTCACCAATATCCATGTCGTGAAGTACTATATCGCATAGTCCATTTTGTACTATGTCGAGAAGTCCTCAAGACACATGTCGTGAAGTGTTGAAGTCAGCAAAGTCAAAGGAGCCTAGATCGTGAAGTCCTCAGAAGCACTATGTCGCATAGTCATCAAATGACCTATGTCGCATAGTCGTCAAATGACCTATGTCGCATAGTCGTCAAATGACCTATGTCGCAAAGTCTTCAAAGGCTATATCGCGTAGTCCTCACAAGGGAGATCGCGAAGTCAGTGATAAAGTGGAGTTCACGATATCAACACTTAGCCGTTTATAACAAGACAAATCAAGGTACAGAACCAAGAATCAAAGGAGACAAATACTGAAGCATTTGTTCTGGCAAGGTGGTCCAAAGAACAGATGGCAAATCTACAGCTAAACTTGGAGAGAAAGATAAGAGACAAGCAGCTACAGAAACGGGAAAGACTCCGAAAAGCAGGTGGTCCTTCCTGACACAGTGAACTTCTTATGGCAGGACAAGTTGGACTTTCAGAAGGGGTAGCTGTGTAATATTGTGTGTGCCTAGTTTGTATAGGTGAATATATATCGTGCACACACAACTGTAAGCTGTAAGAGAGATACACATAGTCATTTGCAAAGCTCTTTTCTCTGTAAGCAAACAAGTTCAAACTGTTCTTGTTTAGAAGCCAGAAATTCGATTGTGAATTTCCTGGAAAGCTGTAGTATTTAATTTGCTTATACAAAGTAGATTAAAGTGATTGTGTGTGTTATTTACTTTCTGCATATTACATATCATAATCACATACAGTTGTTTACTTAGTTATTCAAGATCGAAAAATATATCAAACTATCCATTCACCCCCCCTCTGTCTAGTTTCTAGTGGTATTCATTTCTAACAGCGTTTATTTTGTTAAATTGTATTTAAAGCGATCTATCGGATCAGTATCGATCCAAAAATGTCGTTTGGGGTATTATTTTCCGTTTAATATAAAAAGGCAAATCGTACTTTGTTTTGCGTATAATAAAGCTTAATTACAGTTAAAAATCTAAAAACCCCTGAAACGTGTTCTTCGTGTTCTTGAGAATCAAACTCAATTTTGAAAGCGTTATCGGAATCCGATTTCGATGTTCTTGTAACCAAATCGAATCTCTCATCATCCTCTATCCAAATCCACCATCAAAATCTATGTGGGTATGATTTCTGAATTTTTCTTTATTTTAATTATTTTATTTATAGTTCGAATTTTTGATTTAATTTGGGGAAAACTGTGTTTGTGATTGTTCTTGTTAATTGATGGTATGAATGGATTGTGCGTGTTGTGCTGAGTGATTTGGTGATTTTTAATCGATTTTTGGAGTTTAGAATCGAGCTAATCGGAAGTTAGTAAGCTCGCCGGAAAACTATGAACTTTGGCCGGATTTTGGTTACGAGGATCGGTTCTTGATAATGTTTATATCATTGTATAGATCGTAGAGTTTAGATTTGATTCATATATTTAGTTTCGAGTTTAGTGTACAATTTCTGTTCACCGGATAACGGCCGCCGCCGCCGCCGGCAAAGTTTTGTTTGTCGGAATCGATGAGTCTGTGATGTTTTGGTACGAGTTTAAGTTGTGTAAAGTAGACGTTGTTGTGGCGAGTGTTTCTGTACAAAAAGACAGCGAGTTGGGGTTGGTTTGAGCTTTGCCGAAATTTCCCGGTGGCCGGACACCGGCCGGAAACTGGGAAACCCAGTTTTCCGGTGACGTGTTCTTGGCAACCCGGAAATTTCTTGGCAACCCGTTTTCAAACCCTAACCCGACCCGGTTTGATCCAAAAACCCTAATTCCATTTTCTGAATAGTGTTTCTGGGTTTTTATTTTAAAAATAATTCAAAAATAGTTTTATAATTCTAAAAATCATATCTTTGATTTAAAAAATACATTTTATTATTCCGAAAATTTTATAAATTCATAAATATTTATTTAAATTCGAAAATTGATTAAATTTAATTATTTTAATTATTTTTGATTAATAATTAATTTATTTAATTAATTGATTAATTCTTTTAATCAGTTAATTCTTAATAATTAATTATTAATTAGATTTAATTAATTAAAATTAAGTTTAATTATTTTCTAGCTTGGTTTATTTATTTAAAAATAGTTTGAGCATTTAAAGAGTGTCAATTAATTTTATTAATTGATTTATTTGCATTTAAAATACTTATATTGGATTTAAAAATCCGATTTTTGATTTAAAAAATTGTTTGTGGCTTATTTAAATTCAAATAAGCTTTGTGTGATGTTTTAAAAATAGTTACAAGTGCTATGTGATTCGTATGAGTTGTGTAATGTGTTTTACAGTCAGTATATGCCCGTACTAGGGCTAGCGTCTGAGTTTTTAATCTCGTAAATTATACCGGACGTCCAATACGTACCCGGTTACTTGTTTAAATGTGTTATGTGAATGATGTGAATTATTTGTTGTTGAGTCATGCATGCGAATAATTGTTTTGAGACGTGTTTAAATGTAGTAGTTGTGTCTAAAATTATCGTGTGGGGTAGTTGGGATAGAAATTTGTCGGTTATGTTAGAAAGTGAGATTTACGAGGCCGTTGACTTGGATGTTGACTTTTTATAGTATGGGGATTGTCGTCAAGCGAGTTACGTGGATTACTTATGTGGTTGATTGCGATTGGTCTATCAATTGAGATGTGGATGTTTATGCAACAAAGATATCGGTAGGATCGGTAAGTGCGTCGAAGTTAAGTTACAATCATTTATGAAATATGAGGATTATACGTTGAAGACTAAGTACCGTCTCATGTTTGACTATCGAGGCTGGCACGTGGATTCGAAATGGTAGAAGCAGACTAGTGGTATTCGCAAGAGCGTTAAAGCAAAGAAGGACGGAAGTCGAGAATCGTGTGATAAGACAGAATAAGGAGGGATCGTATTGTTTCAGCATTACGAAATAGCTAAGGACCAGAGGCAAGTGTTTATACCCTTGCTTATTAATTAAGGGATATTATCTTGAATTATTAGTATGCATGTTGAATGCTTATTACTGAATTTTCAAATGTTGATTTCTTTGCATTGAATTGCAAGTATGTTATTTAATCTCGTAAATTGACGAGTACTCTTTTATACCTTTTGAGTTTAGACTCATATTTTCATATTGATTGGAAAGATATACTTATTATATTGAAAAGCTTGAAGAGATAATTATGGGCCGTATACTAAGGCTTTCTTTTAAAAGACTTGATTTAAAAATGCTAAGTTGGAATATTACCAACCCTAGATGAGCAGGAACTTGTGAACCCTATGAGGGAAAACTTATTCTGAAATTCTGAAGTGGTGTTGCTTGCCCTTCAGGTATTCCGTTTTTCACCTTGCACCTATGCAAACCTTGTTATCCTTTCTTGTTAATGCGATCATCTGATCCATTCCCTGATTCGAATTCATATATGCTGTGCATGATTTAGTTTACTTCCTTCAAGCACAAGGCTTATCTATTATAAGTACATGTAAGAAGGACTTGAACTATTTCTGTCAGAAGTTGATAAACCCTTATTTTCTTCATTTATAAACTTCACCTTGAATTCTTCTTAAACTTGAACTTGACTCTCTTGTCATTTACCAGACTGGTAAACCTTTATTAATTCTTCCATAATGTGATGATTTGAACTATTGAGGCCATCTAGAGCCTGTTCTTTGAACCCTACTCTATATTGACTTGTTACTCTTTTCTGTTGATATCATATTGTCTGTTTCATATCAGATTCAATCTTGTTAAGCATGTTATTGTTTATTCTTTGAACCCTACTCTATATTGACTTGTTACACTTTCTGTTGATATCATATTGTCTGTTTCATATCAGACCTAACCTTGTTGAGCATGTCATTGTTTATTCTTCATTATATCCCAGTTGTTACATCGAACTCGTCGATGCTTATTATATTGTCACTTTTCATGTGCACCTCCCCATATTGTGTCGATCTCGTCGATACTAGATTATATTGTTATTCCTTAATGGATTCTTCATAATTGAACTGTTTCCTGGAACGTGAGTTTTCCAGCAATTGTTGTATTAGGTTGTCGATTCTTCCGACACCTGATTGTCGAAGTAAGGTTGTCAATTGTTCTGACACCTGACGTATATAATATAGGATTGGAATGTTTTTTTTTAAATGGACCAATTATTGGTCGGGCCATTTATGGTCGATGTAATTTAGGCCCAGATTGGCCTTGGATCCGTAGAGGACTATGCATGAGCTAGTCCGGGGTTGTTGCGTGGCTGGCCAGCAGCACAACCTTTGATTTGATAAATGTTAAAAATCCAATTCTAATATTAGTTCTTATTTCTGAGATGAGTTACATCCATATGTTTTGTACTTGTGAGTTATGACCTGATATTCAGGTTTATTCGTTGCGTAAAATTGTTGGTTGTTGATTAATAAATGGTGGTTTCAATCTTGCTGAAATCACTTACTCTTAATTCATTTGGATTCCAAATAGTCGAAATCCATTTCCTTGATTCCATTGGCAGTCGTGAGATATCTATCTTGATGAGTTTTATTCATACCGCATATCCAGTCGGTACCATGTTGAAGTCTTGAAGTGCGTTCTTTATTCCTTGACCGAGCGTGTTGGCTCATTCTTACCCCTTGATTATTCTAACCTTCCAGAGTTGTTGGTTTCAGAAAAATGTTGTGAATAGATTTGTTATCTTCAAAACTAGTATTTTTATACAAACTATGGTCTTGAAGACGTATGAGTTATATTTATTTCATATGTTCTACTTACTATTGTAGATATTGTTGATTCGGTCATCGTAACGACCAATATAAATCTTTTGTGTTTTAAAACTATTCAGTTGAGAGAAACTGAATGAGAAATTGTGGTAAATTACCAAACTTAATTTGAAAATTTTAGAGATTTTAATTGTTCAAAAACAAAAGTTGTTATTTGAAAATCCAAAGTTTATTTTGGAAACCTTTCGTATTATATTTAATAATGCGCTTGCTGAGCAATTCATTCGCTCATACTTGTTTTATTTATATATATTTTAGCCTGCCGGAAAGAAGGTGTATTGGCAAGAGTTGTCCGCGTAGCTGATCAGAGATGGGGAAAGATATTAGCGTAAAGACGTTTTGATCCAGAGCATTGGAGCTAGTGAGAGATTTTGTATATAGATGTTTTCTATTGAATAAGATTTTGTATAAGAGTAGTGGCCTGGTATACTTCTTATCGAAGTTATACTAGTGTTTTAGATTGTGTGTAAAGAGAATGATTGTAAAAAGGAAAGTTGTTGTAATGAAATTTTGGATTCTTGTTTCTAGCACTATAACCTTTAAAGATTCTTGGTAGAGTTGGGGTCACAGATATTATTATTATTGTGTTGATTTTATATTGAACAGGTTGTTTGGATTAAGAGTGCAGTGTGACGACCAAATCCTTTGACCCCGGATTTGGGGGCGTTACAGTTGGTATCAGAGCAAGGGTTATAGTAAAACTAGAAACGAGAGTGTGTGGGAGTGTATATAGTTATATAAGGAACGTCAGAGCTCATTTAGAGTTCGTATTGGACTATTGGATATAGTACCGCTGAGTGAGTTAAGATAAAGGTATTTGATTGAGATAGTTGTGCTGAAATGGATAGAACTTCTTGCGTTTGTAGACGTCTGAGGCGGAATCTTCGAGGACTATTACGAGTCGACGACGACGTACGATATTGATAACCTTGCGACGTGGAAAAGAAGGGCTGAAATCGAATAACGTGGAGAAGAAGGGCTGAAATCGAATAACGAGCTATCGAAGGAGTCGACGGAGGAGTCATATGTGAAGACCTTGGTAATACCTTCCCATCCTAAGGAAATATTTGACATTTCTTTAAGCGAAGCTGTGTTGGTGAATATATTCCACCTTTTGACCTTGTACTTGATACTTTTGATCAATCATGATTGCAATTGCATCAGAGGTTGTTGTGACATCTATTTCAAATTGTGAAGCCTGTTGAAAATATGTTATTTAAATTCCAACTCCTTTATTCTTCCGGAGTGGATAACTCTAATTGTGATGTAACACTATTTGTTGATACTTCCTTTCTGATTGTTTTTCTTTTCTGGAAATAACACCTTTGGAATCTATTCAATTTCAATCCAAGGTGTGTATTTGAGAATTCTTATCGAAAGGCCCTGGTTGTCATTCCGACTCTAAATTTCTTTCATATTTCTCTACTCCAACTGAGGTAAACAACCCTATTTATAGGGGACACAAGGACTATCTGTCTATGTGATAGAAGTCTGACGGGACGCCGTCACTTGTGTGTTGTGAAATACAAGAAGGCTAATTACCTTTAGTACTGTCTTAATAGAGACACACAACATTGAGTTCATGTGATCAAATTGGTCTCTCAGTAATTCTTTCACTTCCAATAATGTTTGCTTTGGAATATGCAGATTTGGTAACCCCAATTGTGGGACATTTGCTACGATATAGAATCTTTTCACTTCAAAATATCATGAATTTTGTTATACCAAATAATCTGGGAGGTATGCCATTAGGGTGAACTGAAATTTACCCTACCATAATGAGCGAAGAATTTGCGATTGAATTACCACGAGCGAAAGCGGATTACGATGCGATTAGAATACTAGTAACATATAACGGAGCCAGTTGTTCTCTCTCTATCGATTAACGTTACGATGTGGAAGAGGTGAAGTTAGATAATTCAAGAGTTGATTGGAAATTGGGGAAAAATGTGTAATTGTGCTAATGATATCCCGTGTTGTGGAAGATGGACATAATAGGTTTTTGTCTCAATGAGAAGAACTTTTAAAATTTGATGATAGGCTAATAATGGAGAATGAGTTGATCTTTGAGTATTTCAGGATTGTATGATATGGTTGCAAGTCTTTTGCTCACGATAGTTAAGGTAGATCTTGCCAGTCAATGTGGATGTATAGAATGAGAATCAAGATAATGTCGAGTTGATCAAGCTGTTTCGGAAATGAGATGGAACCATGGAAAGGTGTCCTGAGTGTTACTGTGAATGTATCTTCTAAATTATTTGGGAATCAGATGGAGATTAATTAAGTTCTTAGGACTAAGTAGAACAATTTTTAAAGATATGGATTAAGTCACCAAGCTGATAAGGAATATTCTCACAATTATAGATAGGGAAAGAAGATGAAGAGGTGTTGATAAGGATTTAAAGACAATGGATGAGGTAATGAGTGATTGTTTTAAACTGAATATTTGTTTGGCACGGAAGGTATGTGATCGTTGAAAGCAGTTGTTAGATACATTGGAGGTAGATAGAGTTGACCCAAGAATATGGATGGCTGATAGTATGAGTAGAAAAAGGGAGATTAGAGACGTAAATATCTTCGGTTCAAGGATTAGAAAGGATGGAGTTTTAAGGTTATGATAACAAGAGATCAACTAGAAGGAATGACAGAAAATAAGGATTCAACCAGGATTGATTAAAGAGAAAGGGCTACATAAAGGAAAGAGTTATGGAAAGAGAAATGGAATTCAATTACAGGAAGGAGCGAGAGAGTATAATGGATAAGAAGGAAATGTAAGGATATATAAGAGGTTTAAAAGGATATTAATGTTGGTGAGTATTTAAATGCTTGGGATGCTAGAAAATGAAGACAGAGTAACAGAGGTATAGTAGACGATTACAACTAAAGAGATTCCTGATTGGAAGTGGGGACATGTTAAGATAAACTGGGTAGTAGAGTTGTTAAGGCCTAGAGCTTATCGTGATGTTATTTGAGTTATTATTGACCGATTAACGAGAGATATTTATTAGATGAATTGGTTCATCTCTAGCTATTTGAATGAGGTAATAGTACGGCATGGAATGACGGGTTCAAATGTATTTGACGGAGATCCGCGACTTAATTAAAGAATTCAGACAGACTATGGTTGTGTACTAAATTTTTAAGGTAATTGGAAGGATCATTTACCATGATTAGGTTTCCTTACGACAACAGTTACTATGTCAATTTTTAACTGCTACCTTACGACGGTTTACTGCGTGTTGGGGAAGTTGCGTATAAGTTCGCGTACCACTCTATGAGTGGTGTATTCATAGTATATTTCATAAAAATATGAACCTATAGAGATTTAGTTAAATTGTTCTATGTTGAGTAACCGATTGAGATATTGAGTCAGTATGAGAGAGTGGTAAGTAATAGAGGAGTCAAATTAGTATGAGTATGAGGAGAAATCCTAAGGTTGAAGAGTCAACCTAGGAATTTGAGAATGAGATGTTGGAAAAATATCCACCTGTGTTTGCGTAAGCTGATTCTGAGGACAGAATCCTGTTAAGGGGGAAAGGATGTAAGATCCGGGAAAATTTCGTGTTATTATATGATGTGAAATGAAATTTTAATTTCATATTAAGAGTTATTAAATGATTTATCTGTTTAAACGTGCTAAGTTATTCGTTAAATGATTGAATATGTGATATTGTGGTGCTATGTGAAATGTGTGGGGAATTTGAAATTATTTTGAAAAGGGTGTCATACTATTTTATTTTATTTTAATTATCGAAAAGAAAATTTGGATCGTTCCCAAATTATTCGGGAGATTGGTATATCGTTCGTACCAATATTTCATTCGTTAAAGTAGGAAGTATTCGAAAATATTCGCAATAAAGGTATTTTGGTTCGTATATTTTGAATTAAACGATACTTGTAGTTATCCGTACTTTATGGATGCTTATCGTCTCGTGAAACGTGTATTCTGCTTTATTAAAGATTTAAAGCGTTTATTTTGTTAAATTGTATTTAAAGCGATCTATCGGATCAGTATCGATCCAAAAATGTCGTTTGGGGTATTATTTTCCGGTTAATATAAAAAGGCAAATCGTACTTTGTTTTGCGTATAATAAAGCTTAATTACAGTTAAAAATCTAAAAACCCCTGAAACGTGTTCTTCGTGTTCTTGAGAATCAAACTCAATTTTGAAAGCGTTATCGGAATCCGATTTCGATGTTCTTGTAACCAAATCGAATCTCTCATCATCCTCTATCCAAATCCACCATCAAAATCTATGTGGGTATGATTTCTGAGTTTTTCTTTATTTTAATTATTTTATTTATTTCGAATTTTTGATTTAATTTGGGGAAAACTGTGTTTGTGATTGTTCTTGTTAATTGATGGTATGAATGGATTGTGCGTGTTGTGCTGAGTGATTTGGTGATTTTTAATCGATTTTTGGAGTTTGGAATCGAGCTAATCGGAAGTTAGTAAGCTCGCCGGAAAACTATGAACTTTGGCCGGATTTTGGTTACGAGGATCGGTTCTTGATAATGTTTATATCATTGTATAGATCGTAGAGTTTAGATTTGATTCATATATTTAGTTTCGAGTTTAGTGTACAATTTCTGTTCACCGGATAACGGCCGCCGCCGCCGCCGACAAAGTTTTGTTTGTCGGAATCGATGAGTCTGTGATGTTTTGGTACGAGTTTAAGTTGTGTAAAGTAGACGTTGTTGTGGCGAGTGTTTCTGTACAAAAAGACAGCGAGTTGGGGTTGGTTTGAGCTTTGCCGAAATTTCCCGGTGGCCGGACACCGGCCGGAAACTGGGAAACCCAGTTTTCCGGTGACGTGTTCTTGGCAACCCGGAAATTTCTTGGCAACCCGTTTTCAAACCCTAACCCGACCCGGTTTGATCCAAAAACCCTAATTCCATTTTCTGAATAGTGTTTCTGGGTTTTTATTTTAAAAATAATTCAAAAATAGTTTTATAATTCTAAAAATCATATCTTTGATTTAAAAAATACATTTTATTATTCCGAAAATTTTATAAATTCATAAATATTTATTTAAATTCGAAAATTGATTAAATTTAATTATTTTAATTATTTTTGATTAATAATTAATTTATTTAATTAATTGATTAATTCTTTTAATCAGTTAATTCTTAATAATTAATTATTAATTAGATTTAATTAATTAAAATTAAGTTTAATTATTTTCTAGCTTGGTTTATTTATTTAAAAATAGTTTGAGCATTTAAAGAGTGTCAATTAATTTTATTAATTGATTTATTTGCATTTAAAATACTTATATTGGATTTAAAAATCCGATTTTTGATTTAAAAAATTGTTTGTGGCTTATTTAAATTCAAATAAGCTTTGTGTGATGTTTTAAAAATAGTTACAAGTGCTATGTGATTCGTATGAGTTGTGTAATGTGTTTTACAGTCAGTATATGCCCGTACTAGGGCTAGCGTCTGAGTTTTTAATCTCGTAAATTATACCGGACGTCCAATACGTACCCGGTTACTTGTTTAAATGTGTTATGTGAATGATGTGAATTATTTGTTGTTGAGTCATGCATGCGAATAATTGTTTTGAGACGTGTTTAAATGTAGTAGTTGTGTCTAAAATTATCGTGTGGGGTAGTTGGGATAGAAATTTGTCGGTTATGTTAGAAAGTGAGATTTACGAGGCCGTTGACTTGGATGTTGACTTTTTATAGTATGGGGATTGTCGTCAAGCGAGTTACGTGGATTACTTATGTGGTTGATTGCGATTGGTCTATCAATTGAGATGTGGATGTTTATGCAACAAAGATATCGGTAGGATCGGTAAGTGCGTCGAAGTTAAGTTACAATCATTTATGAAATATGAGGATTATACGTTGAAGACTAAGTACCGTCTCATGTTTGACTATCGAGGCTGGCACGTGGATTCGAAATGGTAGAAGCAGACTAGTGGTATTCGCAAGAGCGTTAAAGCAAAGAAGGACGGAAGTCGAGAATCGTGTGATAAGACAGAATAAGGAGGGATCGTATTGTTTCAGCATTACGAAATAGCTAAGGACCAGAGGCAAGTGTTTATACCCTTGCTTATTAATTAAGGGATATTATCTTGAATTATTAGTATGCATGTTGAATGCTTATTACTGAATTTTCAAATGTTGATTTCTTTGCATTGAATTGCAAGTATGTTATTTAATCTCGTAAATTGACGAGTACTCTTTTATACCTTTTGAGTTTAGACTCATATTTTCATATTGATTGGAAAGATATACTTATTATATTGAAAAGCTTGAAGAGATAATTATGGGCCGTATACTAAGGCTTTCTTTTAAAAGACTTGATTTAAAAATGCTAAGTTGGAATATTACCAACCCTAGATGAGCAGGAACTTGTGAACCCTATGAGGGAAAACTTATTCTGAAATTCTGAGGTGGTGTTGCTTGCCCTTCAGGTATTCCGTTTTTCACCTTGCACCTATGCAAACCTTGTTATCCTTTCTTGTTAATGCGATCATCTGATCCATTCCCTGATTCGAATTCATATATGCTGTGCATGATTTAGTTTACTTCCTTCAAGCACAAGGCTTATCTATTATAAGTACATGTAAGAAGGACTTGAACTATTTCTGTCAGAAGTTGATAAACCCTTATTTTCTTCATTTATAAACTTCACCTTGAATTCTTCTTAAACTTGAACTTGACTCTCTTGTCATTTACCAGACTGGTAAACCTTTATTAATTCTTCCATAATGTGATGATTTGAACTATTGAGGCCATCTAGAGCCTGTTCTTTGAACCCTACTCTATATTGACTTGTTACTCTTTTCTGTTGATATCATATTGTCTGTTTCATATCAGATTCAATCTTGTTAAGCATGTTATTGTTTATTCTTTGAACCCTACTCTATATTGACTTGTTACACTTTCTGTTGATATCATATTGTCTGTTTCATATCAGACCTAACCTTGTTGAGCATGTCATTGTTTATTCTTCATTATATCCCAGTTGTTACATCGAACTCGTCGATGCTTATTATATTGTCACTTTTCATGTGCACCTCCCCATATTGTGTCGATCTCGTCGATACTAGATTATATTGTTATTCCTTAATGGATTCTTCATAATTGAACTGTTTCCTGGAACGTGAGTTTTCCAGCAATTGTTGTATTAGGTTGTCGATTCTTCTGACACCTGATTGTCGAAGTAAGGTTGTCAATTGTTCTGACACCTGACGTATATAATATAGGATTGGAATGTTTTTTTTTAAATGGACCAATTATTGGTCGGGCCATTTATGGTCGATGTAATTTAGGCCCAGATTGGCCTTGGATCCGTAGAGGACTATGCATGAGCTAGTCCGGGGTTGTTGCGTGGCTGGCCAGCAGCACAACCTTTGATTTGATAAATGTTAAAAATCCAATTCTAATATTAGTTCTTATTTCTGAGATGAGTTACATCCATATGTTTTGTACTTGTGAGTTATGACCTGATATTCAGGTTTATTCGTTGCGTAAAATTGTTGGTTGTTGATTAATAAATGGTGGTTTCAATCTTGCTGAAATCACTTACTCTTAATTCATTTGGATTCCAAATAGTCGAAATCCATTTCCTTGATTCCATTGGCAGTCGTGAGATATCTATCTTGATGAGTTTTATTCATACCGCATATCCAGTCGGTACCATGTTGAAGTCTTGAAGTGCGTTCTTTATTCCTTGACCGAGCGTGTTGGCTCATTCTTACCCCTTGATTATTCTAACCTTCCAGAGTTGTTGGTTTCAGAAAAATGTTGTGAATAGATTTGTTATCTTCAAAACTAGTATTTTTATACAAACTATGGTCTTGAAGACGTATGAGTTATATTTATTTCATATGTTCTACTTACTATTGTAGATATTGTTGATTCGGTCATCGTAACGACCAATATAAATCTTTTGTGTTTTAAAACTATTCAGTTGAGAGAAACTGAATGAGAAATTGTGGTAAATTACCAAACTTAATTTGAAAATTTTAGAGATTTTAATTGTTCAAAAACAAAAGTTGTTATTTGAAAATCCAAAGTTTATTTTGGAAACCTTTCGTATTATATTTAATAATGCGCTTGCTGAGCAATTCATTCGCTCATACTTGTTTTATTTATATATATTTTAGCCTGCCGGAAAGAAGGTGTATTGGCAAGAGTTGTCCGCGTAGCTGATCAGAGATGGGGAAAGATATTAGCGTAAAGACGTTTTGATCCAGAGCATTGGAGCTAGTGAGAGATTTTGTATATAGATGTTTTCTATTGAATAAGATTTTGTATAAGAGTAGTGGCCTGGTATACTTCTTATCGAAGTTATACTAGTGTTTTAGATTGTGTGTAAAGAGAATGATTGTAAAAAGGAAAGTTGTTGTAATGAAATTTTGGATTCTTGTTTCTAGCACTATAACCTTTAAAGATTCTTGGTAGAGTTGGGGTCACAGATATTATTATTATTGTGTTGATTTTATATTGAACAGGTTGTTTGGATTAAGAGTGCAGTGTGACGACCAAATCCTTTGACCCCGGATTTGGGGGCGTTACAGAATGGAGTTGCTCCGGTGGTGACTTTGCAGGTAGTACGATATGCCCAAAGTATGGGGAGCAATTCTTCTACCCAAGTGTTTCTGGAGCGTTCAACTCTTTTCTTCAGTCCATCTAGGATAATTCGATTTGCAACCTCAGCTTGCCCATTTGCTTGAGGATGGGCAACAGAAGTGAAGCGCAACTTGATATCATTCTCATCACAATATTTCTTAAACTCATCGTTGTTAAACTGAGTTCCATTGTCTGTGACCAAGATACGTGGAATTCCGTATCTGCATATCACGTTTTCCCAGAAGAAATGCATCACTTGATTGGTGGTTATCTTGGCTAATGGCTTAGCCTCAATCCACTTGGTGAAGTAGTCGATTGCTACTATCAAGAACTTTCTTTGAGCACTTGCCATTGGAAATGGCCCGAGTATATCCATTCCCCACATGACAAAGGGGATTGGTGAGTTTATGGATGTCAACATCTCTGGTGGTTGCCTAACCACTGGGGCATGCTTCTGGCACCTTTCACATTTCTTTATGTAGCTTTTAGCATATGCTAGTATGCTTGGCCAGTAGAAACCTAGATGAGTGATTTTATGGGCAAGGGCTCTGCCCCCCAAGTGCTGCCCACAAATTCCTTCATGTAATTCCTTCAGGGCCAATTCTGCCTCTTGAGGTCTTAAACATTTCAGATATGGAATGATGAAAGACTTCTTGTATAGGATTCCCTCAATCAGGGTATACCTTAGTGCTCTGACGTATAGCTTTCGTGCTTCTGAAGTGTCGTTGGGTAACCACCCAGTTTCCAGATGAGCCTTGATGGGATCTATCCAACAACTAGCAACATCAATGGGTGCTACCAACTTTCCGTTGATGCTTGGGGTCCTCAGGACTTGGAAGTATACACTCCCTGCATAGTTTTCAATTTCGTAAGAAGAAAATTTAGACAAGGCATCAGCCTTCATGTTTTCTTCCCTTGGAATGTGCTCTACATAGCATTCGTCGAACTGAGTCATGATGGCCTTGACAAGTTTCAAGTACTTGGCCATGACTTCATCTCTGGCCTCAAATTCCCCATTTACTTGGGAAACCACTAGCCTCGAATCTCCACATACTTTTAGAGTTTTGACCCTCAAGGCTCCAGCCAGCCCTAAACCAGCTATCAGAGCTTCATACTCAGCCTCATTGTTTGTCGTTGGAAAGTCAAGTTTTAGTGCATACTCTATGAGGAATCCATCAGGACTTTGTAGCACTAAACCGGCTCCACTTGATTTTGTTTTTGATGCTCCATCAAAATAGAGCACCCAACATTCTTTGGAGATTATGTCTTCAGCTTCCTTGTCTTCCATTATTGCTTCCTGCCCCCGACTTCTTGGTTGTCAATGGTACATTCAACCATGAAGTCAGCAAGTGCTTGAGCTTTTATGGCCGTTCAAGGCTTATACTTGATGTCGAATTCGCCCAATTCAATGGCCCATTTGATCAATCTTCCACTGACTTGAGGGCTATGCAAGATGTTTCTCAGAGGTTGATCAGTCAAGACCTCTATCTTGTGAGCCTGGAAGTACGGGCGTAGCTTTCTTGAGGCCATTATGAAGGCTAAGGCAAACTTCTCAATCGTTGAGTAGTTTATTTCTGCCCCATGAAGAATCTTACTCACATAGTAGACGGGCTTCTGCACTTTCAATTCTTCCTTTATCAGTACAGCTCCAAGGGCTGTGTTAGAAACTGCCAAGTACAAGTAGAGAGTTTCCCCTGGCTTGGGCTTTGCCAACAGTGGTGCCTCAGCCATGTATTTCTTCAGGGCCTCAAAGGCCTTTTGGCTTTCAGCTGTCCATTCAAAAAATTTCACTTTCTTGAGTGCTTTAAAGAAGGGTAAGCACTTCTCTCCTGACTTGGAGATGAATCTTCCCAATGCTGCCACTCTTCCAGTTAGTTTCTGGACTTCCTTAATAGTCCGTGGTGGTTCCATGTCTAGAATTGCTTTGATTTTGTCGGGATTGGCCTCGATTCCTCTCTTGGAAACCATCAGGCCTAAAAACTTTCCCGAGCCTACACCAAAGGCACACTTAGCTGGATTCAACATCATCTTGTGGTGCCTTAGCACTTCAAATACCTCTCGGAGGTGCTTAATGTGATCGGCCTTATCGAGGCTCTTGACTAACATGTCATCTACGTAGACCTCCATGGTTTTTCCAATTAGGTGTCCAAAAATTTTGTTCACCAACCTTTGATAGGTTTCCCCTGCATTCTTAAGTCCAAATTCCATGACTAAGAAGCAGAAAAAACCGAAGTCAGTGATGAATGATACTTTGGCGATGTCATCCTCATGCATCTTGATTTGATTGTATCCACTGAAGCCATCCATGAAGCTAAGCATCTCGTGTCCAGCTGTAACATCTATTAGTGCATCAATCCTTGGTAAGGGAAAACAATCCTTAGGACATGCATCATTCAAGTCAGTGAAGTCGACGCACATCCTCCATTTCCCGTTAGCCTTTTTGACCATCACGGGGTTAGCCAACCATTCTGGGAATTGAATTTCCTCAACGAACCCAGCTTCCAAAAGTTTATTAACTTCCTGTTTAATGGCTTCAAGCCTCTCTAGAGCAAAATTTCTCTTCTTTTGTTTCACCGTCTTTCTTTCAGGATCCACATTCAACTTGTGAGTTATCAATTGGGGATCAATCCCTGGCATGTCAGCCGCTGTCCAAGCAAAAACGTCATTATTCTCTTGAAGAAAAGATATGAGCTTGTTTTTCAATGGCTCAGGTAGTAGTGCTCCAACATATGTCACCTTATCCGGTTCACCAGGGACTAAGGGAATGGGGATTAAATCCTCAGCTGGTTTCCCTCTTCGGTCCTCATTGTCACTAGTATCCATGTCTTCAATTGGGAGAACTTGCCCCCGATTCCATCAGGCCTTAACGCGGCTACATAACAACTTCTAGCCATCTTTTGGTCTCCTCGTTCTTCACCAATCCCATTCCTCGTTGGGAACTTGATTTTTAGATGATAAGATAAGGTAACAGCCTTGAACTCATGAAGACCAGTCCTTCCCAGGATTGCATTGTAGTTTGAAGTCGCTTTTATAACTATGAAGTTCAACATCTGAGTAGACGTATTCATCCCTTGCCCCATGGTCATTGGGAGTTGGATAGTGCCTTCCACTTTTGATTCCACCCCGTTGAATCCGTATTGTTAGGCCGAATACGCAATATATAATCAAATAGATGTATGAAAATGACAATAAGCACACTGTTTATGAACAATAAACTGTATGGAATTAAAAACTCCTCTCTCAGTGATGTAAAATATCATAGAGAGCTGCTAGGTTACAAGAATGATAATTCACGTATTCGCATCCCTTTTAGGGTTAACCTATCTGTGTTTATATAGTACACAACTACGTACAATCTTCTAATTGATATTCCTATAAATCAGCTATACAATTAATATCAATCTAGAATTGCTTCTGTCTTCTGTTCCGTTTCCTTAGCCATCTCGATATCTCTTTGCTTTTTTCCATCTTCAAAGAATATCGCTTCTAGAATCTTCATTGACTTTTACACCGACTGCTAAGCAAACTCTGACTGTCAGACTTTAACAAACTCTGACTGGTCTTCCAGCTAAACTCTGATAGTTTCCTGGTACTTTAAACACTGATAAACAAACATCAGCAATTATATCTAACACGTATATAGGCATATTTGAGGGTGTTAACTGAGAATCAGTGTAACCCATCTTGATAAAAGCATCGTGGAACAAGATATCCACTGAAGCTCCATTGTCGACTAGGACTCTCTTTGTTTCAGAATTGCCAATCACAGGTATGATGACTAGAGGGTCATCGTGGGGGAACTTCACCCCTTCCAAGTCTGAATTGTCAAAACCTATTGACATTTCTGTTCTGGCACGCTTCGGTGCTTCTCCAACCACAGTCATTACTTCTCGAGCATAAGCCTTTCTTGAGTTTCGGGAGGACCCAACAGCAGTTGGCCCTCCGAATATCATGTTGATGACTGGCCCTCGGGGCTTAGGGTTACGATCTTGGTCGTTGTCCCTCCTGTCGTAATCCTTCCTTTCATAGTTTCCTCTTTGACTCCCTTGATTTCCATCCTTGGTGAATTTGCTGAGTTTTCCTCTTCGTATCAGAAACTCAATCTCATCTTTCAATTGCCTACAATCGTCGGTGTCATGACCGACTTCTTTGTGGAACCGACAAAACTGATTTTGGTTCCGTTTGGACAAATAAGCCCTCATTGGCTTTGGCCATTTGAGATCTTCTTCCTTGGCTATCTCCATCAGAATTTGACTCCTGGGAGTATTCTGATAGAATATATATTTATATATATTTTATATGATTTTATTTCTCATATTTATTATATTTTGCATTTAATTGGATTTTTATTTAATAAATTTTAATGTTTTATTGTAGGAAGCAAGGAAATCCTAAACTTGGAAGGATTGGAGAATAAAGAGCTTAATTTGGAGATATATTAGAAGGAAATTCGGATTTGTTGGGCTGCCTGCACATAATTCACTGTTTGGGTCATATCTTGAGTTATAGAAGTCAGAATTGGACGATTTAACAGCCCACGCGAAGATAATGGAAATCTCTTTTATTCTAAAGTGGTCCAATTATTAAATTAATTCAGGAACGGCTCAGATTTACTGAAGAAAAGTCAGCTACGAATTTTCCTTGTAAAACAGAATCAGTTTAGGAAACGTAATTGTACTTTTCTCAAGGCATTAAAATATTTGAGGATATATATACAGATATACAGATAGACATAGATACAGACATAGAGAGACTTGTACTTTTCTTCTTGGAGAAAGATTAAAGGTTTTTATTCTTTGTTCTTAATATTATTATGTGTTCTTATTATATTATGTGTTATGTTAGTTTAATTATGAGTGAGTAGTTATTTAATCTAGGGTTAAGTTGAACCCTAGTTATGATTGATGTATGATTTTCCATAACCCCCCAATTCAGTTATGTTGTATGCTCTTGCTTATTGAGTTGTGCTTAATTAACAATAACATGTCAGACGTGAATATGCGTATTGTTTGAACCTAATATCTATTTATCATCGAAAGTTGGACTTAGATGGTTGTGATTTATCCAATAAGGACATGAACTTCTCCATGAAAATAGGTAGAACGGATTGTTAGGAAGTTAGGATGTTGTGTTTAATGTCTCTAAATGGCATGATACCATGAAAATAGGCTTGAGTGTATTTTTAGAGAAGCCATTAATACTCGAGAGAGGTTATTGGTATTTTATAGGGCGCATCTTTCCTCTTGAGTAGCGTATGATTAATTGGGGTGGAAAATCATAATTGCATTGATTCATGCTAGTGGGGATACTTAATTCTAGATGTTTTTAGTTAATTCATAAATACCACATATTTGCTTTAGTATAATATTTAGATTAATAATCTCTCAACAATTTATTGTGTTACTTGCTTAGTTGAATTGAATCAAGAATAACTAGTGATTGATACGTTTGTCTCTGTGGGATCGACTCTGACTTACCCTACTACATAGTTAGAAGGATTTGTTAGATATTATTATTTGATAGGCACGCGACAGCCTTGTCAAATTTTTGGCGCCGCTGCCGGGGACAAAGCGGTATTAGATTAGTTAATTTTTGAGTTTGTTTAACTAAGTCTTTTGGTTGTGTTGCTTCGGCTATTATTCCCTTGTTATTTGATCTTTGTTTCTAGTTCTCTCGTTGCATGCACACACGAAGTTCAGGTACAGAAAATTTGATTGTTCTTGATCCTGAAATTGAAGCTACAACAAGAAGACAAGCAGGACTACGAAGGAAAAATAAAGACAAGGAAGTTATGGGTGAGACAGCAGCAAAAGCTCTCAGGGAGCATGGTATGCCAGACACTACAGACGTACTCTCCAGTATTGTCAGACCAACAATCACGGCTACCCACTTTGAACTCAAGCCACAATTCATACAATTCGTCTCCAATGAATCTTTCGCAGGATTGTCCACTGAAAATCCTGTTGATCATCTTGAGAGTTTTCTGGAAAAGTGTGATACTATAAAGCTGACCAATGTTAGTGATGATGCTATTAAGCTGCGCTTATTTCCTTTTTCTCTCCGAGATGCAGCAAAAGATTGGTTGAAGGATGAAGGACCAAACACATTCACTACTTGGGATAGTCTAGCAAAGGCGTTTCTACTTAAATTCTTCAGTCAAAAGAAGACTTCAAAGCTCAGGAATGAAATATCTAACTTTCGTCAAGATGATGACGAGTCACTTCATGATGCTTGGAGAAAATTCAAACGACTTCAGAGACAATGCCCTCACCATGGAATTCCTGACTGGTTGTTGATCCAAACATTCTACAATGGGTTAACACAAGAGTTTCGAAATTTTGTTGATGCTTCTTCTGGTGGATCTATTATGAAAAAAAGTACGGAGGATGCAAAAACTTTGTTAGACGAGATGGCGTCTAATGATAATTATCCTTACAGTGACAGAAATCATCCAAAGAAGGGTGGTAAGTATGATGTTGATGCTCTAACCATGTTGAATACTACTATGCAGGCAATGGTTAAGAAGATTGAGCAATTGGATTCTAGAACTTCATCTACAGTTGCCTCATGTGAAATATGTGGTGTAGTTGGACACACTCAACATGCTTGTCAATACAATCCCTCTGGAACAGCAATGGAACAAGCAAATGCCCTCTACAACCAAAATCAAAGGCCACAATATAATCCTTACTCCAACACATACAATCCAGGTTGGAGAGATCATCCTAATTTCTCCTACAGAAATAACCAGGCTCAAGCTCAACCTCCACAAAATAATTTTTCTCAGCCGTCAGGTTTTCAACCAGGTCAGCCGCACAAATCTAACTTGGAGAATCTTTTGGAAGGATTTATCTCTACACAGACAAAGAAGAATGATTACTTTGACTCGAGTATCAATGAGATAAAGGCTCATAACAAGTTGATGGAGAATTCAATCACTCAAATTGCTCAACAGTTAAATCAACTTAACAAGTCTTCAGGCCAACTTCCTGGCCAAACTGAACAACCACATAAAGCCCACGTGAATGCTATAACGTTAAGAAGTGATCATGAATTGCAAGGGCCAGAGATGAAGATGAGTACTGATAATTTGAATGTTGAGGAAGATACGGAGAAAATTCAATCTGAAAATGTGATTGTGCAAGAAGCAGTTGAAGAAGAGAAGAAGGAACCCACAGTTGCTCCAGTCAGACCTTACATACCACCTGTTCCGTTTCCTCAAAGATTAGTGCAAGCTAGGCTTGGAGAGAAGTTTATGAAGTTTATGGAGATCTTGAAGAGGTTAGAACTTAATATCCCTTTCTTAGATGCTATCAAAGAGATGCCTTCATATGGGAAGTTTCTTAGGGAATTATTGTCAAACAAAAGAAAGATTGAAGAAAGTTCTACTATCTCATTAACGGCAGAGTGCAGTGCTATCTTGCATAATAGTCTTCCTAAAAAGCTAACTGATCCAGGTAGCTATTCTATTCCTGTGAAACTTGGAAATTTTGAAATCAAACGAGCTCTATGTGATTTTGGGGCAAGTGTAAGTCTGATGCCCTTATCAATCTGCAATAAGCTTCAGATGGGTGAACTCAAACCCACACGTATATCTTTACAACTTGTAGATAGAAGTGTAAAAGTTCCACTTGGAATACTTGAAGATGTTCCTGTCAAGGTAGGAAAGTTTTTTATTCCATGTGATTTTGTGGTCATGGAGATGGAGGAAGATGCACAAAATTCTATCATTCTTGGAAGACCTTTCTTAGCTACAGCTGGTGCAAAAGTTGATATGATGTATGGAAAAATTTCTTTTAAAGTTGGAGATGAGAAGATGGAATTTAAATTTTCCAACTCTTTGCTTAGCCCTTCTCTGAAGAAGAGTGATCTTGGAAATAATAATGAACCTGTTCGTATGGTTAAGTCTTTGGGTGGAG
This sequence comes from Heracleum sosnowskyi, assembly GCA_030848705.1. Taxonomy (NCBI): domain Eukaryota; kingdom Viridiplantae; phylum Streptophyta; class Magnoliopsida; order Apiales; family Apiaceae; genus Heracleum; species Heracleum sosnowskyi. Next base: position 46,171,487 of record CM061244.1, read on the forward strand.
ATCAAGATATGAAGGTTGATATTTTTCTCTCTAAACCTCCAGCAATTTTGGTGAGAGATTTACATGTCATTAATTATGTTGATTTGAAGCCTTCAACAATGAAATCGATTGGTGAAATTCAGTTTGGTGGATTATCTGTTGAAGATCCTGATGCTCATATTGAAAACTTTTTGAAGATTTGTGATACTATCAAGTGTGATGGAGTTTCTGATGAGGCCATTCGACTTCGATTATTCCCTTTCTCTTTAAGGGATGGAGCTAAAAATTGGTTATTTTCATTACCCTCAAATTCCATTACCACTTGGGAAGACTTACTTATTAAATTTCTTTTTAAGTTTGTCTCACTAGATGAAACGTCAAGGATAGTTGTTGCACTCTTAAAGTTTGCTCGAGATAGAAGAATTGTATTGTTGGATAAAGTCGTGGATGAAACTTATAAGTTTTTGGGAGAGATCATAAGAAAATATGTTGAGAAAGTGGATGCTCCACTTTCAATCCATTCACCAGGTTGATTGATAATAAGGTCGAGCTAATGACCTTAAAAAAAAGCGCTTCTTGGGAGGCAACCCAAGATTTTGGAGGAGGAACACTCTCCCACATTTTCCAACCGGGACTTCATACACTAGGGGAGTATTTCTAACCTTTCTATGTATAATTTTTCACTCTTATTCTTTTTGTATTTCTTTTAGGATCTTGTTAGTTTTGTATATTTATATATATTATTCATTGAGGACAATGAACCACTTAAGTGTGGGGATGAGTTCTCAATGACGTAAAAAACCCAAAAAAATTATATATTATAAAAATCCAAAAAAATTTAAAAAAATTGAAAACTTTTTGTATATAATTGCCTTGTCTCAAAAGCATGTTAGCGTGGATAAGTACACATTGTGTAGATTAATTTCGCATGAATAATTCTGAGTGTCATATTCATGAAAAATCATTTGATGCTTGATAATTCCTTGTGTGTGCTTGCGAATATTTGAAAACTTGAGATGTTTCTTGGTCAATTTTAGTGAGTTAAGCATGCTTTCACCTTGTGAGGATTTGAGCCTAATTTATGATTGATGCATTTTATATCAATCCATTTTTTTTGTTGTGTGATGTTCATTATCATGATTCTTGTTGCTCTAGAACTTGTTTTAAACCGTTTTGAGACTACATGATATGTGTATGCATGAATATGATAAAGGCACTAGGATTAACCTCATTTACCCAAACAGTACCCATATGAAAAATAATCCTTAGTGAACCCCTTTGAGTTTATACCCGTTTCTTTCATATATCACCAATCTAAAAAAAATTTGAGCCTACTTATTTATTCTTGTCTTGATTTACTGGTAGAGCATATTGATTCAATTCATGGGTTGGTGAATATTTAGTGTGGGGATTTCTTTTGGTTAAAGAGTTACATTTTGGTGGGATACAATATGGTATGGAATTGCAAACAAGTATCAAGTACTCCTTTGAGATCAATGGGTAGCAAGTGCAATGTCATATTAAAGGGACGATCCATGTGTGCTGGTATTAAGTACATTCTTGGTGACTTTTCACTGTCCTTGGTTACTGGAGAATGACTTGACTTTTGAAAAAAAAAAGAAAAAAAAAGAGAAGTTATGAGCAAGAGGAAGATAAAGTAGAGTTGTGTTCATTTGATTGATACAATTTGAAAGTGGGAAAGTACATGGGGTATATGTGCTTTGAAGTTTAATGCTTGTGAAAGCTTGATCAACTTTTACATGATCTAATTTTCATGTTGGGTGCTTTAATTAAAAGTGAACATTATTCTCTATCAGTTATCAAGTTTAGTCACTTGTTAGCCTGTTTCTTTGATATCCTACCCCATACCTAAGCCCCGTTACAACCTTTAACAAAGACCTTTTGATTCATGTATGCATATAAACGAGGTGGTGGAGATTTGGTGGACAACCAAGCATATGGTAGCACATGAGTACATTGATTGAACTTGAGCGATACACTTATACCCATACACTTGTGTGAAGTGAGAGCAATGTGAGATATTTATCCATAGCATGCTTACTTGTTGAATGCGATTTTGATGTCTATCTCATGATATTTTTGTCTATCTAGACATTGTGTGCATACTTGGATTATTTTGTGTTAATGATGCTTAAAGTGAGAGTACTTGTACTTTCAGACACTTTCAGGTTGTTATGTGATTGAGATTTACAATGTGTGGAGTACTATGATATGTTGCATGTTTGAGAGACTTGGTGGTTGAAAATATTTGATTTTGTGGGTATATCTTCTATAAACCCTCACGAGACAAAACTCGTCCTACTAGGGCTGCCTAGGGGTTTAACGGCTTGTTGCATATGCTCAATGCAATCGTGTCATCTACGAAAGTGGTGGTCCTATTAGTTAGTATTATTTTATTTCTATATTTGTCCGAGGACGTGCAAAATGCTAAGTGTGGGGATGTTTGATAGAATATATATTTATATATATTTTATATGATTTTATTTCTCATATTTATTATATTTTGCATTTAATTGGATTTTTATTTAATAAATTTTAATGTTTTATTGTAGGAAGCAAGGAAATCCTAAACTTGGAAGGATTGGAGAATAAAGAGCTTAATTTGGAGATATATTAGAAGGAAATTCGGATTTGTTGGGCTGCCTGCACATAATTCACTGTTTGGGTCATATCTTGAGTTATAGAAGTCAGAATTGGACGATTTAACAGCCCACGCGAAGATAATGGAAATCTCTTTTATTCTAAAGTGGTCCAATTATTAAATTAATTCAGGAACGGCTCAGATTTACTGAAGAAAAGTCAGCTACGAATTTTCCTTGTAAAACAGAATCAGTTTAGGAAACGTAATTGTACTTTTCTCAAGGCATTAAAATATTTGAGGATATATATACAGATATACAGATAGACATAGATACAGACATAGAGAGACTTGTACTTTTCTTCTTGGAGAAAGATTAAAGGTTTTTATTCTTTGTTCTTAATATTATTATGTGTTCTTATTATATTATGTGTTTTGTTAGTTTAATTATGAGTGAGTAGTTATTTAATCTAGGGTTAAGTTGAACCCTAGTTATGATTGATGTATGATTTTCCATAACCCCCCAATTCAGTTATGTTGTATGCTCTTGCTTATTGAGTTGTGCTTAATTAACAATAACATGTCAGACGTGAATATGCGTATTGTTTGAACCTAATATCTATTTATCATCGAAAGTTGGACTTAGATGGTTGTGATTTATCCAATAAGGACATGAACTTCTCCATGAAAATAGGTAGAACGGATTGTTAGGAAGTTAGGATGTTGTGTTTAATGTCTCTAAATTGCATGATACCATGAAAATAGGCTTGAGTGTATTTTTAGAGAAGCCATTAATACTCGAGAGAGGTTATTGGTATTTTATAGGGCGCATCTTTCCTCTTGAGTAGCGTATGATTAATTGGGGTGGAAAATCATAATTGCATTGATTCATGCTAGTGGGGATACTTAATTCTAGATGTTTTTAGTTAATTCATAAATACCACATATTTGCTTTAGTATAATATTTAGATTAATAATCTCTCAACAATTTATTGTGTTACTTGCTTAGTTGAATTGAATCAAGAATAACTAGTGATTGATACGTTTGTCTCTGTGGGATCGACTCTGACTTACCCTACTACATAGTTAGAAGGATTTGTTAGATATTATTATTTGATAGGCACGCGACAGCCTTGTCATATTCAATCTTGCATATTCTGTGAATTTTGGCCCAAAATTGTTTCTCTTGGGGGGAGAATCGGAGTTCTTTGATGTTCTGGGGAACTTTTCCTTGACGTCATACTCCTGAGTTTCTTTTCTTTTATTTGAGTTTCCACTACCGCCAGCAGTGGGTTCATACTTTCTCATGCTTTCTTCAGCCTTGATATACTTTACGGCTCTATCTTGGAGCTTCAGCATGCTCTTGGGTGGATGTTTAGCTAACGACCTTTTGAAGTGTTCATCAGTAGTTCCTTGTTGCAGGGCTATCATAGCCACTCTGTCCTCTAAGTCCGGGACTTTCAAAGCCTCCCGAGTGAATCGATTGATGTAGTCCCTTAGGGCTTCATTCTTTCCTTGCTGGATTGCCATGAGTGATGCAGAGCTTTTCTCATGCACCCTTCCACTAATGAACTGATTGATAAAAGCTTTGCTTAGTTCCTTGAAAGACCCAATTGAGTTGGGAGGAAGACGACTATACCAACGTTGGGCCATGTCTGCCAAGGTTTGTGGAAACGCCCTACACTTGACTGCATCGTTGGTTGGCTGCAACAGCAGTGCATTGGAGAAGGTCCTTACATGATTTGCGGGATCTCCCGTTCCATCATAGGCTTTGATCGAAGGCATCTTGAATTTTCTGGATATAGCCGTTTTCATGATGTCTTGAGTAAACGGTGGTGTAGGATCATCAGGATCTCCTAGGGGCAACAGAATACTAGGATCACCCCTTGGGGCTTCGGCCCTCTTGGTTCTTCTTGCCGGTGGATCCAAGTTGATTATCGGGATCCCTTTAGTCGTTCGGCCCCGAGATTGAGCGGCCTCTTCCTCAGCAAGGAGCTTTTTGAGCCTTGCAGTCTCGGCCTCATGGGCTGCAAGTTTCTCCCTAGTAGTTTGGGGTTGTTCCCGATTGGTCTGGGAAGAACGTCTCCTTCTTGGGGCGACATCCTCCCCAGTTGTATAACCCTCATCCTCGGTGTATGGGCCCGAGTAATCTTGAACGAAAGGGGTCTGGCGAGTTTGTTGATTTTGGGGTCCCAGACCTTGAATATAAGGGGGCACATATGCCTCATGGTAGATTGGATTAGTTCCACTACCGCCCGCCATGGGTCGAGGGGGCATGTGTTAGGCCGAATACACAATATATAATCAATATTAATATGATAATAACACTCAAGAACACTGTTTATGAATCAATAACTGAATTATATAAAATAACTCTTCTCTCAGTGATGTTTAAAGAATCACAGAGAGCTGCTAGGTTACAAGAATAATATTCAGTATTCGCATCCCTTTTAGGGTTAACCTATCTGTGTTTATATAATACACAGTTACATAATCAATATCTAATTGATATTCCTATAAATCAGCTATACAGATTATATCAAATTAGGATTGCTTCTGTCTTCTATTCCGTTTCCTTAACTGTCTCAATATATCTTGCTTCTTTCTATCTTCAAGATATATTGCTTCTAGAATCTTCAAGTCAGCACCGACAGTTAATAAACTTTTTACTCTGTCAGACTTTAACAAACTCTGACTGGCTTCTGATAAACTCTGATTAACACCTGGTACTTAAACACTGATGAGCAAACGTCAGCAATTATATTTAACAATCTCCCCCAACTTGTTCATACTAAAATGTACAAGTTAATAGATAATTGATGATGTCAAAACATATAACAAATGCAGTGTTTAAAATATAACAGAGTTTAACTTTAACTTAGAACAGAAAACTTTAGAAACTTACAGTCAGACTTTACTTGATTTCTTCAATATCAGGCACTGTCCTGAGATAATCGATGAGAAGTCTCCTTTCAGCCTTTTCAAGCTCTTCCACCATAATTTCCTTCAATTCTTTATACTCTGGATCACTTTCTCCAGTCTGGTAGATAGCAGCTCTCAGAGAATAAATGTTGTTCTTCCTCATTTCATTCCCTAGCCGAATATAATATGATTTGTCTGACTCCAAATTGAATTCCAAGACTTTGATACCCAGTGTTGTTTTGAACTTAGCACTGTTTCTCTTCATCTCAACAATCTTTCCATAAGCATCTCTGTACTTAGGAATATATGCACTAGAGACACCACCTCCAAGAAGCACTTTGGATTTCATCATTCTATCTTTTAGGACAAGAGCAGCATCATGAGTACTTTTGTTTTTGATTTTGAGAAGGTATAAAACATACTCAAGCTCTTCCCATAGCTTCAACTGAACATCAGCTTCTCCTACTCTGTAAACTCTTCCATCAAACATAAAATATAACAGAAACTCTTTCTTTAATCCTTTATGATAGACCATCTAAACAGATTCTAGTTTATCAAGGCTCTCTTGAGATACCCCAATACCAGCTTCTGCCAGTGATGTTTGATCTAAAGATCTGTTATTTATCCTCTTCTCCCTATGTGAACCTAAACCAGACTTATCAAAAGATTCTTTTCCAAGTACTGTCCTGGTTTGAGAAAAATTCACAGGTTCTAGTGTCAGAGTTTCAGAAAGTACAGGTCTTAAGAAACCTTTGAGTTGTGGAGCTAGCTGAGTTTGTACAACTTGAGCCTTGTCAGAGGTTGTCACAATTTTAGTAGAAATATCAACATGAGCAACGTCAGAGGTTGATTTGTTTATCCTTGATTCAACTTGAGCAACGTCAGAGGTTGAATAAATCTTCTTTGGTAACTGTCCTTCTTCTACCAGTTTACCCTTTCCCTTATCAGTATTTGCAATCACAGGCCTCCTTGTGTATTGTATACTCTGTTGAGTATTTTCTTTGATAGAAATTCCAACTTCCTTCTTTCTAGGAGCCTTTACTGATTTCTTCTTATAAGTACCAGCTTTAATCTTTTTCTGGTGTTCTTCAGCAAGAAGCTTCATCTCAGCATCTATATCTTCCATTGTAGCTTCATTGCCATGTTCTTCCATGAAAATCTTAGCAGCAATCTCTTCATCAGTAATTGGATTTGATGAAATCACTAGATTTTTAAGTCTTGAAGAAGATTGACTACCAGAGTTTAACCTCTCAGAGTTTGTCTGTCTAGCAGAGTTTGACCTAAGTCGCCCTTGCTCTTGAGAAGACTTTGACCTTTTCTCTATTTCTCTGATTCCATCATCATTTGAATCATCCCTCAGTCTTAAAGGTGGAGTCCTTCTGCATTTGTCTTTAGGTATTTTCTCCCCCTTTTTGACATCATCAGGAATAAAAACTGATGTCAGCAACTCTAGTGATGCAGCAATAGAAGTTAGTTGGGAAGACATAATAGTCTGATTGCTTTCAACATTTGTAAGCCTCTTCTTGATCTCCTCCTGATCCTTTTGCATAGAAGAAAACTGAGCTCTATCCTTCCTCAATGCCAACTCCTTAATAGCAATATCATTACTCAATCCAAGAACAACCTTGTGAGTCTCATCAAAGCGGTTGTGCAATGACTTGACTTGAACAATAGTAGCCTTAAAATGAGATAATAACTCAAGATTAGTAATCTCTGTAGCAGTCCTATGTACAAAATCAGCAGCCCGTTGAGTAGAGAAAATGCAGTCTGCTCCTGACCAGTTAGCATAATGCATTTCCCTGAAATGATCTTCAGTTGCATTTTGATTTGCTTTGATAGACTCTGCTGTAGGATCTCTTAGAAAAGGTATTGACTCATCAGAGTCTGAAAGCTCAGCATTATCAGCATTGATCCCAGAGTTTGCATGATCAGCATTATCAGAAATAACTCTAGCTTCATTAGCATTTTCCTCTAACTGCTCTGCAGCTTCTTCATTAGCATTGTCTACAGTAACCTCAGCATTTAGCTGTGCAGCTTCAGGAATCTCAGAGTTTATAAAAACCTCTTCTGTTTGAACAACAGGTTCTGTCAAAATCTCTGCCATAGCTTCATCAAATTTCTCTACAGCAGCTTCAGGAATTGTCTGAGCAGTTTCTACTACCTGATCAACCTCCTCACCCTTTTCTGGAATTGAATTATTTACAGAAAGAATTTCTGTGTGAGTAGCAATTGACTCACCTATTATCTGGGTGGGTTGATCAGCTGCCACATCCTCAGTATCACAAATACTGATACTAGGATGTGCTTCAACATTAAGATCTTGTTGCTCAAAAATTTCAGCCTCTCTATCAGCATTTGCTAAGTTAGGCATAGAGGCTGCTTCAACATTTTCATTAGCCTCCTGAACAATAATCTCAGGAGCTTCAGTTTCCATAAAAACCCTGTCCTCAGCATCAGCATTTACAACAAGCTCCTCAGCAACAATTTCAGGAGCTTCATGCTGGACAGCTTCATCCACATTATCAAAAAGATAATTGGCTACAAGTCTTCTTTTTCTCTTGTGAAGAGTTTCATTGTCAAGATCATCTTCATTATCAGCTTTTGATCTATTTGCTCTTCTCTTCTTATAATGACCCTTAGGTTCATCATTAGACTTAGACACACCTACATCAGTAGATGGTCTCACAGACCTTGCAGGTTTAGTACCAATGTGTTTAGTCCTACCACTGGATTTAGTCTTTATAGATGTAGGAAGCTCTGTTTGTAAAGGCTCAGGTTGAGAATCTGATTGAGCTTGAGTAGGTGGATTAACCTGATCATTTATAAACTGTTGCACAGAGGCAGGTAGCAACAATTCTCCAACAACTCCTTTCTTAACATCCTTATTGATGAGATCAGAGAATATCCTCTTATGTAATTTAAAACAAGAAACATCTTCTTCAATTACAACTACTCCTTCAACACAGTAAGAAAATAAAATCTGACAGAATCTAGAAAAATAGACTACTCCTCTATTCTCTGTCATTTTCTCCCCTAAGTTATTCAAGACAAGTCATGCAAAATCAAAATGATTATCATATAATAGAGAGTACCCGATTTGCAGACTGTTCGTGGGAATAGCATCCCAGTTTGTGCATTTCTTTCCAAAAGTTCTTGTAATGCAATCAAAGAAGAAGCTCCACTCCTTCCTTAAGAACGGTCTTTTCAACTGTCCAATCTTGTTCAAAGGTCCAGAATACCCAATCTCTCGCATCATCCTTATCAAATCATCATCACCCATGCCAATAGTGTATGATGAAAACTCAGGAAACCCCATTGCATCGCGAATGGTTCCAGCAGTAATTACATACTCTGTTTCTTCGAACTCAAAGATTATAGATGGATTCCCAGTTTCACCACCATCATCATACATCCCAGACTCCCAGAATGCCTTGATTTGTAAACCAAAAAGTTTTGCTGGTTCAACTAAAGCACGCCCAATCGCTGATTTAGCAAGAAAGTCTTGAATCATATGAAAAGCTTCTGGTGCATTGGCAGTGTTGAGTGGTTCTGCATAGTTGTTTGGAACAAATTCTAATCCAGACGAAACAAAAGCTGTAGTCGCCATTAGTAGATTTGAAAGAAATCAAAGAAACTGATGCAAAAGCTGCAAAAGAGTTTGTAAGTAGGAAAGTGTTTGTGAATATGTGTGTGAGTAAATTGAAGTAAGATGTGAAAAGTTTGAACGTATGTGTGTGTATTGTATTAATATGAAATTCAAAATTAAAAACTGAACAGTTTTTAATCATTAATACACAACTGTCTTACTCCTTTAATTATGTGAGTGGGACACGTGGTACACATGCAATGATTGACAGCAAGTAATTGACAGTTTCCAATGCGCATGCGCAGTAAAAACAGCAATAATTACCGCCTGTTACACTTTTCTAGGCAATTAACCTCTCTCCTCTGTTTAAAACATTCTTGAACAACTGTCCAATCATACTCTTTTTAACTTTTGAAAACAAATGTCTTTTCTCAACATCATAATATGTCTGAAACAAACAGAATTTATTTTAATCATCAGAGATTAAAATTAAATTACCTCAGCGTAGAGTACACAAATCATCAGTGTTTACCAATCCTCCTCCTTTATAAATAAATTCTTTTCACAAACTGTACAGGTGTGAGCATTTGTGTGTGAATTAGCAGAGTTTACTGAATATGAATATTTAGACCATCTCAAAATGCATAAAATCCACAAACTAAAGCAAAAACTGGTTGCTCAAACTCTCATTTAAGATAAAATCTGATTTTTATATCTAAACTCTGTATACTAATATCCTTTCATTTGGATTTATCTTCTATTTTCACCCCCTTTATGTAATTTTTTTTTTTTTTTATATTTATTTTTCCAGTAATCAGTGGTTGGCACTAGTCACCAAAAATCAAAGATTTTAGCCCTTATTTCATACAATAAGTTCCTGGATCTTCCTAGGCACAACATGATCTCAAAGGAATTTGTGCTCTTTTTGGCATCTTTTGATTTGAGGGTGTATTATTTGCAATTAATAATCAGAGTTTAGACTTTTCATCAGTTAATACAATTAATTTATGAGAGAAAATGCAAACAGCTAATACAGACTCAGTGTATAGGATCAATAAACTAAGAGATGCTATAAATACAAAGACAGTATCATGCTGTGTAAAATTTCTGCACATTTTGTAATCAGAATTTATACTACTTAGAAGGATTCATGATTACTTACTGAAAATCATGCTTCATACATTTTTCTTCATCGGTCAATGTGTTTCAGACAAAAATCACAATCAGAGTATAACATCAGAATTTAACCGACAGAGTATGACTGACAGAGTATACTTATCAGAGTTTAACATGCTGGTGCAAATAACAGTTAACACATGCAAAGAACCATGAGCATAAAATCATGTATTGAGTTTGAATCTAACCAGTATCTCTAGTCAAAACCAGAGATCATTCCAAGTTCATTTACCAGCCTTGTAAAGGTAGCTTCACTCAAAGGTTTGGTGAAGATATCTGCAAGCTGTTGGTCTGTAGATACAAAATGAAGTTCAATATCTCCTTCTTCCACATGTTCCCTGATAAAATGATACCTTATGCTGATGTGCTTGGTCATGGAGTGCTGTACTGGATTACCTGTCATAGCAATAGCACTTTGATTATCACAGTAAATAGGTATTTTAGAGTACCTTAATCCATAGTCCAGCAACTGATTCTTCATCCATAAAATCTGTGCACAACAGCTACCAGCAGCTATATACTCTGCTTCTGCTGTGGATGTGGAAATTGATTTCTGTTTCTTGCTATACCAAGAAACTAATCTGTCACCTAAAAATTGACAGCTTCCACTTGTGCTTTTTCTGTCTATCTTATAGTCTGCAAAATCTGCATCAGAGTAACCAATTAATTTAAACTCTGATTCTCTGGGGTACCACAAACCGAGGGTTATGGTTCCTTTGAGATATTTGAAAATCCTCTTTACAGCTGTTAGATGTGGCTCTCTGGGGTCTGCTTGAAATCTTGCACAAAGACATGTTGTATACATGATATCTGGTCTACTTGCTGTCAGATAAAGAAGAGACCCTATCATTCCTCTATAGTTTGTCATATCTACTGAGGCTCCTGTGTCTTTGTCTAGCTTTGTTGCAGTAGCCATGGGAGTTGTAGCAGATGAACTATCAAGCATACCAAATTTCTTGAGAAGATTTCTGGTATATTTTGCTTGATTGATAAAAATCCCATCATCTGTTTTCTTGACTTGTAAGCCTAGAAAATAACTAAGCTCTCCCATCATACTCATTTGATATCTTGACTGCATAAGCTCTAGTGAACCCACTTTCTAAAAGAAATTGAGCCAGAGTTTCATACCATGCTCTAGGTGCCTGCTTTAGTCCATATAATGCCTTATCAAGCCTGTAGACATAATCTGGATGTTTGGGATCTACAAACCCTGGTGGTTGTTCAACAAACATTTCTTCTTCAAGTTTCCCATTGAGAAAAGCACTTTTCACATCCATCTGAAAGACTTTAAATTTCTTGTGAGCAGCATAGGCCAGAAAAATCCTTATTGCCTCCAGTCTTGCAACTGGAGCAAAGGTTTCATCATAGTCAATTCCTTCCTGTTGAGAATAGCCTTTTGCCACAAGTCTAGCCTTATTCCTTGTAATCACTCCATCACTGTCTGTTTTGTTTCTGAAAACCCACTTTGTACCAACAATAGATCTGTTCTTTGGTCTTGGTACAAGTGTCCAGACTTCATTCCTCTCAAATTCATTTAACTCCTCTTGCATTGCTGTTATCCAGTTAGCATCTTGAAGAGCTTCTTCCACTTTCTTGGGTTCTGTTTGAGATAAGAATGCATGAAACATACATTCATTATTTGTAGCACTTCTAGTTCTTACACTAGCTTCTGGATCTCCAATTATCAGGTCAGGTGTACGGGATTGTGTCCACCTTCTTGCTGTTGGTAATTGGCTTCTATTATAATTATTAGATCCTCCCCCTTGATCCATGCTTTCCTGATTTTCTTGACCATTTTCATTCTCTGAGGCTCCCCCTGAATTGGACTGTTCAGTGTTTGAACTTTCAGAGTTTGACTCAGAGTTTCTGTTTGATTCTTCATTTGACTCTCTTTCAGTATTTGAGTCTTCATTCTGAGAAGTTTCTGAAGTTTCTTCACGCTCCCCCTCAACTGGTTCTCTATTTTGTTCTGTCAGAGAAAATTCTTCAGTATTTACCAGTAGAGGATCAGAGTATGCTTCGACAGAGTTTGCTGGATTTGCTTTGTCAGAGTTTACATCATCAGAGTGTAGATCTTCATTTTCAAAGCGAAGTTGATCATGATATTCTTCATCTTCTATTCCAGTTATTTTCTTGTCATCAAATGACACATGTATAGATTCCATGATCACTTTAGTTCTTAGATTGTAGACTATGAATGCTTTAGTTGATAGTGGGTATCCAACAAAAATTCCTTCATCAGCTTTTAAGTCAAACTTGGTCAATTGTTCAGGATGAGTTTTCAACACAAAACACTTGCATCCAAAAATATGAAAATACTTCAAATTTGGCTTCTTATTCTTCACCATCTCATATGGTGTTTTCCCATGCTTATTGATCAGTGTAGCATTCTGAGTAAAACAAGCAGTTTGAACAGCTTCTGCCCAGAAATAGGTTGGCAACTTTGCTTCATCAAGCATTGTTCTGGCAGCTTCGATTAGAGTTCTGTTCTTTCTTTCAACTACACCATTTTGATGTGGAGTTCTAGGTGCAGAAAATTCTTGCTTCACTCCTCTTTCCTTGCAGAAAGCTTCCATTACTGAATTTCTGAATTCAGTTCCATTATCACTTCTTATTATTTTCACTTTAAAATCTGATCCTTTTTCCAGTAGCTTTACATGTTCCCTTAGAATTGAGGCAGTTTCATCCTTCTTTGCTAAGAAATACACCCATGTATACCTTGTGTACTCATCAACAATGACTAAGGCATACTTCTTTCTGCCCAATGACATTATATTTACTGGACCAAAAAGATCAACATGTAGAAGATGATAAGGATCCATAACTGAAGATTCAGATTTTGTCTTGAAAGATGACTTCCTTTGCTTGGCCTTTTGACAAGAATCACACAGACCATCTAAGCTTAGTATTGACTTTGGAAGTCCCTTTACAAGATCTTTTCGAATTAGCTCATTGATGTTGTTCAGGGTTAGATGAGAGAGCTTCTTATGCCATTTCCAACTCTCTTCATTTGACATTCTTGCAGATAGACACACAGTTTTTCCTTCAGAGTTTGTTACCAAACTTGCTTCATAGATGTTATTGTGTCTGTGTCCAACTAGAACAACTTTCCCTGTAGATTTGCTGATAACTTCACAATGTTCCGAATGAAAATCTACATGGTATCCTCTGTCACAGATTTGACTCACAGAAAGCAGATCATGCTTGAGTCCTGAGACTAGAGCTACATTTTTTATTATGATACTTCCAAGATTGATATTGCCATATCCCAGAGTATGTCCTATGTTGCCATCTCCATAGGAAACTTTTGGGCCAGCCTTCTCCTCAAAGTCTGATAGCAGGGCTTTATTTCCAGTCATATGTCCTGAGCATCCACTGTCCAAGATAAGTGTGCTCTCTTTTATGCCCTGCAATCACAAACAAACACTAAGTGTTAGTTTTAAGGATCCAGACTTGCTTGGATCCTTTGGCTTTCTTAACAGTGTTAGCTTTTGCAGCGGAATCACTATCAACAGAGTTTAAACTAACATTGTCAGACTTTACACTTGCAGAGTTTGCTCTAACCCATTTCAAGTTGGGTTTTAGCTCATAATAGTTGTGATAAATAGCATGATAACTCTTGTAAATATAAATGGAATGCCAAGTACTTCCACAGTGTATGCATAAAGTTTGTGGTCTAACCCTAACATAATCATTCTTTACTCCAGATTTTGAGGGTAAAGAATTAATATCTTTGTTCTTATTGCAAAACCTGGCAAGATGGTTAGTACTACCACAATTATGACATGTTTTTCTAGGAGCAGCAGAATTAGGCAGATAATCATTTCTTTTATTAATGCCTACTTTTCCATTCCTGTTCTTCTTAAACATTTTCTGTTTGTCGACAGACTTTACTTCTTTGAGCTTATGTTTGAATTGTTTCTCTGTCATTAAACCAACATTAACCTGTTTTACACAAGTTTCAACTGGTTCCATAACAGCTTCTTTCACAACTACAGACTTTAGCTTACTGAATTCAGGAACAAATTTCACAGGTTTAAGTTGTGGTTTCACTTTAACTTTATCTTTAAACCTAAGTTCATCTTCCTCACAGTAACCTAAACCTACAGTATCTGTCTGAAAAACCTGATGTGTGTCTTTTCCAGAATTGGTCCAGGTTTTAATCACTTTTCTCTCTTTTTCTAACTCAGATTCTATTTGCCTATATTTTTTAAGCAATTCCTGTTCAACATAAACAACATCATCTCTCTCCTTTTGAACTTGTTGCATGTTAACAAGTTTCTCTTCAAGAAATTTATTCCTTTCTTTAAGACCTAGATTCTCAGATTTTATTCTCTCATTCTCTAAAGTCTGATCCCTATAACTAACATGTATGCTTTTAAGAAAAATTCTTAATTCAGATATGTTATCAGTATCATAAGCATAAGTTGTTAGGGGTGCCTTGTTTCGAGATGACTCAGCTTCATCTTTAACAGTTGCCATGTGAGCATAATTAACTCCCTCATCTGAGTCTGAAGTGTCTGCCCAGTCCTTGCCTTTAGTGATGAGTGCTTTCTCAGATTTTCCTTTCTTGCACTCTGGAGCATAATGACCCATCTCTTTACACTTGTAGCACTGGATCCCAGACTTGTCTTTCTTTCCATTCTTGGTATTTCCTCCATCAGACTTTCTGAAATTTCTCTTATCAGAGTTTGAATCTCTCCTAGAGAATCTCTTTCCTTTCTTGAAGTTCTTGAATCCCATCTTCTTGAAGGTCTTCACCATTAAAGCAGCCATTTTCATCATCTCTTCTTCATCATCCTCAGAATCAGAAGCTTCATCATCAGTATTTGAGCCATCATCAGAGTTTGATGACTCACTGTCAGATTTAATGACTAAAGCCTTTCCTTTGGCTTTCTTTCTTGATGATTCCTTCTTGACAGGCTTTTGTTCAACTTTAAGAGCAACAAATTTTGTCTTCTTTCCAGGTCTTTTGTTTCTTTGTTCTATCTCAAGTTCATGAGTTTTGAGCAGCCCATAGATTTCATCAAGATCTGTTTCTGCAAGATCATAATTGTCTCTGATTGTTGTTGCCTTTAAATCCCATCTTTCAGGTAGGGATAGAAGAAACTTGAGATTTGACTCTTCAAGTTCATATTCTTTATCAACCAGGAACAAATCATTCAACAATTTACAAAATCTGTCATATGTATCTGTCAAACTTTCATCAGATCTAGAGTCAAAGTGTTCATACTCCTGTGTTAGAATAGTCTTCCTGTTCTTCTTTATAGCACTTGTTCCTTGACACCTGACTTCCAAAGCATCCCAAATTTCTTTGGCAGTCTTGCAGCCAATAACTCTGTTAGACATAACATTATCTAAGGCACTGTGTAGTAGATGTCTAACCTTTGCATCCTTTGCAATTGATGAGATGTCTTCAAGAGTCAAATCTTTCTTCTCTTTTGGAACAGTCTTTTGTTCTTGCCCAGTAATAACAGGAGACAATTTAGTTGGCATATGAGGACCATCATTGATTCTATCAAGGTATTCTGGATCTGTGGCTTCCAGAAACATGGTCATCTTCACATTCCATATTGGATATTCAACTGGTCTGAGAATTGGAACCCTTATTGTCTCATATCGACTCACAGAAGTAGGTTGAACCTTCTGAGCATTAGTGTCTGCATTAGAACCTTCCTGAGAGTTGTCAGCCATGATTATACTTGTGTTTGGATCGATAACTGTATATATTTAACAGCCTTTGCTCTGATACCAATTGTTAGGCCGAATACACAATATATAATCAATATTAATATGATAATAACACTCAAGAACACTGTTTATGAATCAATAACTGAATTATATAAAATAACTCTTCTCTCAGTGATGTTTAAAGAATCACAGAGAGCTGCTAGGTTACAAGAATAATATTCAGTATTCGCATCCCTTTTAGGGTTAACCTATCTGTGTTTATATAATACACAGTTACATAATCAATATCTAATTGATATTCCTATAAATCAGCTATACAGATTATATCAAATTAGGATTGCTTCTGTCTTCTATTCCGTTTCCTTAACTGTCTCAATATATCTTGCTTCTTTCTATCTTCAAGATATATTGCTTCTAGAATCTTCAAGTCAGCACCGACAGTTAATAAACTTTTTACTCCGCCAGACTTTAACAAACTCTGACTGGCTTCTGATAAACTCTGATTAACACCTGGTACTTAAACACTGATGAGCAAACGTCAGCAATTATATTTAACAGCATGTCATAGCTTGGCATCCCTAAAGTCTGATTCGCGTATTGAGGGAGATCAGTAGTATGGAGTTGAAGGCTTCTCGGTGCATTCATGATGAGTGGAGAAGTCGAGATGGGTTGCTGGTGAACGGTCTCCTGTGGATTAGATCCATGAATGACCATCTGCAGGGGATTCGTCCCTTCAACCGAAATTGGGATTTCCGGTCCTTGAGTGTTGGTGGGGATATTCGTCCCTTGAGTGCCAGTAGTCGGCGGTGGTTGATCAGCCTCAGAGGTTATAGGGCGATCCTCAGGAGTTTGATTATCCCGAGCTGTTCTTCGTGTGTTTGCCATGGTTGATGTTGTCTTCCCACAGACGGCGCCAAATGTTATGGATTAAAAAACGTACTTGTATATTAATTGCTAGGATTAATGAGCTTTCGAGCTTTAATGACTGCACTTGTGTTTCGAGACTAAATCGGTCCTCACAAGATGCCTACGTATCTCAAATCGTTATTGAGAATCAAGCCAAAGACGTAGTTCTGATTGTAGGATCAGGGACCTTATATAGTCGTCTGGAGCCTAGTATTTATGGTATGTTTAGGAGTCTTAGCGAATAAGTCTCCTTTTTGATATTGGATAAGCATTGTATTGCTTGCAGGATAAGTCTTTTCCTTGTTGATAAAGGCTATGACTCGTTAATTGCCATTAATTGGGATTCTGGATCCTTCTTTGACCAATTTACCATATTTTGGCCTCTTTTGATGAGCTGTATATTTTCCCTATTCATTAATTACGAAATTAATGAATAATTAGGGTGTCGGGCCTTAAATATCGGCATTTCCATTGAATAGTCAACTATATTTCTATAATTAATTTTCTATCCATATCAATAACTAAAACAACTCATATTCGAATTAAAAATAACAAGGGCAAAATATAGATATAATGACAATATTATTATATTAAACTTATAAAATTAAGGTTTAATATAAAATTTTATAACATACAATTTAAATAAGATAATTAATAACAAATAAAATTAATATCATATGTTAGTAGAAATTCGGTACATTACTGATCACATATTTTGTTATTTACACTTTAGTCATTTTTAGATTTTTTAAGAGCAAATAAATACAAACAGTTAGATTTATTGTTTAAAAATAATTTATATTTTAATATCTAAAATACTACTAAAGATAACGTCAATAATTTA